>OZ007592.1:310012249-311271178 GCA_963931845.1 Maratus michaelseni
CTTCACGGATGATATGCACTGCTGTTAAAAATATTAAAATTGCATTTGTAATTCATGGAGATAAGTGTAAAATTAATAACGCATTAGTTGCAACATTGAGAGAGTCCCATTCGTTCTCGTCTCGTATCTACGAGGTACCAAAAAATACACAAAACTAATTTTAGAACATTAATTTCAATGCTAAAATCATCAACAAATGAATATTACATATGACATATTTACTCTATTTGTATCTGTGAGATACATGGACCGTGTATCTGTCAGATCTGTCGCAGCTAATGCAGTGGTAAATAATGTTCTTATTACACGAGGAATCAAAGTTGCCGCTGTGCTCGGGAGACAGAATGTTAACCTGTGACTTCAAAAGAAGTTGCTCAAAACAGACAACTTTTTTTTGTTGGAGCAATTTTGTAGCATTTAATTTCCTAAAGGAAACATTTTACTCCTAAAATCCAATGAAATGCTTCGAGGATGAAGCTGTCACAATTTACTCAATTTTTGTCGCTTTAATTTATCCCGTGTAAAAGGTACTTTAGTAATATAGCCCGGTGTCGTCCATTGTATTCTCCTTTCGTCAATTAGGTCTTACATAAATACCTCAAACTATTGGAAATTTCATTATCAGCTATGTCTATAATTTCCTACTAAAAAATCTGAGAACACTTGTAACAGTCATTTCTGTTAGTAAGAGTGAACAAGGCCGTTCAGCCGTAAACGAGAGCACCAGAGGTAATGTTTAGAAAGTCAAGTTTATTAAAGCTTAATTGGGATGGGATTTGAGAAATGACACTACTAAATTTTCCTTACTCCAAAAATAATTCAACTTTCCCGGAACTGTACTCAGTAAAATAAAAAATCAATATACTAAATATAAAGATTGAAAACGAACTTACAGCTTTGAAGATAACAACAAGTCAGGATGCCTTCAACAAGAATTCAACTCCACGCCGTAGACTAGTCGAACACTGATCTCAATATGTTCGTCCAGACTAATGCAACTGCTTATACGCTATTCAGCTTCGGATTGATGACTAAAAAGCAGAATCTCAAAGTACTCTCATAGAGGAAGAACTCGACCCAAGTTTCGACTTCCAAACGCATTTCCGAAGCTTATATACCAAAACGTCGATTGACCAGCTATAACAATTTGCTTAAATATCGATGAAAAGCAGAAACTCACAAGGTACGAGATTTTCACAGTCATTCGTCGAAAGTTAAAGAAAGATAGCCTTGATCAACTTCTACGCACATGGAAAATTAGTAGACAAAACTACGTTTCCATTCAAAACATCGCCTACTCACAGGATCAGAGTAGTCGATCCATCACACACTAACAATATTTTGCTAGTTTTCTTCCGATATTAAAGATATGATTGTTTATGAAGCATGTAAAATTATTTAAATTACTATTTTGTTGTTTATTTGTTTAAATGAGTCTGTAAAGTGAATTTAAAGGCTATACCATTTTTATTTATCGGATATTAAACACTTTTGTGCTTTTTTATAAATATACATTTAATTTATTTATTTATTATTTTTTCTCTGAGGTTAAAATAAACTGAAATTTATTACGAGCTGAGTGTATAGTACCATACTAAGACCGAGATTTTTGCGACAGAACTCGTTATTGTCTGGCGTACAAAACAATGGACATTTAGAACGTTACTGTCATGTTACACCGGACTACTCATGTAACGAGAATATTTTCGCCAAAGTCAACTTTTAATGCACACATCTGCAATACAAGCGTAACCACATTTCAAGTTGTTTCTTATTTTCGAATCGTAATCTTTGAATTTAATCGCAGATAACAAAGTATTATTAAATTTACTGTTTAGAATTACTGATATTAAAAATTTAAAAAGTATGACATTCGATATATTTCTTTACGCCAGCCGCTACGAGCTCTGCAATTGTCTTTTTGACTGATCTGCATTTCCTGGCGACCACTTGTTCCATTGGCTTCAAGTGAACTGAGCTTTGATTTATTTAACGCTTTTTTCTTGCCACTAAAATATAATAGAATTGTTTACAATTGACAATGGAACAATGTAAATATCTCCTTGGATTACCCAGTTGCTATAAAACGTAGCATCCAGTTGAACGGTAAGTGACTTGCAAAAACAGTAGGAAGCCTTATTTAATCACTTAAGTAAGAGAACATTTACTGTTAAAGTTTAGTGGTACAACAAAAGCATAAAAGTTTACAGCTGTAGCATAAATGTTTAATAAACAATAGTAACTTTTTGTTTAATCTATTATTAATATGGATATCATATAAAAATAGTCATATAAAAATTAATTATTTGTTAAACATATACCTGCAAAATTTTTAAGGAAGTTTCGTATTTATCATACATAAAAATAGCAAATTTACATAAAAAACTATTCAAAAATTTAAATGTGTCATATTTTGTTCATATTGTTATGAAATATTTCTTTACAAATTCGATAATGCGAGATTGAGATTTATCTGAAGTTATATATTCCGGATAATCATAATTTTGAGAATTGCTGGTATTGCATATGTAAATGATTGAAAGGAAAATGAATCGGTTAAAGTGATTATGTAGCATTTCATCCGCTTTGAGTGGTAGCACAGAAGTTTGATCTTTGGCTTAAATTTCTCGTTAATTTAATACTTTACGCAATATATTATTCATTAAGAAATTTGTGTCAATCAGATGTCAAATAATTTCAGTCTCCTTACAATATATATATATATATATATATATATATATATATATATATATATACTCATATATTTAATTGAAACTGCAGTATTTGAAATTTATTAAAATCTACCCTTTTTCTAATTTAAACATTTTCCAAGCCTTTTCTTTTTATTTTCATTTTGCAATATTTTACTTTACATGGTTTCAGGTGATACATATTTGTTTCGATAAATGAGAATAATAAAAACAAGTTGGAAATTGTACGTCAAACGTTACAAACGAGGTGCGTTCGTACGCACGTTTTAGAATTAAATTCATGATATCCCGTGCGTAGAACGGGCTAAACAGCTAGTTAAGTATATATTTTATGACGCTGTTCATACAAATATCTTAACTAGTTATATAAATATTCAGATATATATGTATCAGCTAGTTATATAAATATTCAGATCTTGATGATTTTTAATTCTGTGAAATGAATTATATCGTCTGCAGATTAATTTCTGTAATAAAATAAGCATCTCGGTCGCTTGACGATTTAACATCCATCGGAAGCTCCTCTAACAAAAAAGCACCGATTTAAAAAAAAAAAATCAAATTTCTTAATAAATATTTTTATTAATATCTCCTAAAGTTTTGATTCGATTTTAATAAAATTTGAAATGTCTCGACAAAATTCTGCAAAGATAATATATTTTAAATTGCAAACCATTTGGTTGGGTAGTTTTTGCGTTGTTATATGCGGACGGACAGACAGACGGACGGACAGACAGACAGACGGACGGACAGACGGACGGACCAAACGACGACTATAGGTGCTACGTATTTATATAATTACGAACGCACCTAAAAACTCTGCTATTCTGGTGCGGACATTTAAAAATGACAAATTATCATATAGTATATTATTTCCGATGTTAGCATCTTTTTTCTTATGCACATACAAAACGCACAACTATGATTTAAGTGTCATTTGAAATATTTTTTTAAGGCTTTTCATATAGTACATTCATATTTTGTTAAAACACGTTGTTTGATTAATAATTGTAGTGTATTTAAATCAGTCAGAAAATTATCAGTAAATAATCTCAAAGATACGAAAGCTTCGTCCAGATCCACAGCTCTCTGCTATGCAGGCATGAAAATGGCCGGAGGGCTGTTCTATTAGTACTTGCTGGGAAAATCTAAGGAAGGTATATAAATTAACCAGGTTACTACCTACCATTGAACTATCCTGAAATGTCCATTCAATGGTAAAATGGTAAAAAACCCTTTATTACTAGATTTTTGTCCACGCAAGCATTCATTAAATAATTTCAAAAACAGGATCGAACATTTTTTTAGCTGAGAGGAATAATTAAAGTAATAAAATTTTAATACATAAAATTCAAAATATAAAGAAAATTACTTTATTTATAAGAAGTATAAAAAACATTAACGTTGCGATTATTTTTCGAAGACTCTCAACTTTCTGGAAAAGACTGAAACTAGATTTTGATAATTATTAACATCTAGGAATTAAACTAATTATTAGTGAATAATTAGTGATAAAATGTAAAATAGTGTAAAATATTTATAATTATTATTCGATGCAAAATTCATTTAAATGAAATACACATCTAAAAGAACATAGACAGGGAATTTAAAAAAATTAAATAAACGTTTATTTATGTATATACAAATACACTTAAATGAAAGAGAATTAATAATAATAATATACTATAGGATGAAATCCATACATTGTACGTTTTCCAGTTCAACTTTTTTTGTATTAGATTTCCAAAGTAAGTAGTATAAATGATTACCATTATTTAATTTTATATATATAATCACAAATAAACTAATCCTCTTCTGATCATAAAATATTCTTAATTCCGTCATAACTCTGATCCTGCAGCTCAAATATATAAACAATTACCTTGATCATTAGGCAGACATAGGTATCCATCGTTGATTTGATGTCCGACCATCGATTTGAAGGCGTCATTAATAGTTTTTAAGAGTCTTATTACCCAGTTTGGCATACCCTTGTTTACTAGTAAACACTTAGGTTTTTTAAGAGAGCGAGTGTAGGATTATTGTTCTAATCATCACTGTTCACTATTTCGGAAATTTTAAACTAACATTATTTTTACTATCTTGGTTCATAACATCAGAAAACTAAATCATAGAGACAAAAAGTTTTTAAAACTGCATAGAAGCACTCCAATATGATTTTTTTTTCTCAGAGAGAGTAAAAAAAAAAAAAAAAAAAAACGGTGTGATTAAGATAAGTGGGATTTTTTAATTCCTACCACTTGGCACTGTTTGATTTGCTTATTTCATAATTTTGTACTGCCCCGGAATAAAAAATGCTGACCGCACTGGGACCTGATTGGAGTTGACCCAGACAGGCCTTCTCCATTCAGCTTGGTTTCTTAGAGATTGAAGATGCATCAACACTGGTTTGCTGATGCAATGCACTTAAGTTGCTTTAATGAAGGGCCATAAATGTCCATCTATCAATGTACTTTTTCCTTTGTATCGAACGAGACCTCGTGGTTAGGGTTGTAAATTATCCTCGTTACAATGTCTGGTTGGATGGTCTAGGTTATCTTTTTTTTACACTTATTAAAAAAATATAACAACTTATAAGTGATTATAAGTATTTCGTTTGATGTAAATCTATAAAGCTTAGTTAAATTTTTAAGATGGTTGGTTGGTTGAATGGAGTTTTATGGCACAAAGTCCCTTTAGGGATATGCTGCGCAAAAAAAAAAAAAAAAAAAAAAAAAAAAAAAAGAATAAGAACGTCAAATTAAAATGTAAAAGTGATTTAAAACTTTGTCATAAAAACAAGATGAATGAAAATAACACAGTTAAATGAAAAGAGCGATGTGATGATAAATGAATAATTAAAATCATTCATTGAAAATATAACACAACGTCTAAAAGAAATTTCACAATTAAAATATATACAATCTTTAATGTAACAATTGGTAAAATGTCCAAAGTTTCGAGCAGAAATATATTTAACTTAAACATTAGATTACCAAAAGAAAGATAGGTAAAATCGCGTAGGCTCGAATACCTCAAAAACAATATTATCATCATTTGAGTCAGAACTGTTAGACTCTGACTCCATAGCTTCCTCTGCATAGTGCAGCAGCTGTTTGGAATTCTTTATAGTAAGAAGCGATGTATCAGGACAAGGTTTCTTGATTTTTCCCTTCACAGTTTTCCACCGTAAAGGGGCTTGGGTTGAGGATTTCTTTCTCTCTTTCTGTGCACATGATTTTTGTTTTGCTTTTTGTTTAGGTGAAACAGGTTTTTCCAAATTGTTTGCAGATGGTACAGAAGTTTGATGTGACTCATGTTCATTTGACGATTAGAATATTCTATTTTCACAGGTTCTGATGATGGTGGCAAAAGTTTTAGTGCAGGCATAGGTCTTATTCTAGCAGATAAATACATACTATGTTTTTTTTCTTTATAGTGCTGGTTAGTGTAATAGAAGGATCATTTGGTGGTAAAGAGAAATCAGTTTGGGTGCTTATATGTCTTCAGAATTTTGATTGTCGCCTGCGAAATTAGAATGAAGAGAAGAAGATTGAAGAATGAAGAGACTCCTGCAGATGGTGTTCTAGATTCAACAAGTTTTCGAGCTTCATGATAAGAAAGTTTCTGAGTGATTTTGACTGCAAGAATTTCTTTCTCACGCGTCCAGTTTGGACAAGAGCGAGAGCATGCTGCATGATCACCCTTGCAGTTTATACAGAGTTCGGATTTTGATCATGAGTTACTCTCATGTTTGACTTCTGAACATCTTGCACATGTATAAAATTTTAAGAATATAACATAATACTAGTTTAGCACTTGTGTAGTTTAGCACTCTAAACTATGCTTATTATTATTTTTATCAATTAACTGATAAAACAGGGGATATTTTAAGTAATTTATTATTAATTGTTTGAATTTAGAACTATATTTATGATTTGGCATACATTTCAGAATCGAAAAGCTTCAAATAATATTTAAAAAATTATTTTAACCCTAACGTTTGTACCCAAAACGTCAGAGTTACTTTTAATGACCGGCCAGTAACCTATTCGATATTGTCGCTATAGAATAATTTGTTTATAGTATATTATTACCTAATGATATGTTAAGAGTACACATGAAAATCCATTTGTAGTCATGCCATACTTCATACAATATTGTATTTCTTAATACATCTTAACTGCAGTGTTTCCATGTAAATTTGGTTTTTGTATTTGATTTGCGTAATGAAATTACTCGTTTCAAAATTAGCTAATTTTAGATTAATGATGTAAGAAGCTTTGCTTGCTGAGTTTGTTTACATTATAATCAAATGCTTTTAGGTGCGTTCGTAATTATATAAATACGTAGCACCTATATTCGTCGTTTGGTCCGTCTGTCCGACTGTCTGCATATAACAGCGCAAAAATTACCCAATCAAAAGGTTTGAAATTTAATATATATAATCGTTGCAGAATTTTGTCGAGTTATGTAATTTTTTTAAAAATCGAATCAAAACTTTAAAAATATATTAATAAAAGTTTTCTTCATTCTATTAAATTCTATCACATGTAATTTATATAATAATAAAAAGGCAAATCATGTGACTAAGGAAAGCAAATACAGGCTGAACATTTCTTTTTTCATATGCCTGCAGGCCATTTTTATTAAAAATTATTTTTTCGAATAAAATTGCATAAAAGTTAATTTTAAAAAAATCATTTAAAAGAATTTTTTGTTTGACAGAAGAGTTACATTCAAATATACATAGATTCTGAGATAACTTCAGTTGAAATTTGGTTGAAAGTCGAATCTTTCAATCCATTAAGGTAAATAAACACAAGAGATTCGTTCATTATGAGTCATAAAAATATTAAACCATGGAGGTAATCATTCGCAAAGCAAGATCTCCATGGTCAATTTTGCAGCGCTGTCTGGTGTAAAAAAAAATTCGAATCTGTAAACATGGCATACGTAATAAGAAAAAAAAAAGAATGCATGCTCATTTCGCACATAGCAGACGATATAATCCATTTCACTAAAATAATAAGGATGATTTTTTTACCTTGAAAAACTAGCTGTAATACGAACACACCTCCTTTGTCACGTTTAACATACAATTTCCAATTTGTTTTGTACTGTGTAAATGAAATTTTACTGAGGTTAAAACTGGTGCTCACAAAATCTGCCGTTGTATATGCAGTTATCGGGTTTGAAATAACGTTGATTATGGATTTTATTATAGTAACAATCAACTGGCTTCTTATGAAAAACATATAGCTGAGAATAAATAACTTTTCACAAACCTTCTTTTCGAATCAATATTCAGATTAACGAAGCATTGTTTACGGAATTTGATTTTTTCATAATAAAGTGCTGTATAAACTTTCTTTTGTTCTATAAAACAATTAGTGGAGATTAAAACACTTGTCTCAAAACCTGGCGTTTAAGAGTCAATTTTCAGTTTAATGAAACGTTATTTACTGAGTGTGATTTCGTTAGAATTAAATGCTTTTCTTTGTACTATTTAAGATATTACTCTTATAAGGATGATATTCTCTACGTAAAATTATTCCTCTTATAACCTACCTTCTACGAACATTTGCGGAGAGTAATGAAGGTTTGATTTATGTGTTTTTTTTTTTATCTTTCGTGCAGTTTCTAAACCATATATCTGAGGATAAAAATATTACTCATAAAACACGTACCTTTCAAACAAATATGGAATTTAATGATTTGTTTGTTGAATTTGCTTTTTATCTAGTTAAATTCTTTTTTACGTTTAAGCAATTTCACGAGAATAAAATATTCGTTCTAGAAGTTGGCCAATTTTAAAAGCAACTTCAAAGCAACTATTAGAGAGAGATTATTAGAAAACTTAATTATCAAAATATTTTTTAAATATAATCGATTCCTTTTGCTATTTGTATTGATGAAAAATCCTGAAATGTTGTATTTATCCTGAGTTCGGTATCGTGTATAAAGCTGATATTAGTAAACTGATATTTGTCCCTCAAATTGCAATAGAAGTCGGATATATAGAAAAGGGTTCAAAAGCAAGGCGCATTTAACAGATAAAATATAGTATTACTTTTTATCACTTCAATGAAATAATTTTAATTCTGATGTAATTCTCATAACAATTTTACTTCCATAAAAATAAAGTAGATCATTTGACATTGAGTTACTAGAATATACAATTCATTTAAACGAAATATAATTTTATAGTACAAAGTTTGAAGAAATACAGCAAGAACAATTAGAATGTAATGTTTCGTATTATGAAAATTGGTTTAAATCCTCTAAATTCTCACAAATACTGTTGGACTTTGAGTTACTAATATACTTTGAGTTACTAGTACTCTTTGAGTTACTAGTCAGAAATACTGTTGGACATTGAGTGACTAGAATATACGATTCATTTAAATGAAAGATAATTTTATAGTACAAAGTTTGAAGAAATACGGCAAGAACAATTTAAATGTAGCGTTTCGTATTATGAAAATTGGCGTAAGCCCTCTAAATTTTCAGAAATACTGTTGGACTTTGAGTTACTAGTACACTTTGAGTTACTAGTCAGAAATACTGTTGGACATTGAGCTACTAGAATGTACAATTAATTTAAACGAAGTTAATTTTATTGTACAAAGTTTGAAGAAATACAGCAAGAACAATTTGAATGTAGCGTTTCGTATTATGAAAATTGGTGTAAGCCCTCTAAATTCTCATAAATACTGTTGGAAATTGAGTTACTAGTACACTTTGAGTTACTAGTATACTTTGAGCTACTAGTCACAAATACCGTTTCACATTGTGTTACTAGAATATACAATTCATTTAAATGAAAATAATTTAATAGTACAAAGTTTGAAGAAATACAGCAAGAACAATTTGAATGTAGCGTTTCGTATTATGACAATTGGTGTAAGCCCTCTAAATTCTCACAAATACTGTTGGACTTTGAGTTACTGGTACACTTTGAGTTACTAGTATACTTTGAGTTACTAGTCAAAAATACTGTTGGACATTGAGTAACTAGAATATACAATCCACTTAAACGAAAGATAATTTTATAGTACAAAGTTTGAAGAAATACAGCAAGAACAATTTGAATGTAGCGTTTCGTATTATGAAAATTGGTTTAAACCCTCTAATTTGTCACAAATACTCTTTTTTTTATTTTGTAATTTCTTCATTGAATTAAATTTTATGTTTCTTAAAATAGGGTATTTTCTGTACCGAGATTACAGTAGAATTATCAAAACAACAACTATATATATTATATTTTTAAGTAAAACAACTATATTGATGCAAATTGCTTTGAAATGACGAATAAAAATCTTTGAATTATTTTCGCAATTGGAACTATACCTCTATATTTAGCGGTTTTAAAATTAGTTACGGACAATGAGAAAGTGGGCCAACGTGTATATATTTTAAAAAAGCACTTTAATGAAAATACACAATTCTCTCGTTCTCGAGCTTTATACCGAAATTAAAGCAGAAGTTTGTATTTTTTAAATTATTATTGACATACGCCGTTGTTATTTTACATGTTTGTAAAGCAAGCTTTTCTTAATACTAAGGTACTATCCTGTATAAACTCCATCACAAGCGAAGCATTTTCGCCAACGTTGAACTCAAGTTTTAAATCTTCTAACAAAAAATAAATAAATAAATAAATAAATAAATCAGATGTGCACTGTTGTGCCCTCTTTTCACAGAATCTTTCACCTCGTCAATGTCATCAAATCATTGTTCCTAACCACTCTTCCTGTGTAATAACCAATATCTTTCTTTACAGGTATTTCACAGATTCCAAGAACCAACGGCCGGACTTTCGGCAATACTATAATGTTTTTATGTTTTTTAGACTGAATGGCAAAGCATAGTTAAAACATAAACACTTTATTTTATTTCATCGAATTGACTTGACTGTTGCCAAAAATCCGAAATACAAAAATTTAATGTAATTATTGCCAAATGATATAAAGATATAAGAATATTATTATTATATTAAATCATTATGTAATTATTATATTATAATATATAACAGTTGTACCCCTCTAATGGAAGAGGCAAAAACTGGAAGGCACTTATAGAATCTGAAGTATAGTAAAAGACTGGGTAATACATAAATTTACATGCTGGAAAATGCATTAAAATTATTTGCTATTGATACGCATCAAAGATTCATTTTATACAGGTTTCCATACACGGGTTGAACATAGCAATCCCGCATTTGGAATTGAGGTAAAATGAATCTGCGGATGGCTGAAGTATAAAAGTCATTTTCAGACTGGCATTAGGCTTGATATCCAGAGTAATTATAAAAGAATTAACTTGCTCTGCACCAGGTATTAATTTGCATTTTTTCATTATGAATCGGTGCACATTTTTCAGGTTTTACGGGAATTTCCCCTTGTTGCACATCATGGCTGAATGTTACGAATGATCTTTTTTGAGGATCAGGTGCTGTCTGGATAAGAGGATTCTAAATTGGAACTTCGCATAATCGAACTTATTATAATGCCGTTTTATGATATAAGCACCGCCCAATTTAATCAAATAGTGGACTTGTCGCAGATGTTCAATATACAGTACCATACGTTCAAAAAATAGAGTTTCTGTAGTTTCTACATTGTACTCGAGAACTTACTGGAAAAGACATCAAAATCTGGCTGAGGTGATTCATTTTAAACAATACCTCTGATTTCAGGTTTAAGGAGATCTAATGTCGTTCTAAAATTCCTCGCCAACGTTAATTCAGCAGGTGTTTTTCCACAAAAAAGTGGAATAGCTCTGTAACAAAATAATAATTCACACAACGTTTAAGGCGTTTAAGGTCCAACGTTAAGAATAGCGCCGAAGGAAGGGTGCAGGCTGTCTAATATCCACAGAATTCAACTGAATGTTTATGGAGATGACACATTGAGGTGAAGTGTCTTTGTACTGAAAAAAGATTTGCTGTACAGACATAATAAAATTAGTACGACATATGCCAATTAATCAAACAATTATACAAATTTTTGCATTACTTTCTGTATGAGCATCGTAAGTATTAGAATGATGTAAGTTTTTTTGTCCCAAATGTTCGAATTTTTCCAGAATTTGTTCAAAAATATTGAGTTACTTAAGAGGATGTGTTGCCCTTGATTATTATTAATTTATTTCATTAATAGACATCTAGGTATAATTTTAAAGTTTACTAAGGCAATATGAATGTTTCGTATATTCCATTCAAATTACGAATTTAAAAAAAAAACAGATTTATTTAAACTAAACATATATGAATCAGTCATCACCAATATTTCAATATTTTTTAAACGTAAAAAAAAAGTAGCTTAATTCTATTGTTTTGTGAATAAAATATTTCATCTAAAAACCATTTTTTATGTTACATCTTGAAATATATTTTAATCTGCTAAGTGTACAAAAAAGAACGCTACAAAATTACCTTAATCGAATAACCTTTTAAAGCATTAGATAAAAAATATAATAAATAAAGACAAATGGCTTTTTCAGTTTTATTTAATAGAAAAATGTTAAAATAAAAGTGGTACTCATGATTATATTTTTAATCTCGATTTCAAACAATTT
This sequence comes from Maratus michaelseni, assembly GCA_963931845.1. Classification (NCBI taxonomy): domain Eukaryota; kingdom Metazoa; phylum Arthropoda; class Arachnida; order Araneae; family Salticidae; genus Maratus; species Maratus michaelseni. Next base: position 310,024,543 of record OZ007592.1, read on the forward strand.
TTTTTTAAATAAATTCAGTTTAAGATTAATTACAAACAGTTCATTTTAAAATGTACTTATTATTTGTTCAGAAATATAATGAATGTTACTTATTAGTTGTTCCGAAATATAATGAATGTTGCTTCAACGTAAGTAAATTAATTTTTCGAAAATAATATATTCCTATATTTATCTAAAGAATAATTTTGAAATAGATTTTATACTGCATAAGAATACTTTATATAAAATCGGTGTTGAGTCATGTGAAGTAAATCATCATAATTCTCAAATTATTGTGCTGATTTTTATTTAGTTTCAACATACTTTCTTTTTCTATAGACTTCAAGAGAAGCAATTTTAATTATGATTTATGATGAAATAGTTTTTATAATAAGGTGAATGATGTGCTATTTTATTTTTAAATTAAATCGCCGTGCAACATAAAAGGATGAATATTTTACAGGTTATTATAAAGTAGATTGAATGTTTAATTGGGATTTTTTTTTTAAGTGTGGCTATTCGTACAGAAGGAGGAACTTTCTAAAGCATCTTTATATCCTGTGACACATATAACAAAATTTTAAATGTTATTCGTAGTTACTTAAATTAATAATTAATATTTTGATTCGGAATTTTACGTATTTTAGCTAAAACTTCGATAACGTTTTTGAAACAAGTAAATAAAGAGGCTTCACTTAGATGAGTATAGATTATTCCTATATGCAATCAAATCTTCACTAATAAATTAAAAATGATATTTGATTATAAAAATAAATAATCGCTTTAATAAATACCTACTATGTCATGAATCATACTTACTCACTCTACAAAAAAAAAAAATGGCGACACTTTTTATTCTGCTTAATTATAGTGTAGAAAAACCTATCTGCTATTTCGATGTTTTAACCCGTTTAGGAAGGGCGTTATTTAAAAACATTTAATTTTTCCCATTAATTTTGTATAGAATTTTCTACATTCTTTAATCTGAGAATTTTAAGATTAGACAAGGAAAACATTTTAACTAAAATATTCTGGCATTAAAATATCTAAAATTATAAGCACCCTAAATGAAAGTGTACCCTGCACTCGTCCTGAAAGGGTAAACTGGTGTGTTTATAATTTTAAATACACATTTAATTTCTCATGACAGTACTATGATATATTTTTATTTCATTAAAATTTCTGCACTTCTTTGTATAAATCGAAAAAGAATAAACGGATGAACTAAGCGAGTCAGCAAATCTTAGAATACTTATATATATTTTTTTATTATTATTCAACTAAACAAGTATAATGATAAAAAAAAAAGTCAATTCCTACTTAGGTCAAAAATAAATCTTTTTTTCCAGCGACTTACACGCTTCGCCACTGACGGTATTTATTCCTAAATTTATATCCTGCTAAATATCTTATATATAAGCGAAATTTATTTTAGTGTACGGGAGAATCTCCTTCAGTCCCAGGCGAGGCTCGGTCCTGGGACCTTGTGGTTACGAGCTCAGAGTTTAACCAACTGCGCTATCAAGACTTCTGAGTCAGTGCTTTTAAATGGAACTAATGTCTGAAATAAGTCGGCTGCGTGTTGTTATTTTTCTTCCATATAAAACTAAAATTAATTAATTTAATTTAATTAATGAATTAATATTTGAGGAAACTGTATTAACATCAAGTGTAATCCACTACAAGTTAAAAAATGTATTTTAAATTGAGTGGATGAATAAAAAGTATATTATTAACGATTGAAAATTTGAACAAGATATATAAATATATATAGGGAGAGTGTGAACTAATAGTAGGAATTGAATAAAAGAGATTGTAAAACACGAAATCTTTTTTCTATAGTATTAAACACAAAAACGAAATATCAGCAATCAGGTAGAAATTATGAAACACTTTACAACTCTGGAACAATATTACTAAGAAATTTATTTATTATTTTGTTCAATGAAATGAGATATCTAAATAAGCAATTTCAAAAACACATAATCCAGCAAAACTTCATTTTCAGAAATTACTGTCTATATGCATCAATGTACTAGTAGTCTTTTTATTACATAACATTTCTTCCAAATCCCGATGGCCAACGAAAAGCAACATTGCATATATGCAAACAGGAGTATTATCTCTGGTGAAAAACAATGAAATGTGACAATAACTATTAAAGTAATTTTAAATAGCACTGATTCACTGGGCATGCTACAATTTTAAATTGTATAAACTTCTAACATTTTTAATGAAAATTAAAATTGCAATATTTGGCATTATATCGCATTATTCTATTGCACGGCTCTGTATATGGCTTATACACATTACATAATATACTAAAAAATTATATAAATAAAAAAATCATACCACAGCGGAAAACACAGTTCCAGCAATTATCAATCACAGTCAGTCCTCTAACCAAATTTTTTGAGCGTCTCTGTAAATAAACGATAAATGTTACACACTCCATAATCTATACAAAACGTGCTGTAGTAATATCAGTGTTCCGTTTTAATTTAATTATGTTTGAAATATTATAACATCATTAAAATGCACTGCAATTGATTTTGCCTCATAGATCAAAATGTAATGGGATAATTTTTTGCCTCCATGTGCACAAACTATAAATGCTATGTATTCCATACTCCTGAGCAAGAATGTTGTAGTCCATTTCGGTAGTGCACATTAATCGCATTATGTTTAAAATAACTTAACATGAATAAATTGAACCGCAAAAATTTTTCCCCATATTCCATACTGTAAATGAATTGTTTTGTGTGTTCCTGTAAACGAAATATAAAGGCTATACGCTTCATTTTCAATACCGACAGTTATATTCAAAACCTCAATAACATATAAAAATTAGCAATCCAAGTAGAAAGTCAGAACACTGACAGACGGCCAGAGGGTTATTAGGCAGACTGACAACACGAATTCCTAAATACTTTGCATCATTGTTGAAAAGTGTTACAAACGACAAGTTTTTAATCTAAAATGTTTCTCTATTTGCTACACTTTAGATAGATTTAGCTTACTGTTAGTTTCATTTAGTAGCTTTAATTTGTTAAAATGTATAAAGGGATGAAAAATTTATTTTACAGGATGCGGCAATACTTGAAAGTGATTTGTTGCTATTGAGTTTTTATGTCCACGAAGATACATAAAACGGTTCTTAAGAATTATCCTTCTTAATTACCAATTTTACAAGGTATACCCGACATTACAGTACAAAGAATTTGGACTTCTAATATTCATTTAAACCCTCTGACTGTCCAGCAAAAGGGCAAAATTGCAATGTTTTTTTTTTTTTTCTGTATTTAATTTTAAATGCTAAAAAAAGATGATTATTCCAAAATTATATAAAAACTTAATTGCCGAAACGTCAGTTGAGGCTCCCTGCTTGGTTTCCGTCTCAAGTTTTTGGTTTCCGTCTGTTTGTTTGTCTGCCTTTCTGTTTGTTCCGTGATAACTGCCGTAAAAAGCGTTCGATTAGGTTGATTTTTGCAGAGTATGTGGGTGAGGTACCCGGAATTAGCTATAGTTTTTAGTTACTTTTGGTTCATTCGTTCGAAAAATATAGAACATTTCGTTTTAGGTCATATCGCTTTCCTATGGGAATGCAGACGATTTTCAAATTTCATTTTTAACTGAAATGAAAATCATATATTTGAATAATGGATTTAAACGTAAAATTACTGTTGCTAATTTTTGTATATGGAGGTTTTAAATATATTCAATAGCTTTGAAAATTTGCCGATAGAGTTATTAGAATTTAGAAATTAATTGTTTAAATTATTGGAACATTTTTTGCATCCGTTCGGAAAATATAAAATAATTTAATTTCATATATTTTACAAATTTTAAAATGATTTTTTTTTTTACTTTGTTCTTTAATTTATTAGTTGCTTAGCAACCATATTGCAAAGAATATGAAAATAATAAAATTTAAGTGACTCACTTGCTGCAATATTTTATTAGCAAAATAATTTTTTTTCGGGAGATTTTAATATTCTACTGACATAAATGAGAATTTATTTTGATACCAGTTTATTTTTTTTATCTAAAAAGTTACATGAATAAGAAGTTTATAAGAATTTCAGAATATCATTGCGTAAACCTTGTTTAATTTAACCCTTCTAATTTCTGAAACCTCCGAAATATGGTATATGCCTATAAATATGTATGTAATATAAAAAAAATAAATTGTGAATTCTAAGATGCTAAATAATATGAAAAGTGAGATTTAAAAACAACGACATTTAGAGCTGACGTTGAGGCTCCGGATCTACAGATTTACTAGTTATATATATAAATGTAATTCTTGAGAGTATTAATCATTAATAAATGTATTAAAAGGGCATTACATTCACAGAATTATATTAATTTAAATAATGCTTGTATTGCAGTGAAACCTGAAGCTTAGTGAACATATTAACACAGGTGTGTCAGTGAGAGGGTTTTAACATGTGTGTTTTGCATGTTTGTATAACTTATGTTTTTTTTTCGATAATCCTCTTAGAAAATATCATATATTATAATACGAGCAAATCGTGTGTGCGCATATACGTATATATATATTTGTGTGTATGTGTGTGCAAATTTTATCTTAAAAACGGCTGAAACGCTTTTGACTAAATTTTGTGACTTCACGTTTTCGGGCACGAGGAGATCATTGGTCTAGGTCACATGTTCGAGAAAATTTTATAAGTGGGTAATTTTTGGTTCACCGCGGGTAAAGCTATTTTTATCATAAAAACATCTCAAACGATTTTGATCAAACTTTGTATCCTACTGTTTTCAGGCACGAGAAAGCCATTGGACTGGGTCCACTGTTAGAGAAAATTCGATTAGTGGGTCAATTTTGGGTCACTACGGGTCAAGCTAATTTAATCTAAAAAACTTTTAACGATTTTGACTAAATTTTGTATCTTATCGTTTTCAGGCACGGGAAGACCACTGAGCTACGCTGCATGATCGAGACATTTTGATTAGTCGGTAATTATGGGTCACTATTTGTCAGGGTCAAACTAATTTTATGTAAAAAAAGGGCTGAAACAATTGTCACGAAATTTTTTATCCTTTTTCCTGCACGAAAAAAACCATCGGGTTAGATCAAGTGTTCGAGAAAATTCAATTAGTGGGTCATTTTGGGTCAATATGGGTCAGGGTCAAACTAATGTTATGTAAAAAATGGCTGATGCGATTGTCACGAAATTTTTTATCCTATCGTTTTCCTGCACGAGAAAACCATTGGGCTAGATCATGCGTTCGAAAAAATTCGATTAGTAGGTCAATTTTCGGCCACTACGGTCAAGCTAATTTTATCCAAAAAACGCCTTTAACGATTTTGTCTAAGTTTTGTAGCTTATCGTTTTTGGGCATAAGAAGACCATTGGGCTGGGTCACATGATCAAGAATATTTGATTAATGGGTATTTTTGGGTCACTTACTACGTGACAAGCTAATTTTATGTAAAAAACGGCTAAAACGATTGACTATATTTTATTCTACCGCTTAGCACGAGAAGACCATTTTGCTAAGTCATATATCAGAGAAAATTCTGTTAGTGGGTCATTTTGGGTCACTATGGGTCAGTGTCAGGCTACTTTTATGCAAAAAAAAAAAAGGCTGAAACGAGTTTTACGAAATTTTGTATCTTACCATTTTGGATTACGAGAAGAGCATTGGGCTTAGTCACATATTCGAGAAAATTTGATTAGTGGGTAATTTTTGGGTCACTACGAGTCACTGCATTCCAATGTGAATAAACGTTGAAACAGTTATTAAGTTGTTGAACAATTGACAGTAAAGGATGTGCAATGTTGGACACATTGGCGAAATTTGGCGCGAAAAGTGACATTCAACATTACCAATGCCAAAACATATGCTTGGCATCAAATGAAATAATGTCGCCTATTTTGGCGATATTTATGGAAATTTTACCGACTATTTGTTAAAAAAAATTGTTTTCAGGACTGAAGGAATTTTTAAGAAATTCCCAATAGGAGAGCCTAGATAGATGATTCAACCAATAATTCACAATACAGCAAAAAGCACGATTCTGATAGTTCAGAGCAGTCTGCAATGAATTTATTGTTAGATTGAACCGAAGGGTTATTTGAACACAAAGCTAATTTTAACCGAGCGTAGCTCGGTCCTCCCTAGCCAGTACTCTAATAAATAAGTAAACTTAAAATACAATAAAAGCTCTAAATACATCTCTGAACCGATGAAGTTGTTCGACGTTAAGGTGTAAAATCAGACACATAAATAGGTGTTGTGGATTGGAAAAGTGTTTGCTACAATATAGAGACGTTCACTGTTCAGGAGTTTCCAATATGTAGGTTTTACTGTAGTTTTAGATTTATTATTTTTTTATTTAAAATGTATTTGTGTGTACCTGCACTATTACAATATTGTTTGTATAAAGGAATAATTTACTAGAAAATATAACATTTAATATAATTATTAAATATTTATATTGAAATAGTTTCATGTACTCTAAAAATATATAGTTCATATCACAAAACCAGGTCTTATCAAATTTTGGAAATAGTACGTCAAACAGGACAAATGAGGTGCGTTCGTACTATAACTAGTTTTATAAATATATTCAGATCTTTGTGCAATAGTTGTTGCACTCTTATGCCAAAACGCATGAATACAAAATTTATTTTATGTGCAGATTTTCATATTATAGATATAAATTTTATTTTCTGAAATTAATTTTCAATGTACTTTTACAAACAATTAATTATAATTCTGTTACATTACAATTATACTATGCACAAATATCCAATACCAGACAATGTAAAAAAAATCATCGTTGTTATTTCACTGAAACAACGAATTACGTATATCGTCTGTTATTATAATATGATTCATTTACGTAATAAAAGAAGTACATTATAAGTTGGCAACACTTTATCTTTCGTTGACATTTACTGAAAATTCCAATGAGAAACGTAAGCCTAGATTTGAAAATTTCAGAAATTGAAATCCATATTTAGAAAAATTTTCCATTAATACATATTTCTCCGGAAACATTTGCCCAAAACTCTGTTGGTAGATTATATGATTGCTGTAATTAAACGCTTTTAGTATACAAATTCGGTTTTTAAATTAAGTAATACGGAAATAATATGACTCCATCTTAAATAGGACGTAATCACCATGGCAACCTTGAATCATTACCTATCATGGGAAATCATTGAATTAAGTACGTATGATAGGATTTAATAGAATGAAGAAAACTTTTTATAATATCTTTTTAAGTTTTGATTTGATTTTCATAAAATTTTAAATGACTCGACAAAATTCTGTATCGATTATGATTAAATTTTACACCATTTGGCTGAGTAAGTTTTGCGCTGTTATATGCGAAAAGACTGACAGACGGACAGACCAGATGACGACTACAGGTGCTACGTATTTCTATAATTACGAACGCACCTAAAAAAAATCGTTAACATTTTGAAAATATCTGTTTTACGTATAAATACAAGGTACAGAGCATTTTAAATTAATTAAATATTTATAATAGAGCCTACTTAACTTAAAAATGTATCTATTTTTTTTTAAGCTTTATTTCTATGGTTTTTCTATAAAACAAATGACATGAAAGAAAGATTTTTTTTTTTAGCTTTCAGTATGAAAAATGCTGTTTATCCTATATATGTAATATAATAAATATATTGCAATAATCTTTTATTTGTACATATTCCAATGTGCAATAGTTATTAGATACAAAATTACTTTCACCAATCAAAACAATTACATTTTAATGAGAAATTTTTTCAAATTAAAAATATAATTTTAGAAATAAAATTCGTAAATTATGCATTTCTAGAATTTCCAATAGTAGAATTTTTAATACATATATATATAAAACTATTTTCACTGTTAAATATGAATATTTTTGTTGTATATTTCATCCAATAATTATCTTGCAATAATTTTTAATTACATATTTTGTAAGTAGAACTGCTTTTAGATTAGTAATTTTTTTTATTTTATAATAACTCCATTTTTACAAAGAAATACTTTCTATCTTATATTTAAAAATAAAATGAGCAAATTATGCAATTCAAGGCTTTTGAAAGAATAGAATTTTTTTAACGTACAGTAAAAAATGTGCTTCATGTTAAAGACAATTATTTTCCAGTATTTTCAATTTTAGAATATTATTTATGTAATTGCCTTTTTAAATATAAATAAAGTTTTAAAAAGTTTGTGTATTTTTTGTTCTAAGGATTGTTTTAATGTTTTGAATTAAAAATTAAGAATATCGTTTGCCAATTTTCTTATAGTTCTTTTAGTTTTAATTCATTTTTAACTATGACAATAATATTTTCATAATAAACTAATATGTTGAATTATCAACGTAACAAACATTTTAGTGATTATAACTAACACATGGGCTGATAAGTTCCCGGTCTAATAAAGAAAACGCAACTTTTTAATAAAACTTTATAACTTTATGACTTTATAACTTTATAAATTTAATAAATAACATAACTTTAATAATAAATAATAATAATTTAATAATATTAATAATAATTTAATAACAATTTAATAGTAATAATTTTATAATAATAATTTAATAAATTAATAATAATAATAATTTAATAATAAGTAACAATTTTATAATGAAAAAGCTCCAAACAGTGCTTAGAATAATCGACTCGTTGTTGTTTTTGGTCAAAAGTCAACACGCGCGGCAGCCATTTTGACATCAGCTTTTTCATAGACAAATGTTCATTCAAAATAAAACCTACACGTTCCTTGGATATCTTCAGAGTCTGAGCTATCTCCTGCAACTTCACTTTACGGTTCCCCAAAATTATTTTGTGGACTTTTTTTATGTTTTCCGGAGTAACCACCTCTTTTGCGTGGTGCATCACTGGTGTCCGTACGACCACGTTTAAATGCAGCAAACCAGTCAATAAGGGATGATTTACCTGGTGCAGTGTCCGGATAACGCTTATCAAGCCAAGCTTTTGTTTGAGCGGTGTTTTTTCCCATCAAATAACAATTCTTGAAATTCTTGTTTATCCATTTTTTTGTTTATCAACAAAGTCGTTCAACTGAAACCACTCTAACGTTTTATCCACACGGCGAATCGTCATGACCTTTTTTCTGCTACCTTTTAAAGGTTAGTATTTACTAAAAGAAATATCGGTAAGGCGATTGCAACGACATCTGTGTGCCAGACCGGGAACTTTTCAGCCCATGTTTTATTAGGAGTTTTTTGTTTTTATCATTGTTATTTCTTATCCCTACCAGCTTTAGTTTTCCTGGACGGAAGCTTTCAAAATCCTGAAATTTACAGATACCACAACTTATAATACAGTAATTAAAACCAAAATGATAAGTGCTGATTATTTTCCTATTAAATAGCCTAGAAACGTCAAGATTTGCTGTTAAATGTTTTTGAAATTTGAAAACTGGGATGTACAGACAAAACAGACCTGTCATCAAGTATAATGCAATATAAAAAAATGTAAGAGTATGAAACCAAAATGATAAATGCTGCTTATTTTCTTATTAAATATCTTAGAAACATCGAGATTTACTTCTAAATGTTTTTGGAATTTTGAAACTTTAATTTATAGGCAAAGCAGAGCTGTCATCCAGTATAATTCAGTATAAAAAATGTAAGAATTTGAAATGAAAATTATAAGTGCGGCTTGTTTTCTTATTAAATATCCTAGAAACATCGAGATTTGCTGTTAATTGTTTCTGGTGTTTGAAAACATGGATTTACGGGTAAAACAGAGGTGTCATCCAGTACAATTTAGCATAAATGTGTAAGAATATGAAATGAAAATGTTAAGTGCTGCTAATTTTGTTATTAAATACCCTATAAACATCGAGATTTGCTGTTAATTGCTTTTGAAATTTGAAAACTTTAATTTACAGGCAAAGCAGAGCTGTCATACAGTATAATTCGTTATGAAAAAGGTAAGAATATGAAACAAAAATGATAAGTGCTGCTAATTTTTAAATATCTTTGAAACATCGAAATTTTCTGTTAAATGTTTTTAAAATTTGAAAACTTGGATTTACAGGCAAAACAGAGCTGCCATCCAGTGTTATATTTAGCATAAAATGTAAGAGCATGAAATGAAAATGTTAAGTGCAGCTAATTTTCTTATTAAATATCCTATAATCATCGAGATTTGCTGTTAATTGTTTTTGAAATTTGAAAAATATGATTTATGGGAAAAACAGAGCTATCATCCAGTATAATTCAGTCTAAAAATGTAAAAATATGAAACCAAATTGATAACTAATGCTAATAATTAATTATCCCAGAAACATCGAGATTTGCTGTTTATTGTTTTTGGAGTTTGAAAACTCGAATTTACGGGCAAAACAGAACTGTTATCCCGTATAATTCAATATAAAAAATGTAAGAACGCTTTTTTTTTATATGGAAAAGTCATTTTCACAAAATTAGCATACCCTCATAGTAACACTAGTTCTAAACGATTTGAATCTCTTTTCCTTATATGAAGACATCATTTGATGATAATCAAGCCACAAAATTCAAAATCTACATATTTCTGAAATAAACAGAAATTATTCTCACGAATTTTATGGACTGCAATGAGTGTCAATCTATTTCAGAAATGTTTCCAAAAACCTCGTTAACATATATTTTTTTTACATATTTCTAATTGTTTCTTCTCTAAATATTCTATGAAGATACTGGAAATGCTACCGAAATCGTGTCTAATTAAGACGTGACGCTGAAATTGTAAATGTTTCACTTATATCAGGAATATTTTCTGCACTGTACCGTGTACAAATAAATAAGTAAGAAATTTCATAAAAGATTTTTATGAGATGTTTCATGTAACCAAATTTAAAGATTTTGTACGTATAAGTGTCGATTGCAGTGTCTATAATCCTTGAATTTGGAAGCCAGTATTTTTTAACAAAAAATTTCGCTCCATCTATTCTTAAAACTTCAATAACTAAATAATGCAAAAAAAAAAAAAAAAAAAAAAAAAAAAAAAAAAGTTTATCAAGAAAAGAGGAGGCAAAAAAATAATTGGAAACAAAACATTTGATAATAAATATTAGTTATCGCGAATATGGCGACATTCGTTCGTTAAGGGTTAATTAAAAGGAGGAAATTCTTTGTTTGTTTTCTTTTTCACGATTATAGCAAAATAGTAAAATGGCGTTTTCAACATTGTATAAAATGAAAACATAATTGTAGTACATTTAAAAGAAAATATTAGTGAAACTGCATATTTAACACTTTCCAACATATCTGAAAAGCTTTTATGAATTCTGTTTGTCTGTTCGTCTGTCTATCTGTCTGTCTGTCGTCTGTCTGCGCTCTAACTCACGTAAATATACTCAGATTGCCTTGAAATTGGAATATGTTTTTGGAGTTTATTATGGTATGTTTGGAATTGAAAATGAAGTGTGTAGCCTTTATGGTTCTTTTACAGGGACACTCAAAAGAATTCCGTTACATTACGCTCTATGAGGAAAAATTGTTTGCGGCGTATTTTAATGATGTTAAAATATTTTAAACGTATGCAAATTTATAAATATCACTGATAACTGCAATGCGTTTACTGTAGAATATCGTGTGCGTAGGATGTATTGTACATTCACAGAGATACTCAAAAGTATTTGTCTCCAGCACTGTCTGTGAACAATGATTAATGGTAGCACTTTTTGCAGTTGTGGTACACGTTTTTAAATGTAACTAATTTTTTGCATATTAATGGGTGCATATAAATTATATAGTTCATATACATTGCTGCTCAAAAGACCTTACATACATTTTCGTTAATTGACGGAAATTACTGAAGGGGAATTTTCTATTGAAAAATTGGTTATTTTTTTCTACAGTATTCTGAAGAAAATGTGTTGAAAAGTGTTTCATAATCTATGTTTAACGCGTGATTTTTCATTCTTGTTTTTTGTTTTAACACATGGTCAAAAGTCTTAATTTATTCTTCACATTAAAGCAACTGAACCTCAAATATTTTCTTTCTAATTTTACATATATTGACATTTCTAGAAAATTGTCTTTCTAGAAAGTGAAAAGAATGCTATTTTATATGTTAAATTAACTTTAGTCACAACAATTCAAGATCCTAGTTAAACGTCCTGTGAGAATTAGAAAAAAAAATTTGGTTTCTTTTATTAAATTTTTACTTGGGAAATTTGTACTTTTTAAACTTTCATACGTGTGAACTCATTAATGAAATAAACCTTTCCGAATTGTAAAAAAAAAGAATGTAATTCTGCCTTTTTTTTCATTTTAAAAATTTAATCCTGTTTATTCCAATTTAAATTCAATTACATGCCATTCTAAAAAGATTTCATATAGATAGTTCGTTTCATATAAAAATATCATTCAGGACATATCGATGAGTTATTTAAATTCACATTTTTAATGTAGTGTGCTGAAACTATAATACTTTTATTGTTATATTTTATGCTTTATTTTAACAGAAACACTTTTCGGATATAACATTGAAGTTTCATATTACAGAGAAAATACTTTATTTAAAAATATGAAAAAATATGAAAAAGTAGAAAAAAATAATGAATTTGAGATTATCTTCCATAAGTCGGTTAAGCTTTCAAAATTATATTTTTAACATGTATAACTTACAAAAGTGATTGCAGTGATATATGTTAAATTATTTAGCACGCCATGTCAAGATTTTTACTGAAACTTTCTACAAGAATTAGAAGAGAATTTTGTTTGTTTATTTTATTATATTTTTAATCTTACTGTTTTTAATCGACAAATTCACATTAATGTTCAAAACACATTAATCATGTAAAGTGATAGGATTTTGAACTAGGCTCGTACACGGGAATTCCCTCTTCTCTCGCCCAGTGTTGAATTTAGACACTTTTCTCCGGGAAGGATTTCTGTGGCTGCGGACATTGCAGAGATCCGGTTGAGAAATTGCACTTTTTAATCATAAAAAGCATAAAATCTCAAATCGTCCGGGGGGGAGAATGCCGTTCCCCAGGGACACCCCCCTGAATTCAACACTGCTCTCGCCCAATTAGAACTTTTTTCTTGTACGTTACTTGCGGCATCTTTCTATGCAGAAACAACCAGCAGTAGTCTTCAATGGTGCTTAGCAGTATCTGGTGTCTTCATTTCTATATCTGAAATTTTACATTAAAATGTCGATCCATTATGTCTTTGGGACATAATTATTAATTTCCAAATTAATTAGAAATTATAATGTTTTTAGGAATACAATTTTAATTTACCAACTAATTAGAATATATTAATACGTGTCAAAATTGTATGTGCTAATTTTTATGTATTTTTTACCCAAAATCAGAGTAAAAAAAGTACACCAGAAATACAATTCATTTTACAGAAAATAAAATTCATTTTATTCCTGTGTTATTTATAATTTCAAGATTTCAGTTATTCAAAAACGGATGTTAATCAAACTAGTCGTTGGGAGCCAACGTAATACTTACCCATCATGGATATGCATAAAATATGAAAATAAAACATGTGTAAACTATTTATAAAATGCATTGCAATTAGAAAAAGAACGAAAAATCATGCATCAAGCATAGATTATGTAACACTTTCCAACGCTTCCAAAATAATTTTTCAAATCATACCGTTTAATAAGCTGAAATATAACATCTAAGTAAACAATTTGGAAAACGCATAACATATTTAAAACATAATTTCAAGAATTTCCAACATATACAATATTCGGAAAAATATCTGAATACTTTTATTCAGCCCTGTATATGATCTATAGATTTGTACATATACTACATAGGATGCTAAATTTTAGTCCAGTTAAGAAACGCGTAGCACAGTTTAAAATTCTCCTTCTGGAGTTTCTGTCAATAAACGGAAATGTGTTCGCGAACTTTTGTGCTTCCCTGTATATGATCTACAGAATTTATACACACCACGTAATAAACAAAAAGTGAGTTAAATTTAAAATCGCGTTCAATAACTTAAAACGCACTTCAAGGAATTATTGTTAACAGACAGTAGAGAATTCTTTTGTGTGTCCCTGTAAATGAACGATAACTGCTATACACACAATATTCTGCAGTAAGCCTCTTGTAATGCACCTTAGTGATATATATATAAATTTCAACGCGTTTAAAATAGTGAAACATTATTTAAATAAACCGCAGACGATTTTTCTCCGTAGACGTAATGCAACGGAATTCTTTTGACTGTCCCTGTAAATTAACTATAAGTGCTATGCACACCCTATTCCATATTAAGCTTCTTGTAATACACCTTAGTGATATATATCAATTACAATGTGTTTGCAATTGTGTAACATCATTAAAATAAACCGCAAATGATTTTTCCCCGTAGACCGTAATGTAACGGAATTCTTTTGAGTGTCCCTGTAAAAAAACTATAAGTGCTACACACTTCATTTGAAATAGGGAACGTGCTATAGATAACGACAATAACATATAAAAATTGCAAGGCAATCCGAGCATATTTACGGGAGTTAGAGCACGGACAGACGGCCAGACAAACCGAAGTCATAAACACTTTACAACTAGGTTGGAAAGTGTTAACAAGAACGAAAAATCATGCGTCAACCATAGATTATATAGCACTTTCCAACGCTTCCAAAATAATTTTACAAATCATACCGTTTAATAAGCTAAAAGCTAACATCTAAGTAAACAATTTAGAAAACGCATAACATATTTATAAACATAATTTCAGGAATTTCCAACATATACAATATTCGGAAAAATATCCGAATACTTTTATTCAGCCCTGTATAGGATCTATAGATTTGTATATATACTACATAGGATGATAATTTTAGTTCAGTTAGGAAACGCGTAGCACAGTTTAAAATTCTCCGTCTGGAGTTTGTCAATAAACAGAAATGTGTTCGCGAACTTTTGTGCTGCCCTGTATAGGATCTACAGAATTTATACACACCACGTAATAGACAAAAAGCAAGTTAAAATTAAAATCGCGTTCAATAACTTAAAACGCACTTCCAGGAATTATTGTTAACAGACAGTAGAGAATTCTTTTGCGTGTCCCTGTAAATGAGCGATGACTGCTATACACACAATATTCCATAGTAAGTCTCTTGTAATGCACCTTAGTGATCTATATAAATTTCAATGCGTTTAAAATAGTGAAACATTATTTAAATAAACCGCAGACGATTTTTCTCCATAGACGTAATCTAACGGAATTATTTTTACTGTCCCTGTAAAGTAACTATAAGTGCTATGCACACCCTGTTCCATATTAAGCTTCTTCTAATGCACCTTAGTAATATATATAAATTACAATGCGTTTAAAATAGTGAAACATTATTTAAATAAACCGCAAAGGATTTTCCCCATACGCCGCAATGTAACGGAATTATTTTGAGTGTCCCTGTAAAAAAGCTATAAGTGCTACACACTTCCGTTGAAATAGGGAACATGCTATAGATAACGACAATAACATATAAAAATTGCAGAGCAATCCGAGCATATTTACGGGAGTTAGAGCACGGCCAGACGGCCAGACAAACCGAAGTCATAAGCACTTTTCAACTAGGTTGGAAAGTGCTAATAAAATCGTGGCTTGAGTACGTCATAAACTTTAAATGCCCTATTACTGAATTGCGTAAAAGAAACATCCTTATAACTTCAAAATTGATAATCATATTAAACTACAGTTTATTGCATCGGATTAAGCGTCTGATTTCCAATTAAAATATATCTTTGAATTGAAATTTGAATGAAATACAGGGTCATGAAAAATTGAAGAGTGCGGAAATAGGATTACAAATATCTCGTCAACTCATTATCCGATCGACTTCATTCTTTATGCAAAATTTGTTTTTTTTATTGTCTTTTATATTCGCTCCTTAAAATAAACAATTTCGAATATTTCTTATCTTTTATCAGAACAAATATTACGAGAGTTCGAAAAAATAATTCCGGATATTCGAGGTTACTCAAATTCAATAAGTTTCTTCCCATTAGTACATACTAAGTACATACCAAATATCAAGTCTCTATCTCAATTTTTTTCGGGAGATAGAGCGTTTACAGACACACACACACACACAGACACACAGACACACACACAGACAGACGACGGACGGCAATTTTTTTTCTAAAAATATGTTTTTCGGAATCTCCAGTGTCTGAAACTGGAAAATCCGTCATTTTTTTTTCGATTATCAAAACGATGACAAGACTTACTCTATAATTCGTATGATGGGTAAGTAATAATAACGCAAATATGAAATGATGAGAATCCATACAGGCATACGAGGTGGACTAGCAACGTTAGAAAATGTTGAGATAAAAATACATGATGGTCAGTGGACTGTATAGGCAACGCGTTAATAAAGTCAAGATACGACTTCGGAACCCCCTATCATTTTTAATACACAATAGCATCATCAATAAATATATATCTAAAGGATTTCTTTTACTGTACAGTTAGTTCACTGTTTTATGGAACCTAATTTTCTAAGTTTTAGAGACATAATGCATTGCAAATAATATTGTTATGAATTTTGTATATATCTGTAAATATTCCATTTGTTTAAATTTATTTTATTTTATTATTGTGAAAATTGCAGTATTATTAATGTATTTCCTATTGAGCATCATGTAACTCAATGCTAAAGGCCTCAGATGGTTTGCAAGGAAAACAACCTTACACCCTCATCTTTATAATGGAAGTCTATGGAAATATCGCCAAGGAATGGGTTTATCGCCAAGTTGGCGATGGTTTTGGCGACTTATTTTTGTCGCCAAATTTGGCGATATATCGTTAAATGCCGCCAAGTTGGTGACGGATTTGGCGACTTTTTGTGCAACACCCCCTTATACATTTACATTGGGATCCTTTCACGTTTGGAGTACTCTATCGAGAGTTGAAGGACCTTCTGGTAATTTCTAGCATTAGAAAGCCCTGGAATAATCTGGAAAGATCTCTGAAGTCTATATAAGGGACCTCCACCAGTTCAGTTGAGTTAGTTGTCTGTCAACTGCGATTGAATTCATACGAGAGGCTTTGCATTGAGAACTGTGTTTCTCGGATTGATTTTGTCGTTGATACGTCGTATTGAACGCATTGTTTCTGTGTGAAATTTTGCTGTGCTTTTATTGGATTTGAAGATTACTGAATATCTTGTAATTTTCAGAAGATATTGGTGTTCGTATTGCACTGTTTATAGTGAAAAAGCCTTTTGATTGTTCTTATATATTGGCATCAGTCCTTTCGAACCCCGAGCTCACAACATTTGGTGTCAGAAGTGGGATTGAATGCCGATCACCAGAGCAATGGAGGAGCAACTGAAACAATTATTGGAGAAATTAGCTGCGAATCAGGCTGAGATGTCAACCAACCTTGGCGAGATGAAAGAAAAAATGAAGAAGGATATGTCAGCGATGGATGAGAAAATGACTGCGAACCAGGCTGAAATGAAGAAAGATATGTCAGCGATGGATGAGAAAATGACTGCGAACCAGGCTGAAATGAAGAAAGATATGTCAGCGATGGATGAGAAAATGACTGCGAACCAGGCTGAAATGAAGGAAATGTCGAAAGAAATGAAGAAGGAAATGTCAGCGATAGATGAGAAAATGACTGCCCAACCTTGGCGACTTAAAAGATGAAATGAAAAAGGATATGTCAACCAACCTTGGAGAGTTGAAAGACTTAATAGAGGATAAAATAACATCTTTAAATGACAGAATTGACGGCGTGGAAAACAAAGTTGAAGGAAGATTTCAAGAAATAGAAGGAAAGGTAGAAGAAATTCAAAAGACAGCCAGTACCGTAGAAGAAAGATTAGAAGAAAAAGTTCAAAAGATCGCCGAGTCCGTTGAAGAAAGAGTAGAAGAAAAAGTTCAAAAGATCGCCAAGACCGTCGAAGAAAGCATAGAGAATGTAAAATAGATTTGGAAAAAGTCAAGAAACAGAAGATAACTGCCGGAAGCTATACCGAAGATGCCAAGTATCAATCTATGCTTCCTCGTTCCTGTATTAAACTCTCGACCTATGACGGAAAATCCTCATGGCCAGTTTTTAAGACACAATTTGGGATCGTAGCGGACGCCAATGGATGGGATTCCCAGACAAAGGCTTGTCAGTTAGCTGCTTCTCTACGAGCTGATGCTGCCGACGTCCTACAGACTTTGCCTGCAAATGAACCGCTGGATTTTGAAACGCTCGTCAGTGCCTTAGAATTGCGCTTTGGCGAGATATGCATGAAGGAATATAGCAGACTCCAGCTCAAATCTTGACAGCAGAAATCCACTGAATTCCTGCAAGAGCTTGCTACGGATGTCGAGTGACTTTCCCATCTTGCTTATCCTGACTGCCCGACTCAAACTAGAGAAAGTTTAGCTCTGCAACATTTCATCGATGGTGTGCGTGACTTTGAGATCCAGAAACAACTCCGGATTACAGATCTCAGTGACTTAAAAGGGGCTTTAGTTTATGCCCTGAAATTCGAGGCAGCCCAGCAAGCTACAAGGAAAGATAGGCACTTTGTGTGAGTAGCCAACATGCCTGAGACGTCGGATACAGCTGTGGAGCGGTTACAGCAGCAGATGAAGGACGTGATGAGACAGATAAACTCCTTGATGGACAACAAACCTGGCAGAAAGATCAAGTGCTCGAAATGCGGTGGAGAAGGCCATATTCAAAGAAACTGCCTAAACCGACCCAGCACAGAAGGTAATAACTCCGCACGAACGGCGGAGCAGGAAAACTAATTAATGGCCATCTCGCGGGGCGGAGGTTGCCAGATTTTGAGAAGCCCCATTATCAAGTGTGTCAAATTTCTGCAAGAAGTTGCGGCGAGAATGGAGTTTTTATAGTCGGGCGTGTGAATGGTTTGCCCTGTAATATGATCATCGATACAGTAGCCAATGTGACCATCATTCGGAAAGATCTAGCTCAGCGGCTAAAAGAAAAACTCCTCTGGACTCCGCCCCGTGTTATCCTTCAAACTGTGACCGGGGATAAGATCGACATACATAGAAGAATGAAATCGAAAATAAAGTTTGGGAACGCCGCTTACCATCATACAGTCTATGTAGCCGATATTTCAGACCCTTTCATACTCGGACTGGACTTTTTAAAAGAGCATGGATTTACACTGGATTTTAAGAAGAATGAGTTACGCTCTGCTCAAGAAGATGTCACTATTTTCAAACTTGGAAATGAGTCCGGGTCTATTCAACGGATCACAGCCAAGGCGGATGTTATCATCCCTCCTCGGACCGAAATGATGATACCTGGATTAACTGAGAACGAAAGTAGTTTTCAATGTGGATTGGTTGGATATCCTGAGAAGAGCCCAAAAGGAGTGCTAATAGCATCAGCGCTGGTAGATCTGTCGAGAGATGTGATACCCGTGAGGATGGCAATTGTAAGTGAAAAGTCTAGAATTATACAGAAGGGTGAAGTGCTTGCTACCTGTGCTCCAGTCACCTGTGTTTGCAACGACCCGAGCTTGACGTTGTCGGAGCCGCCTACAAGTTTAACACCTGAAATTGGACGAAATGAGAATTTATCTCCTGAGCAGAGACATGCCGCAGAAAGACTGTTCCAGGAATTTACGGATGTGTTTTCACAAAACGAGAATGATATAGGTCGCACTTCTCTGACACGTCATTGAATTGATACTGCCGACCATCCACCGATTAAAAAGCATCCGAGACGCTTGCCGTTTGCAAAACAAGAAGAGATTTCTAAGCTCTTACGAGAGATGCAGGATAGGGACATCATCGAACCGTCATCAAGTCCGTGGGCCTCTCCCATCGTGTTGGTCCGAAAGAAAGATGGCTCCACAAGATTTTGTGTGGATTATCGTAAACTTAACCATATCACGAAGAAGGACAGCTATCCTCTACCAAGAATAGACGACACGCTAGATACTCTTTCAGGGCATAAATGGTTTTCCACACTGGATTTGAAGAGTGGATATTGGCAAGTAGAGATCCATCCTGATGACAAAGAGAAGACCGCATTTACTACTGGACAAGGACTTTGGCAATTCAAAGTTATGCCGTTCGGGCTCTGCAATGCTCCAGCAACGTTCGAGCGCCTCATGGAGACAGTGTTAAAAGGCCTGACTTTTGAAGCTTGTCTCATCTACCTAGACGACGTCATCATTGGTGGCCGCACATTTGAAGAACATCTAGAAAATATTCGAAAAGTGTTAACGAAGCTAAGAGTGGCGAATTAAAAGCTGAACCCTTTGAAATGCAAGTTCTTCCAACGGGAAGTAAATTATCTAGGACACATCATTTCAGCTGAAGGTGTTCGAACAGATCCTGAAAAAGTGTCCGCAGTAAAGAACTGGAAGCGTCCGGAAAATGTCCATCAGTTGCGAAGTTTTCTGGGACTATGCACTTATTACAGAAAGTTTGTCCAGAGGTTCTCCAACATCGCAAGACCATTGCATAGGCTCACTGAAAGCAAGCAGAAGTTTCTATGGACACAAGAATGCGAGAATTCCTTCCAGCGACTGAAAGAAGCTCTCACATCCTCTCCAGTCCTTACCTATCTGCACCCCGAGAAACAGTTCATTGTGGACACGGATGCCAGTCATGAAAGTGTCGGCGCTGTACTTTCCCAAGAAATAGATGGCCAAGAACGAGTCGTAGCATACTGGAGCAAATGTTTATCGAAACCAGAGCGGAATTATTGCGTCACTCGTAAGGAGTTATTAGCTATAGTAACAGCCGTAGAACACTTCCATCACTATCTCTATGGCAGGAAATTTCTCCTTCGTACTGATCACGCATCCCTAACATGGCTGATGAATTTTAAGAACCCAGAGGGCCAAGTAGACAGATGGATACAACGACTCCAGGAATACGACTTTGACATCAGGCATCGTAAAGGCTCATCGCATGGAAATGCTGATGCCTTATCAAGAAGACCTTGTCCCGAAAGTTGTCGCTATTGTTCCAGAGCGGAGAACAAGTATAATCCCGAACATGTCATACGGCAGACGAAGACTTCACTATCAACGCCACCAGATCCCTGGAGTGATGAGAAGATTCGAGTAGATCAAATGGCAGACTCTGACATCAAACCAATCTTGGAGTTATTAGAATCTTCTAGCACGAAGCCCAGTTGGAAAGACATCTCGACTTACAGTCCTACGACGAAGCAATATTGGGCTCTTTGGAACTCCTTCCAGGTCAAGAATGGTGTCCTGTTCCAAAAATTCGAATAGGAAGATGGGAAAACATCTCGGTGGCAGTTGGTACTTCCTCGATCTCGAATCCCAGAGGTTCTCGAAGAATTACATGGCAGTCCCACTGGTGGCCATTTTGGAGTCATGAAAACATTACACAGAGTCCGAGAGCCCTTCTTCTGGGGAAAAGCGAGAGCTGACGTCGAACAATGGTGCAAATCTTGCGATGCATGTGCATCTCGGAAAGGACCTAAGAAACGTAGCCGAGGAAGACCACATCTCTACAATGTAGGAGCACCTTTTGAACGCATCGCCCCTGACATCCTAGGTCCTCTGCCAAGAAGTGCTGATGGCAACAAATACCTCCTTGTTTTCATGGACTATTTCACGAAATGGCCTGAAGTTTATGCCATCCCTTATCAAGAAGCTTCTACGGTTGCGGATGCCTTGGTACACCAGTGGATATCAAGGTATGGAGTCCCCCTTCAAATGCATTCTGACCAGGGGAGAAATTTCATCTCTGCTGTGATTGAGGGTCTCTGTCAACTTCTCGGAATGGACATAACTAGGACGACGCCTTTACATCCACAATCGGATGGCATGGTTGAGAGATTCAATCGTACCATCCTCAACAATCTCTCACTGCTAGTCTCAAGAAACCAACAAGACTGGGACCAAAAACTTCCCTTATTTCTTCTCGCCTATCGCAGCGCCGTCCATGAAACAACCAGCTATTCCCCGTCTCAGATGCTTTTCGGTCGTGATTTTCGTCTACCTTGTGATCTGTTTTTTGGTCGCCCTCCAGATGCGCCTTCATCGCCAGAGGGATACGCGCAGAATCTCCAGGCATGATTTGAAGACGTCCACAACTTGGCTCGAGAGCGGATCAATATACAGACGGAGAAGATGAAGACCAGGTACGACACGAAAGCCACGGGACATCAATTCAAAGAAGGTGACAAGGTCTGGTTTTATAATCCGACTCGACGTAAATGACTTTCTCCCAAACTGCAATCGCACTGGGACGGTCCTTATACAGTCCTAAACAGACTGAACGATGTCGTAATTCGGATCCGAAAGTCACCAAGTTCGAAGCCTAGAGTCGTTCATTACGACAGGCTGGCTCCATACTATGGCCATAGTACTTAGTTCATTGATTGTAAATAGTGTAATGTAAATAATGTAAATTAGTATGACCATGATCTTGTATATAGGTTAATGTAATTATTTATTTTACTTAGCATTATCATTATTAATGTTATTATTATTTAAATACTTGTATGTAATGATGTCTATGCTTTAATTTTTTAAATAAGTGTATATTTTGTATAATTCAGCATTATGAATGTGTTTAATTGTTGTTTTCCATGTTTGCTTTAAGTGTTTAGAATAGGATAGCATTTGTTGGTAACAGGTTTGCTTCCGATCAAGGGTTGTACTGCCCGGGACGTGCAGTCCTTGAGAGGGGGGCAATGTTATGAATTTTGTATATATCTGTAAATATTCCATTTGATTATATTTATTTTATTTTATTACTAGCAAGCTACGCCCGCTACGCTGGTCAATTTCTCTTAACGAACCTTTAATCAAACAAAATATTGACATTTCATAATTCACTTTTATATTTTAACAGAATAATAAGGATACTATAATTTGTGACTCGTGCTATAGTCAATATACACGTCAAATAAGTGTATATTTTGTATAATTCAGCATTATGAATGTGTTTAATTGTTGTTTTCCATGTTTGCTTTAAGTGTTTAGAATAGTATAGCATTTGTTGGTAACAGGTTTGCTTCCGATCAAGGGTTGTACTGCCCGGGACGTGCAGTCCTTGAGAGGGGGGCAATGTTATGAATTTTGTATATATCTGTAAATATTCCATTTGTTTAAATTTATTTTATTTTATTACTAGCAAGCTACGCCCGCTACGCTGGTCAATTTCTCTTAACGAACCTTTAATCAAACAAAATATTGACATTTCATAATTAACTTTTATATTTTAACAGAATAATAAGGATACTATAATTTGTGACTCGTGCTATAGTCAATATACACGTCAGGACACGTCGCCCTTATCATTATCTTTTTACGCGTGAAGGTTCCGCTATGGTACTCTATTGTGAAATTTGGTAATTTTAGAAATTCAATAGTTGAAAAATCGCAGAATCATTAGATCATTTTTCTTTAGAAATTGTTCTTAGAGCGCATTTAGATCTTATAAATAACAATCATGCCGAACTTGAAGTTTCTAGCTCCTTCAGCATCGCAAAAATCGCAATTTTAGAACGTTTTTCGCTTCTGCACCCCCCCTCGGGGTAGTGGCACCGACATAAAATATAGCCTATGTTGGAGCAGGGATTGTCACCATCCATTTGCCACCATCACTTTTGAAATCGCTTTAGTAGTTTCAGACATTCCATACAAATTGTAATTTATAATCTTTTTAGAAAATTTTTTGCTTATTTCAGCCTTTTAAATTTCGAATTTTTTTAGAATTTGTCCTTATAGAGCATTTAAATCTTGTAAGTAACGACCATACAAAATGTCAAGTTCCTAACTCCTTCATTATTGAAAATATCATAATTTTGGAACGTTTTTCGCTCCTGCACCCTCTGCGGGCAGTGGCACCGACAAAAAATTTAGCATATGTTGCAGCAGGGACTGTCACCATCCATTTGCCACCATCACTTTTGAAATCGGTTCTGTAGTTTCAGAGATTCCATAGAAATTGTAATTTAGAATGTTTTTAGAACGCTTCTTCCTCATCTCACCCTTTTAAATTGCGAATGTTCTTATAATTTGTTCTTAGAGAGCATTTACATCTTATAAGTAACTACCATACCAAATTTGATACTTCTATCTCCTTCAGTACACAAAAAATCGAAATTTTAGAACGTTTTTCGCTTCTGCACCCCCCTCGGGGTGGTGGCACCGACATAAAATATAGCCTATGTTGGAGCAGGGATTGTCACCATTAATTTGCCACCATCACTTTTAAAATCGCTTCAGTGGTTCCAGAGATTACCCCCTACAAACAAACAAACAAACAAACAAACAATCTTTACTACTTTATATAATAGTATAGATAAGGGGGAATTAGCCCCTTGTTCCCCCCCTTTATACTTAACCAATCAATCCCGAAAATTAATCAGAGATGCGCCTTAACACAATGAACCTATAAATAAAACTTGAAGGAAATGGGATAATTCTGCATGAAAAACCCATTTACATAAATTAAGGATATATTAGCCCCCCGTTCCCCCCCTTTATACTTAATCAATCAATCCCGAAAACTAATCAGGAAAGCGTCTTAACCCAATGAATCTATAAACAAATTTTGAAGCAAATAGAATAATTCTGCATGAAAAACCCATTTACATAAATTAAGGGGGGTATTAGCCCCCCGTTCCCCCCCTTTATACTTAATCAATCAATCCCGAAAACTAATCAGGGAAGCGTCTTAGCCCAATGAATCTATAAACAAATTTTGAAGCAAATAGAATAATTCTGCATGAAAAACCCATTTATATAAATTAAGGGGGGGTTATCCCCCGTTCCCCCCCTTTATACTTAACCAATCAATTCCGAAAACTAATCAGGGAAGCGCCTTAACTCAGTGAACCTATAAACAAAATTTGAAGGAAAACGGAATAATTCTGCATGAAAAACCCATTTATATAAATTAAGGGGGGATTAGCCCCCCCGTTCCCCCCTTTATACTCAGCCAATCAATCCCGAAAACTAATCAGGGAAGCGCCTTAACACAGTGAACCTATAAACAAAATTTGAAGGTAAACGGAATAATTCTGCATGAAAAACCCATTTATATAAATTAAGGGGGGGGGAATTAGCCCCTTGTTCCCCCCCTTTATACTTAACCAATCAATCCCGAAAAGTAATCAGGGAAGCGTCTTAACCCAATGAACCTATAAACAAAATTTGAAGGAAAACGGAATAATTCTGCATGAAAAACCCATTTATATAAATTAAGGGGGGGATTAGCCCCCCCCGATCCACCCCCCTTTATACTAAACTAATCAAACCCGTAAACTAATCAGGGAAGCGCCTTAACTCAGTGAACCTATAAACAAAATTTGAAGGGAAACGGAATACTTCTGCATGAAAAACCCATTTATATAAATTAAGGGGGGGGGGGAAATTAGACCCTTGTTCCACCCCCTTTATACTTGACCAATCAATCCCGAAAACTAATCAGGGAAGCGCCTTAACTCAGTGAACCTCTAAACAAAATTTGAAGGAAAACGGAATAATTCTGCATGAAAAACCCATATATATAAGTTAAGGGGGGGGGAATTAGCCCCTTGCCCCCCCCCCTTTTATACTTAACCAATCAATCTCGAAAACTAATCAGGGAAGCGCCTTAACACATTGAACCTATAAACAAAATTTGAAGGAAAACGGATATTTCTATGAAGAGTTATCGCATTACGTACGTACATACATACATACAGAATCGGCTGCCAAGCTCTCAGGGCTTGACAGCCAGTGTGATAACTGAAAAATCGCAATTTTAGAACGTTTTTTGCTCCTGCACCCCCTGGGGTTAGTGGCACCGACATAAAATATAGCCTATGTTGGAGCAGGGGTTGTCACCATCAATTTGCCACCATCACTTTTGAAATCGGTTCGGTAGTTCCAGAGATTACCCCCTACAAACAAACAAACAAGATTTACTCCTTTATAATATTAGTATAGATTGTGAAAATTGCAGTATTATTAATGTATTTCCTATTGAGCATCATGTAACTCAATGCTAAAGGCCTCAGATGCTTTGCAAGGAAAACAACCTTACACCCTCATCTTTATAATGGAAGTCTATGGAAATATCGCCAAGGAATTGGTTTATCGCCAAGTTGGCGATGGTTTTGGCGACTTATTTTTGTCGCCAAATTTGGCGATATATCGTTAAATGCCGCCAAGTTGGCGACGGATTTGGCGACTTTTTTTGCAACCCCCCCTTATACATTTACATTGGGATCCTTTCACGTTTGGAGTACTCTATCGAGAGTTGAAGGACCTTCTGGTAATTTCTAGCATTAGAAAGCCCTGGAATAATCTGGAAAGATCTCTGAAGTCTATATAAGGGACCTCCACCAGTTCAGTTGAGTTAGTTGTCTGTCAACTGCGATTGAATTCATACGAGAGGCTTTGCATTGAGAACTGTGTTTCTCGGATTGATTTTGTCGTTGATACGTCGTATTGAACGCATTGTTTCTGTGTGAAATTTTGCTGTGCTTTTATTGGATTTGAAGATTACTGAATATCTTGTAATTTTCAGAAGATATTGGTGTTCGTATTGCACTGTTTATAGTGAATAAAGCCTTTTGATTGTTCTTATATATTGGCATCAGTCCTTTCGAACCCCGAGCTCACAACAATATTTTAAAATGGTCTTCAATGTTCTTTGGAAAGACGAATATTCGTAAAATGAAAAGTATCATAACTCAGTAAATTCTAGTCGTTGAAGAATTGAGATTTCTACTCTTTTACTTGTTAGATCACCGTGAATTTCTTTCTAAATATATCTCATTGGAGCTATTAACTATGTAAACATTTTGCGATACTTCTATGAATGTGGGAATGTTCTAATTCAAAAAAGGCCGTTCTAATGTCGAACAAAAGTTTAATACATCACATAATGTTACACCAGTTGACAGGGACAGGAACAGCATGAATTACACTAACATAAACAATTAATCTCATTTTTCGTATTTATGACAAACAACATTCTTCGTTGTCGTCATTCCAAGTTCTGCTGCGTTTTTTTTTTTTTCAGAAGTGGACACTACTATTGCAAGAAAAGGCATGCGCAGACCTCACAAATTAAAAATTTGCAGCTTAAAAAAATATAGCTATTCTGACGTAAATGAATTTCTATTTAAGGAAGAGCAGCATTTGAAACATTTGTAAAATAAGAACTATATCTATAAAAATAAATCTCCAGGAATTAGCTCTTGGTGAATGATGAGATTGGAGTCCTTGTATACGATAAATGTTTTTATAAAATATATAAATAAATGAATCATAAAAATATATTAACTTTAATATATTGCAGTTATTTAAGTTCGATACAAAAGTAAATAATTAAAATATTTTTCACCACTCAGTTATGAACTACTGAAACTTATTAAATAATGCAGAACATAAAATAATTTCTCAAAAATCAAATCGTAAACACTTACATAAATGTATTTGAATATTTTACTTATTGAAAGAATAACCAAATCAGAGTTTAATATACGTTTTTCCTGCTTTAATTTTGCATTAGTCTTGTCTCATTAATATTTATGTCATAATTGTGCCTTATGAATAGCAATGCATTAATAATAATTATTCCTTATTATTAATTATGGCACAGTTAAGTACCTTTTTTGTCACATATGAGACTGGTAAATAAAAATATTTCACATTTGAAACATTCATTATATTTCTAATGCACCTTTTTACGCTGAATTTAAATATGTAGTCAAAATTATTTTTATTACCCATTGTCTTCTCTCTATAACTCTTTTTAGGTATTGTTTTTCGGAATCTTAGTTAGATTTTAATGATAGTTTTTTCACGGAAATTCGTATTTCAAATTGGAACTAAACAAATCGCTATTACGAATTAATTGTTTATGTATTTATAATAGGACATAATAAAAGAGAAGAATGATTTAAACACCATTGTATCGTGGCAAAGTGCCATTCATATGTCTGTTGCGCCTACAGAATGTGCTTCTTTATAAAAAATATCATTACGGCAGTGACATTCACCCACTGACATGTTATTATATTTTGTCTTTTGATTTATATCTAATCTGTAACTGTTTTTTATTAAGGAGCGAAAAAATATGTCAAGAAAGTGTTTTAATTATCTGGATAACTTCTGTAATACAGGGAGTTCCTGAATTCAAGGGCCAAACTGTAAGGGGTGATAGTTCATGGCCAGTCAAGCTCGAAACACGGTACAATTCATGATCTTAACAGGGTGTTTTCTGATTGTGGAGAGAACCATGTTTTCTACACAATATTTAATAAATGATTGCTGATATTATTTATGCAGAATAGTGTTACTAACTACGATGCTAATATAAATGGAAATCAGAAAAAGAAATGAAAAAATTGCAAAGTAAGTAGCTCAAGAGAGTGAGAGAGGAGGCTGTGCCATAAATTGGTCCAAATGTCCATCAAATGCGTTAAGGGTGAATTATAGAACACATGGACAAAAAATTAAGAGGTGATAGAAACCTCTAAACAAGTTATTTTCGTGGTATGAGCGTATCGCTAGTGGTGAACAGCTAGATATCACTGTCATTAAACACACAAAGCTCTGGTTTTTCACACAGATCGTGACTTCTACAGTGGATTTCAAAACGAAGGGTTGGTTTTAGAAATTAGGAAAATGTGGACATGCATTTCATGTAAGGTGCTGTGACCGTGAGTGGTTTGGAAGTCATAGTTGTGTAGTAAAAAGGGTTCTCTCCACAGTCAGAAAGCGTGGTGTAGTGCTTAACAGCTTAAGTTACGACCATGCATTGTATGGTGTTTTTAGCTTGTCTCAGCGTGTTCTATCACCCCTTCCAGTTCGATCCAATGAGTTCAGGGACACTCTGTATATGTTAAAATGTGACATATAACGATCAACTTCGAAATTGTACTCCACTTGTTAAAAACTGTTATGAACTATATATATATATATATATTCTCTATAGAATGGGAATTTCTGGATTTCTCAAAATTGGTACCATAAGTAACAAACAGGGTCAATGTTTTCAACAAGACATCTCAGGTATTGAAAAGAGGTACCAAGGGCAACGGAACGCAAGAATTCTTGCCGATTATTGTTGAACATTGAAAAGCGATATTTTAGATGCCAAACGTCGACGAAAATCAACAACTCTAACATTTTTTGTAAGTTGATAATTGTCATCTATGCGTGTAAATGTCCTCTTTCCATTCAGAATTAATCTAGGTAATCCCCAAAACTTTAGGTGATACTGAGAAAAACTACTACATACTTGAATTTAGTATGAAAATTCTTTTAGGATTAAGTATTTTACTCTATTACATATATTAATTACTTTTTTTTATTAATGATTACAATCTTTATTATGCAACTCCAAAATATGTAAAATTGCTAATATTCACCAGGTAGTATATGCCTATAAACGTACCATCGGACGGCGTATGATGCTGTAAAGTACCAGCTTCCATACAAACGCTGAATTGAGCGACATCGGGCGCAGTCAGTACTTTGTATGGTATCTCCAGTGCACTTGCAGTGATACGTTTGGTTCCATGTCGATGCTACAGAACTGCACGTAAAATCTGTAGTTTGGAATGACAGGTAGTTGAGAGATGTGCACCGACTTAAGGGATCCCTCCCTTTCGGATAGGATAAAAATTGTTAAGAAATCTAAAATACAAGTGATACTCCCAACTGTGCGATGGTTCGTAGAGGGGAAACTGCAAAGTTTCGCCATGTGCCTTCGGGATTTGATCTCCCGTTTTGGTAGACCATTGCATATTTGTAACAACAACAACAACAAAATTTACATAAGAGATTTGTCTGGCTATAAAGAATTTATAGAAATTATTTTACTGATTTTTATAAAGAGAAATATAAAACAACTGTAATATTTTGTGCTAAAAACATTAAGTTTTTTCAACATTTTATTTGAATTTCAGAGCAATAATTCAGTACTTAACATGATTTTCCACCTTTCTTTAGTATAATTTTTTATGATTAAAATAAAAAAAAATATTTTACGTGTATTTTGCAACAATGTTCTGATAAAAAAAAAATATGATTAAATCGTATTATTGAATCCTAGAATCTGATTTACTCGAATTAAATTTAAGCAAAATTAATATTCTACGTTTTTCACAAAACTTTGAAAGCATGATAAAATAAAAAATAACAAGAATAAACGAAGTCTTGTGATTGTGAATTTTGTGAGCCATATATTTCGCCTAAATAATCGTATTTTTATGGTACATTGCACAATATATTTTAATATCCTAATGGTACAAACTCAAAAGCTAGAAAATTACCTTATCACAATAAAATTTAAAGCATTAGATCAGAATATCATTAAAGAAACGTCAATTTATGTTCTTAAGATATTTTTATTACAGTAAAAAATAACAAAATAAAGATGGCATAGCTAAAATATAATTAACTTTTCCTTCCTTGGTTTAAAACATTATTTTCCAAAAGTTAATTCATTTTCCGGATTGATTACAGCTTTCCTTTAAAATATTTATTATTTGTTTCCAAAAAAGTAATGAAATGTATTTCAACGTAAACAAATTATTTTTTTGGATATAATAAATTAAAAAAGTTACCTAAAATACGCTTGAATTTTTTTTTTCATAAGAGATATTTAATATAAAATAGATGATTGGATAAGCGAAGTAAATCTTTGGATTTCTAAATTTATTATACAATTTGCACTTACATTTTTGATTTATTCGTTACCATAATAAAAGATTTCTTAAAACTATAAACTAATTTCTTTGATTAGAATATTTTTATAATACGGAGAATACTATGTTATTTTGTTTTTAAGGTACCATACCTTAAAAGGACAAAAAAGGTACCCTTATAGTCTCGCTTTGAAAATCCCTATTATGGAAAATAACGTATTACATCGACAATGAATTACAAATTAATTATCTTCGGATTTTTTCCTTTACATGTATAAGGATTTCCTTCGGGCCAAATTTCAAGATTTCAAGATTTTGGGTTTTGAGAGTAACACCTATAGGGTCCGGTTGATGTAGAACCTTGGAATTTGGTACGAAGGAAGGTTTTATAGCGCATATAAAAGAAAATAATCGGTTTTAACGCATTGTAATGGTAATATAGCATAACGGAACGGAATCCTGAGGGTGCGAGCCCTTCTCGCACTTGTCCTTATTTTTTAATTTTTAAAAGTAAACTTTCAAATAACACGCATGTAAAAAAATTATGTATCTTATTTTATTACAAACAGAATACTTAGTTTTGGAGTTGTGTAAATGTGGATAAAGTAGAAAGGCAAATAGCTCTCCGAAATAGTTTTGTGGGCTTTGCTAAGCAGAGAAACTTTATGGGGTATTCGAAATTATTTTAAAATAATAATTAATACATTGTTTAATTCTAGTTTAATATAAATTATATATACTCTTTATTTTAAAATTCTTGATTGAGATGAATAAAATTTCATATATGAAGACAAAGTACATATTTAAATTTAAAATGATGTTCATAGACAAATATATTTCTTATTAAATAACTATAATGTCACAAATTTAGTATAAAAACAATTGTTGTTTACGTGATCTTTAGCATTAAAAAAGGTTTTATAATCTAGCAAAATAAAACAATTCTTAAAATATATTCCTTTTGTTCATTCTACTAAATAAAATTGTCAGCAAAATATTTTTTTGTCGTATTAAAGGATAAGCATACAGTTCAAAATAAGTTCAATGTTTATTTTATTACGTTATTTTTTAATTTAATTAATCTCTCTCTTTTTTACAGTTCATTATTACTATTTTTTCTCTATTTTGTTCATTTATTCTGTATATTATTTCTTGTAATTTCTTTTCCCTTTCTGAATCTGTTAGTCTATTTTCATTCATAATTGCTATTTTATTATGTATTATGTTATGTCTTCTTCTGATTGGACAATGATTTCTGTGTCATTGGGTGATGCCTTCTGTTTTTCTATTGGTTGTTTTCTTTATCCTATCCTTTACTCTCATCATATTCTGTCAGTTTTGCTCCTGTTTCCCAAATTGTAGCATGTATTCTTTGCATCTGACGACAAAAAGACAAAGTTCTTTCGAAATACCTTGCACATCTGTTGATTACATTGTGTTTTTTTAAATTACTTCAGTTGTTTTACTTTAATGAAAGCTCATCAGCAAAGTCGTAAGTCGGTAGTCAGTTTGTAAATGAAAAGCTACTGAAATACGTAACAGATTAGAAAAAAATATATATATACAGGGTAAAGTCCCACTTTCAAAATGCTGTAATAAAGAAACCACTAGTCAGAATGACAGCAAATTTGAACTGAGTATACTGGAAGAAGGGGGAAACGGTATGGTATAAGGAAAAAAAAAGTTCTGAAGTGTATCAATAGACGGCGCTATAAGCGGCATACTATGCAAATTAAACGACACTCATGCACAATTAAAACCGAATCATTATGTGCTTTTTATGCGTTTTTGGCTCAAGGGCAATGAACAACCAATTTTTCACATCTAATGTGGTACGACCTTGCCGTGGTGGATGGGCTTTCCGCTAACAGTACCACAACTGTTGACTGATTTGAAAGTAATTTTTTCCGTCAAACAACCGAAACACTCATGCACATTGAACAATACAGTTGGTTTACTGTGCAACGCATGCCAAAGCCGTCGTGTTTCGATTAAAAATGTCACTTGTAGCCAAATCCACTTTGTCACTTGTAGCGTCCACTTTCGTTATGCCGCTTGCAGCACGATCTATTGACACACGTTGGAAGTTTTTCTTTCGTACACCATACTGTTTCCTTTTTCTTACAGGTGGCTGAGAGGTTCTGCTCTCGAAGCTGGTAGACGGGAGGTGCTGGGTTCGATCCCAATCGCGCCCGTCGGCCTAATCGTACGGAGTTTTCGTGGTTTTCTTCGAGCCGTGGATTTATTCATTCGTAAATACGGGTTAGGTTCCTTTAGAAAGACCCCCACGAAGGGCACTCCCCCCGGGCCTATATCCCAAGTGTAGAAAATTAGCCGTCAATAATCAACCCAACCCTTTTCTTCCAGTATATTCAGTTCAAATTTGAAGTCATTCTGACCAGTGGTTCCTTTTTTACAGCATTTTGAAAGTGAGACTTTAATTATAATCACTCTCTATATGCATTTTTAAATTAGATGGCATCCATTCAAAGTAAAATGTAATCTTTCAACTACAATTTTCGTAATTTATAGTTATACAGAATTGGGATATTATCAATATTTTTAAAACACTACGTATTTCCCTAGGCAAATATGTAACGATTAATGTAGAACAAACTGAGTGAGCTAAAATTGGCAGAGCCCTTTATTGCCTTTATTTAAGCATACAATTGCCTACAAATTCCTTCAGTTTTAAATGTTTCAGATTAAATTAATTTCTTTTGTTAATTTGTTTCAGGCGTAAGTGAGCAGTCAAATTTTAAGTGAAAAGTTACTGCAATACGTAACCGAATTTAAAACAAAAAAGTCCTTCCGGCCTGTACCGGGAGGAAAAGGTAGCTTTCCTATATCTTCGTTTTAAAATTTTAGCTAATGTTACACGAAAACAGCAAGTTAAAATGCGAAGAAACGTTTACAAAAGATTCGTTAATACTGAATTTGAATAAGAAATTCGCCAAATTATTGAGCAATAGCCAAATTGGCTTCATTTATGAAGACTTATTTTGGTCGCCAAATTTGGCGATATTTCGCCAAATGTCGCCAATTTTGGCGCTAACGGATATGAATATATAGTTTTATGCGTATGATTGGGAAAATTATTACAACAATGAAAGAAAATAATTTGAAAGTAATCGCGTTAATGTGCTGGTTTGTTTCAAAATGTCAGCCACCCTAGAATTTCAAACTGTTCTATCTCAGCCATTTTTTAAGGTAGAGGTAAACCAAAAAATGATCTGGAATCCTTGTATCAAAGCCTAACACGTAATTAAAAAATAAATTTTAATTAAAAATTTTTTGTATATTTATTTTAGTTTTAAATTTTTAAATGGCCGCCATCTTGAAACAAAAGGGCGGACCAAGCTGGCCAACGAACTCGGTGGAGACATTGGTTAGCTTAATACACACAATTAGTTTCATCCAAATTGATTTATAAATACGAGCGTTATCGTATGACATATTTCGGATATATATATATATATATATATATAAATCAACATTTGAACGGAGGGTGGTTTTGGGGTCTGGGGGTCATGATCGGTGAAAATATATCGAAATTTTCCGGAACTGCTCTCCTCCGAACGGCTGCAATAGGTAGCTTTATACTTTTTTGTATTGAAAGCTACCTAATATGCATTTTTAGTTAGAGGGCATTCATTCAAAGTAAAATGCAATCTTTCAACTACAAATTTCATAACTAATAGTAATACAGACGTGCGGGTTGATTGAAAATTGGCAAAGTTTAAGTGGCCCCCGATATTAAAAAAAAAAAAAAGTTTAAAATTATCTTTACTGTTTACTCGCTGCGGCGCGTTCTTACTTGTATAGATCAAAAATTGTCTGTTCATTTTTTACATCGATAACTAATGAAATATTATTTTCGTGTTTATAAAGAATATTTTAACATTTTGTCCCCGAAATTTTGAACCGGTTAGAGATTATATTGCTTTTTAAAATGCAATGTGCAATCTTGACTAATTAATTCACTTTCATTTATTCACATTTAACTTAATACCGAGGAGTATCGGCTAAAAATATTTTAAAAGTAAATATGCATTGCAGGTTTTGAAATTCCTATCAAAAGTATTGAATAATATCGCTTTAGTAAGACAGTTTCTAATAAAGTCTTCATGCTTTATCATAACAAATAAATTTTAACTTTCGTAGATTTATGAATTTTCAGTAGAAAGTATCTTAATTAACTGAAAATGGAAATTTAAGAAATGGTTCCGGAAATATTGCATGTTAAAATGAAATTCTTCATTAGTGACATTCAGTTGATGGTATAATTTATTTCAAAGTGAAACAGAAATTTATATTTAGGATCTTAAGCGTATTCCTAACTTATTTATAGGAAATAGTGCTACATAAAAGAATCGAGTTAAACTTTAAAAAATGTTATGATTATAACAAATTTACGTATTTTAAAAGATGCAGTAAATTCTGCAGTGTTTCTTCATTTTCTTACATAAATTCACAAAAAATTGCAAGTATTAATTTAATTTGATTTATTATTTATTCAATAATTTGGAAAGAAAAATATTCTGACGATTTTTTTTTTTTTTTCAGAAAAAGCTTAAAATGATGTAGAAAGATATAAACCATTCAAAATGTCCTGATAAAATTTGAAATTTGTTCAGATTTTCTTTAAAAAATATATATATCGTATTGATTTTGAAATTGAAAACTTAAATGTCTATGAAAGAGGGAAAAAACATGATTTTGAATATACTGAAGAATATCTTATTTCTTCTTTATTTATCTTAATCCTAATCCTAATCCTAATAATATTATAAATCCGATTGTGTGCAAATGTTAGGCTGAAGCCAGCGTAAAAATGGAGAATTTAATGATCCTGTATCTTTGCATACAGATTGATTATAACCCTCAAATGAACATAGGCTGGTTTTTGTTTATTTTATTCAAATATTTTTCTTAATAATTCCAAATTTCGTTATTTTCATAGAGAATAAATGGACATTTTTCCATACAATTTAACAATTTTACTTTATCGTTGCTAAGGCTTTGATCGTTGCCAAAAAATAAAAACACGGAAAAATAATTTTTCCTCAACAATTAATTTTCAATTGAAGGATTTTCGCGTGAAAACTGAAAATTAAAAAGAATTAAAAAAAAAGATGAATTTCCGTGATATTTGAAAAAAAAGATATGGAGTATTTGTTATTATACATGAAGTATGAATATCGGTTACATAAAAAAGATATTTTTCTGACAAAAACTGCGTTATAATTAGAAGGAAAAATGAACAATAATTATATTATTAAAAATAGATTTCGCTTGGACCATGGAACTATGAAAAGGATTCTCCTCGGCTTGGACAAATATGACGTTATAAATAAAACATGTATTTTCAAATATTCGTAATAATACAAAGAGCATGAATATCAATGTATAATGAAAGTAGATAGATAATGAACGTAATATTTAAGATAAAAAACTGAAATATTTTTTATCGATACTGATTAATAATTAGCTTGAATACCAGTTACATACAAATGTGAGTTTTCCCCTAAAATTTACGTCCTGATTGCCAGAAAAAGAAAATTAACAAGAATTATGCCATTAAAAAGAGATTTCTCTGAGGAAAAAGTGACGTCATACTTGAAATAAAACGGTAATTTTCAAATGTGTTTTACAAGGAGCGTGAATCAATTGCTTACATTAATAATACAAGGATCGGTAAGTTTAGAAAGTAGATGAGTTTCACGCCATATTTAAAACGGAAAATTTAAATATTTATTTTATCTACCGATTATTAAGCATGAATATCAGTTACACACAGATGAGAGTTTTTTGACAAAACCACACCATGAATATTAGGAAAATAAAAATAAATACGAATCTATTATATTAAAATCTGACCGCCTGTTTGTATTTCGCAATTACTTCGCAAATTTATTTCGCAAATTGTCGAACGCAACGCGATTTATTTAACATTGATTACGCGATTTAATCATCATTGATCCGAGGATGTCATAAACTCTCGGAATTTAAAAAATGATTTAAATTCAGAGATTTTTTTTTTTTTTTTTTTTTTTTTTTTTGTAAATTTTAACGTAGTTTCTCTAAAAATGGCAACTAAATTATTCCAATTTAGTGGATAAAAAAGAAGAAATAAAACGGATTAATATATTTTTTTTCATTAAAACTGAAAAAAAGAATTTATTTTCAATTTGAATAGATGAAAAATCTTGATTAAAGTAAATTGTTTTAAAAATAAAACCGTATTTTCACATATTCAAAATTCATGAATCAGTTTATTCTGGAGAAGAAAAATCGTCTGTGAACATATTTTTATTAAGAAATAAAGATTTTTTTTCAGTTATAGATTAAATCAAGGAGGCAAATTTAAGCTCCTTGCATTTAGGTCTACAATTATTGCTCCCTATTCACAAGAATTGAATTTAATGAAAAAGAATAAACTATTTCCATTATCTCTGAAGGATGGCTATTAAAACGTTTCACAAAGGCGTTAAAACTAAAATGGTTTACCAGTTAAACTTGACATGTGTTTTTACACAATTTGCCGATTTCCACGATTTTATTTGGCCTGCATTTTTTCATTGGTTGCAGTTTCCTTTTCGTTATTATTTGTCACAAAATTTCACTTTTTTAAAACTTAGTTATGTCAAGGCCTCTATAACATAGAAATACGGTATTGTCTCCTAGGGAATTTGATAAAGAGTTAGTTAATTATTTACGTTTCTAATTATCGGGAATGAAATATTTTGCCTAATTAAGGCATTTATCCTTCTTTTATTGATACGTGAACGAAGTCACGGGTGACAGCTAGTAATATTATAAATCCGATTGTGTGCAAATGTTAGGCTGAAGCCAGCGTCAAAATGGAGCATTTAATGATCCTGTATCTTTGCATATAGGCTGATTATAACCCTCAAATGAACATAGGCTGGTTTTTGTTTATTTTATTTAAATATTTTTCTTTATATTTCAAAATTTCGTTATTTTCATAGAGAATAAATGAACACTTTTTCGTGTAATATTTTAAAATGGTTAAATTTACTTTACCGTTGCTAATACTTTATCGTCGCCAAAATTAAATCAAACCCCGGAGTAATAATTTTTACTCAACAATTTATTCACAAATGAAAAATTTGAACGTGAAAAATAAAAAGAAAGTGAATTCTTTAAGAATTAAACAGAATATGAAATGACGTCATATTAGAAATTAAACGTGCGTTTTCAAATATTTGATAATAATACAAGGTGCATAAATATGAGTAAGTATGGAAAGCAAGCGAATATGATGCCATATATCGAAAATAAAACAGATTTTCGTTGATGTTGAAATAAAATGATCTTGGATTATCAAATTAGTCGTGATTAATTTCTCTCTCTTTTTTTTTTCTATTTCACATGAAAGGAATTATTTTAAATGTATGTAATATATGTATTTTAAATGTATGTGTTGTAAATTAAAGTTCTGTGTTTTAAATGAAATAAGTGAAATATTTATATTTTAAATGAATTCAATACGAATGATGGTGATAGGAACAAAACTTGGCGGTTTATCGTCTGCACACGGCTAACATAAAGATACTATATTTTTAATTTAAATTTTAAAAAGTTAAAAAGAAAAGTTTGAAAAGATATTGGGCGGCAAATGTCAATAATATGCACCAAAAATTATCCGTATCGAAAATCAGAAAATCTTTATAAAAATAACTTTATTTTTTAAAAGAAAGATGCTTTTTTTCATAAAAGCTAAAGATTTAGTATGATTGCGTCGAAATAAAAGCATTTTTCCTCTATCATTTTCGTACAAGCGAAACACATTTGTAAATCGTCGCTTTAAACCGACTTCGAATTTAATTTTACATTTATTTTAGCTTTAAATTAGTAAAAACTTTGTTGTCATTTTTAAATATAGTTTTTTTTTTTTTTTTTTTCATAATAGATTTTTGTAAAGTCGTGTCGGATGAGAAAAATTGGCATAGATTTTAAAGCAATGTTTAAGTAAAATTACAATATTTTTAAAACTTAAAAAAGTACAATGTTATCGAAGCAAAAATCAATTTTACCGACAAATCCGCATAAAGCAAAAGCAAAGAAGAAATCAAAAAGTAATGAAACTTTTCTTCCAGCCGAATTGCGTAAATTTGATAAGTCGATCGTGCCAATTCATATTATAAACGTGAAAGCGCGTTGTATATAGTAGAAAATTTTTCACGTATAGGTAGAAAATTTCCGAGAATAGGTTGGTTAGGGGTCTGTAATCGGGTCAATAGCCATTTTGCTTTTTTTTTATTAAGTGAAATTTGGTGCAAAATTAAATACATTGTTGTAACCAGATTTGTTTTTTGCGTCGTAAACACTTAATAGTATTTTAGATTATCATTTCCTCGCTGCCCTTTGATGCCAACTATGACTATAAAACATATTAAAAAATATAAGCCGATAATTTTCTGATTATTTTATTACTTCATGATGTAAATAGACACCCTGGTTCATCCTTTAAACCTGAATCGGTCATACCATTGTCGCCAATTTTTATTCCTAATCCTGACCCTAATCGTATCATATCCTAATAATAATAATAACTTTAAACAATATTCTTTGACATGAATATGTAAATTAAATCAATAACCATAAATGGAATGAATGGCGAATAGAATAAATAGAAATGGCAAAATAAAATAACAAGAAAGTACATTTATTCGACACTTAACGCAAAAGAAAGCGTAAAAAATTTCAAGCGCACGAATTAAATTAAAATAATTCTGTATATACTAACAAAAATATGTAAATTTATATCATCAGATTGGTGTTGTCGGTATTTATTGGTTTATGGTTACCTTGAAACGATAGAGAAAATATCGTGGTTAAATTGGGCAGAAATTAAATCTACTTTCTAGCAACATTTATTTACATTTTAGAATCGCATCAGATTGTTATATCTTTATGAAATATCCACCAATGTATAAAATCCACAAGCAGTTTGTTCACTATTTACATCACTTAGCGAGAAGCACTTTATTCAATATACCGGGTGATTATAATTAAAGTTACGATTTCAAAAATCGATAATTTTAAAACTACTGGTCAGAATGACTTGATATTTTAGCAGAACAATCGTGAGGCAATGGAATTTCGTTTGGCGAAAGAAAAAAAATAGTTCCAATTTGTGCCGATAGATGGCGTTGTCAGGGTAATGTCAGGGGAAAGACCAAAAATGTATTCTTGAACCCTTTCCGGCGCGGAGTAAATTTGTTTGCAAAATGATGAAATAATAGACTGACACCGGAATTTACAAACGAATCCATTAGTAAAAATAAACTTGCTTATTTTTCTGGTTCTTAATGAAAGGAAAATTTTAATTAAATACCGGGTGATTATAATTAAAGTTACGATTTCAAAAATCGATAATTTTAATTAAAACTACGTGTCAGATTGACTTGATATTTTAGCAGAACAATCGTGAGGCAATGGAATTTTGTTTGGCGAAGGAAAAAAAAAGTTTCAAAATGTGCCCATAGATGGCGCTGTCTGGGTTCACATTGTCTGAAGATATGCAAATTACTAATACGTGACATGCGCACCGCAGACATAGCAACCATAAAAATGCAGAGCAGCAGCTCTTTGCCTGAATGCTTCATCATGACTCTGACTATGAAGGATCGCGCTCTGCTCTTGAAGCTTTTTTATAAGAACGATGACTGTGCACTTACAGCTATTAGGAAGTTTCGGACATTAAAATCCATAAAAAAGGTCCAATAACAACAAATGGTCTGCAAAAAATGATTGCTAAATTCGAAGAACACCGGTTCATTTGACGTTAAACGGGGTAGAGGAAGGAAACCAGTTTCAGCTGCGGCAGTGGAAGATGTGGCTACAGCATTACAGGAACATACTGACAGCAGTGCAAGGGGGATTGGCCGAATGCTGGATATGCCGAACAGCACGGTGCGTAAAGTCCTACGGAACGTCTTACGCTGTTATCCGTACAAGATAACTCATGTGCAGGAGTTGCTAACTGCTGACCTGGAAGCACGTCAATCTTTTGCACTACAATTTCTTGCCCGGATGGAAGTGGACAACGGATGGCCATGGAAAATTCTGTGGTCTGACGAAGCCCACTTTCATTTGCAAGGTTCTGTAAATACGCAAAATTGCAGGATATGGGCGACCGAGAATCCGTCCCAGCTACAGCCATTAGCTCTTCAGTCTGAAAAGGTCATTGTGTGGTGCGGAATAACGGCAGCGTTTATCGTCGGTCCATTTTTCTTCGAGGAGATCACACCTGCGGGTCCCGTTACCTGCACAGTTACTGGCAAGCGGTATGAAGCACTTTTGCGTAACCATGTTCTTCCGGCACTTCAACAGCGTCAGTGTGTGGATCGCATAATATTCATGCAAGATGGCGCTCCTCCGCACATTGCTACTACTGTGAAGCAGCTACTGAGTGATAATTTCGGAGATGATAGGATCATAAGCCGCCATTTTCCAACAAAGTGGCCGCCACGTTCCCCCGACTTAAACCCGTGTGATTTCTGGCTTTGGGGGTACCTGAAGAATGTTGTTTATAGCGGGCGGATTCAGAATCTAGCCGACTTGAAGGCAAGCATCACACAACACACCCATTGCATTAGTACAGATACCCTCCGATCTGTTGTGGAGCATGCCGTTTTGCGCTTCCAATTAGTAGCGGAACAAGGCGGAGGGCATATTGAGCAACTTATGCCTTAATAATCAGTAAGGTGTTTGTTCCATGAAGCTCTTTTTTTTTTCTTTTTTTGTCATTATCGCTGTCGTCGCTGTAAACACGTAGTCTTGTCGTTTCGCTAATAAATTTTTAGTAAATCTCTGAACTCTATTTTTTTTCCTTTTGGCAACATCATTCCTATGTTTAACCATTTAACGGGCGGTGGTCACAAAAAAGGACACCCAATTTGAATTCTAAAACTGACAAACGGCACCAAGAATATTTAATTAAAATTTTCCTTTCATTAAGAACCAGAAAATAAGCAAGTTTCTTTTTACTAATGGATTCGTTTGTAAATTCCGGTGTCAGTCTATTATTTCATCATTTTACAAACAAATTTACACCGCGCCGGCAAGGGTTCAAGAATAAATTTTTGGTCTTTCCCCTGAAATTACTCTGACAACGCCATCTATCGGCACAATTTGGAACTATTTTTTTTCCTTCGCCAAACAAAATTCCATTGCCTCACGATTGTTCTGCTAAATTATCAAGTCATTCTGACCAGTAGTTTTAAAATTATCGATTTTTGAAATCGTAACTTTAATTATAATCACTCAGTATACATAAACAAGACATAAAATAATAATGTAGTAAAAAATATACAACATATGTCTATACAAATAACCAATACAATAATGCCCATTTGCCAGTACATGCCTATACAAATTTCACACCAAATACGACATAAAATGCATTGTTGTATAGAAGAATTCTCCCAGTGTTGTTTTTCGTTTTACGAAGAGGACTTCTTCGAGTTTCACGATTTTACTTGGTTGCCTTTTTTCATTGGTTGCAGTTTCATTTTGTATATATGTTTCACAAATGTATATATTATTTGGCATGAAGTTTCACTTTTTAAGACTGGGTTATGTTAAGGCCCCTATAGCAAAGAAATACCTTATTGTCTCCTATAAAATGTGATAACGATTTGGTTAATTATATATGTTTTTAATTATCGAGTGAAATGTTTTGCTAAATTAATGCATTTATTCTTTTTTATGTTACGTGAAAACGTGAACGAAGTCACGGGTGACAGCTAGTATTAAATACGAAGCATTCATATTTCCTTAAGTAATGCTTATTCATAAAAAGGTACTAAAACATATTTTGTTGTGCATTATCTATACTAATATTATAAAGTAGTAAATATTGTTTTTTGCTAAAATTCATTAAGATACAACTAAATGTAAATATATTTCTTGAAGGTGCGTAAAAACATACATAAAAACATTTAAAAGCACATTAAAGTCCTTTTAAAAATTCCAAAACGTTTTCAACCGAAACTCGGTCATCATCAGTGGAAAAAATAAATTGTTGAGTTGAGTTGTTATCTCTTTGCGTTTTCTTGCTTGCCCGGAATAAACTATTTTACTTCAAGGGTTTGGAAATAAGGTGGGATGGGAAAAGTAATCAATGGTGCATTAATTCATTCCAGACTGCGTGGATATCATGTGATAATACATCGTTACAGACTATTTCTTTTTTAGACATTATTTCTAGAGACTCTCTTACGATTGCTTCCAGGTGATTATTTGTACGGAATAAAATTTTGGATATATTGAAATCAACTTTTATAGGTTCAGTTTGCGCTAATCTTGCTAACACAGTGTGGGGTCTATTTAATCTCAGATCTGCTTGATGTTCTTTTATTCTGTCCCGAAATTTCCTCATTGTCATACCTATGTACATAAAATCTTTGTTATCTTTCTTGAATGGCATAATATATACCCCTGATCTATTGATAGCCTGGATTTGGTCAATTTATCTGTTCAACAAAACCCGCAACTTTGGGGGAGGGACTGCGATTAATGTAATGCCAATCTTAAAGAGGGAATGTCTCATACTTTCAAAAAACAGTGGGATGTAGTTAACTTTACAAAACTTCAAACTTTTAATTGTACCTGTATTCCGTTTTTCTTCATCTTTCACTTTAAATTTATTTATGATTTTTTCAATGAAACGGGATGGAACTGAATTCTCGGCTGCTATTTTTCTAATTACATCTAATTCTTCATTAAGGAAAAGGCATGAACAAACTTTAAACGCTCTTTTTACATAAAAATTGAAAGGTGCTAACTTGTAACTAATGGGTGAACTGCAATAAAATGGGATGGTGGAGTTAGATCTGTTAATTTTCCTAAACACCGTGCAATCAAGATTCTGTTTATCCATATTTCTGATTAGTTGTACATCCAAAAAAGTAAGCTTTTGATTTTGTTCTATTTCTAGTGTGAATTTTATTTTATTATCTAGGCTATTGATTTTATCTAGAAAGGAGTATAACTCATCTTTTCCGTGATTCCAAATAATGTAAATATCATCGACATATCTTAACCAGCAATCCGGACCCTGTTTTATAGTCTCCATGATTATATTTTTAAGAGGACATAGTTTAAACTCTGCAAGC
Source organism: Maratus michaelseni (assembly GCA_963931845.1). Classification (NCBI taxonomy): domain Eukaryota; kingdom Metazoa; phylum Arthropoda; class Arachnida; order Araneae; family Salticidae; genus Maratus; species Maratus michaelseni. The sequence goes on from OZ007592.1 coordinate 310,068,289, forward strand.
AAACCTGAAATGGGGGAACCCATTGGGGCCCCATTAACTTGTCTGTAAACTTGATTGTTGAAAACAAAAACGTTGATGTTGATAATTAAATTTAAACCCGACTTGACTGTATTTTTAATATTTTCTGTAAACGTAGGATCAGAATCGATCAGACTCTCTATGGTGTTAGTATCTTCTTTTATATCGATAGACGGGCATAAAGATACTACATACAAGATAAGAAAAGATTGATATGAAAAAATCATAAATAAATTTAAAGTGAAAGATGAAGAAAAACGGAATACAGGTAAAATTAAAAGTTTGAAGGTTTGTAAAGTTAACTACATCCCACGGTTTTTTGAAAGTATGAGACATTCCCTCTTTAAGTTTGGCATTACATTAATCGCAGTCCCACCCCGAAAGTTGCGGGTTTTGTTAAACAGAAAAATTGACCCAATCCAGGCTATCAATAGATCAGGGGTATATATTATACCATTCATGAAAGATAACAAAGATTTTATGTACATAGGTATGACAATGAGGAAATTTCGGGACAGAATAATACAACATCAAGCAGATCTGAGATTAAATAGACCCCACACTGCGTTAGCAAGATTAGCGCAAACTGAACCTATAAAAGTTGATTTCAATAGATCCAAAATTATATTCCGTACAAATAATCACCTGGAAGCAAACATAAGAGAGTCTCTAGAAATAATGTCTAAAAAAGAAATAGTCTGTAACGATGTATTATCATATGATATCCACGCAGTCTGGAATGAATTAATGCACCATTGATTACCTTTCCCATCCCACCTTATTTCCAAACCCTTGAAGTAAAATAGTTTATTCCGGACAATCAAGTAAAACGCAAAGAGATAACAACTCAACTCAACAATTTAGTTTTTCCACTGATGATGATCGAGTTTCGGTTGAAAACGTTTTGGAATTTTTAAAAGGACTTTAATGTGCTTTAAAATGTTTTTATGTATGTTTTTACGCACCTTCAACCAATATATTTACATTTAGATGTATCTTAATGAATTTTAGCTATTAAACAAGGTGAATTTGCAGTGAAATTTTAACTTTTATAGTTTGTTTGTTTGTTTGTTTGTTTGTTTGTTTGTCTGTCTGTTTGTAAGGGGTAATCTCTGGAACTACTGAAGCGATTTCAAAAGTGATGGTGGCAAATTGATGGTGAAAATCCTTGCTCCAACTTAGGCTATACTTTATGTCGGTGCCACTACCTCCAGGGGGGTGCAGGAGCGAAAAACGTTCTAAAATTTCGATTTTTTGTATACTTAAGGAGCTAGAAACGTGACATTTGGCATGATAGTTACTTATAAGATGTAAATGCTCTCTAAGAACAAATTCTGAAAAAATTTGAAATTTAAAAGGGTGAGATGAGCGAAAAGTGTTCTAAAAACATTCTAAATTACAATTTATATGGAATCTCTGGAACTACAGAACCGTTTTCAAAAGTGATGGTGGCAAATTGATGGTGACAGTCCCTGCTCCAACATGGGCTATATTTTATATCGGTGCCACTTACCCCAGGGGTGTGAAGGAGCGAAAACCGTTCTAAAATTTTGATTTTTTGTATACTGAAGGAGCTAGAAACATGAAATTTTGCATGGTAGTTACTTATAAGATGTAAATGCTCTCTAAGGACATTCTAAAAAAAATTGAAATTTAAAACGGTGAGATGAGCGAAAAGCGTTCTAAAAACATTCGGCTATGATTTCATACACTCACGCACAATTTTTTTTTATTATCGGTTATAAAAAGAAAAAAAAATCGCCAAATTTAGGGGATTTTTCATTTAATGGCAACTTAGCCATTGTATTAAGTTATTTGTTTGGCGCGATTTTCAAGACCGCGCCAACCAAAAAGTCGCCAAACTTATGTTTATATGTTTGCGTGAGTGCAAAGCATCTGTTCCAAACATTCTAAATTACTATTTATGTGGAATATCTGGAACAACAGAACCGTTTTCAAAAGTGATGGTGGCAAATTGATGGTGACAGTCCTTGCTCCAACATAGGCTATATGTTATGTCGATACCACTAACCCCAGGGGGGTGCAAGAGCGAAAAACGTTCTAAAATTTCGATTTTTTTTTATACTGAAGGAGCTAGAAACATGAAATTTGGCATGGTAGTTACTTATAAGATGCAAATGCTCTCCAACAACAAATTCCAAAAAAATTCGAAATTTCAAAGGGTGAGATGAGAGAAAAGCGTTCTAAAAACATTCTAAATTACAATTTGTATGGAATCTCTGGAACTGCAGAACGGTTTTCAAAAGTGATGTGGCAAATTGATGTTTACAGTTCCTGCTGTAATATAGAGTATATTTCATGTCGGTTCGACTACCCGCAGGGGAGTGCAGGAGCGAAAAACGTTCTAAAATTTTGATTTTTCATACTGAAGTTGTTAGGAATATGAAATTTGGCACGGTCGTTACTTATAAGATGTAAATGCTCTCTAAGAACAAATTCTAAAAAAAAATTAATTTAAAAGAGTAAGATGAGCAAAATGTGTTTTAAAAACATTCTAAATTACAATTTCTATGGAATCTCTAGAACTACAGAACCATTTTCAAAAGCGATGGTGGCAAATTGATGGTAACAGTCGCTGCTGTAACATAGACTATGTTTTATGCCGGTGCCACTACCACAGGAGGAGGGGGGCAAGAGCGAAAAACTTTCTAAAATTTTGATTTTTTTATACTGAAGGAACTAGAAAATCGAGATTTGGCATGGCAGTTATTTATAAAATGTAAATGCTCTCTAAGAACAAATTCTTAAAAAGTTCGAAGTTTAAAAGGGTGAGATGAGCAAAAAGCGGTCTAAAAACATTCTAAATTACAATTTCTGTGGAATCTCTGGAACTACAGAACCATTTTCAAAAGTGATGGTAACAGTCCCTGCTGTAACATAGGCTATATTTTATAACGGTGACACTACCACAGAGGGAGGGAGAGGCAAAAACGTTCCAAATTTTCGATTTTGTTTCGACATTAGCGCGGCTTAATTAGTAATTTCTGAATTATCTGTAAAATTTCTTCTATAGGAAATTGTATAATTTCGGAATTAAAGATTTTGAATTATTTGAGATTTTATTACTGAATAAATAAATAAATTGAATCTACGTACATTTTGATTTGTGTCGAGGGTTCGATTCCAGGATGAATTTTCATGTACACCGATTGAATAAGATAGTATAATGAATTATCACTTAGAGAATGCTGAATATTCATTGAATTTATGTATAATCAGATAGCTGATATTCTATGACTTTAGTGTTTCACTGATCACACTTTGAATTTGCATTCCACGCACGTCTCATTCAGAACAGAAGAATTTTTGTTCTGCGCAAAACCAGCAGCATTTTCTTATAAATAACCATGTGTATTAAATTTGAAGAATTGAGGCATAATTTCACAATAATTAAAACTTGAGAATTTGATCATTTTCACATTTTTAATAAGTAGAATGTGACTTTGAATGAGAATTTATAATTTTTACAAACAATCAGAATTCAGACTTAAAGACAACAGAACTTTACGTTCAGAAACAAAACAGAATCATTTTTACATGACTGCCCCGCAGAAAAGAAGCAGGGTCACAGACTTTCACAAAATCTAAGAAATAAATGAAAGAAAATTAATAACACATATTACAGAAAAATGATGACAGAATTTTTTAAACATAAGAATAATTAAAGTTCTAGAATATTTTAAAGTTTTTAGAATGTCTTTTATAAAATGTCTGACATAATAAGCTGAAAATCAAAGCATAGTCCTTTTAACTGTTCTTTGGTGCTGACATCTAGCGGAAAGAGTTCCACTTACTATCGTACATCCTCCGCCCCCAGCAGGAGAGGGGACACCTTTGATATAAGACGCTTGATGTCACCGTCAACTGTCTTAATCAAGACAACCCGCACAAGATTATCTGTTCCAGGATAAGTCTTTAGACTTCGACCCAATTTCCATTTCATGGACTGTAATCTTTCGTGAACTATTACCAAATCGTCTTCTCGAAGATTTGCATGTGGAGTAGTCCATTTTGGACGTTGTTGAAGATGTTGTAAATATTCACTGGACCACCTGCCCCAAAATTGATTTTTTGCTTTTTCTATTAAACGCCAGCGAGCATTTAACGATATTTTAGGATGATTTGATGATTCTGGAATGTCAAGAAGAGGTGCTCCTATTAGAAAATGACCCGGCGTTAAGGCACGAGGATCAGAAGGATCTGAAGACATCGGAGTTAGAGGTCTGGAATTGATGCAACTTTCTATCTAACAAAGTAAAGTAGTGAGCTATTCAAAATTGAGTACGCTTGATTTACAAGCTCGTACAAGATGAGTTTTTGTGAGTTTAACAGCTGCTTCCCATAGACCACCAAAGTGTGGTGCACATGGAGGGATGAAATTCCAATGAATTTTTTGGGTGGAAAGAAATTCTTGAAAGTCTCTTTCCTTCAAGTATTTAAAGAGTTTTTGTAATTGGTTGGACAGACCAATAAAATTTTTCGCATTATCCGAAAAGACATCAGAGGGCAAACCTCTGCGTGCGATGCAGCGTTTGAAAGCTGCTAGCAAGGCCTGTATAGATAAGTCGGATACAAATTCAAGATGAACCGCTTTCGTGCACATACAGACGAAAACTGCGATATAAGATTTGAGCTTAATCTTTATTCTTGGCATATTTGGTTTGGTCAAAAAAGGACCAGCAAAGTCTATGCCCACCTTGAAAAATGAACGAATTGGAGTGATTCTTTAAACGGGAAGGTTTCCCACCATTTGTTGGCAGGCTTGTGCCTTAAGGCGTTTATAAAGCACACGTTTATGGAGCTCTTGTCGGACCGTAGAACGACCATCTACAAACCAGTAATTCTGGCGAATTGTAGAAAGCAATAACTGTGTGCCTGCATGTAAATTGATTTCGTGTACATCCTTTATTAACAATTTTGAAACGACACTGATTTTAGGAAGAAGAATAGGGTACTTTCTGTCGAAACTGAATGATTCATGTTGCGATAGACGACCGCCCACTCTTAATATATCAGCTGAATCTAAAAATAAATTCAACGATAGCAATTTGCTATTGCTTGGCAAAGCTTTATTTTCTTTTAATAATTTAATTTCTGCATGAAATTCATAATTTTGAATTATTCTCACTATAGAAATGGTAGAACTATATATTTCTTGTGCACATAGATTTCCGATATTTCTTGTAGAATTATGTCTAGAATTATGAATAAATCGCAAACACCATCCTATTACGCGTACTAATTTATTAAAGCTTGAAGATTTTAGAATAAAGTCGGGTAAAACATTTATTTTTGTTATGTTACTGACAGAGTTAGCTTCTTGATCTAATTCAGCGATAGGACTGTATAAGGGGATTGGAATTGGTTCTTTTGACGACAGCCATGGAGGCCTATGCCACCACATCTGATTATTAAGGAGATTTCGCGGTGGAATACCCCTGGAGACACAATCTGCAGGATTTAGCGTTCCTGGAACATGGTTCCATTCTGCTGAAGGCAATAATGTTTGCACTTTACGTACTCTATTTAATACAAACTGATTTCCCTTTAAAGGGGGCGATTTTAGCCAGCAGAGTACTATTTGGGAATCTGACCATAAAAATACATTATTTATGCTCGTAGATAAACTATCGACGATAGTTGATCATAGTTTTGCTAATAACAGAGCAGAACAAAGCTCAAGGCGTGGCAGAGTTTGTGGTTTTATGGGATTTACTTTTGTTTTTGCAGCAATTAAATTGACGAATATTTCGTTAGGAGTTATTACTCGTAAATAGGCGACAGCAGCGTAAGCTTTTCCTGAACCGTCACAAAATCCACGTAATTGAATTTCACACTCTTTTCTATGCTATGAGTTACTATACCGCGGTATTTCAATAGATTCTAACAAATGAATTTCTGCCAAAAATTGATTCCAACTAACTAAGATTGAATTTGTGATTTCCTCATCCCAAGAGATTTTTTCCTTCCAGAGGTTTTGTAGCATGATTTTCAAGCTAATAGGTATCGGTGAGAGGTAACCCAGAGGGTCGAAGATGGTTGATACCACTGATAGAAGATCTCTTTTATTATTTACGTCTTTGAATTCACTAAACTTAATTTTTAGCATGTCATTAGATGAATCCCAGAGCAATCCCAGAATTTTAACAGCTTCATCTTCTTTGATTATAGTCTGTGCTGAAGCTTTAAGCTCATCTGGTAAATGAACGAGTACTTCAGGATCGTTTGAGGTCCATTCATCACATTTCATCACATTAATAAGCTCCGTAATAAAAGATTGAGCATTTTCTTTGGAATCTGAACACGACAACAAATCATCAACGTAGATATTGTCACGAATGATTTTAGAAGACCTTTTAAAAGTTTGTTCGTTATCTATTGCTAACTGATTTAAAGTTCTAATTGCCAAAAATGGTGCACAAGCAGTGCCATAGGTTACTGTTAACAACCGATAGGTTTTAATGTTTTCTTTAGGATCGAACCGCCATAAAATACGTTGATAATCTACATGTTTTGGATTCATAAGAATTTGCCTGAACATTTTTTCGATGTCCGTACTAAAGCCTATTGGATGCATTCTGAATTTTAATAATAACTGAAAAATATCTGGTTGTAATTTCGGCCCTATCTCCAAATAATCATTTAACGAGTGACGTTAAGAACCAATTGCGGATGCATAGTATACGACCCGAAGTCGAGTTGTACAACTATCCTCTCTTATTACCCCGTGGTGGGGGAGATAAAAATGATCTGGATTTGAAATTTCTGAGGCTGGTACAAGCTCCATGTGTCCCAAATTAATATACTCTTTCATGAATGACGAATATTGTTCCTTAAGTACGGGATTTCCTTGAAGTTTATTTTCTAAGGAATTGAAACGCTTTAAAGCTTGAGATTTAGAATTTCGGAGAACAGGTTTAGATTTAAATGGAAGATCCACGATATATTTTCTTGATTCCGTGCGTGATACTGTTTTTACATAATTATCTTCTACTAGCGAAACTGGATCATAACTAGGAACTGATTCGAATTCCCAAAATTTTTGCAATTGAGAATTTATTTGCGTCGTAACATGACAACTAACAAAAGAATTGTGATTTGAATGATTCGAATAAATTACTCCAGATAATACCCAACCCAGTTTCATATTAACAGCACTCGGTGTTCTCTCAGGACCTAGAATGGACTCTCCGATTATTATGTTAGCAAACAAATCCGCACCTATGAGTATATCAGTGGAATCGGACACATGGAAATTGGGATCTGCCAGATTTAATCCTTCAATATGAGACCAATACCTATTAGTAATCAGAAAGCTCAGTAAATTTGTTGTGATCTGATTAACAACTAAAGCATCTAACTGAAAAGTTTCGTTATTAATATGCGGAGAAAATGTTAAAGAAACTTCCTGAAGAGCTGTCTCTGCGACTAAATTGTTGATTCCTGATATTTTATGAATTGTAGTTCTTAAGGGAAGACCTAGCTTTCTACAACACGATTTTGAAATCAAACTCCTTTGAGAAGCATTGTGAACAAGTGCGCTGCACTGAATGACATTACCTATGCTAGATTTCACATTAATCAGAGCGGAAGATAATAAGACGTTATAATTTTGCAAAGATGATTGACACTGCCCGCTATTAGACACAGAAGTACCTGGTACATTATTATTCACAACTTCCTAACTGGTTTGTACAGTTGTATACACATGTAATAATATATGATGTTTTTGTGAACAATTTTTACAGTTCACATTTATTCTACAATTTTCCACTTTGTGATTTTGCCTTAAACAATTTTGACATAATTTGTTTAATTCAACAATTTTCCACCTCTTCTTTACTGGTTTAGAATTAAAAACGGAACATTTGAATCCCGCATGATTTTGATTGCATACTACACAATTATTACTATTCCTAACAAATGCGCTGTTTACTAGGTTTGTTTTAGTGGCTCCTCTGTTAGAATCTGGAGGCCTTTTTACAAAATTGGATTTATTTTCTACTTTAATGAATTTTGATTCTTCTACACTCCTAGCTTCACGTTCGATAAGTCTTCGAAATGAATCTAGTTCCGGTAATTTATTATTGTCTAACATCAATTCCCATCGCTGTTGAATCGGCTGTTCTAACTTAGTTAACATGAAATTTATAACCATCAAATCACTCAACGCATTAGACTCTAACCCCAATGTTTTCAAATTACGAATTGCCTAATTACAAGTATCTAGTAATTCTAATAAAGAGTTTGAATTATTAGCTTTGAGAATTTTAACAGAAAATATTTTATTTTTTTTGGCTCAATGCCAGTTGTCTTTTGTTGTCGAATCTCTGACATAACAACTCCCAACATTGATTTAAATTTTCGTCCTTTAATGCAAATCCGCGAATTAATTTTGCCGCATTTCAACGGACTGAAGAATGTAAATATTGCAATTTCTCAATATTTGACAAATTTTCATTCTCTAATATCGTCGACTTAAATAACTCTTTGAATGAAATCCAATGTTCTTTCTCGCCATAAAAACGCGGAAGATCAAACTTCGGTAATTTTACCAAAGAAGTCTGTTTAACTTTCGGGCTGAGAATCGACCTTAGTTTTTTCTTTTAACTCAACTAACAAATCGGATATTATTTCTTGATACTTCAAATACGCATCTAAATTATCATCATTTTCTTTGGGCGACAGTTTTTCAAAAGCTTACGCGAGAATATTTTCATACGGTAATACTTTCGATTTCAATATTTTAATTTTTGCCTGTTCATTAGAATTAGACTTGTTCACTTTATTTTTAAATAAATCTATTTCTTTACATATTCTTTCAAAATAAAGCTCTTGTTTCGATTGCTTAGTCATTTTTAATACTTAATATTTACAAATAAACTCTATAAAACTGAATCAGATTATGAAAATTCGTAATCAAAATACTACCCATAAAATATGCTATAATACCACATTCAATAAAATATAAAAGCATAAACCCAAATTGAATCAATACCTATAACAATTTTCAATTTTACCTTTTTTTTTTTTTTAAACCAACTCCTACCACTTTTTTTAAAAATCTAGCACAGATAAATTCTACGGTTTAAGAACATATTCCCCGTAGAAGCACCTGGCTACGACGGACCAGCAATTATGGATAGTTTCGGAATTAAAGATTTTGAATTATTTCAGATTTTATTATTGAATAAATAAATAAATAGGATCTACGTACCTTTTGATTTGTGTCGAGGGTTCGATTCCAGGATGTATATTCATGTACACCGATTGAATAGGATAGTATAATGAATTATCACTTAGAGAATGCTGAATAATCATTGAATTTATGTATAATCAGATAGCTGATATTCTATGACTTTAGTGTTTCACTGATCACACTTTGAATTTGCATTCCACGCACGTCCCATTCAGAACAGAAAAATTTTTGTTCTGCGGAAAACCAGCAGCATTTTCTTATAAATAACCATGTGTATTAAATTTGAAGAATTGAGGCATAATTTCACAATAATTAAAACTTGAGAATTTGATCCTTTTCACATTTTTCATAAGTAGAATGTGACTTTGAATGAGAATTTATAATTTTTACAAACAATCAGAATTCAGACTTAAAGACAACAGAATTTTACGTTCAGAAACAAAACAGAATCATTTTTACATGACTGCCCCGCAGAAAAGAAGCAAGGTCGCAGACTTTCACAAAATCTAAGAAATAAATGAAAAAAAAATTATTAACACATATTATAGAAAAATGATGACAGAATTTTTTAAACATAAGAATAATTAAAGTTCTAGAATATTTTAAAGTTTATAGAATGTCTTTTATAAAATGTCTGACGTAATAAGCTGAAAATCAAAGCATAGTCCTTTTAACTGTTTTTTGGTGCTGACATCTAGCGGAAAGAGTTCTACTTAAAATCGTACAGAAATAAGCCAACGAATACCATTTAGCATTTTTCAAGAATTACGCGAGCAAAACCGCGTGTTTTGCTAGTAAGTTATAAAAATGGTCTTCATTATTTTTTAATTGGCACCAATTTATCAGCGAAATTTATTAAATTTAATTCCATTTGCTAGGCAGGTTTCACAATACAATTTTGAAATTGAAGAATATTTACTGCACCGAAATCCAGTGGTTCTTTTTAAAATAAGTTCACCAGTAAAAGCAATTAATGTGTGACAGTTTCAATACAAGTAGTAATCAAGTAAAAGTTTTCTCCCATATTTACAGACATTAATAACAGTTTAGTAAAAGCACGCATTTTGATCTATCTAATATTTTTGAAATTTTACAAATAAAGGTTTATTCATTAAAAAATGAATATATATATAAATTCAAGTGCATACTGATGCATTTATTCGAGATATATTGTGATAATTACACTATTTTAGTTAAACTTACATTTAAATAGCATTGTAATCTCAATAGTCCACGAATACTTTACCATTTAAAGATTTGTTACCATAGGTACAAATTGTCTCAAACAGATCGCCTTATGAGAATTTGTGAAAATGCGCTAGGAAAGAATATTTGAAGGGTGTAGATGCAAAATTCACACTCTCCACTTAACCTAGGTTTTAGAAAAATGCAAAAAATTGATTGTTATTAATAAACATGGCATATTGCCACATTTTTTGCGATATATTTGTTGTCTTAATGACTACTTGCATATAGTAATAAACATGTAATAATTCTGGTAGAGGTAGAATTTAAATTTAAATATGGAACTAGTCGTTGGGGGCCACCGTAATACTTACCCATCATGAATATGCATAATGTAAAATATTAAAATAAAAATGTGTAAACTACTTATAAAATGCATTGCAATTCAAATAAAATCGTGGCTTGATGACGTCATAAACTTTAAAGCGAGGCTAGCGAAAAAGAAAGGCTACCGCGGTGCTTTACGCGTATCTTTTTTTACAGACCGCGAGAATCACGTGAGGCTCGAATCCACCAATGCAGGTGTACGAAAAGAGCATCACGTCACTCTAGCGGTCTGTAAAAAAAGATAAGTGGAACGCACCGCGGTAGCCTGTCTTTTTCGTTAGCCTCGCTTTAAAGGCTCGGTTACTGAATTGCTTGAAAGAAACATCCTTATAACTCCAAAAATAATAATCCTATTAGCTAGCGGTTTATTGAATCTGATTAAGCGTCAAATTTCCAATTAAAATATATCTTTAAAGTGAAATTTGGATGAAATACAGGGTCATGAAAAATCGAAGAGTGTGGTAAAATAGGATTCCAAATATCTCGGCAACTAATTATCCGATCGACTTCATGCTTTATGTAAAATTTATGTTTTTTTATTGTCTTTTATATTCATTTCTTAAACTAAACAATTTCGAAAATTTTTATATACCTTTTATTATAACAAATATTTCGACAGTCCGAAAAAAATAGTTCCGGTTAATCGAGGCTATTGAAATGAAATAGGCTTCTTCCCATTATTACATACTAAGTACATACCAAATTGCAAGTCTCTATCTCAATTTTTTCGGGAGATAGAGCGTTTACAGACACACACACAGACACACAGACACACAGACGGACGGCAAATTTTTTTTTCTAAAAATATGTTTTTCGGAATCTCCAGTGTCTGAAACGTGTAAATCCGTCAAAAATTTTTTTTTCGATTTTCAAAACGATTACAAGACTTACCCTATACTACGTATGATGGGTAAGTAAAATATGAGTTTTGCAGTAAACTTTTAAGGGCAATGTTAGTTATAAACCGGAATAGTTATGAATTTAAAACAATAAGAACAATATATATATATATATATATATATATATATATATATATATATATATATATATATATATATATATATCTGAACATTAGTTTTCATTATGTTATTTTGAGCTCATTATGAGTTTATTGTGTTTATTTAAAAATTCTACTATTAGACATGGCACAACTTTCTCACTGTCATTAAATTAGTGAAACTCTTTTTAAAAAAAATACTTAATTCTTTAAACATTAACGTAATTTACTTGTGTTTTTAGCTCACAAGTTGGTTCATTTTCACTGTTATTGGTAGTTGCCTCATCAATAATGTTTTTGTAAAAACAGAAATCTTCATTTTCTTTACATTGATCACCATAGTGTTTCTTCAACAGTTTATTAACGTCACTCTTTGATTGTTTTATGGTATTTGATTTAGGTATAACTGGTGGATCCATGTTCAACATTACCCTTCCAAGCTTTGTTAGAGACTTGTATGTTTCAAGGTCACATTTGTACGTATATTCTCCTCTAAAAACTACGCTCCGCTCTTTAGCTTTATTTTCAAAATTATTCTCCTACATGCTGAAAGCTTAGAGTAAAAATTAGCTGTTTTTTCATAAAGATATCTTTTTCTTTAATCCAATCAAGAACCTGACAATCTTCACCCACTTTCACAACATTTGCATGTTCCTTTTCAGTGTCTACGTACTCTGAAGATTGGTAAATTACCCCTTTATTCCTGATTATATTTATTGAATCCGAAATACCCTGTCTGGCGGTAAAAAACGATGTCCAGTGATATGGAAAAAGAGCTCAATTGTCTTGATATTTTTAGGTGCTTGTTTGGATAGCCAGAAAAACGTCAAGGACAAAATAGTTGAATTTTTGTTCTATCCACCACATCCATTAGAAATTAAAGGATCTGTCTGCAAAGACTTTTCCATTTCTGTGGTCAGTAACACATTAAAAATGCATGACGTAATCTTAATATCAACTTAATATTAAAACGCTTAAATGAATGTTCAAGTTTCTAAAAAATTAGATATTAGTGGAGCAAGTTTAAAAGCGCCAACAAAAGAAAATCCCATGATCCTATTCAAGCCTCCATGATTGGTTGAATTGGAGAGCGTGAGTTATGCATCAAAACGAGATTTTCAGCATTTTTCTTTCAGCCTTAATATGTTCATTGTGATCCAAATCACTATTACAGTTCGATTTGCTTTAAAAAGCCGATCACGGTGATATAAATAACTCATTACCTTAAAAATGTGGATAATGTGACTTTTGCAACTGCACCATTCATTTGTTTTATATGTGTGGAAGTGGAATAAATTTAACCAATAAGATTTGTAAACATTCTCATATTTCGTCTAAACAGGTTAATTGCCACATGACACGACGGTCACTCTGCGTATTTCTGAATGAATGCCCCATTCAAGGTGTAAGAGAGGGGAGATAGAAATATGTCGATTTAATTAAAAATAAAAGAAAATAATTAATGAAACGGAAGCAATTGCATTGTGTTTTGTAAAAAAGAATAAAGTATAAAGAAAAATAATTATTTGAAAAGGTATCTTAAACATATTATAATGAGTTGGATAAAGCACATATAAAATAATAAGAATGGAATAGAACTTGATTATTTATTATAAGAAAACAAAAAACATATGAAAGTAGAAAACAATTCAAAATAATTGTATTTTTTCTAGGTTAATCAAGATTTCAAAAGTAAGTTAAATCAAACAAATCATAACACACACACACACACATACACACACACATATATATATATATATATATATATATATATATATATATATACCCTATATATATAAAATCCTAATGAAACGAATTTGTGAAACGATTTTATGAAACGATTTTATGAAACGACTGATTAAACGACTGATTATGTTCTAGGGCTATTTTTAATAAAATATTAAACGCTTGATGGTGAAATTAATACCAATTGTTCATAAAAATCCGCGGATGTCAAAACTGGTAATAGAATTTTGAAAATGGAATTAGTTTTCGAGATATTAATTTTTTTCTAATTTTAATGACATTTCTGTAATGATTGCAACTAATTACTCAGTTTTTTTGTGACAAAAAAGGGAAAAAAATTGAAAAGGATTCCGATAGGGATTATTGATTTCTTGTTTTTCGTCATTTTCAAATTGAAATTGAATTTATATTTTATTTCAATCGATAATAAAGACAAGATTGTAATTAAATTATGTTTTTTAGGGAAAATTTGAAAAAAAATCACATTTCTATCGTCAGAATTCAATCGTCTGTCAGAATTTAATTTAATTTATAAACTGAAAATATTTTGAATAAATTCGTCCAAATGTCCAAATGACGTCATTTATGTAAACGCAAAAGAAAGGGGGGGGGGAGGAATTAATAGTAATTATTATTTATTGATATCATTTTGTTATTTTTTTGTAAAATTTAATTAAACGAATTTATAAAATCACTAATTCGGATATTTAGAACGAATATATAAAATATTAATTGCCCAACTGAACGGAAGGAGAATAAAATATCCTGCTTCATTTTTTCCGCCAAGCTTTTTAAAAAAGCGTCAAAACACCTACAATAGAAAAGCAGCAAAAGTTCATTGGGTTTGTTTTCATAACTTTTGGCAACAAATGTACGTATATTAACGAATCTATCCCTTTTTGAAGCTCGAATTACGCCAAACCTAAAAGCAAAGAATCCTATACTGGAAAAGTACCCGATTTTCTTATGGGCAATATTCAAGTGACATAACATGATGTAAAATTATCGCGGATTGCAAATTTGTTTAAATATCTCATCAGTTGATGCCGAATAAATGCAGGCATGCATGCACAAAATATTTAATTAATTTTGTATGATAAATAATTATTAGAAAATTCGTATATACATATTAATTAAAATAAATAATTTACATATTTAAAATAACATGAAAATATGCATGGTGGTGCACTAAAATAGAGAGAAAATTAAAACCTGTTACTGAAAATGTCTATAACATAGTACTTTTCAATACCGTGGTTCTTAATGTTATTCACAAGCAGATGGATTTTTTCTCATCCTTAAACGCAAAGGAAGAATAGAATACAGATCGTTGTTATAAAAGTCCGAGAGGTAGCCACAATTTAAACCTAACCATTTTATACAAGCTGGTTTTCAAGTTGTAATTGATTTTACTTATCAATACCGAAAACAGTCGTCAGTTGTCGCAACAGCTGTGTATGAGGCCATGATAATCAAAAAATGCCCAATTAAAACGTTAAAAGCATGACAACCCAATTACAGATTTACCAATATTTTTAAAATAAAGCACGCTGTCATGTTTTTAGAGGCCTCGAAGTCTGAGCGGGGGTTGGCGAGCGTAGCTCGCAGGGGGTAGGCCCCCTAGTATATATATATATATATATATATTTACCACATAAAGATAATTTTAGATAAAGTGCACATAATCAAGCTGTTACAAGCATATATATTAGGTTTTATGTAATAAGGAGACACTTGTTTTACTAATAAAAAAAGATGATAACCCTGTCGGTTTCAGTTATCAGGTGAACAGTTATTATATTGTGAGATATCTTGTCTCAATTAATCGGGTTATAATTGAACCAAATGTTTTTATACTTTCACTTCGAATTATTATTTACTTGATAAAGACACAAACAATTATTTTATTTTTTTTTTATATCACATATGCACACAAGTGGAAGCACTATTTTTTGAAACACAGATGCATTGTGACTCGCACTCACCACTTGCACTGATTTTGCATATACAGGTACAAATTTGGTGAATTTGCATTTAACTAAACACACTTTAAAAACACAATTCGGTGATTCGATGACACAACTAGATGATTTGTTGATTCAAATTGATAATTTGAGGGCAAACTTGATGAACAGAACATACATTTTCGATGACGACAGTAATTTTCCTAAAATATTCTTAAAGTCAGGTTTAGAGAAACGACAGTCAGATTATTCAGTGATGTCTTCATTATTATTCATATGTCCTATGAAATTTGTTTATACTTCAATAAGCAAATTGTAGAACTGGAACAAGGTTGATTAAGTAATTATTTATATCGCGTACAAAGTACTACAACGCTTCGGTAGAAATCACCAGAATGGGAACTACTGCGAAGCGTGAAACTCTCGTAGATTCTTTTCAATCAGTGATTCAGCAAAAACTACGAAGATGCACTCCCAACCTGTTGTCAATCCCGAGCGGAAGAAAGAAACAGTTCTTCCTCTTGCGTCCGCTGGCTCCATGGTCCATCGGAAGGAACGGGGGATTATGTTGCTGCAAAAGTTGTCGCAGATCACATCCCTGCTGTAAGGAACGAGAAAGGAGACCCTGACGACTGCAGCTGCTTGCTTCGCAAGGGTGAAATGTACCAATTCCTGAAATGTCGCACTGTTATGCAGAATTATAGAACATTATTCATGGATTAATGTAGATGAATGATTCTCTACACGACGGCTGGCATGTCGTAATCAGTATTGCCAATTTAGCGTGTTTTTTACTCAAACTAATTACCAGTTTCTGTTAATAGTATTATTTTGTGTAATTAATGACAGACATTCCATGATAAAGTAAAGCGGAGATTCAATTACAAAAATTCTAGAGGATAAAAAGTCAGCCAAAAAAGCAATTACAATGTTGTATTTTTTTTTTCAAAATAAAATTCGTAAACTCCTCTTATCAAATAATATGTATTTTAAAGTAATTAAAAAAAGTCTAAGCTAATAGTCATATAAGTGATCTCAAAAATTGCATTTTCCGAAAGTTATGCTGCTGTAAAATCAATAAATACATTTTATTATGTGAAAATGATACAAATTATATCAGTTTTCTTGAATACCTAATTTACCTTATTATGACAGATCATATAAATAATTTCGTAAAAACAAACTTCCATTAAAAATTCTTAAAGGTGTTTTATTATACACTGCATAAAATGTTTTTACGACATTATTTATATGATTTTTTACAATACGGTGAAAAAAGAATACAAGACACTTGATATAGATTGTAGTATTTTCACTTCGTATTTGGACTAATACTTGACATATCATGGAGTCCAACATTATTAAGAAAAATTATACGAGGGCTGAGTAGAGGAAAAGTAGCGGTCCGACTGCGGGTGGAGGGCGTAGGGCATGGTGCATGGTGCAGCACCTGCCCTCAACCCTCCACCCAAAGTGCAGCACCTGAACTCAGCCCTCCACCCGAAGTGCAGCACCTGCCCACATATACTTCACTCGAAGTGCAGCTCAGCTCCTCCACTCGAAGTGCAACACCTGCCCACCGCTTGAAGTGCCCTTCACCACCTAAGATAAGGATTTCTACTATAAGATAAGGGGATTAACGTTAATTAATTTTAATTGGGGAACTTAGAAAATTTTCGAAGCATTTTTTTCCGCGTAGAAATATCTATTACAGTACAAGGTGAATTTTAACGAATTACAAATTTAATTAATTTTAATTGGTGAACTTAGAAATTTTTCGCAGCATTTTTTTTTAACTAGAGCAGGGTATTCCATATGCATGTTAGAGTATATTTGAGGGGAATTTTAAAAGTCAATAACGATTTAATTAAAAATAATAATTAAAAAGGGTCATTAATTTTAATTGGGGAACTTAGAAATTTTTTGAAGGATTTTTTCTTCAACGAGAGTATGCAGTTTGATTAGGAGTGTATGCAGTAGAAGTGAATGAATAATTAAAAATAGTAATTAAAAATAGTAATAAATTAATTTTAATTGCAGAACTTAAGAATTTTTGAGAGATTTTTTTTTTTTTAACGAGAGTAGGGTATTCGATGTACATGTTAGAGGAGAATTTTAAAAGTCAATAAGGATTTAATTAAAAATGGTCATTCAGTAATTTTAATTGGAGAACTTAAGAAATTTTGGTGATATTTTTTTTCCCTCAACGAGAGTACGCAGTTTGCATGTGCAGTAGAATGGTAGATGCTAGTAATTAAAAAGGGTCATTAATTAATTTTAATTGGCGGACTTCAACATTTTTGGGACAAACAAGCGCGTTTTAATGAATTCGATATAGGTTGGGGTAAAAAATATAGGGTCCCGTATGAATTATACTGTACTCAATTTAATAGCTCTCCCTCCCTTTTTTTACCCAGAGGGGTCCTTCGATAGCCTAACAATATAGATTGGTATAAAAAGAAGAATTTTAACGTATATATAAAATAAACAAGTTTGAAAAATCATGCGTAGTGACATAATTCATGAATCACTTTCCAACATCATTGAAATGTTATGTGAACAAAATATAATTTTACCAGCTAGTGCATAGGTAATTAAAATAGTGAACAGATCCCCTTTTTAATAAAAAGTAATCCTTCACAAAAATCCAATTATGCATAAGGACCCTTCATAAAATCAGATAATTTACACTTTACCATGTTTTTTCAATTCAAGCTAGGCTAAAAGTACAGCTTACACATTAATAGGTTCAAAATATAGAAATCCTTCAAAAGAAACTAGAAAAAGTTAAAGATTTAAGCCCTGCTCATAAAATAATGCGACTACCCAGTGTCCTTCACAAATAATATAACCCTATTCCTATTCGAATCCCAGGGTCCTTCACAAAATAAATCCATTACATTCATGTTATTTTATGGCAACAGAAATACGAGAGACCTTTCATAAAAATCCAAGATCACTGTTTGAAAGAAAAGGCCCCTTGGCAATGTACCCTGTAAAAATATTTTAAGAAATAGACTGCTATTCTCAAAGGAATACGAATTCATCCAATGTGAAAATAGGTTTTACACGAATGCATTTTTAGTATAACGTTCAAAATATAGATTTTAGAAAAAAAATTACATATTTCACCAAATTTATCATACAAATCTGTAAAATAGGGTAGAGCGTTTCATGAAAAATAATTGAATTTCGAGTGATTATGCTTTAAAATACATATTTATAACTGAAACTAAGAAATGAATGTTACCCCATCAACAGACGGATTGCTTTATCATAATGAGTCATATTATCAGATAAGCGAAGATCTTGCTTTGACACGGTGAATCACTCGCGATAAAGAATACGGCTATTGGGCTTTTTCACAAATTTAATCAGTTTCTGAGACATTTTGTGTAGGTGAATGAATGAAATGAGCTATTTAAAACTGTAAATGTATGCGAATTATTTCATATATAGTTATTAATCTGTTAAGTTTTAAAAGGCTTCACTGTGTATTTAATGAAAATTAAGCACTAAGAAATAGCCATTAAGAGGTACCCTTAAGAATTTTGAGGCAAACAGATGTTTAAATGAATTTCAACCTGTTTAAATGTACCTGTGTTTAAATGAATTTGACACAGGTTACGGTAAAAAAAAATACAGGGTCCCCTATAAGATATATGAATTTTAAATAATATAAAATTAAACTACATTAGTCTATGCTTTTTGTATAGAAAAATTCTACTAAATTGGGTTTTTAGTATTTTAATTTAAAAATTTCTTTTGAGGAATGTATAGGATAACTAACCTTTTGACTTTGTTTTTATAAAATATATATTGTACTATTTAGTTAGGGCATTATTTCAAAAAAATGTTTGTTTTTAATATTGAAAAAATACACATAAAGTTGTCTTAACTAAAAAGTCTAGTCATAATGTACTGAACTTCATCCAAATTCGACCTTCTACTATGCTTGTCTTACAACAACTGAACGGTAATGTGTTTGCTTATCTCTTAAAACCACGGGATATCGTGACGTCATGGATAAGGCATATGGTAGAATACAGAATGAATAGGTATTATAAAGCAGAATCATAAATTTTGCATACTTTACACTTGTAGTATGTGAAATGATTGCTACTATTACCTATATGAGAAAATGAATCATCAACGAATCTTATTAGTGTATGTTATATTTAACCAACAGGCTTGAAATGCGTGAATTTTGACTAGAATTAATCATTGAATGTAAAAATGATTTATTTTTAGATCTAATATTTATATCGTTTAACATTTTAAAATATATACATAAATTAATCTTACCTTATTCACAAACTTGCAATCCCGTCTTCAATATATGACTACAGCATGAAAAAACATGCGTGCTACTTGTATAGCAACTAGACCAGAAATGATTTCAATACAAGTCCATTATCTTATTGTTAATCTGTTAGTAACATCACGTGACTGATCGCGATAACATTCTAGATCAGGGGTTCTCAAACTATGGTACGCGTACCAGTACTGGTACGCGAAGCTCTGGCTACTGGTACCGATACTGGTACGTGGAATAAAATACAAAAATCAGCATATTTTATAGGATCGAAAATTATAATTTTATATAGGATCGTCTTTATTAACTTGGAAATTTTCAAAAAAAATTTGAACGTGATTTAGGATCTGTAAAAGTTTTTTCTATTTTCTTGTTACGAGAAATGTTTGCTACAGCAGAGTTGCTGAAATTCGCACTCAACGCTTATGATACAATCAGTTTTCCAGAATTAAAAACACAATTATTAGATTTATATAGATAAAAATTGAATTTTTAATAAAGACAATTAATTTTTAATAATTTTAAAATTAATGAATGAATGAAGTACTTTTATTTAGTGGAAGAACTGTTTTTAAACATACTTTACAAATTCAGTTATCTGAAGGTAAAGTCTGAATGCTTGGAAGTAGGAGGGGCGTGTGTGTGTAGGAGGAGTTAAAACAAAACAACATTCCAAATGTAATTTATAAATTACACTTGAAATGTTGTTTTATTACCCATTGTTCTTTTTTGTACTAGAAGAGCGTCTAGGAGGTCTTGAAATAAAAGTCTTATTTCAAACATAATTCATGATTCATTGTGTTGATTGAAATATTTTTCTTCTCTTGTACAAAAAGTGTTATAGTTTTCTCCTATTTCATGGAAATCAGTCTTTAAGAGACTAAGGTTATTTAAAATGGCCAAGAGAGTAAGATTATTCAAATCATGTTTTAGCAATCTTGGCCTAACGGGTTCTCAAAAAAGGGTTTTCTGGCCAAAATGGCGCAAACAAAAATCACGCCAATCCCATTGTGCAAGCGACAACTGTTCCAAAAATATTTATGTCAAGCATATAATGTTTTGCATTTTTATACGGAACACTTCTACATTTAAAGATTTTAAATGCTATTTACATCGATATTTTTTTCCCGAGGCTCCCAAAAGTTAATTTAGGTATGTTTTTCGTTCGTTTATTAATTTTTTACAATTTTCCCCCTGACAATAACAATTATTTATCCCAAAAATACCTCTTAGGTTTGTTAAATATGCTTGTTTATGTATTTTCATTACTTATTAAAATTCCGAAAATGGCGATAAAATTTTATTTTAGCATCGTATTTATGTTTTTAAGATGGTTCAAAAACATGGTTTAATAAAAGTACGTTTGTAAACATTTGAAAAACATGTTTTTCCGCTCTCTGGAAAAATTTGGTAATATGCTCAAGTAGATGCTTTTAGTAAGATGCTTTTTTTAAAGTAGATGCTTCGGTAAGATGCTTTTGGCACCATATTTAATTTTGTCGCCAATCGCGCCAACCGGCACAGGATACGGAACTTTTCCCCATTCAGATACAGAGACAAGGCTGGTCTCAAACAACAATAAAGCTAGCAACAACATTGTTTTAACTCTACAACAGTTGCAATAATGATATTAAATGCTCCAATTGGCATTGGGCCGATTACGGTAGTTTCCCCTGGAAAAAACTGTAGAAGAAGTCTTTTACATTTGTTTCGAATGAAGCTCGGTGAACAAAGTATTAATTAATAATACAAAAACACTAACATAAACATGGAAGCAAAAGTTTGAATTTAAATGTATATATTTGTTAATCTTTCCCCCTTCCACCAACTCTTAAAAAAAATAAGAAAAATAAAAGGAAAGTTACAGCATTGAATTTAAAATGGCGTTAAGCTACGCTTTCTGACTTAAGCAATTAACTGCAAACCCGAATATGAAACTTTCACTTAACTATAACATGTATCTAATAGCCCTGAGGATACTTCCCAGTTATACGGACCTTTAGGCTTTTTTAAAAAGCTTGACACAATTCGGGTTTAATAAGTTGAGATTTATTGCCAAATTATATAAACAACTATGAAACTAAAACTAATGAATTATTTTGCTGGTTTACGCATGTATTTTTAAAAATTGTATCTAATTACACTTATTAGATGAATTACTTCTGTTTGTATTTAATAACGGTAAACGGCTTCTGTATATTGAGTGAATTGTGAAACTATTGGGAAGAGGTAGAGAGACGAGTAAACAAACGGGTAGGCAGACGGATAGTGAGATGGGTAGAGAGACGGGTTGTGACAGAGATAGGCTAACGGGTTGCGAAACGAATAGGTAAACGGGTAGCGAGACAGGTAAAAAAGGGTTGACAGAGGGGTACCGAGATGGGTAGAGAGACGGGTCACGAGACGGGTAGCGAGACGAGTAGTGAGACTGATATACAGGCGTGTAGAGTAAAGGTTGAGAGACGGGTTGCGTGGTGGATAGAGAGACGGGCAGACAGAAGAGCACAGAGACGAGTTGACAGACGGGTAAAGAGAGTAGTATGTACACAGGCAGACGTGTCGAGAGACTGGTAATTAAACGGGAAGCAAGACAGGTAGAAAGACGGATTGACAGATGGATAGCGAGACAGGTAAAGAGTTGTGTAGCGTTTGGGCAGAGGAAAAAAAATTAATTCAAATGTAAATATTTGTCACAAGGAAAATGTTGCAACAATGAAATTAAATTTGCGTTAAGCCACCCTTGCTAAAATACGCTATTGGCTGGAAATCTGATTATGACTTTATAAAGCTTGGCGTTTTAAAAGATCAACAAAAAAAAATGGGATTATTTGCCAAATGTTATAAAAACAAATTTGATGGACGGTACTTCTTTTCTATTTGTTTAACAGTGTATATGGATTTATGTATGATACTTTGTAATGCTATCATTTAATTTTCTCTTTTTCATTATGTCGTAATTGTTAAACCGACGTTCTTAACAATATCACTCAGACTAATATCCCTTTGAGGGAAATCCTAGTAAACAAATCCAATAAAACAGCTCTATTTCGTTATTGTGCGGATTTAATAGAAAATATCGTAAAATATACTGGTGTGGACAAAGTTTTGATAAGTACGTGTGACCATTGTTCCAACATAAACATATCATGCAGATAATTTATCGAAATTGCGGTAGGAGCAATAAAATTTCTTCTATACGCTTTGAGTCCTGCATATTACCAGACGAGTATACGCTAATAAAAAAAAAATAAGTATAAAAAATAAGTTCTAATATTTTCCCGAATATGAGTAGTCAGTGGAAAGCACATTGCTAAATTAAATTATCTTTCGAGTGGTGTTGAGGCTGACTTGTGCTGCAGAAAAAAAACTCAATTTGCATTTATTACTATGTCAAAACTTTGCACATTACAAATAATTCGGAGATTAACTTTAATTATAAAATTATGAAGGTGTTCAGAACAAACGAGAAAATACCTGGTGTATCGAGAATCGCCTTTAGCAACTGAAATTTTTCACAAAATGGAAAATTGTAAAATTATGCATACATTTAACACTATAGCGTGTAAAAGTGCACAATTAATCCTTCTAATGTTTTGTTGATTATTTCTAACAGTTTCATTTCTCTTCTCAAATGTTTACAGTAGTTAGATACTTGATCAATTGTATATACTAGATTTAATAACAAATGCGAAACAAATCTATAGATTCCTTTATAATCAGTTGTTGAAAAAGTGTGAAATCTGTCATTGCTCTAACCTATCTTGTAACATGCTTTTCACATATGTGTTAAAGTGTATTTAAAAGCATTTTATACCAATTTAATTCACGTATATGTTTGGTTCCAGAGCATTATCGCAAATTTGAACAAATTTTCTGAACAAATTTCAGCAACATGAGAAACCGGGATTTATTTCATCGTAAAATATTTTTTTCGTTCAATCTAATATGATTTAGAATCCCTAAGAGAAGTATTCTGTCTCTGTCTACTTCTGGCAACAATGTTACGAGAAATAATATGATATAAGAATACGTACACAAGGTTATTGAAAGGGGGAACTTGGATCATAGTCATACACCTCTTTTTGTTTGTTTCTACTGAAAATTATACCAAAATTACGCACCGGAAAAAAAAATGGTAATTTTACGAAAGAGCAGCAATTTGATCAACAATCGAGCTGTCTAACTGAGTCTCTCGGACCAGTTAGATGGTATAGTTAAAATTAGAAATAGTTTATATGAACAATTAGTTTCCATAGAATATGTTAAAAATATCTGTGATATGAGATATTTCCTCACATTTTATTGCTACAGAAAATTTTCGAAAAAAATTAATAAATTGTTATTTGTTACTGAAAATAATTTTTGATAATTATTTCAGAAAATACAGAAATCGTAAGCGTGACATTTTTTTCAGAATACTTAAATTTCAGAAGATTAAAAAATCAAATACCCTTACTAACAGAGAAAACAAAAATGAAGAAAATTACGAAAATAAGGGAATAAATTTTTAAGATTATCCAATTTCAATCAGATAAAATAGTTCGACATTCATAAGATGGGAGTTTGTGCTGCTAAGTAAAGTGATAAAGAGAAGTTTAGGAAAACACAACAAATATGTTGTGTTGCAAATGGTATACGTTGAAAAACTATATTCTGATCTGAAAAAACAATAATTGTTGAATAAAAAAGCTTGTTATGAGTTATTTTGACCGATACATCTTGATATATTGTAACAGAAATTATTCAAGATAGAGTCCATGGATATTATAATAACTTTTACTACTATTACTGTTTTAATCTTACAGTTTTTATCTTCAGTTTTTGTTTTCTTTCAGTGCACTGTAAAGGATTGAAGAATTCGTTTTCTTATAGTGCTCAGAGGTGCCAAGCTCCCACTAATCGTCCGTAATATGTGGGTTAATTTAACCCAAGTTTAATACGTTTCGCACTTTTTTTTTTTTTTTTAAGAAATGAAATTATATATATTGTCACGTAGAAATCTGAAACTAAGTAAATAAAGATTCATAAAATAAATTTTCCGGTTCAAAGTAACCCACATATTACGAAGATTAGTGGGAGCTTCGCAGCTCTGACTGCTGCATGTAAAAATATTATTAAACTTCAAGATGAGACATTTTTTCGCGGCTTTCCAAATTCTTTAAATAACTGTTTTGTTGTCAAAGAAGTAGCATAATTCTCTTTTGTAAAAATCAGCTCAGAATTTACATTTTAAAAAGATTTATTTTGTATTTGAATTCAATAGAGTCCAAATAATATTGCATGATTTAGTAATAAAAAATTATGGACATGATAATTCAAAGACGATAACTAAATGTGTAACACCACTGTGACCACTTCAAAATTACAAAGATTACTTTTCTCGTTTAAAGTCATTTTTATACAAATGGGATTAACATTGTTATAGAAATCGATATCAAAAGTGAAAGGGTAAATTTGGAGTTATCGAAGTAGAACGCGAAGTAGCAAGCAAACAGTAACTAAAACCTTAAACATTTAGCATTCTAAAAATCGGTGGATACACTAACTCCACCAATTTTCAATCAATAAACTTGATATTTTTGAAAATTTATTGCCACATAAGTCTTGGATTTTTTTGAAAGATTGTTATCTTATATTTCTGTGTAACTTTAAGTAACGAAAATTGTTAAAAACTTACATTTTACTTTGAATCCTTATGACATTTCACTAAAATTGCATATTTTTCAAAAAAACTATGTCACTAGCTTTTGAACTAAGAAAACTAGTTCTTATGTTACATTCTCTTATGTCAAGTATACGATAATTTTAAGTGTCCACGGCCTGAGTCCTTTTTTCAAAGCGCTCAAGTATTTTTTCTCTTAAATTAATTATTCAGTTACATATTTTTATTGATAGTGCTCATGTTATTTTGATACAAAGCTCATATTTTATAAGATTATTACATAGTTTAATAACAATTTTTCTTTAAAAAATAAAAAAATAAAGGGAATTTTATCGGGGAAGTTACAATTTGATAATGTGAGTTATTTATGTATTGACATATATTCACATACTAGCTCATGCGTGCCCTCCTGCGACAAAGTATTGCCAAGCTTGGCTACATTTGGAGAAATATTACCAAATTTGTTAACAAAAATATGTTTATTGGAACTTGTCCGATTTGACGATGACTGCCTAGTTTCAGGAAATTCTCATTCAAATCCGAAATCTGAAATTCAAATCCGAAATTTTGACCATAACTAAGAATTCTTCATATAAGGTGTCTATGAAGAAGTAAAAAAATAAAAATATTCCGTGTTTTAGCACAAAATTAACCGAACTCTTGTTACCTTTGTAATTGATTATACTTTAATTTCAATGATAATGAATAATACATTTTTTAATTTTATATGTCTGTGCACTGTAGTACAGGATTTGTACAGAAGGGCAACTTTCTGACAGATTAAAGAAGTCAATTTTAATCTTAGGCGAATGAATTTGTCAGTGCTCTTATTTAAAAACTATATAATCGAATAGCCTTTTTACATTTTTCAATAACAGTGAAGGAGGTTTTAGAAAGCTCTGTCAAATTTCGTTTTTTAACAGAATTTCCGGAAGAATGTCGTTATAAGCAGGCTTCGGCGATATATATGAATAGATATTATATCCTATTATATATACGATATTTATTTTCAAGATATCGTTATGTTTGATATTTTCGGTATTTTCACGTATAAGTATTTGAATATTGCCTTTCACATGGGAAAATTAAAGATATATAAAAATAACAGTTTGACGATGAATTAAATGGAAAAGAGATTTGCGTACTTCTTAAAAACATATAAGTAATCAGAAAATTTATTTAACACTTTGCCGTCCGGCGACAACACAGTGGTGTCGTACATAAAGTAACTTAATTTTAATCTTTAAATACTACGTTGGCACCAGAATTTTGGAATGAAAAATTCCCTTTCATCAAGTACATGGAAAAAATAATTTACTCATTTTCGAATATATATTTTTTAAATTTTGGTGTCAATCAATCATTTCAACATTTTACGAATAGAAGTATTTTTACTAGACATGCTGGCGGCAAAGTGTTAATAAAGTTACTTAGAAATGTCTTGTTTCTAGCAGCTACTCCTCGTCAGACAATGCGCCAACTACGAAGCCCAAGAAATGTTTAAACTGTTCAATTGTTTAAAAGTAGTATTTATTTTAATTCATTTTTTATATTATTGGGTTGTTCGGAAAACTCTTTCTGTTTCGAAAAACCAATTCGTACAGAAAAATTCTGCCCGTCAATTACTATATGTAACAAATTTACATACGAGTTCGGTTTCTGGTTTGACAGTATTGGTTTCTGTCTAATTGAGCAGGAAATATGTAGAAAAGAGTAGTTATACATATGAAATTTCGCTTTTTTGTCTGGTACAGTGATATTTACATAGCTGCCAATTTTAATTTTTTTGAATATTTTTGGCACCACTTTTTTAATAGATTTTTTTCTGTAATTGTCAATTATTTGAATACAAATTACTGTTTGTTTCATAAATCTGATATTAATGAAGATTTCTTTTCAATTTTCAAAGTACCCACAGTCAGGGAGAATTTTTCAAAAACTGTTTCATTGTTGATTCAAGAAGTTGCAAGCATCCAGCAGTTGCTTTCTTTTTTATTTGTGTGGAATTTATTAAAATAAGAGGAAAAAAATTCCCCCTTTTATCATAAGTTTAGATGTGTGAAGCGTACAAAGCTTATTTCGGGATGTCTGTTGGGGACGAGGACAAATCCTGGAATCCACATGTAACTTATGCGATCTATAAGAACACTCTGGAAGGATGGTACCGATAGAAAAAGAGGGCTGTGAAGTTTGGTGTTCCAAGAATTTGGCGAGAACCTACGGACCATTCTACAAATTGCTACTTTTGCATGGCGGACACTTCTAAATGATGGACTGGCAAGGAAACACATAAAGTCATTTATCCCAACATCCTGTGAAACATGGCCCTGAAAATCCTGTTCCTAATCCTACACATGGAGATGAAACTGTTGATGACAGTTTGAAAGTACGGACGATTTTGATGACCCTAATTACAGTGCTGAAAGTGGAACCAATGAAAAGAAACCATACAATCCTAACCAAAAGGACCTTAATGACTTGATCAGGGACCTTGGTCTTACAAAGTCCAGTGCTGAGTTCTTAACATCCAGGCTGAAGCAGTGGCACTTGTTAGATGAAAGTGTGAAAGTGTCAAATCAAAGGAAGCGACATAACAATTTTCCCACATTTTTCATCAAGGAAGATGAACTCTGCTAGTATCATGATATAACTGGTGTGTTTGAGAACATTAGAATTCTCCTTCATCCTAGTGAGTGGCGGCTCTTTATAGACAGTTCATCAAAGAGTCTGAAAGTAGTATTACTCCATACTGGTAACCAGTTTCCGTCTATACCCCTTGCCCATTCAGCACAGCTTAAAGAAGAATACCGCAATGTGAAGAGGTTGCTAAATGTATTGAAATATGAAGAATAGGGTTGAGAAGTTATTGCCTTCTTGATAGGTATTCAAGGAGAGTTTACTAAGTTTCCATGCTATCTCTGTCTATGGGATAGCAGGGACACTAAAGTACACTACCATAAACGATATTGGCCTAAACGTACTGCACTGTGGGGAAGCACAACTTTAAATGGGAGCTACTTGTAGACCCTCGAAAGGTACTAATGCCACCTTTGCACATAAATCTAGGACTTTTGAAGCAATTTGTGGCAGCGTTGGACAAGGAATCTGCAGCATTCAAACATCTAGAACAGGGGTTCTCAAACTATGGTACGCGTACCAGTACTGGTACGCGAAGCTCTGGCTACTGGTACCGATACTGGTACGTGGAATAAAATACAAAAATCAGCATATTATTATAGGATCGACAATTATAATTTTATATAGGATCGTCTTTATTAACATGGAAATTTTCAAAACAAATTTGAACGTGATTTAGGATCTGTAAATGTTTTTTCTATTTTCTTGTTACGAGAAATGTTTGCTACAGCAGAGATGCTGAAATTCGCACTCAACGCTTATGATACAATCAGTTTTCCAGAATTAAAAACACAATTATTAGATTTATATAGATAAAAATTGAATTTTTAATAAAGACAATGAATTTTTAATAATTTTAAAATTAATGAATGAATGAAGTACTTTTAATTAGTGGAAGAACTGTTTTTAAACATACTTTACAAATTCAGTTATCTGAAGGTAAAGTCTGAATGCTTGGAAGTAGGAGGAGCGTGTGTGTGTAGGAGGAGTTAAAACAAAACAACATTCCAAATGTAATTTATAAATTACACTTGAAATGTTGTTTTATTACCCATTGTTCTTTTTTGTACTAGAAGAGCGTCTAGGAGGTGTTGAAATAAAAGTCTTATTTCAAACATAATTCATAAATTGATTCATTGTGTTGAATGAAATATTTTTCTTCTCTTGTACAAAAAGTGTTATATTTTTCTCCTGTTTCATGGAAATCAGTCTTTAAGAGACTAAGGTTATTTAAAAGGGACAAGAGAGTAAGATTATTCAAATCAGACAAAAACTGTGGTCATATGCAGTGGTGTATACCGGGTGCGTCATAAATTCGTGTAAACTTTAAAAATTAATAATAAATGAAGTATGCTCGGAAAAATTTTCGTTTTACGCGAGTATGATAAAAAAGATTTTGGATTTTTTTTCCATGTATAAGAAAAAATGATTCCAAAAGTACCCAATAGAGGGCGCTCACACGTCATACTGAGGCATTTTATGCAAATCAGGCTCGCAATAAAACACCTGGCTGGAAATGGATCCGTCATTCGATCTCGGCAGCATACTATCGTTACCAGATCGAGCGCTGGTTGTAAAACTTTTCTACAAGAATGGTGAATCCACAACTATTGCACTGCGAAAGTTTCGCATGGAGAAAGGACTTGAGGCGCAAAAAAACCCTATTTCATTGAATGGGATACTCAATTTAGTACGACGTTTTGAGGAAACGGGGAGTTTGGAGGATCGTCCACGTAGTGGCAGACCGTCCTCGAACGCGGATCGCGTCCATGTTGTAAAAAGTGTCATGGAAGAATTAGCAGCCGAGACATCAATGGGGAGTAGCCGTGCTCGTGAAGCTTGGAGAATAACGAGGATTCCGGATATTCTGCACGGAATCTTGGATCTGTATCCGTACAAGATACAGGCACTTCACCAGTTATTACTGGCAGATACAGATAAAATACTAAAGTTTGCTACATGTACGCTGGCACAAATGGAGCGTGATCCACAATGGTTGCTGAACGTCAAGTGGACGGATGAAGCACACTTTTCAGTGCATGGTTACATCAATATGCAAAACAGTCGTATCTGGGCGACGTCAAACCCTCGTGAGTACCTGACCAAGCCACTGCATGCTCTTCATGTGACTGTTTGGTGTGGTTTCACCGCGTCTTTTATTCTGGGTCCTTTCTTTTTTGAAGAGTCTTGTCCTGAATCCGGCTGGAAAACCTGTACAGTAAATGCAGAACGGTATCTTACGCTTTTGCGTGACCACGTTATGCCAGCATTGCAGGAAAGACATGAGTTACTTGTCGTCACCTTCATGCAGGATGGTGCCCCGCCCCAGTTTGCACGTAAAGTCAAGACGTTCCTGTTGGATACTTTCATTGAAGACCGAGTGATATGTCGAGGTTGTAAGTTTGAGTGGCCCGCACGATTTCTAGACATGACCCCGGTAGATTTTTGGTTGTGGGGATACTTAAAGTATCGTGTATACCGGGGCTCCCCAGCCACTTTGGTAGAACTGAAAGGTGTCATTCGACTGATCGTCGGTGGCATCGATGCCGACATGCTACTTTCAGCTGTAACAGTTGTATTGACGCGCCTCACTTCCCTAATACCTGGTGGTGATGGTCATGTTGAGCATCTTTTACCTTAAAATAAATGCACAGTGTCATGTTATTATGATTTGTTTCATTGTCTGTTTGTGTTTGCCTGATTTGCATAAAACTCCTCAGTATAACGCGTGAGCGCCCTCTATTGGTTACTTTTGGAATTATTTTTTTATACATGGAAAGAAATTCCAAAATCCTGCTGATCATACTAGCGCAAACCGAAAAATTTTCCGAGCATTACTTCTTTTATTATGAATGTTTAAAGTTTGCACGAATTTATGACGCATCCGGTATATAAATGTATGAAGAAACTTGCAAGTGTTTGCCTACTGAGCGACATTAATGTCGCATTTAAAGGTATCCATATTATTAATACGGTTGTATTGAGCCTATGTTAAATGCGCTAACTAAACTTTAGATAAAAAGTTCGCAGGACCGGATTAATGCAGAGGCCGACTAGGCCATGGCCCACCACTGATGGAGGGCCCCAAAATAAATAAAATTGTTTACAAAAAGTTTATTAAAAATGCAGTTTTTTCCAATTATTTCTCCCAAAATTAAAAAAAAAAGATTTTGATTAACTTGGTAACCATATCATAATATCTAAGAATAACTACCGAATACTCTCTCCAAAAATTTATAGCTATTATCTTGGTTTGAAACTGGCTCTGAAAAGGTACTGAGTCTTGAGCTCCACATGACCTTAATTGGGCTCTGGAAATTCATTTCTCATTTGAGACACCCTGCCACTGTATCTCACCAGAGAGGAAAGAAATTAACTTATTCAGCTCTCCTCTCCTGTGATGGATTACTGGAGTCCACATTCAAAAGGATGAATGTAACAGAATTTTCGCTGACGAGAATATCAGAGTACTGTCTAATATCGTCAAAGTCTGTTTGTGTTTAGCACAACATATCTCTGTGAATGTGCCCCCCCCCCCTTTGTTATATGAAAAACAGATACAGGAATAAACTAAACATCGAATCTGACTTATGACTAAAACTTCCTAATACTGAGCCAGACATGAGGAAGTTGTGCTTGATAAAACAAGACCACCCTTTTAATTAGCCTACTACAACAGTATATGAATCAGTGTGCGCCAATATGTCATTAAGTATTGTGGCTTTTTTACTACACCAAAATACTTTATTTTGATATTGTATGCATTTTTAAAATTTAATAATGATACTACTTTATACTTGAATGTTATTACAAAGCAATCAATTTAGTAATATAATCATCCATTTTTAAATGCAATAAAACCTGCTATGACGGAAATACAAAAGACCGGAGAGATATTTCGTTTTAGACAGGTTTTTCTATGTTAGATTTACGTTTATTACCAGGTGGTACGCGGAAGTATGAACTTCGATTTAGTGGTACGTCGGTCTAAAAGTTTGAGAACCCCTGTTCTAGATAATATTTACTGATAAGAATACATTTCAATTCATTTCTCCTAAAAGCAAGTGTATGAGTTGGTTGTAAGATCTAGGTAAGTATCCTTACTTTATATGTTTAAAGTTATAATATATGAATAGATATAATATTAATGTATTTTTTCAATATGTAGGGTAGGCAAAAAGGAATATACACAAAGTGTTACGATTCAAAGTCAATCTTTATTTATATAAAGTTGTCCATGGGAATACAGTGCGTTTAATAACAGGTGTTTTCTTCTTTTTAGCTTTTAAAAGCATATTTTGAGGAGTTACAATCTTCTTGGATTTCAAAGACAAATATTTATTTTTTATGATGGTTTCGGGAATTCCTTCTTCTCGTAAGGCTTGTAAAAAAGACGTCGGAGGATTAACGGGAGGTTTTTTTTAGCACAAAAAATTAAATGAAAGAGTTCAGCCATATTGGCCCCTTCCAAGTTTTGTCCGTTATAGGTGACTGCTCCTTTTCGATCCCATTTCAGTTTGCTAGAATCAGATTTGAGAAAATTCAATAAGGCATCTGCCTGTTTCCGCATAGGTTTAGGAACTGAGGATAGAATAGACTGCTCATAATCGTCTTCGTCTCGTTTCGCTACACTAGACGGTTCTTCTTTTAAAGGTTCTTCTTTCAAAGGTTCTTCTTTCAAAGGTTCTTGTTTCGAAGACTCTTGTTTCGAAGGTTCTATGCGTTCGTCCTCATCCGGTAGCTTCACTCTCCAAGGCATGTTGTTTTCTTGCAAATTCATTTTCCTTTTTAAAAGCTCATAGTATTGCTGAACTTTTTGATGGTCAGGCAAAGGGCTATTGAGTATCTTGGACATTGCCACATCGAACTCAGTCAACTGCTTTTTCGTAGGCACATGTCTCGTTAATTCCTCTTCAGGTACCAGAGCATATTTAGTAGCGTGCTCTATTGATAAGACCGGTTAAAACACTGAGGGCAGCGGGGATTAAAATATTCAGAAAGCCCCCTTGTTGAATAATAACCTTTTTTTGTGAAATAAGGCACCTTTTTTCGTACCAATTTTTCGTAATGTCGTCTTATATTTCCTGAAAGACTTCTTTTGATACGTGGATAATGGTATATTTCCTTTTAACACGTTATGGCTACACTCGCAGATGGCTTTGACAGATCGTGAGGGTAATTTTTTTAAAGTTCTTTGCGTAAAAGTTTTGGGCAAGTTTGAATCAACTCTAAATCACGGAGCTGTTTCTTCGTTAACGTCATGATCGAAACTAAATTAAAAACCCATTGTCTTTCTTTTTAAACCTTTTTTCGGTACATACACATATTGCGTTTGACCTGGTAAGATTTGTGTTCTCAAACGCATGCGCTCGGCCGTTTCATTTCTTAAATCCACGAGTAAATATGAGAATGGCTTTTGAGTCGCGTCTTCAAACACTTCTTGGAAAAATTTACTGTGCGTTGGGTATAATTGCCGACCTAAATGAATAATTTGACTCATGTCACGTCGATTTTTAAATAGGATCAAATATTGACTGTTTAGGAAAACACCTCTTATTTCTTTGCCTTTATGAAACAAATTTTGTGTAATAAAGATTACACTAATGTTTAAATGGTGACTTTCCTTTGTAAATAGATCAGTGAGTCGTTCATCCTTACCGCATTCAACCATCAAATCATCTAAGATAACAAGCGAATTGGGTTCTAAATAATCATGATAATTGCATGGAAAACCCTTCACAAAGGTAATATGCGACATTTCATCATACATAGATTGATAAATTCCGTAAAACCAAATTATTTTATCGGGAGGTGGGTTAAACATACTGTTTTTTACTTTAAGCAAATCCCGTAGGAACCAGGTTTTGCCGACTCCCGTGGGACCGGATAGAAAATAGTACAGGGATGTTTAAAGCGTGGAAGCTCCATTGTAAATAAACACACACACGTTAGGTAACGCTATAAATCATCACAGACACATAGGTTTACTTCAAGAAAGATTTATTGATAAAAATTAGCATGGATACCAAATCGCTTGGCTACAAAATTATAGACTCGTCGGTCGTTCGATAAATTTTCAGTTAGAAAATTTGACAGAAATTGTCTCAAAATTCTTCCTCTACATCGAGAATAAAGGTAAAATATGCAATACTGCCCACAGACGGCACTGACAGGTGTTTGTAATACGAGCGGATTAAACAGCACTCGTGAAAAACGGAATACATAGTTTGATATAGCTCCTGTAAGAAAGGAGGGCTTGTTTCCATATGAGTCAAAGAAATCCACTTCATCAGGCGAAGGAATGTAGAAGGCGACCCAATGGCTACCGGGTTCTGTAGACTTGTCCACATTGCAGATGAAACAGGCGGGATATCGCTTGATCTTTCTAGGGAGATGATCACTTGAAAATACACCCAAAAAGGAGTTTCGGGTCATTCGATCCTGTGATAAAATCTTCTCGATTTGTAACGAGTTCATGTTCGTCAGTTAGGAAAGTCGCAGATCACATGACGTGATTTGTTAATTTCAATAATATTTTCAAATTCTGCATAAACTAACACAGTAGTCGTTTTCTGTAAGGATTCGTCGAACTTGATTTCAATACGTAGATTTCCTTGATGCTGTAAATTGAGGTGGGGACCATCACATAAATCAGGGCTCAAATCGAATACATTTAATGTATGCCCCTCAGCAAATTCTTCACGTGTTATATAATTGCCGATATCTCGATGAAAGCCAGAGAACAGTTGATGATAGGCTCTTATATAGTTTTTTCCGTCGAAATCCAATTCCAAGGGTTTAACAGGTACAGGCTGTCCGTCCACGTAAACACTTAAAAAGTTTACTTTGATGATGAAAGTAAATGATGAAAGTAAATGGGGTTCAAATCATATTGACCGGTATAAGCACTATTGTCTAACAGACCAATAATGACACGTTTCGGCATTGCCCCTAAAAACACATTATCTTGCATAAAGGATTTACTTCCGGTGGAGATGGAATAGGTCTTACACAAAACACGATCAATAGGATATTTCGCTGAAGTTTTTTCCAGTGCTTTCGCATGACCAAGTAGTACCCCAGGACTGACTTTCACTTTTCGAACAAACATAGAGGCATGTTCTAAAATGACTTTATAGCTTGGGAGTGGTGGTTTGGTAGCATCGAAATGGGTCATCAAACAGAATTCAGGTTTACTCCGTGTCATTTTAATTTTCAAGTCGACCATATTCAATAGCAGGCGATTTTGTTGGAAAATGTCACAATGCAGGGGTCCGATCATATCGAGAGTTTGGCTTTTTTTAGTCAGTTCATAGCGTTTCTTTAATCCAGGATATCCTTTGGCAGGATCTGTTTCAGTTAATTTCTCGTCTTTGTAAAAACATTCACATCCCAATAAACTTTTTGTACCGTCTTCTCCATAGTTCAGCAGTGTTTCAAGATAGGCACGAAAGGCATATGTATTACTGGAGGAGGATGTGACTCTGTCATTCAAACTAACATCCACTTGTGAAAAGAGGGCATGTAAAAATAAATTGACAGGCACTGCAATATCGGTATCCGTTAAGTGTGATCCATCGGACTTGGTGATTTTCACTTTCACGTAGATGTAGGAGGCGGATAAATCAATATAGTCTTCGCCATTCCCAGAAATGATGAATTCCACAGGCCCACCGTCTCGAATATTAGCAAGGGGGTGATATTCGACGAAAAATCCTTTTTCAATAGCCGTTTGAGTAGGAGGGATTAAAAAGAGCGGATTAGCACAGGCATCAGAATCTTGATGAATGAGTCCAAACATGTCTAAGCGAAAATATCATGTACTTTCTCTTTTTTGGTTTGACGTGGAATGACGACATTGTTAGAACGTTTCCTCTTTTTATACCGATGACCTGATCCAATCATTGTCTTCCCTTTAACAGTTAGTTAGCCACTTTGTCAGTTAAGTTTTGGCCCGCTTCTTTAAGCCGTCGTTTAGCAGCGACTTTAATATTGTCGTCTCGGGATAAATCATTAAGAACATTCACACCAGTATGAAACAATTGTTCGCCAACGGCTTTCGCCCCTGATTTGAAAAGGGGTACCGCAGCTCGAAACAGAGATCGGAACAGGCCGCCGAACCCATAACCTCTCTGTAAAGTAGTGCCTTGATAATAGTTTAAGCCACTACCCGACTGATGGATATAATAATCTTCAAAAGATTTTGCGCAGCACTGGTAGGGAACAAACATCACGAGAGATACTTTTGTCGAAAATGAAGCTTCACGTATGACCGCCCACGTTCAAATGGCGTTAAATCACCTAGGTGTGTCCTTATAACGATTTCTAAAGAATCAAAAGACTTTCGACTAATCGGTAAGTAATGCGGTCGATCGAATGTCATACCAATCACTTCGCCGTCTTTTCCAGTCACATTCACAATACGTAACAGGGGCGCTAAAACATCACCGACTACTTGCGGTTCTACAATATCCGAATAAATCATCAGCACTCTATAATAAGCGCACGGATCTGCTACATACGAACTATCGACTGTTTGTTCAATATTGCTGTCTAGGGAAGCAGTTTCACACGGTTCGAATCCCAACATTTCAGATAATCCCGTTTCTAAAATTACTTTGGCGTTATCACGCACATTGATGGTCACTCTTTTCGTGATAGAATTATAGGAGAAGGCTATTTTCTTTTCCAAGTCTGGAATGGCAATCGCTTTCAAAATATCCGGTACTGACTCATAAAACCCTGGTGGAATGCGTCTTGCAATGAGTTCTCCCTCGTTCAAGTCGAATCCAATCAAGTTTGTATGATGATTTACATTATACCAGGTATGCGGGTAAATAAATTCCACAAGACCCACTTCCCATTCCCCTCTCAGTTCAATAGGGGTGGGCAGTCGTGTAATAAAATGAGAAATTTTATTTCCAGGAAAATAATTCCTAGAACTGTCCGAGGGTAGTGTCAGGTAGAACTACATATTGATAAATGATCTAGTGTCCTTCCTGCAATCACTTATAAAGACGTTAAATCAGTAGAGGGAATCCATTGATTGAATTTGTTAGGATTTCCCTTAAACTTCACAAAATATTCCACACGTTTTCTTCGAGTGCGCTTCTCTAAAAATTTTTCAATCGTATAAGTCTCTTTCATTTGCACTTTTTGAAGTTCTTGCGGGTAGAAGGTTCCTTGAATCGGTTCGTCTAACAAGTCTTTAATTCGATAGACAGGGGGATCTCTCGCTACACACTCCGTCACTATAAACAGTTCCTCCGTCCAATTGGTTTCATAGCATTTTTCAAAAGTTAATTTCTGTTTCGAAACCCGAACCACATCGCCCTGTTGAAACACACAGGGTTTGCTTTTCACATTTTCTAAGTCCCCGTAGAGAGTAAACCACACATCACTTTCATTTTCCCGCGTCACTTCAGCAGGGGCTCTCTTGATACTGTAATGGTAAGTATGGTTATAACTATGCACTAACTCACTTAATACATCGATATACCGATACGTATGATTGTGGGTAAAATACTTCCGCATTTTTGTTTTCAGGGTGCGGTTAAATCGTTCCACCACCGACGCTTTGGCATTATTATGCGTTGTGAAAAATCGAACCCCTTCTTCTTTTAACAATCGTTGCAAAGGCTGATTCTTAAATTCTTTTCCCGCATCCGTTTGTAAAAACTTGGGCTTTCTCGTGGAGAAAATAGATCGAAAGGCTTTCACAATTTCTTCCCCTCCTTTTGTTTTCAAGGGAATCACCCACGCATATTTAGAGAGAATGTCGATACATGTTAGAAGGTACCGCATCCCCTGATTGTGCTTTCGTAAACTGCTGAGATCCGCCAAATCGGCCTGCCATTGTTGATCCATAGTGTAAACGATCACTCGGTTTGTCGGGAAGTGTCTCCGTACCGCTTTGTGAAGCGTATACGAATCGACGCCGCTCAACCATTTCTGAATCGTCTTCTTCGTTACTTTGCCTCTGGCAGCACGATATAAAACATTTACACTACCAAAACTTGTTGCGTGACTTGGAACCGGATAAATCGCTTTCATTGCAACATAAAACTTGATTGTTACTGACCTTAATTTTAAAACGCATCATTTTCACACCCCACTCTCTCGCGTCACGTCATCTCATAGAATGAACCTGTACGCTAGCGATCTCGCCTTTAAATACTCCTTCGACGGCATAGTTAAAAGACTAGAAAATTACTACGCTATAATTGCATTTTACGAGTATTCGAATACTACTATTTTAAAAGTATTGCCTATAGAGGGTAAGAGTGAAAAATTCTAAAAATAATCTTGCTCACGCATATGAATTGTAAATAGGAGCTTGTACAATATAAAAATAAATTTCATATATTGTCCTATCACGCGGTGTGAATCATCGCATAAATTGTTAGTATGTATTTTTAAAATAATTATTTTTAAAATAAATTAGAGGAAACATGCAATAATATCTATTCTTTTTTGATTACCTATTCCTTTTTGCCTACCATACATATTGAAAAAATACATTAATATTATATCTATTCATATATTATAACTTTAAACATATAAAGTAAGGATACTTACCTAGATCTTACAACCAACTCATACACTTGCTTTTGGGAGCAATCAATTAAAATGTATTCTTATCAGTAAATATTATCTAGAATGTTATCGCGATCAGTCACGTGATGTTACTAATCTATAGATTAACGATAAGATAATGGACTTGTACTGAAATCATTTCTGGTCTAGTTGCTATACAAGTAGCACGCATGTTTTTTCATGCTGTAGTCATATATTGAATACTGGATTGCAAGTTTGTGAATAAGGTAAGATTAATTTATGTATATATTTTAAAATGTTAAACGATATAAATATTAGATCTAAAAATAAATCATTTTTACATTCAATGATTAATTCTAGTCAAAATTCACGCATTTCAAGCCTGTTGGTTAAATATAACATACACTAATAAGATTCGTTGTTGATTCATTTTCTCATATAGGCAATAGTAGCAATCATTTCACATACTACAAGTGTAAAGTATGCAAAATTTATTATTCTGCTTTATAATACCTATTCATTCTGTATTCTACCATATGCCTTATCCATGACGTCACGATATCCCGTGGTTTTAAGAAATAAGCAAACACATTACCGTTCAGTTTTTGTAAGACAAGCATAGTAGAAGGTCGAATTTGGATGAAGTCCAGTACGTTATGATTACACTTTTTAGGTAAGATAACTTTATGTGTATTTTTTCAATATTAAAAACAAACATTTTTTTTAAATAATGCCCTAACTAAATAGTACAATATATATTTTATAAAAACAAAGTCAAAAGGTTAGTTATCCTATACATTCCTCAAAAGAAATTTTTAAGTTAAAATACTAAAAACTCAATTTAGTATATTTTTTCTATACTTTGCAATACAAAAAGCATAAACGAATTCAATTTAATTTTAATTTTATGTTATTTAACCTTCTCACCGCCGCGACCTGATATATCCGTTCACTATGCTGTAGGTTTCACAGCAATATGAGGTTTGTTTAAATTAATATAATTCTACAAATATAATGCATTTTTAAAACATCAAGTAATGATTGATACTCTCAAGGATTATACTTATATACGTAATTAAGTTTTTTTATCTCAAGTTTGAAAATTCAGATTTTTTAAGCATTTAAAAAAAATTACAGGGAAAACAACACTACAAATTCGCCCTTTTGCTCGGCGGTCAGGGGGTTAATTCATATATCTTATAGGGGACCCTGTATTTTTTTTTACCCTAACCTGTATCAAATTCATTTAAACACAGGTACATTTAAACAGTTTCAAATTCATTTAAACATCTGTTTGCCTCAAAATTCTTAAGGGTACCTCTTAATGGCTATTTCTTAGTTCTTATTTTTCATTAAATACACAGTGAAGCCTTTTAAAACTTAACAGATTTTAGTATATATATATATATGTATATATATATCACCATATGTATATATGAAGAGTAGAACCTATATAGGACTACACGAAATGTCTCAGAAACTGATTAAGTTTGTGAAAAAGCCCAATAGCCGTATTCCTTATCGCGAGTGATTCACCGTGTCAAAGCAAGATCTTCGCTTATCTGATAATATGACTCATTATGATTCAGCAATACGTCTGTTGATGGGGTAACATTCATTTCTTAGTTTCAGTTATAAATATGTATTTTAAAGCATAATCACTCGAAATTCAATTATTTTTCATGAAACGTTCTACCCTATTTTACAGATTTGTATGATAAATTTGGTGAAATATGTAATTTTTTTTTCTAAAATCTATATTTTGAATGTTATACTAAAAATGCATTCGTGTAAAACCTATTTTTACATTGCATGAATTCGTATTCATTTGAGAATAGCAGTCTATTTCTTAAAATATTTTTACAGGGTACATTGTGAAGGGGCCTTTTCTTTCAAACAGTGATCTTGGATTTTTATCAAGGGTCAATATCCCTCGTATTTCTGTCGCCGTAATATAACATGAATCTATTGAATTTATTTTGTGAAGGGGTTGGACTGAGATTCAAATAGGATACGTTTTACATTATTTTGTTAAGGCCTCTGTGATTCAAATTGGGTCATATTTTGTGAGCAGGGTTTAATATCTATAACTTTTCAAAGTTTCTTTCAAAGGGTCCGTGTATTTCGAACCTATCGATGCGCAAGCTTTACTTTTAGCCTAACTTGAATTGAAAAAAACAGGGTAAAGTGTAAATTATCTGATTTTATGAAGGGCTCTTATGCATAAATGTATTTTTGTGAAGGGTTACCTTTTTATTAAAAAGGGGATCTGTTCACTATTTTAATTCACTATGTACTCGATGGTAAAATTATATTTTGTTCACATAACATTTCAATAATGTTGGAAAGTGATTCATAAACTATACCGCTACGCATGATTTTTCATACTTGTTTATTTACACTTTTATATATACGTTAAAATTCTTTTTGTATCACTCTGTATTGTTAGCCTAACTTCAATTGAAGGACCCCTCTGGGTAAAAAAGGGAGGGGGAGGGGGGGAGCTATTAAATTGAGTACAGTATAATTCATACGGGACCCTATATTTTTTACCACAACCTATATCGAATTCATTAAAACGCGCCTGTTTGCCCCAAAAATGTTGAAGTCCGCCAATTAAAATTAATTAATGACCCTTTTTAATTACTAGCATCTACCATTCTACTGCACATGCAAACTGCGTACTCTCGTTGAGGGGAAAAAAATCTCGCCAAAATTTCTTAAGTTCTCCAATTAAAATTAATTAATGTCCATTTTTAATTAAATCATTATTGACTTTTAAAATTCTCCTCTAACATGTATATCGAATACCCTACTCTAGTTGAAAAAAAAATCTCGCGAAAATTCTTAAGT
Organism: Maratus michaelseni; assembly: GCA_963931845.1. Taxonomy (NCBI): domain Eukaryota; kingdom Metazoa; phylum Arthropoda; class Arachnida; order Araneae; family Salticidae; genus Maratus; species Maratus michaelseni. The sequence continues at coordinate 310,109,830 of OZ007592.1, forward strand.
TCTGCAATTAAAATTAATTAATGACCACTTTTTAATTAAATCGTTATTGACTTTTAAAATTTTCCTCTAACATGTATATCGAATACCCCACTCTCGTTGAAAAAAAAAATCTCGCGAAAATTCTTAAGTTCTGCAATTAAAATTAATTAATTATTATTTTTAATTAATATTTTTAATTAATTAATCATTCACTTCTACTGCAGACACTCCTAATCAAACTGCATACTCTCGTTGAAAAAAAAAATATTTTCTTCGAAAAATTTCTAAGTTCCCCAATTAAAATTAATTAAATTTGTAATTCGTTAAAATTCTACCCGATATTATATACTATAGTTGAAAAAAAATTGCTTCGAAAAATTTCTAAGTTCTCCAATTAAAATTAATTAAATTTCTAATTCGCTAAAATAAATCCCTTGAAACACACCTCGTATTCTAGTAGAAAATTCTCCGCGAAAAAAAAAAATTGCTTCGAAAATTCTTAAGTTTCCCAATTAAAATTAATTTAATTTGTAATTCGTTAAAATTCACCTTTTACTGTAATAGATATTTCTACAAAAAAAAAAAAAAAAAAAAAAAAAAAAAAAAAAAATTGCTTTGAAAAATTTCTAAGTTCCCCAATTAAAATTAATTAACGTTAATCCCCTTATCTTATAGTAGAAATCCTTATCTTAGGTGGTGGAGGGCACTTCGAGCGGTGGGCAGGTGCTGCACTTCGGGTGGAGGAGCTGAGCTGCACTTCGAGTGGAGGAGCTGAGCTGCACTTCGGGTGGAGGGCTGAGAGCAGGTGCTGTACTTTGGGTGGAGGGCTGAGGGCAGGTGCTGCACCATGCACCATGCCCTACGCCCTCCACCCGCAGTCGGACCGCTACTTTTCCTCTACTGGGCTGTAAATTAAGTAATGGCAACATAGGTATAAATCAATTTTTAATGAACTTACAAGACAATTGCATTACATTCCTTCTATGTAATCACCAGCGAAGCTTATAACCTTTTGCCAAATGTCGGGAAGCCGTTGTAGACCAGTGGCAAGGTGTTGATTGTTGATGTGAGCGACCGAGCGCCCTACTGCTTTGCAAATCCGCAGTCTCATTCCACCCGAACGAAATGCTTGAACCCATCGTGCTACTGTCCTATACGGTAAAGCATTTCTGCCACAGGCTTCCACTAATCCTCGATAGCATTCTGTTGTATTTTTGCCACGGGCAACCTCGATTTTAAGCCACGACCGCTGATCACCTTTTGAAAACATGCTTTAGAGGGATGGAAACGAAACTCCTGACTTTAACGCCACACAGCAACTACCCTTCTAAACAGATCGACTGTTTTTGCACTCTACACATCGAAAACAGCGCCACCTCACCGCTACCATATATTATTTGCGCATGCCCGCCCTTCTGCGAGTTTCAAAGTTAAGTTGCCATTATTTAATTTACAACCCTCGTAAAACCGAGAGGCTGAGATTATTTGGTATAATTTACCAGGAATAACATAATCTCCGTCCCTACTCCAGTTTTACTTTTGGAACATTCCAGGCAACATAGGTCCCACACACACACACACTTTTCATTTTTGGAACAGTCCGAGTAAACTCAACCTCTGATTTGTAAAGTTTTAACGATTTTCCCAGATGATGAGCACGTCAGATGCTCGAAAGTACTTGGTTGATATTTAATAATTTTTTTTCAAAAATATTTTATCGGTTCTCTAACTTTGGCTTATAGTGCTATAAAATGCACCAGTTCTCAGTTTTATGTGCGAGTTTCAACAAAAGTGGTTCTCTTGTAAAAGTTTTAGAAACATCCGATTAGAACTTTTGTGCTATTCAAATCTTTTGACAACCAACGTATCATTTTGCAACATATTGTTAAATTCTGAAGAAGTGTCTGTGTTTCATTTTTATATTTTAATAATTTAATAACTTTATATATGAATTTGGAAACAAAACTGAGTAGCTTTTAAAAAACACAAAATCAATAAAACAATTCTACTGTTATTTTATACTTATTTACAAATTCCAATTATTATGCAAATGTAATTAAAAGATAATACTATTTTGAATTATAATTCTATTTTCATATGTGCGGACATGAAATGGTGTAGCACTTTTAAGAATGATACAAACAATGAATTTGAAATGTCAGAATCAATTTCCAAAAGTAATTTTAATTAAGTCCTGTTCAAAATCATCATAATATCAATAAGTAATTATTATATGAAAGTCATGCAGTTATTATTTTGCTCTTTCTTTTATTGTGTAAAAAACTACTATTAATTAAGTTTAGAAATAAAATGATTTATCTACATAAGGATTTAGATTTATATACATATGAGAAAATTTGTTTTCTTAAAAATATTATATTATTAATACAGTGCAGAACAACATACATTTAAATTGAAACTGTTAAATTGAAATATATATATATATAATATTGAAAATTGTTTTATTTTTACTTTATATTAATTTTTAGACGCAAAGTTTTACAAAATAGAATTACAATTAATGACTGAATTATACATAAACATATTTGCAAATAATTATACTATTTAATTTTGCTATTATATATAATATTATAAAAGTCAACCTTAAAAATATGTCCCGTTACTTCCTCTTTTGCTTTTTGATGATGTGCAATTGAACAACTGTATTAAATTTAATTATGAGTTTCAAATTGTTTTAAGTATAATAAAATACAATGCTGTCCAAAAGTGTTAACCAACGAACAGAAAAGGAACATATTGAGTGACAAGTGCGAACTGCGAACACTCTTCAGAATTATCACGAAATATGACAGCACTATTTCATATTAGAAATATTCTATTTAATATTCAAATCGTGAATTTTTAGTATCTGTAAGAAATTAAATGAAACAGGAAACTACTTTTTAAATAAATGTGCTAGAACTCTAAAAAATTTCAAGAAATATCGTTTAAATGTAAAATTTTCATACAGGATTTGTACACTCACAAGGAAACTTTACAGCAGAAAAAAAAGAGTTCAGTACCATTATTGTTTTAAATAACAACACGACTTTGATTAAAAAACTGTCTCCTGGGGTAGATTTATGCTCTTCCTGCTTTACTTGGCCTTTATTGCGAACGTTTCTCCTTTAGAAACAGTCAAACATCTTTTCTTATCATCTATCTGCTTATTGTTCTACGAAATTATCCTTATTTAATGCTTTTCTACTCATTTTTCAATTTTTCCCTCCTCCTTCCATTCCTAAACTGCAAATTAAATCTGATTGGCTGCTTTACACAAGCTTATCTTGATTGGCTATCTTACTTATTTCGGATTGGCTGATGAAGTTGACAGTAAAATGCTCTGCTTTTCTTTCATTTTACAGTTAATTTTTGCTACTTTTATACTCTTTTTTCAAGGTTCCTTTGAGATGTAATACACAAATACTCACATATAGGGAATAGAGTTAATAACAACTCAGAATCCCCGCGAAACAATCTACTGTTTATGTTTATGTTTCTTTGAAATTAATCTATATCAATGGATCTCAAAATTTATGCTCAGTCAATCCTTTAAAAATTGCATCTGTCTATAAAACATGTTTTTATTATTTTATTTTATCTAAAATTTCTTCAAAATGATGACAATCGGGATAAAATGTTTTTCTTCAGAAGCTGTTCGTACATTTTTTAGACGAATTTGTTTTGGTGCAGGAAAAACCGTCTGCATAGAGAAATTATTTTTCACAGCTAAGATGTTGTTGAAAGTATAAACTCTCGTCTGGCAAATAATCTTTTTGTTTACATGCAAAATGGCGCTTTTAAAGAACCGGTGGATGAGAGGCTATATGTCTTCACTTTTCGAAGAAAATTATTTGTATTCGGTTATTAAAAACATTGTAAAATTCATGATATTTCTATATCAAAAGCCTCAATAGGTAACATTGTCAGTAAGATGAGGAAAAACGTGAATGTCTGTATTCTAGTGGAAAAATTGTTTCAAATATGTACCCAAGAACAAAAAGGAATTCTTCGAATATTGGAAAGGTAAAATATTTTATGGTAAAAGAAACTCCTACAAGTTTAGGTCTGTTGCTAAATCGTTAAAATTCTCAGTGAACCTCTCCATCCCTACGTCCCATTTCCATTACTTTTAACGTCTCGTCCTTACGTAATCTGTCTTCTGCTCTTCTGAGATTACTGCATAATTTAACTAAATCATTTAAAATCAATCTGCTAATAAAATCATTAACATTGATTTGTATTTTAAAAATTGTACAATTTGTATTTTGCAAATGCTCCAATACTGGAACGATTGATTTTGTATTGTGATAGCAAACCACAAGAAAATTATCCTCAGTCACGCGTAGTAAAACTACATGATAATATTATACGAAATGTATATTGATTTCGATGTTTATGTTAATAATAAGGAAAAGGTATATTTTCCTTATCAACTGTTTAACTGTTCTTCGTAAATTAAATTTTTTAGAGCTCTATCTTATCTCTGATTTACCTGAGGTGTCCAAAGTTAGGATAATTTTCGAATGGTCTGATTTATATAATATCAGTTATACTTTTAAAAATAATAATTGGTTAATAATGAATCAATAATAGTGAATTGAGTCTTAGAATCAAAGCAAATAAGTTTATTATCCATAAAAGTATTTAATAGTCGAAATACTTCATTAACATATAGCGTAGACAAACATGGACTCCCAACCCTTCCTGAATATTGCAGGCTATGTTTATAACAATATTGCATCCTCATAATTGTGGAAGGAAGTGATGTCCTTCATTAATAAATATAATAACAATACTACGCCAAAACCTGTAGCCCAAGCATCCAGTAAAAACAAATTTTATTCTAATGGACTTTTTTTCCCTATTTCTTCAAAATAAGTGGCACGGGATCCAGTACCAGTCAAATCTTTTATTTTCCCGAATGATTAAGAGGCTACTTCACTCAGTCGTAAACACCCGCTCGCTAATATTAATCCTATGGAGGAAATATCAGATATCTCTTTCGCATTTTAATATTTTTAAATGATTTTTTTAATTGGATAGCTGAGGTTAATCTCTATGCACGCTACTTTGTACTTTTTCGATTTTTATTGCAGTTTTTTTTATTGAGGATACTTTCACTTTCAAAACCAATTCAGAAAGTAAAAGTATCTTAATACAAAAAACTTGTAATCAAAATCGAAAAAGTACAAATGAGCGTGCATAAAGATTGACCTCAGCTATCCAATGCAAAAAAATCATTTAAAAATATTGAAATGCGAACGAGATATCTTAAAATATTTCCTCCATAGGATTAACATTAGCGAGCGGGTGTTTCCTCGGAGTGAAGTAGACTCTTAAGTCAATATACCAAAGTATAATGCACCTTCTTGTATTTTCCCGAATTTTTATATGATCTTTCAACACAATACGGCACATGCCTGTTTTTTTTCAAATGTTGACATCATCCCCCAATGCAGTAATTAACATACGTTCCTGTGTTTTTCAGTATGTTTATATTATCTTTCAATAAGATAATGAACGTTGCTCCATTTTTCCCCGAAATATTATGTCACCTTCCAACACGATAATAAACGCTTCATAGCTCATTTTTGGCAAATATTTTGACAGACCAGCATTCCACTGAGTTGAAACACTTACATGTCCTCCCAGATCACCATATATCTATGTTATTGACTTTTTCTAGGACCTACTGGAACGCTCCAATTTATCTCTTGCGATATGACCATATTCTTGCAAGATTTGCGAGAGTTGTATATGGATTACTGTGAGAAATTGCTACCAAGAAGGCTTTGAATCACTCACAATGCTTATAACTGCTTTTATTCGAACGAAAGGACAGTTATATACTACTATATTGCTGTGTGTAATGAATTAATATTTTAGTGTATATTTACCTGATCATCTCTATGACCAATACTGTAAATGGAAACATTAATAATATGTTTGTCTATATATTTAATTAGTAATATTTTGCATTAGCGTTAATAGAGTTAAGAACTTTTTAAAGTTTTGTTAAATATATATATATATATATGTTATATAAATATTTTATTTCGCATTATTCCTTTAAATTAATCTAACTTCTAACATAGTCATTATTTCCTTAATTTTTAATAATATTTATTCCTATTTAATGTCCTTTTAAAAGTAATAACAGGTATGTTAATAATTATTTTATTCCAAATTTTAATCTAAAACTTTAAGTTCATTCGTAACTTTTATCAACTCCCCAATCTATAAACTTCTGAGAGACGCTTGCTGTCAATTCGAATGTTTTTAAAAGCCATTTTTTTTAATTTTTATTCCATGCTTTGCTTCGCGCGCTGGGTATTTTTCACGTCAAAAACCATGCGCAGCTACTATGGGGATTCTTTTGTGTTAAATTTTCTCCCTCGCACCTCATTCGGTTAGCTTAAATTCGCCTTTCACTCATTGGATCGTGCGCTCGTTACGTCGTTTTCAGTAATTCTACGCGTTGTGAACAAAACTGACTTACAAGATTTTGGAGAGCAGATTTTTGTCGTGTTTGGAAGTGCTGACCAAAGTGTTATCTGGTATTAAACTAACTTAGAATTTCAAAACAGCTCTTTAAGATCTATCAAATAATGTCGTGAGCTATCGTCAAGCCGGAGATCTATAAGTATACCTGATACTGTGGGAACTGTTACTGGCATCGCTCCTGTTCATTAATAAACGATTTATCTGGAAATTGGCTGCTCCTTATTGAAGAAACTCTTGTGGTGTCTCATCATTGCCTAACCTCCTCGCCATGATTCTTGATACCGATTGCAATCATTCTACATCTTTAACAAACTGCCTTTCTCTAGGAATATTAAATCATCTTCGTAAAAACTTCACATATATATATACATATATCTCATATATATATATATATACAATTCTTCAGGTTATGTTAATCTGAAAACGCAAAAAAAAAAATCAAAGCTTTGAAAAAATTGTTTTGTTAAAATACATATATACACAAATAAACCAAATTTTTAAGACTTTGCTGGTGTTGAATTTTCGACCTTGCAAATTAAATATTTTTATATCTGTGTTTTAAATTTAGAATAATTTGTGTTTGCGTATTATTAATATTCCCGAACAAAATACTAATACATTGCCTTGATAAATCAAATATTACAAAATTCCCTTTTGAAAAGAACACTATTCAGAATATTTACATTCATGGAAAATCTCATATTTTGATATTTTGTTGAAATATTCAATAGTGTTAGTTGTATAAAGACAAGTATATTAATTAGATTAAATATCCCATTTAGTATTAGGAAATATATACATGTAATTATTTTGTAACCAAATAGACCATATGCTTTGTTAATAAATAATATTTGTGTTATTTAAATAAATAATATGCGAAACAACTTTTGGTTCATTGTAGCAATTCCAATCATTTTGGAATGCATGTAAATTCATATCGAACGTTTTGCTTTATTATGTAAATAAATATCTTTTTGGGGATGAAAAGTTGGAATTGACACACTTAGTGAATAAAAATATCTTTACGTTCATAATATTGTAAATATTATACCTCATCGAGATTTTACTGAAAAATATCTGTAAATGAAATATTTAGGAATGCTGCAATTAATAAGAATAGATAAAATTATAAACATGATATAGGTAACTAAACTGTCTTAATGAGTAAAATACATCATAAAAATGTCGTTTGCTCATACTTGTCTTGTGCATGGTTCTTTTGGTGTCTCCCCCTTTCGTATGCATATGTTTTCTATTACACATTTTTATTCCTTTTTCCACTACATCTCGATTAATATTATATATATATGGGGTTTAGCTTTCTCTGACACCAACTCAATAAATAATTGACTCAATTTACTTCAAATAAACTAGAAAACATCAAGTTAAAATCGAACTCTATATTAATAAAACTAACTACAAAGAAAGTTAAAAATACATGTAAAAATATGAATATTAATTAACCATCTGCTTTATCTGCATTACATCTTATTTAATCAAAAACATCTCAGTGTCGACGTCTTCAGTATAGTTCAAAAATGACCGTCTTAACTCACCAACTTCATCGACTCTGCCAAAGCTTCCCTTCGATCCAAAACACCTCTTTTGACTTCCTTTTGAAGTGTGGTTTGGAGCTTGCATGCTTCAACATAGATTATATCACGCAATATCAAGATGAAGTCGCTGATTGGCTTTGACTCTGTCGTTTTAGTTTAAGCAGGAAAACAGTTCAATTCCCACATATATATATATATATATGCGCGCGCGCGTATGTGTGTGTGTGCGTTTTTTACTGGTTTTCATATATATATAATAGATGAAAACACACTTGAGAACAAAGGATGAGATATTAAAAAAAGCAACGGAAAGGATACTGCAGGAATTAAACTTAATAAAACGAAAAAGCAAAAATTGGAAAACTATGAATATCTTATGGAAACTTTAGAGGAGACTCACAAGAATATTCATAGTAAATATATGTTATTTCATCAAAAGTTGTCAGCATTATGCCTAAAATGAACAATATTAAGCTCCTAAAAACATATATATGAAACAAGATAATAATAATAATAATTAAAAAAAACTACAAGAGTTCAAATAACAAAAGAAAGAAAGAAATAAAATATTATTCAACATAAATAGAAATTAGATTATAAATCAATGTGCAAAATATTTCTGTTGATTGAACAAGGTGCAAAGTGCTTTACAAATAGCATGTCATTATTAAACTCAAAATGGTTGCTAAAAACGCAGTCATTGCTTTGAAGTAAATGATGAGAGGAAAATAAAAATTGTTTAATGCTGCCATCTATCTCAGAAAAATATAAGAAAAAGCTGAAATTATAGACTACTTAATAAGACTAGTAGTAATAAATCGGGTGCTGCCCTATATTATGAATGAAGAGAAGATGGAATTAACCGAAATAAATTTTAGGCAAAGTAGTAATTAATGTAAATAAAATTTAGAATGCGGTGAAAACTAAAGGAAGTAAATAAAATTTAAATATTAATAAAGATGAAAAAGGAAATAGGAAGACAGTAGTACAATAATTAACCATGTATGAGGAGACAGTGCGTGAATAAAATGAAGAGTGTATTACTCATGTTGTATAAATTATTTTATCATGTAAATGAAATGATTAAATGCATAAAACTCGATTTTTTAAAAATAAATTTTTAATATTTTTTTAGCAATCCCGCTTCAACCCTCCTTAACAGCATTTTGATTATATATATATATATATATATATATATATATATATATATATATATATATATATATATATATATATATATATATATTGGGGGGGGGTATTTTGTTATTCGGTGTTTTTATGTTAGTTTTTTTAATAAGTTTTTATAAATTTTACAGTATTCGACGCCCTCACTCCTTAATATTGTTTTTTATATTTTTTATACATATTTAATGCACGTACTGGTAAAATTAGATTAATGTTTCAATGTTTAATCCACAAAGAAAGAAAAGGAATGGTATAATTATAAGACAAAGCTGTATGTTTTAATTGTAATAAATTAGGCCTAATGAAATGATAGGAACATAAACGTTTAATACGATTTCAGTAGTTTAGAAAAATATTTATGTAAACTGAAATATGTAGACATGAATGAAAGTTAGTAAAATTAATAACATTGAAGGAAAAATCTTTACGTTTATCGTAGATATTGAATGTTAAAATGTGATTAGAAAGAATAGAGATATTAAGGTCCATAAAATTAATAGTAGATTTATTTAAATGAGTAGTACTAAGTTCAAGATTGGAAGGATATGCTACAGATAGAGGAATAGAATGATTATCGTTAAGGGAAAAGATAATTATATCACCTATATATCTTTAGGGTAACATTTTATTGTTAATATACTTTCTTTCATAGAAATAGAGATATAAATCTGAAAGCATGCGGGAACTAGCTGACCATTGTGGAATTCCTTTTGTCTGAATACAAATAGCATTATTTTGGAAGATATAGTTATGAAAAAGTAAAAAATTAGTTAAAGGTTTGAAGTAATCAATATTGATGTTATCAGGTAAATGTAATGATGAGAAACATTCTATAAAAAGTGAATTAATAGTATAGTGCAAATCTGCCAAAAGAATATTGTTGAAAGGGCCTTTAAAATCATATGTGATAATATTGTTGACGTTGGTAAGTCCCTTGATTTTATTAACTGACACATAACTGTTTTTAATACTATGAGTGTTATTTTTCTTGATAGATAAATCGTAGATTTGTGTGAGAATATTTAAGAAAAGTGAGTTAGCATTTGTGTTATAAGTATTACATCCTACAGTGACAGTACTGAATTTTAAAGAATTTTTGTGAAACTTAGGAATCATTTCAATGTAGGAAAATTGAAGTTTTTATTTTTTAAGCCTATTAATTCATGATAACTTAAAATATGTATATAGTTTTCTTGTAATGCAACATTATGTAGTGTGAAAAATATTATTGCAAGAAATTGTAGTTGTAAGAAGGTGGTGGTATTAGTGTTTGAGGGTGATGGCATAGTTATTGGCAGCCTTGTGAACATAAGTGATGATGAGATTGTTTTGTAGTTCATGAATGTGCGGTTTAAGGGTGGAGACAGAAACAGGAATTTTATCAATATGCACTTTCTGTAAATATTCTTGTAAAAGAAAAATTACATTATGTTTTCATTCTACAAAGAATTCAATGGGATTATTATAGTTAATAGCAATTTTGTCAAAAAAATCCAATTCATAAGAGAGTTGTTGTATGATGGACTTAAAAAATGATTGGGAAGGAATACCCAAACGCATACCAGATCTTAAATGAGTATTAGTGACAATGTCCAAATTACCAGTAATAATGTCTCCATGGTATGTATTAATGTATTTTGAAAATTGGGGTTCACTGCATTTACGTGTATGTGTGTCATTATTTTTTAAGGTTTTAGAAAATTTATTATAGTTAAATAGTCGATGCCCTAAACTAATAGAGTATTTAAAGGTATTTTTAATATTTATACTATGATGTGGAAAGTTATATTGTTCATAGTTCCTAATCAGAATATAATCCTTAGCAAGATTTTTTAGGATATTCGTAATATAATCTTTATTCGAAAAAACTCTATACCCAAATTTTACTCGTCTTATTTTCATAAAATATTCATATTCCACAATAAATTGCTCTTTTTTTTAAAAAAAGACACCAAATCATGAACAGACATTTAAATATTGTGTATCTAATTTAATAATTTTAAATTTCTGATTTAATTTTTATACTAATTAACACGAAAAAAGGAAAAATCCTCTTTCCCCCTATATCCTTATTTTTGTTTGAAATTTAAGAACGTTTTCTTTTAAACATGATATGGGATTTCCATGATTGGCATCATTTCGCTCATCTTAGATTAGGACACTGATTTCAGTATCAAATAAATAATAATGATTAAAAAATACTCATTTTGACACAATCGCAATAAAATGTGAAACCTTAATGAATCATAATATTGGTGTTTTTTTAATCATGACGTCATTTTCAAAGACAAAAGCTTCGGCTTCATTCTGATTAGAAAGCTTGGTTTCAGAAATATTAAATAAAAATGTAATAGACGAATAATAGAAATGTTAATGGCCTTGTTGTCTGGATGACCGTGCTTGAGGAAAATGAAGTATAAAATGAGTCATATAACATATAAAATAAATAATTTTGATACAATCGTAACACGTTGAAATGTTTTGAATGGAAATTCACATTTTCAGTAGAATACATTGTAAACGAATTAATGCACATTATTGTATCATTCTAAAGAAATAAAATAAAATAAATAAAATATCCACTAAAAATAATTCCGAACGAGTCTTTTATAGCAAAACATAACATAAGACGTTATTTAAAAGAAACTTCCTTTCGGTGAAACACGGTACCGATTATTCCCTAATTAGGTTTTCATCATTGCAGAAACTCGCTAAATTTTAAATAGTTTTCACTATTCTGATTAAACATTATTATAAATTTTTTAAAAAAAATTACATTTTCTTTTGCTTAAAACAATCAATATCTTAAAAGTTTTGCTATATACTCATCATATTATAATAAATTTTTAATAAATTTATAATAAACACGACATAAAAATAAAAATCCAATGTGACAGGTTTCTAATAAAATAAATATGTTCAATAAATACAAACTGTATATTTTCACAACGAAATTTCTTTTTTAAATAACGCACTGAAGTAAATAATGAAATTTTTACAATTTGTTTATTGCTGTCTCGTAGCGACCAGATTTGTGCAATATAAATATCATAAAATATGCATGCAAATATACACTGAAAACCATTAAAATATATATTTATATTTTCAGTTACCTTCCATTTTCATAAATTCTATTATATTTTAAATATTTGTAGTTGCATGAATTGCAGACAAAGATAAATCCAGTTAGAGCGGATTTCCTAGGGAGATCATTTTTTGCCCATACTAACCGAAGTCCGCATTAAATGAACATTTGAATTGTGTAAATAATACCTTGTGTTGAATGAACTTAATTCAGTTTTTAATAGAAATTCAATAACTTATCAATTTTACGCTAAACGAAAAAGATTTTTTAAAAAAATGGTGATTTTATAAAAGAAAATAATAAACAGCAAGTTAATGATCGTTTTCTAATTATGGGAAACAAATTATATGAAGAAATGGCCACATGTGCATTGTTTAACTTTTATTAAATAGTGTAAATAATACCTCCTGAATTCAGTTTTTAACAGAAATTCAATAAGTTATCAATTTTACGCTAAACGGATTTTTTTTTTTTTTTTTTGGTAATTTTGTTTTAAAAAAAAAAAAAGATGTAAAACAGAACAAGTTAATGATCATTTTGTAATTACTAGAATCAAAATATACGAAGAAACTGCCACATTTGCGTGATTTAAATTTCATTAAGGTAATCTTTTACTTTTCTTTGCGATAGTTGTACAAATGAAATCTTCGTTTGTACAAATGAAATCGTTTTTTCAATTTCGTTTTTTCAATTCGCCACACTCGAAACTTTGTTCTGTTGCACAATATTTGCAATAGTAAGATTGGTGAACAGTGTACAGAACTGTTTTGAACCCGCCATGTTGTCGATTGTAGAACTTTACATTTCTCTGCATCTGTCACTGGCAGTTTTTTGATATTTCAATAAAAGATGGGCCCCAAAATTATTTTTGAAAAAATAATGTACAAAATCAACGTGTTTTCGATTCTTCTCGGTCAGTTTCTAAAAAAATGATTCGTATATTCGATGAGTAATGCATATTATGCGATGTCTTTAATATTATTCCACATATACAATGACGGAGAAAAAGAAATTGTCCTCTTTACCTGGATAGATATCATTAGCGTAGATGATTTAGCGAGAGTCCACTGTATTCTGACGTCAATTTAAACCTGCAAACTACCAACCTTTATGAAAGGAATTTTTACTATTTTGACTTCTCTAATAGCCTTACTGGTAAGATTAGACAGCTTGATCTGAGTAGTTATAAAACAAATTTCAAATATACAATTTTTTTTTTTTTTTTTTTGCAAATTTATATGTTTTGATAAATTTTTCTGGTGTTATTCTTTTAATATAAAAATACAGATTAGAATGTAAGTAATAGCTTTATTATCGTCAATTATTTGGTTTATGCGTAAGACCTGATTCTGGGAAAACCTTCGCAAACGTTGCAGAAGAAATAAAAGCGGAATAATGAATACTGAAATTAAACATAATTGTAATTTAGGAACAGAAAACTACAGATTTGGCCTGTTCGTTAATTATTATTGCATGTTCCTGATTCCTCGATATAGTTTTTTACAGTTTAAACTCATTCAGCATAAAAAAGTATTGATATTTCTCTCATGTTCTAAAAAAATATGATATTTTCTATGTACGTTATATACTGTTTTAATAAAATAGGAAGAACCATATTGGAGATATTATTATTTTTACAGTAATTTTTTTTTTTTTGCAAATAAAAGTGATTGCTTCCTTTCTTAATTTATTGAATAAATTTAAAAAGAAAAAGTTATGTGATTAAAGACAAAAAAAATGAATAACTTTTCTTAAAAATTATTTAAATAAACAAATTATATGATTTCTTCAATTACTTTCATAGGTTTTCTCGTATTCATAAGTTTAGAATACTGAAAAACCAAAATTAAAAGTCTAAATTATTTATTAGTATAACTAATTTAATTTATTAGTCTTACAATTTCAGAAATCTAAAACTGTTCCTATGAGTAATCATTCTATAAATTTTGATAATTTAATAAAACTTTTAAGCTTTTTCTTACATATTAAATACTTAACTTGTTTATTGCGAAAACTCTGTTATAGTAAGTAAATGTTACGACCTCTGCGAAGTCTTTGTAAACGCGATCGACCTTGTATCTTTGGAACAGCATATCACATTTAATCACTTTATTCCAATAAACGGTATACAATCAACCAACCAATCTGTATTACATCATTTATCAAATAACTTTTTAATTGCCTTTAAAAGACTGTAGCAGTAAAAAAGCGGCAGATTATATACACGTTTAATATTTTTAAAAACATTTTTACCACTGCCATGTATTTACGTCATTTGGATATCTACAACATCGTTGAAGACATTTTGCATTTTATGTAATATTATTTCTCAAAAATATTCACAATATATGTATTTTTGTTAAATCCATTTACTATGAATATTAATACATCGATTAGAAAAAATATCATTATTATAGATATTCATTTAATTATAATATAAACATGAATGCAGAAATTCATTTTGTTAAATAATACAACAGTATAGATTAACACCCATATACATGGCTTATTTTTAAAAAGACGAAAACATGCGGTCCCGAATGTGTTAAAACTACCTAGACATTTTCTTCTGTCCCTGTATATGAAATGTTCTGTAAACATTCTTTTAAACATTAAAAATAAACCAGTTTGTTATGTTATGAAATAGATTTTTTGATGAACAATTGTAATGCATACAAAAAAGAATAAATATGTTTGAATATATTGTGTTTGTTAGTACGTTACCACTAAAATTTTTAGATATATCTAGAATTACAAATGTATTCAATGTATTTTTTTTAATATAAAAATAAAATACTATATATATTTCTATAAATTTACTCACAAAAATAACTTTATAGTCTTTAAAAAAAAGAAAGAAAGAAAGAAAGAAAATGTTACTAACGCTGTCGCTGCTGCTGCTAACGATTAAACTTCGGAAGCTCCTATAACGAAAAAGCACCGATTAAAAAAAAAAAAAAAATCAAATTTCTTAATAAATATTTTTATTAATATCTCCTAAAGTTTTGATTCGATTTTTATAAAATTTGAAGTGTCTCGACAAAATTCTGCAAAGGTAATATATTTAAATTGCAAACCATTTGGTTGGGTAGTTTTTGCGTTGTTATATGCGGACAGACAAACAGACAGACGGACGGACAGACGGACGGACCAAGCGACGACAATAGGTGCTACGTATTTATATAATTACGAACGCACCTAAAAACTAATAGTTTATAAAATGCATGATAGACAAGCTGAATTAGACAGTTTTTTTTTTATCGAAGAATTTTAAACGGTATTTGACTTTGAAATCATTCCAGATAGTTCAGTTACATAAGTTTTATAAACCAAAAAATAAACATATTAATTAAACCATACGTCCATACGTACTTAATTAGATTGTGGTGTACAGTATTCAGTCACCAGTGACTGTTTTTTGAGTATTTTTAAATTATTTTTTCATTCAAAATTTCATTATTTGATTTCAGATTTAATTAATATTTTTAAATAGAAATTTATTTTAATTGCGTTTTCAATTGAAATATACATTTGCATGTAGATACTCAAAATAAAAGAAACATTTAAAAAAAATAAAACATTACGGCATTCGAAGAAAAGTAAAAATTGAGTCATATTTAAGACGTTCGGAAACAGGCGAACACGCGATGTTCCCTTGGATCACATAATGCTCTTTTTTTGTACACCTGCATTTGTAAATTTGTCGTACCTGAATCGTGAAAAGAGCATCATACGACTCAAAATGTCAGATAAGAGAGATGAGATTCGGCAACTTCTCCTTTTCTTCTGACTTATAAAAAAATATTTCAACTTGTAGAAAAAAAAACTTTTATCTAGATTCTGTAACAATAAGAGCATTTCAATGCGTTAAAGTATTTCTTAATGATACATGGAGTACGGATAACATAATATAAAGGAATGTTTTATGTCGAAAATAACGTTATGGTTATGAAGAGACAGACATTTATTATTAATCTTTTTTATGCTGAAGATTATTTGAATCATTTTTTTTTCAACAGAATGAATTAATATTTTTGTTCATGTCAACGAATTTTTAAAAGAAACTGAGCATGAATATATATATATATATATATATATATATATATATATATATATATATATATATATATATATATATATATATATTGATATCAATACATAATTTCTGAACATTTATTACATCGTTTTTATCTGTGAAAGTCGCACCATATTCAGCAGATCACGTCCATTTACATTCCACTGGTGAAAATGTCGTCATATTTAAAAGAAAATGTCCAGAAAACTGAAATATTTTCAGAAATATAAATATTTTATTACGTTTACAGAAAATAGTGTGAATTTTAGAGACTTGTTTGTTCGTAGTTCATTTTTCAAATTTATTTATTTATTTTTTATTTATTTATATTTTAAACTTTTTGGAGGGTTGGTGGAGAAGTGGGAAATATTATTTTAATAAATTGAAGGGGTTTTAATGCTTTTTAACACTTTCCAACCTAGTTGAAAAGTGTTTATGACTTCGGTTTGTCTGCCGTCTGCCGACTGTCCGTGCTCTAACTCCCATAAAAATGCTCGGATTGCCCAGCAATTTTTATATATTATTCTCGTTATCTATGGCCTGTTCTCTATTTGAACTGAAGTGTGTAGCACTTATAGTTTTTTTACAGGGACACTCAAAAGAATTCCGTTACATTACTGTCTATGGGGAAAAATCATTTCGTTTACTTTAATGATGTTACACAATGTCAAATACATTGTAATTGATATATATAATTAAGGTGCATTACAAAAAGCTTAATATGGAATACGTTGTGCATAGCACTTATAGTTACTTTACAGGGACAGTAAAAAAATTCCGTTACATTACGTCTATGGAGAAAAATCGTTTGAGGTTTAATTCAATAATGTTTCACTATTTTAAACGCATTGAAATGTATCACTAAGGTGCATTACAAGAGGCTTACTACAGAATAGTTTGTGTATAGCAGTCATCGTTTATTTACAGGGACACACAAAAGCCTTCTCTACTCTCTGTTAAAAGTAATTCCTGGAAGTGCGTTTTATGTTGCTGAACGCGATTTTAAATTTAACTCACTTTTTGTCTGTTACTTGTTGTGTATAAATTCCGTATTTCATATACAGAGCAGCACAAAAGTTCACGAACACATTTCCGTTTGTTGACAGAAACTCCAGAAGGAGAATTTTAAACTGTGCTACGCGTTTCGTAACTGAACTAAAATTTAGCATCCTATGTAGTACATATACAAATCTATAGATTATATACACGGCTGAATAAAAGTATTCGGATATTTCTCCGAATATTGTATAGGTTGGAAATTCCTGAAATTATGTTTTTAAATATGTTATGCGTTTCCAAATTGTTTACTTAGATGTTATTTTTCAGCTTATTAAACGGTATGATTTGTAAAATTATTTTGGATGCGTTGGAAAGTGTTACATAATCTATGCTTGACGCATGATTTTTCGTTCTTGTTTTATTTATCTTTAAGTGGTTAAGTGGTTATGTAGTATTTTCCTATCAGAACAGATTACCGTGTTTTTAAAGAATGTGGGGTGTGGACGGGGATTGACGAACGTAACTCATGGGGTATAGAGCTCCCTGCTATTATATAAAATATTTAAAATTTATGACGTATAATCGTTATTTTATGGTGAAAATGTACTCAAATAACTTTTTTTATACAACGATATCAAAGCCTTTGAATTAAAATAAAATTGTATGAAGGCACAAACGAAGGTAGCTAACATAATTAACCATGTTTGAAAATGTGACACCGCCTCCCCTCCCCCCCCACACTTACTTTTTTTTTTTTCAGAAATTGATGCTTCTAAACATGTTTTCGCATCCTACTTCATGTTTTGATGACGTTTACAGTAAATTAATTTATGATTACGTCAATCTTATACTTTTAGAGACAATATTTGTAAAACTTGTCACGAGAAATTAATTATCCATCCATTTTTACTCAAAAAATTTTTGAGAGATAAAACACAGAGTATTTTTAATCCTAAATGCATATTTGAATTCTTCTTTATATGTCTAACTATTTTTTATCTTTAGTACTGAAAATCTATTCAGTTTTTTTATAAACAAAAATATAGAATTTATTTAAAATTTTTAATCTCATTCCAATTTAGTAAATTAAATTTTTTTCATAATCATTTATTTGGTTTATACAAAAAAGTAATGTAATTTTTGTGAATTGTCCTTTATATCCTAGCTGATAAAATTTGTATCTTTAACATCAAATCGGTTAATTAAACATTTTTCGCGTTCTTATGTACTATACATTCAAAGCGTAAGTAAGACTGATTTAGCTTAATATGTCAGGCTTAAATTAGTGAAAATATATATCTAAAAAGAAAGAAAAATAAATCTTGTTACGTTGAGATTTTGTAAATTTAAATATATTATAATACTAGCTACCGGGCCGGCGTTGTCTGGGCCCGAGATAATAACAATCTCAGAGCAAGGCGTTAACCCCCTTCCTCCCCATACCCGCAAATATAAATAATAATATGTTCAAGAAAACCACCTTCACCTACATTAACGCGATCATTAAAAAAAGAATTAAATTTTTCTGATAATTAGAACATAACAAAGACGCAATGCTAAAATAGCCGGCAGATGACAACACTTCCCATCCTTAATTTCAGATGTATATTTTAATTAGTTATCTAAATTTTTGTTCATTAGTAAAAATTGGCAATTATTTACTTTCATTTTCGCAAACTAAATGGAGGGATCGGCCAGAGAAACAGATCTCTTTGTAGTTCAGTTTTTAATGAAAGCAGATCCCTGACTGAAACTCCCTCGGATTTTTTTTTACTGGCGCCGGCAGATTTTTGCATAAATTAAGAGAAATTACCGGCCGAATTTTTCAAAAATCACATAGTCGGGTGCAGATTTTTTTTTTTTTTTTTTTTTTGCATATGCTCAGAAAATTTCAGAATGATACCTTAATTAGTTTTCTTAAAATCCGCTAATTAGTAAAATAATTTCCAATTCGTTCATTTTGCTTGCAAATTCACAACAGCAGTTCTTTTTATTAGCCATTTTGATTTAAAAGATGGCATTCTCGATGCGATGTTTAATGATATTCTAATTAATATCATTAGTAATTATCAAAATATTAAAATTCTGAGACTGAGGGGCACATAGTCAGATCTTGGACTATCCACACTTAAATTTAAAGACTTCTAGGTGGGCTAGATTTTCCTAGCCATCGCCAACAGACACACACACACAGAGCGAAACTTTATTTTTATTAGTATATATTGCATTTTTCGTTACGTACCAAATTAAAAAAAAAAATGTTTTAAATTTAAAGATTTTTTTTAAAAAAGTATAACTTTTTAACATTTATCTTTTTAAACGCCACAAACTTATAAACTGTTAAAAATTTAATAAATTTTCTAAATCAAAACTGCGTAAATAGCATTCCCAAATTTCATGGTACGTTTGGTCAATTTAATTGTTGAACGTTTAACATGCAGAAATTGTTCGATCTTGAATAGTGGTATTGCAGTATGTTACTACATTCAAAGTAAATTATAGCAGAAATTATGTATGCACAGTATATTTCGAAACATTTTGATTTTTGCCCCAACTAAAATAATTGTCGAAAACTTTTTCAAACATTTTCTGTCCCCTTTGACTTGTGGTTCTCAAAAATAATCACAAATAAGAGGTATTCAGGATCAATATATTAGATAAAAGGACTCTGTAATCTTCATTTTGCAAAAAAAAATGGAGATAATTTTTTTTTTCGATTTATTTGCTTAAAAGGAATTTAGTCATACATAGAAGAAATTTAATAACTATCAAATAATTAAAAAGATTATTCCGTTATGATATTTTGTTATTTTTTTAGGAATTTTTGTAGGATCTGTGAGACATTCTGTATGACAAAAGCTGTGCAAATCGTAGTTTGAGGGCAGATTGTTGCTTTTTCTGTGGCTTTTCCAACTAGAGATATTATTTACAATATCAAACACATTTTATCTCTTCCGAAACTCACTATTTAATATAAAACGCTGGAAATGTTTCTTTAAGATAATCTGACAATGATAAAACAAGTGAAGGAAAAACTAACCCAGGGTTTGTATTGGAAATTCATATGTAAAAAAAAAAAAAAAAAAAAAAAAGGTAAAGCTAGGAGAGTCTGCGCACAATTCAAAAGAATAACAATAAAATATCTAAATATTAATTTTTTGCTAAATTATCCATGAATAATTTTTACTTCATTTGTTTTTTACGCTTTTCCATTGCTATTTTGTTGTTATGTTGCAATTTAATAGAACAGTTGTAATAAAACCAAGAGTAATCAAATTATTTTGCACAATCTGTCCTTACAGGGTTGGTGTGATTGCGCACATGTGTAGGAGAGATTGTTACTATTAATAACTACAATTAAATTGTTAACAATAATAATTACACTTAAATGACATTGTTGTAAGGTTTTTATGAACAAATATTGTTGTATTAGGAGTGAATATTTCAACCTAATGATTAAAGAATCAGAAAAAGGAAATAATTTTAAAAACGATTAAAAAATTTTAATTAAAAGAAAAAAAATAAAGAATCCGAAAAAGCAAGCCGAGATAAGATTACAAAATAACATTAAGTTACTTGATAACACGTTTAACTTAAAATTAGTCCATTTTCCTTTTTCCTTTTTGTTGGTAATATATCAAAAGATTAATATCCGGAATTAATTTCTATGACAGTTTATTTACATCATTTAAAAACTCATCCCGATAAAAAGTAATTATCTAGAATTTCAAACAGGAAATGAAAGTGCCTAATGCAAGATGAAGAGGTTTTTACAGCACGTGCTCTGAACAAGGAAGTGAAAGACTAAAATACGTATTAGTGACGTAAATTGACTTTACGTCATTACCATCCAATGAAAAAACTTAAAAATGATGTCACTATATAAGGACTAAGACTGTTGCATCTCTGCTTAATAGAACTTTGAGAGATTCTTTTTAATTCGCGATGGAAACGGACATTATGTCGTTTTCCCTTAAACTTAAATTGAAATAATGTTTAAAACTAAATTTTATGTAACTATTAAATGTAAGCTATGTAAATTAAATAATTTAACAGTATTATGAATATGTTTTATTAATTAATAATATTTTAACATTACTTAATCAGTTACATGGATATCCTACATACCAAGGATTATATAGTGAGTGTGTGCTAAGCAAAATGGATTAATACAAATTCTGGCGATCATGGCCTAGCGGTATAGTGAGGACGATTGTTGGAAAATAGAGGTAAGCAAATATCTTACCTATCTTTTGTTCCGAAAGTTGAATTTATAATTTATATTGCTTTAGAAAGCGCAAAATTACTGACTACCGAGAAAATAACACTAACAAAGATTCTGAGACGTGAAAAATTCTTTAGTATATAAAAAAAAAATAAAAAATAAATAAAAAATAAAAAAAAAGTGTCCTAGAATCCTCGAATACTTAAAAGAAATTAATTAATTTTAGATATATTCTAAATTAGAAAAATGGCAACCTTCAAAGAAGGAAGTATAATTGAAAAATTAAATTCCAGTAACTATGCAAATTGGAAATTCAAGGTGGAGATGCTCTTGATAAGAGAAGAGCTCTTTGAAGTTGTCACAGACGACCCACCTAATCCAATAACCCCGGAATGGTCGAAGAAAGATAGAAAGGCAAGAGCCTTGATTAATTTAAGTATTGAGGATAATCAAATCATCCATATTAAGCATTTACAGAATGCACGGGACACATGGAACACGCTTAAAAACATCCATGAGAGATCAAATCTCTCTAGCAAACTCTTTCTCCTCAGGAGACTTTACGGAACGAAATTATCAGAAGGAGGCAACATGATAACTCATATAACAAATATATTAGAAATTATTGATAAGTTATCAGCCATAGGCGAAGAAATTAAAGCAAATCATATTTCAGCATTATTGCTCTGCTCTTTACCTCCTTCATACGACACCCTCATAACCGGATTAGAAGCCAGACAGGAAGACGAATTAACTCCAGAATTTATAAAGAGTAAATTAACAGACGAATTTAATAAAAGAAACGAGTATTCTAATAACAGTGATAATTCGAACAAAGCCTTTAGAGCTGAAAGAAAATTTAAAACCACAGGTTTTAAAAAAGAAGAAAAATACTGCACGATTTGTAGACTAAAAAATCACAACACAGTTAATTGCTGGCATAACAAACATAAAACAAATATTTTTAAACAAAACAACAAAAAACATTTCTCTTCTTCGCTAGTCTTTCAAAAAGACGAAAATAATTTAAGAAGCGCGGACTCAAATAAACCGAAAGAAAAAAGCACAGCTTATTTCGGAACCGAAGAAAAGAAAAATTGCGCATTTTTAACGAACAAATCGAAAAATAACGCATGGATTATCGATTCTGGCTCATCCTCCCATATTTCAAATAATGAAAATTTATTTTATGAATTTACAAATGAAGAACATACCAACGTCGTAATTGCCAACGGCAATAAATTAAAATCCTATGGTTCAGGTAATGTAAATATTACCACAATAACATCCGACGGTAGAACACATGAAATAACATTAAAAGATGCTCTACTAGTACCGGAAATTGAAACAAATTTATTTTCGGTAGCTAAAGCTACGAAAAACGGATGCAAAATTACATTTGAAAATAATCAATGTTTTCTAGAATATGAAGGATCAATACGCTTAGAAGGGATAAGAAAAAATAACCTGTATGAAATTCAGCAAACAAACATAAACACAGATGAAAATTTTGTAAACATGATAACTAATTGCAAAAATAAAAATTGCATAGAACTGTGGCATAGAAGATTAGGACATAAAAATGTCGCGTCGATTAAAGAATTAATGACGAAGGAATTAGCATGCGGAATAAACATAAATAATTGTTCCCATAGCACCGAATGTGAGCCTTGCATTAAAGCAAAATTAACTGACGCACCTTACCCAAAGAAAACGGAATTGAGAGCAAATAAAATTCTGCAATTAGTACATTCAGACGTGTGTGGTCCTATTCAAACTCCAACAATAGGGGGAAAAAATTACTTTTTAACCTTCATAGACGATTACTCTAGATTTACTATAATTTATCTACTACAAAATAAAAGTGAGGTATTTAAAAAATTAAAGGAATATGTTGCACTGGTCAACAATAAGTTTGGCAAAAAGCCTACAGAACTCAGAACTGATAATGGCAAAGAATTTAAAAATTCTAATATTGATAATTTTCTAAAACAAAATGGAATTAAGCGACAGCTAACAGTACCATATTCTCCCAGCCAGAATGGTATTGCTGAACGAAAGAATAGATCATTAATTGAAATGACAAGAACATTGTTAAGTGACTCTAATTTACCATTACATTTCTGGGGAGAGGCGATATGCACTGCAAATCACCTACAAAATCGACTGCCGACTAAAGCCAACGAAAAAACTCCATATGAATTATGGACAAACAGAAGACCAAATCTAAAATATTTAAGAGTCTTTGGCTGCAAAGCTTATGCATATATTAACAAGCAAAAAAGACAGAAATTAGATAATAAAGCAGTAGAAGGGATCTTCGTGGGATACGATAATTATTCCAAAGGATATCGTATCTATACGAGCGGCAAAGATATCACTATAGCCAGAACGGTGAAGTTCTTAGAAAACTATCCGATAAATTCAAATAAAGAAAAACGGCTAGAACTAAATTTAGATGAAAACACTAATGCCGAAAACGAAAAATCGGAAAACCCAAATCGGATAAAAATCGAAATTTCAAATGAAAATGATAATCAGAATGAATCTGAACTAAACCAAACCGAACCAAGAAGATCAGATAGAGTAAATAAAGGGGTTCCCCCAGATAGACTAATTTATATGGTTAAAGATGAAAATATTAATGAACCGAAAAATTGGCAGGAAATAATAAACATGGAAAACCCAGTAGAAAAAGAAAACTGGATCAAAGCGACACAGGAGGAGATAGAATCTCACAACCAAAATAAAACTTGGACATTAGTTGACCCCCCGCCAAATACAAAAATAATAGGTTCGAAATGGCTCTTCAAAACAAAATTAGACGATAAAGGAAAAATACAAAAATATAAAGCGCGTTTAGTGGCGAAAGGCTATTCGCAAAATTTTGGTATTGATTACTATGAAACTTTTGCTCCAGTGGTTTCACATACTACAATTAGAACTTTTTTAGCAGCCGCCGCCTATCATAAACTAGACGTAAATCATGTCGATGTAAAAACAGCATTTTTGTATGGAAATTTAGATGAGGATATATACATCACTCAGCCGGAAGGCTATGTCAAACCTAATCATGAAAACAAAGTGTGCAAATTAAATAAGGCTATATACGGCTTAAAACAGGCAGCTAGAGCCTGGCACATAAAAATTTCAGAATCATTAGAAAAGTTAAATTTCAAACCATCAACATCAGACACGTGTTTATTCATACGTAATACTAAAAACAGTAAAGCATATATTATCGTCTATGTAGACGATTTATTAATATCAGCAAAAGAAAATGAAATTAAAGAAATTATACAAAAACTTAAGATTGAATATGAACTAAAGGATTTAGGTCAATTAAACTACTACCTAGGGATTAAAATTGAAAAAACAAACGAAGGATATAAACTGAATCAAAAAGGTAAAATTGAAGAATTAGTTCGAAAATTTAAATTAGAAGAT
Source organism: Maratus michaelseni (assembly GCA_963931845.1). Taxonomy (NCBI): domain Eukaryota; kingdom Metazoa; phylum Arthropoda; class Arachnida; order Araneae; family Salticidae; genus Maratus; species Maratus michaelseni. Next base: position 310,134,888 of record OZ007592.1, read on the forward strand.
GCGAAACCATACAAAACGCCCATGGAAACAGGCTATTTAAATTTTGATAACGAAGAAATACCATTGCCAAACAACATCGATTATAGAAAGGCAATTGGCGCACTTTTGTATATCTCAACTGTCACAAGACCAGATATTTCAGCTGCGATTAACATCCTAAGTAGAAAAAACGAAAACCCTTCACAGAAGGATTGGAAAGCAACTAAAAGAGTGATTTCCTATTTAAATCACACTAATAACTTTAAATTAGAAATAAATACAACAAAGCAACCAACTCTTGAAGTATACTGTGACTCAGACTGGGCTGGAGACGTACAAACTAGAAAGTCCACCAGCGGAAACCTATTTTTATTAGGGAAAAACCCAATTTTATGGATCAGCAAAAAGCAATCATGCATAGCCATGTCAAGTGCTGAAGCCGAGTATATTTCAGCAGCAAATGCATCACAAGAAATTTTATGGTTAATTAGACTCTTAGAAGAATTTAACTTAGAACAGACATTACCCATAACTATGCATGAGGACAACCAGTCCTGCATAAAAATGATCGAATCAGAAAAATACACCCGTCGCACGAAACACATTGATATAAGGTATCATTCCATTAAACACCTAAAGGACAATGGTACAATTAATGTAAATTACTGTGAATCAAAGAACATGATAGCGGACATCCTAACCAAGCCCACTCCCAAACCTATCTTTGAAATTCACAGAAATAACTTAAACTTAAGAAATCAAATTCCAGAGATTAAGGAGGAGATTGTTGGTAATATATCAAAAGATTAATATCCGGAATTAATTTCTATGACAGTTTATTTACATCATTTAAAAACTCATCCCGATAAAAAGTAATTATCTAGAATTTCAAACAGGAAATGAAAGTGCCTAATGCAAGATGAAGAGGTTTTTACAGCACGTGCTCTGAACAAGGAAGTGAAAGACTAAAATACGTATTAGTGACGTAAATTGACTTTACGTCATTACCATCCAATGAAAAAACTTAAAAATGATGTCACTATATAAGGACTAAGACTGTTGCATCTCTGCTTAATAGAACTTTGAGAGATTCTTTTTAATTCGCGATGGAAACGGACATTATGTCGTTTTCCCTTAAACTTAAATTGAAATAATGTTTAAAACTAAATTTTATGTAACTATTAAATGTAAGCTATGTAAATTAAATAATTTAACAGTATTATGAATATGTTTTATTAATTAATAATATTTTAACATTACTTAATCAGTTACATGGATATCCTACATACCAAGGATTATATAGTGAGTGTGTGCTAAGCAAAATGGAGTAATACAAATTCTGGCGATCATGGCCTAGCGGTATAGTGAGGACGATTGCTGGAAAATAGAGGTAAGCAAATATCTTACCTATCTTTTGTTCCGAAAGTTGAATTTATAATTTATATTGCTTTAGAAAGCGCAAAATTACTGACTACCGAGAAAATAACACTAACACTTTTTTTATGCAAATTTACCAATAAGCTGCTTAATCTCTCCTAGTATGGAAACTAATGGGAAAAATGCGCCATCTCCCCTAAGTAGCAGATGCGCAAACTCTCCAATTTCGGTACGAGAGATTGCACGGCCTTTTATTTAAAAATGGCCTCTAATAAAACAAACCGTTGATGTTCACATTGTTAGTCTAGATTAGTAGCTTATGAGAAATCGTTTAAGTTTAAAATATTTTGTACTACTGACATTGTATAGAAATTTTGATGAATAGCTATGAAAATTCAAGCACTTACTTTGGGAAAACAAAACAAAATAGCAATACTTTATCTTAAACGCTCAAAGCAATCAACGTGCACTTTCAAGTAGACACTCCACTACTGCTGTTGTACAACTACCTGGAGTGGCTTTTCGCTCACTCTACTCTTTCCCCCCGAATCTCTATGTACGCAGTCTCTCCTGGCTTTACCTTAATGCATAAATAGTTTTTATAAACTATACATAAGAATTGAAAATTATAATGATGAGTCTAGAGTAGAGCCTACTTTGTTCTGTGACTTATAGAACCGGAGATATAAGGTTCCAATTAGTGAAATTATGTCATATAAATTATTATTCTCTGAAACAAAATGCACCGAACAAAAAAATGTATATACTAACGTTAAGTTAAATATGACAAATAGAATGGGAAAAAAATGTCCTCATAAAGAATTTTCGAATCTTTTAACAAAATAAATAAGTAGGCAAGCCCTAAAAAAACTAAAACTATTAAATAACATAAAACAAATTAATCTTGTATGCAGACGTCTTTTATACCCTTGCTTTTAGAAATGTAATCAATCCTACACTGCAAAAAAAAGTGTTGAGTTTACTGTATAATACTAGCACCCAAGCTGTATTATACCGTAAAATTAACAGTAATAAACAACAAAATAAGCAGTAATACGCTATCGCGCATGCGCGGTACACTTTTTTTTGCAAACTTTTTTGTGCAGTGTATCAACATGGAATGTGAATTTTAAACACAGAAAAAAAATTATATTACCACTAAACGAGGTAAGACAAATCGTAGACAAAAATCCAGGCTTAGTGTTTTAAATTCAACTCTTTTCAGAGCCGACATTAGTCAAGCGGCGAATTTAGCAAGCTAAGGTTAAACCAATGAGAACGTTCTTTGCAAATTTCTTGTTTATACTTCAATATTTTTAAATGATTCATTTTTCATAGGGTATATGAGGTCAACAAGGTTTGCACACTCATTGGAATGGTCTAGGAGTTATGGCACCACTATTAATGATAAGCAATAGCTAGAATTTCTATTTAAAATTTTAAGCACAAAATTCTTAACCATTTTGTTTATTCACAAAATGTATAATATTGTTTGCAGTTAAATGTGACGAAATAAAAAAAAACAATTGTGGTAGAAATGTGCAAATCCTGTGTCAATGTCTAAAAATGTATGTTTAATTTTTTTATGATAGATTCTCTCTAAAGAAAATTTCGTTTTTGAAACCATGCAACTATTTATATTTTTTCTAAATTAAAAGTATCCGCAGAATAAAACAGCGAAAAAAAATAGAAAGATAAAACGTTACACTTCGATCTCAGATACCCTATCCAAAAAACCATTTATTGAAATGCAAATGCGAATTTGAAAAAGGACACCGTCATTGATTTAACTTTAGCTTGTAAATTTTTCAAGATGATCAGTTTTATGGACTTAAGTCCGAAAACACGTAACAGAACTATTAGAAAACATAAATAATAATCGTATATGTATATTGATTTTACTGCAAATTTTAGAAGTAATTATATGTCTTGCGTACATACAGAGTGTCTCATTTATTTTGCAACCCGCGTAAACGAGAAGCAAATGAGCAACACGAGTGCACGCGCACACCGTTACCGCAGGTAGCGGTGTGGAGGGGCGTGCGAGCAACACTACCAACATGCTAGAAAACTGAACGAGACACTTTAGTGCTAAGGAGAACGAAGTGAAAGGTTGTTTTGCGTCATAGTGCTATGTGCAGAAAAACGCGCGTTTAGTATTGAACATTATTTTCGAACGTCTTCGTACAAAATAGTCAAGGAACGATATGAAAACAAGTTTCCAGACTAGGTGGTGCCGAATAAAATCACAATAAAGCGAATCGTGGACCATTTTTAAACTGTGGAACCGAAAAGAAAGAACCGTCTGTCATTTGTCCTAACTGACCGAATGTGTCTCGAAACCTCCTCAAACGATCCCAGATATGTAAAGATGAAGACGGCGGTCACTTCCAACACCTTTTGTAGTCGTTTAAGCACTTCTGTAAAATAAAAATTGGTGTTTGTACATTGTTCTTTTTTGGGGGGTTGTAAAATAAATGAGACACTCTGTATAATTTACTAATTCATTCATTCATTTATTTATATATTTTAGAACAATGTCGAAATATGTTTCTTTTTAAAATTTAAATATGCCACTCTGTAATCAGACTATGAAATAACTTTATGAAAATTACAAATAAGTAGCAATACAGAGAAAATTTTTTTGATTATGGATTAAGTGTAATAAAACATTCACAAATAAGTTAGAATGGCATGTCTAAAGCAAAATTTACATATGTCTATACGCATTTACGTATTATTTGAACAACACAAATTTATGCTGCAGTTTCTTCGGACCATCTGAATATCCCCGACAAACATTTGTCTTGCTTAAATTTATTTTCTTGACGTATGAAATTCAAATGCTATACAAACCATTCTTTCAACTTAAATTTTTTATTCGTGACAGGAAAACAGCAACATACATAAATGGAAAAACTCTAAGCATAGTCACTATTCTTTCCATCGTTAAAATATTAAGGATGATTCATATTCGTAAAAAGTATTAAAAAGAAGTAAATATGCATAAATTCACGATTCTGTCATAAATCTATATGATATTTTTAGAAAAATTCTGTTTATTTAATGCACGTTAGTATTAGAAAATATGAAAAATATACATGATTTCAATACATCCTTTTGAATCAAAAAATCTTTCACCATTCTTTTAATAAACTTATTTGCAAAAAAATATCATTAAAAATGATTTATTTGGAAAAATATGATTTTCACGAGAGAATATGACAAAATAAAATAAAATAAAATAAATTGAAGAATTTTGAAAATTTGCCAAAATTTCTTTAACCGAAAAAACTATCTATGTGGAATTCATACAAGAAATATGATATACATAACATTTTATTTGGGGCAACAATAATAAAATAGTCTATTATAGGAATCCAGAAATAATATCTCATAGTAAATGTGAATTTTTCTGTTGTGAGGATGTCATGATCTAACCATGACATATTATTATATATCCCCCAATTAAAAGTAAAATTATTCTATTACAGCTAAAATAGTTTAAAACTTTCTTCACTTTATATATATATATATATATATATATACATATATATATATACGTCTTAATTTCTTCATGGCGTTTCAGTTAATAAATAACATTAATTTTAACGCTCTCCAGATTTTTCCATCCTCTAATAAAATAAATAAATAAATAAAATACTTTACCATCCTAAAATCTCTTTATCAGTGCAAATACAAGCTTTTCTGATCGTTGGCGAATAAATAAAATGAAAGCCTTTTGATTATCAGCCTTCACTTTCGCAACTTAATCTAGATGCTTATTAATGTTAATATCATCAGTCATTAGAAGTAATTATTTCAACCATGCACATTGCTTACGTTAGAAAGGCGCTTCGCATACATACATGTCTCTCTTTCGCCTCTTAATATAAAAATTCCCAACCTTCAACATTTGACATCGAATGTGTGCGTTGAAATTTCAGTTACACCTATTAATAAATTGATTGGCTGGATGCTGGATTGCAATTCAAAATTACAATAAAATAATGTATCTGTTAGGTTATAATATAGTGTCAGTGTTATATTTTTGGTTTGGTACATCGCGTTTGAAGTACACAGCTGTTCCTGACTTTTGGTATTAAAGTCATGTCATTCGCTCTCTGATTGTCGGCTTATTAACTACTCGCCCCGATTGGGTCCCTCTCTGACACTACTCACGTTTATCTGCAATACTATTCATTTTCCTGACATTATCTGTCTTTAAAAATCAAACCAAACTGATTTGGACTCACTGCAGACCTACTTATTTCTTTATATATATTTTTTCTATTTTCTAAAAAACAAACCTGGACGATATTCAGAAATAGAATTTCAAATCTAAAAAAAAACAAAAAAAACACGAAAAGACTTCTCTACATCTCTCTATTCTAAAAAAGTAACTAACGTTGTTGCTGCTGCCATAATTGAAATTATTGTGAACTTTTAACTTTCTCGACCTATACTGACAAAAAAATCCCATATAAAAAATGGCAACTGATAATTGTATAAAGAAATGTATGAGAAACACGCTGAAAGAGTGATTTTTAATCAAAGAAGATTTTTAATAAAAGAACTACTTTAAGCACTATTTAGTGTTAAAATTGATCAAGATATGTTAGTTATAAAAGTTTTATAGGAGCAAAAACTACGCATAGCAATTTAACGATCTTTTGCTTCTTTATACTTGACTAGATTGTAGGGAGCAATGTCCAATCATTTTTTTTTTTAATTTGTCCAATTTAATTTTTTTTCTTATTGATTATGAACGATTTCTTTCTCTGAATAGAGATTTAAATCCAATTTTGAAATAACCGTTTTTATCTATTGTTGCCAGATTTAAAAAAAGCCCCAAAGCAAATATTTCCAAACACTTTTCAATTGAAAGATTTCTTTACACGTGAATACATTAAAAACAGAAAGAAAACTTTAAATTAATTTCAATTATTACGTGCAAAAAGCATTTAATTGTGAATATTATGTCATATAGTAAACGATTTTTTTAGAGCATCTTAAAGAAAATCTTCTTTAAGAGTTCATTCAAAATTAAGAGGGGATTTAAGTTAACAAAGGTCCCTAATTTACACCAGGGAGTTCAGTTTCGCGTTAACAAATATTTAATGTTTAAATTATGACTAAGCAAAATATCAATTACATTTAATTGAGACAGTAATCACACAGATTTTACATTTTTTTTTCGAAGAACTGTATTTTTGTTTGATGCAAAGAAACGATCGTTGATTTGGCAACCGTTAATGTTCGGCTGGCATTGACTGTAGCTAAAACATTACAAAAGCTGCCAATTTACACGTACATTTATTTACTTGTTTTCTTTCTTAATTTTGAATGCTCTATATATGTTAAAATATTTCGAGAGACAGTGACATTTTTACTTAAACATTTTATACAAGATAATTTCCAATGTGTATTCGATACTACTGAATTAGTCACAAAAACAGCCATCAGCTGTCACGACATCGATGGATGTGACCTTTGAAACAAAAAAAATCTGGTCAAAGGGAAATAAAGGCTACTCTATTTTTGAAGATCGCCACTAGATGTGATAATGTCGTTGAATCCTGTGTAACCGATTAATGTTTTAAAAACTGAGCAAATTAGCCTGTTTTTAGTGCTTAACGAATCTGCTTGGGGTTGGTGAGTGTTGCTCGTAAGGGTAAAGCCCCCTAATGCATAATAAATAAAATTGCAACTCAATTTAATTTAAAAACAAAAGAAAAATTTCTCGGAAAAAAAGATTTTTTTTTTTTTTTACTGAATTCAATGCATATTCATATTGCATCAAAAGTAAAAATGTTAGTTTTACATAGGAATTTATAAATGAAACAAATAACAAAAGTTAATAAGTAAAATGACGGAAATAAAATATTGTGTTTGAAGTAGATGTGTCATCTTAGTAGAAGTTTTTACTTAGCTTAAAAAACTTTGTGTGACAACTATATATTAGGAGGATATATCTTTAGTATTATATCATTAGGAAAATACATAGTATCTCTTTTTTTTGTTGAAAATTAAGGGTATTTATAAATCTCAAGATGAGTGGAATTTTCTCATTGTGAAAAAAAGGACAGATGGATACAAAAAAAATAAAATAAAATAGAAGAACATAAAGGAAGAAAAATATTCTTAAAGAAAAATATTATTCTTTATATTGAGAGTATGTGTATAAAAATTTCCAAATATATTTGAATAATACCAAAAAACTAGTCGGAGGTGCCATCCCAAACCATCCTTTTATCTTACATGTTAATACTTCAATAAGCGAATTTTCTTTTTTCAGGAGTTACCACGCAAGTACGGGAATTGAGCAAAATTCGCTATCACAGCGCCATCTGCAGGCTGAATTTTCCCAAAGTTTTAATCCAAATATCGGTCTATGATATTACATTTAAATATAAAATTTCCTGAAAAAATATTCATAAATTCGTGACATAAACGGCAAAAAATCGCGGAAAATCGCTTAAAATCGTTATCACCGCGCCCTTTCTGGAGAAATATCCAGATTTTCAACTGGGACTTGACGTTCATAGCGAAAATCACATTTATGAGGTTTGGTTCAAATCAATATATAATTTCTTACACTTTTTGATGATACAATAAGTGAAATGGCACAGGAATAGCTTTCACAGTCCCCTTCCGGCGGAGGATCCCCATTTGTAACTGGCTTCTACTGGTTATAGCCGAAAACATATATAAGACGTTCAGATTAATTTTATGCATAACTTCATACTCTGTTCAATGATACAAAAAGAACACACATACGCCCGGGCACATGGACAGACAGACCTTTTGTAAAAACGGTGTTTTTCGCGATCTCTGATTCCCTAAAACAAGTAAATCCATGTAAATTCGGAAGTCGAATTTTTTTCGCTTAAAATATTTTATTTTATTATAGACTGAAAGTGCAATATCATACATTTTTGTTTAATTTTAAATGTTTGCATTTTTATTTTAGTGAATTAAACTGTAAACTATTCTTCCAAATTCAATTAGAAAATAAAGAAATAGCGCGATACGCATCTATATATACACGATTTAACGTCATAAGTCTATAACAATATTTTTTAAAATCAAATTATTTTATGCTGAAGATAAGGAATACATTTTATTATTAAATATATATATATATATATATATATATATATCGTTATCAGTCGTTCTTTTCAATAATAATTTCTTCTTTTAATTTTATTTGTGAATGAATATCATTAGAAATGATTTAATTACCATATATATATATATATATATATATATATATATATATATATATATAAACATTGATCTCACAAGAGAGTCGTTATTATGGTATAGATGAATTTAAAATAGCGAAAATTGAAATTTTGCCAAAATTTCTTATACTGAATAAAAGAGTGCTGAATTCATTCCATAACTATGTTATGTATAGAAGTATATTTCAATATGAAAACATAGTTTATAATTGCAATCTAGAAATAAAATCTCAGAGTAGAAAGGAATGTAATAAAGGAAAATATAATTCAACGTTATAACTACAATTATTTTCTCAACGATAGAAAATAATAGCAATTTCCAAGTTACAGCTCTTTCCAATTATTTTGAAGATACAGTTTTTGTATTGCTTTATAAAAAGCGTGATGCTTTTTCTTTTAAAATGGAATTTTAATTGCAAAAACAACTTAGATGTGAAAACAAATATATATATATATATAATGTAATACATAAATTGATAATGAAAAACAGATTTTTTAAATTGAATATTTTATATAAATTTACATTTATTTCAGTTTTTATTTGGATTAAAGAATTCTCTTATATATTTAAATAATATCCTTTAATAATATAATACCATAAATATTTTGCCTTTAGGGATATACAATCTAGAACAAAAGTTAGCATTTGATGTTAAAAGTTATAAGCTTTAACGCATGGAATAGTTACATAATAACTAAACAATAAGAAATATTATATTTTCAGTTAATGTTTAATTAGTTTCTTATTTAAATTTAGAATATTTATACTTTGGAATTTTTTATAGCAATACTGGGTTTAACAAAAACAACAATTGAATATAATAATTCTTTGCACTACCCATTTACTCAGACATTATTTTATTTTCTAGCACATAGACAAGATTGTACACGTTTTAAAGCCTTAAAAAACAACTTTAAAACTACTCAAAACTAGTCCATCGGTTAAAAATTGTAAAACAATAAAAATATTTTCACCTATATTTATTATCTTAAAGCAGTCTTTCATGATTAAGAGTTTGTAAAAAAATTGTCACAAGCAGCCTGGCTAGCATTCAAATCAATATGCTCATGTTTCCTTGGAAATTAGAAAGCTGAAAACTATGAACATCTTGTTGGTAACATGGTGCAATGTTTTCGTGTTATACGTTGCAATATGTCATTAAAACTACGCTTTTTGGACTCACATCTGAACTTCTTTCCTCAAAACCTTGGCGCAATTAGTGATGAGCATGGGAAATTTTTTTACTAGCTGAATATTGCTGGTCTGTTATCAGCTGGTCTGTTACAGATGCCTACACTCTTAAAACTGTGCCTCTGATTTAAGAGGTACATTCTGAATTTTTGTGCCTCTATATATTAAGAGGCACGTCGTGCCTTTGAAATTAAGAGGTACATAGTGCCTTTGAGATTCAGAGGCACAGCGTAACTGCCTTTGAAATTAAGAGGCACAGTGTGCCGCTGAATTTATATATTCAAGTGCTTCTTATTTAAAAATACATTCTGTGCCTCTTATAATGGTGGCACATGCATGTGCCACCATTATAAGAATCACAGAATGTAATTTAATTATATTTTATATTATATTTATATCTTTACAGTATATTCTGTCGACTGCAGAAAGATTTTCCAGCATGGCATATATAAAGACATAGATTAAATTTTGTCTAAGGCAGAATACTAACTATAATAGAAAATTTTCTCACTCCCAATTTATTGAAATAAATCTGAAATAAATATTAAAATGTGTGTCCATGTGGCCTAAGTCAGTTCTGTGGTTTAATAAAGAACCTTGTCAACATATCACTTTATTTTATACATAACAAAATACATAAAAAGGCATAAAAGCTTTATTAAAAACAAATAAGACAAACATTAAAAATAATCAGTGTAAAATAATCATAATATTGATCTTGTAATAATGACAACAATTAATTTCAAAAAGTAACTCTTTTCATAAATATTTCATTACTGGTATCCTAAATGTTAAATTTATTTGAAAATAACTAATTTGTTTCATTAGTATATATTTTGATTATATTGAATTCTGATTCAAAATAAAATACGTTTTTAAAAATAATATCTATTACTTTTTGTAGGATGTCCATTACTGAAATTTTGGGTGTTTAGATTTATTTTTGTTATTGCAGTTAAATTTCGATTACAATGGGAAATGTAACTGAGATTAGTTAAATATCGTTGACAGATTAATATCAGTGTTGAATTCAAACATTTTTCTCCGGGAGGATTTTTTTTTTTGAGGGGGGGTGAGACTTTTTGTTCATTAAAAAGAATAAAATCTCACACTTTTCGGGTTGGAACATCATTATTCCGGAGGGGGAATCCCCTCCCCCCGGGCCACCCCCTGAATTCAACAGTGATTAATATAATACAAAAGAAACTGGGCATTAATAGCTATAACTATTAATTAAAAATTTAATTTCTCAAGGGTACATTTACCCGGTATATACATATGTTTGTAACATGAAACATTTATTTTAGAGTGTCAATTTTTATACTACACATTCAAAGAAAATAATCAAGTACTAAACTAAATATACTTACTTATTGCAGGCTTTTCTATAACTTGATAATAATCCGCAGGTGATTGCAATAATGGCACCATCCATTGTACGTAATATTATGTTTCCTAACATAATTCATTGCATTTTTCACAGGAACATTTTCCTCTGCGGCGTTGTTTTAAATCGTAGGAAAACCTCCTATAATCAGCTATTAATATGGTTGCAATCCTGAACGACAATAATAACAAGAACCTCTTGAGTCAAAATAATCGTCTTGCGAAAAGGATACATATATATATATACTCGGTTTGTGTCGTTAGGTGCCGCAATTCGAATAATCCACGAGAGATCACGCCGGACGCCATTTCTTCTGGTCAAGGGTTCATTCTTCCTCCAGACCCCTATCCCTCATTGAAAGTAAATATCCTGCCCAATGCATCATGGGTCAAACATTTGTACGCATGCGCGCTTCCCACTGTACCGCTGAATAAATGACCGATTTTTTTTCAAAGGCACACATTTAGCGCCGTGCCTCTGATAGATTTCGTACTGTCATCCGTGCCTCTGGTAAGTTTTGAGACCTTCATTTGTGCCTCTCATTTCTTTGTGCCTTTGATATTTATCAGGCACTTTGTCTGTGTGCCTCTCATATGCGCTGGTGCCTTATATATCAGAGTCGCAGTTTTAAGAGTGTACAAGAGGAAACGGCCAAAAAATTATTTTAGAGTTTGTGTTTTCTATAATCAAGCCTCTGTTACATTTCTCTGTAACCAATTTGTATAAATATGATAAGTTGGTCTCCTACAAAAACAGTACGCGATGGACCATTTTGGTTTTGATATTGATTGTCAAGCACCTTTTGTTTATACAGAATCACATATTAAGGACAGAAAAACATTCAAATTTGTTGTAAATTAGATTAAGTAAAATTTGTAATAACGATTTTAATTTTAATACGAAAGTATTTATTTTTTTGGAAACTATTTTACAATAATAATCATCCATACAAATTTGTTAAACTTTACATTAAATTACTTTTGAAGAGGAATTACATGCAGACTGGAGACGTGATCCAATATGGCTACTGTTTCTGAATTTTACTAAAGGAAACAAATGCCCTTGTCTGTAATGGTGGATGTTACAGTAATGTGTCGGAAGCCGCTGACTTGAAGAGTAAAAGATGGTTTATCTGCTTGTAATATTTGTTTTTTTTTTCTGTGTTTGCAGTTTATATTACGTTATTGTTAAATATTTTCATAGTTTAGTTAGTTTCACACACATGCTTCTGATTCTAGGAAGGGTTGGGTTGGGTTGATTTTTGACGGCCGATTATCTACACATGGGATATAGGCCCGGGGGAAGTGCCCTTCGTGGGGGTCTTTCTAAGGGAACCTAACCCGTATTTACGCATGGATAAATCCACGGCTCGAAGAAAACCACGAAAACTCCGAACGATTAGGCCGACGGGCGCGATTGGGATCGAACCCAGCACCTCCCGTCTACCAGCTTCGAGAGCACAACCTCTCAGCCACTGGTGGGGCGATTCTAGGAAGGAATGTTTGATTTCATGCATTGATTAAGAAATACACTGGCTTCCAAAAGTTAAGGTATAACCAGTCTTTTGTGTCTAATTTGAAAATATATGAACATAAAAACACGAAATTTACAATAATTGTGCTCTAACCAGTTATTTATTGAATTTTGTATGTATTGAATTTTATATATTATTTATTGAATTTTACATCAAGCATGATTTATAAATAAAGAATTATGTTCTTTTTGCAAAAATACTCTGTTTGATAAAAAAACAAACATATTTTTGTGGAATAAAAATTAAATAAATGGGTTTTAATACGGAATATGTCCGCCCGTACATGTAAAGCATTGGCGGCATCGAATTTCCATGCTGTCAATTAAATTGTCGGACACTGGAATGTAAAGCAACGCCCATATAGGGAGCAACATTTGTTCCAATTCATTTAACGACCTCGGAGGAAGACTTAAGGCAGCCAACTTTTTTCCGAGTTTGACCCAAAGATGCTCCATCTGATTAAGGTCCTGAAATACAGCTGGCCATTACATTCAGTCCAAACCTTGATTCTCAAAATATCTATGCAGAAGTCTGGCTTGGTGAAGTCAGGCGTTATAATAGGATGAATTTATCACCAGTAGCAACCGCATATGGTGTGACATACAGATCCAGAATCTCGTCCCGATGTCTCACTGCTGTCACAGTTCCTTCAAGACACATATACAAGTCAGTAGCCACCCAGAAAGATTCGACAACTATAAATGTGTCCTTCAACAATGTTACATTGGTAGTATATAGTGGTTATTTCTTTTCACATTAACACACGGCCTCACTCACTCTCCAAATCAAGCCTCTGTGGAGAGTACAGAAGCCCATTACTGTCTGGTTCAGGTAACGTGTTCTTCTGCCCGACTTAAACTGTCACTTCTGTGTCGCCGATTAAGAGGGACACACAAAACGGGTAGTCTTGCATAGAGTGAATGTGAGGACGTCTACGCACCATAGTAGCAGATATAGTCATTCATGTTGAGTTACGAAGGTCTGAAGCGAGCTGAGCCACAGTAGTGTTCCTCCTCCTTCGGATCAAAAGAATTAGAAAGCGGAGGGTTGTTACCCGTGGACGGCCTGGGATAAGTTTTATTGATACTGAATTTTCAGATTCAAATGATCCCAAGATTATTTAGACCACAATAAGAGACACATTAAGACATTTAGTTGTATCAGCTTGTGATGACCATATTTCGGTACAACTAATTCACTGTCATCTTAACGAATCGGATAAACTACATCTCGTAGATATGGTCAACAAAATTCTTAGTACCAACAATTTATGATCAACAAACTTAAACAAAATGCCACGTAAATTACAACAGTGGAACATTTGCAGTTTCCTCCGTCTATCATATAACTGCCCAAATCTTTTAAAAAATAGTGTGGCAGATTTAATTGTTTCATAAGGTTTTATTGAAGGCATAATCATTCACATACTCGTAAATAATATTTTTTTACCTTCATTTTCATTCTTTTAATGGTGAAAGTCAAAAGAATGGTTGTACCTTAACTTTTGGAGACCATTGTATATATATATATATATATATATATATATGCTTCTACACTGTTAAAAATCTTCAGCTTTTGATGCATAGTCACTCCACCATTTTTATAGAATATCTCTATTTTGACCAATAAAAATGCTCCATGATATAGTAAAGTAACCGTTTTCTCTAAAAGCGATGGAGTGTGCCTGCAGCAAAAGCTGAAGAATTTTAACAGTGTAAGTTGATAACAGACACTTTAAGAGATTATCTTTCAATTTTATTAATTATTATTGTAAAGGGACGGAGAACTGGAGATTGAAGACATTTAATGTTGAATGACATATCACTTACGATAAACAAGGACGGGGGATGAATATGCTGTTACCTTTGCCACCAACAGTAAGTATATTCGTCTGTATTACATTACGCATAAGATTGCTGACACAAAAATCTTATTCCATTGTATTATATGGGCTGATCTAAATTCATGAGGTACATGAAGTGCGAGCCCGCATTTAGATTTCATGCCCGAGATAACATTCCGGGAAAATTTGAATAATTCAAAAATTCCGTTGTACAGTGTATTCTGTTGTGGAAATATTCTATTCTTAGTTTTGTAGATGTAACAACTATAGGGAAAATGATGTCATATTTGTATTTTTATTAAAGTAAATAGGATAACAAAGAAAAGTGTACACCACTTTGGCGTGGATTCCGATCAGAAAAAAATCAACTATAATGTCGTTCGCTAATTTCTAATTCTTGAGACTTCCGAACTACTTGTTTTGTTTCATAGCCTTTTTATGTGACGGCAGATGCTTTTAATGCCACAGTTAATTCTTCTAAGTCAGAGGTGCAAATTTGTTGACCACGCGTACTATTTTTGAATAATAATACGCACTTTCAGTAGTATATATATATATATATTAGTCGTATTTATACACACACACACACACACATACACACACACACACACACACACACACACACATATATATATATATATATATATATATATATATATATATATATAATATGTATAAAAAGATATACCAATAAAAATTTCGTTTATTATGTCTAAATAAACATATTCGCGAATTAAAAAAATATTTGGGGGGGAAATTAAATAGTTTTAAAAAAATCACTCATAAGGGTACTTCGAATGAAAAAACCATATATAAAAGTTTCAAATAATGGATTTTCATAGAAATTTTATTTTAAAAAGGGCAACAGGAAAGAAAATACACTGATAATATCAATTGTTACAAATACAATTAAATGTTTCAAATGTAATCCTAAAAATGTCAGTAAAACATGATAAAAAAAAGTTTTCATCTTAATCATGACGTCCTTTGTCACAGCAAACTCGTGTACGTAACTCATGTTCATGTTTTATCTATAACAGGGAATAGTTTCACATTTTCTTTGAAAATATGACGTCATTTTTACTGTTTTTCGTAATACAATAATTTTTATTTTATTTTTTTACTTTTATTTCATTTTTATATTTCACGTATAAATGTTTCGATCTTCACACGACCACTCCGCTCTACTTCATAGAAATAGATTTTTAAGAATACAAAATCAACACAATCTATTTTGAACATTCATCTTGCTCAAGTAATAATTAAGAGAATTCTTTTAGATGCTCTTTTCTTTAATCATCTTCTTTTCTTTGATGTTGCCGTATAATCATTTATATAAAATTATCAAGAAATGTAAATATATGTGCACAGATGTTTTTGAAATGAAATTTCTTTCGAAATAATTTTTCAAAATAAAAGTGTGATATAATTTTTATAATAAGGTATTAATAATCTTCTAGAATACAGTATAAATTATAGTTTTCGTCGATTTTAAAATGCATTCTTCTCCATCAAAATGTATGTTATTCAAAATATCACAAATATGTAATATGAATTAAATTTAAGTAGATTAATTAGTATCGTCTTCTGTCTGTTTACATTGTCATAATAATTTTATTATGAAGAAAGTAAACCTAATGTCTTTTTTTAAGTAATTTATTACTGAATGCCATAAAAAATTCTGCAAATAATAATTACAGTTAGGATACCATATCTTATTTTCATTGCTCCTAAATGAGCAGGAAAATAACACAATGCATTATTTCAGTTTATTATAAAATGAATTTAATTTTCAATAAAGGTGCATTTATTCTTTGATTTATTTGCCCAAAGACCTCGTTCAAACTAATATAGTTCTTTTTTTTTAATATTAACACACAGTAGTGTTTTGAACATGTCGAAACTGAAAATAAATAAACAAATAAATAAAATAAAATAAAATAAACGGTCATTTTTGTAAGAGTAAAATTCCTAGATTATCTTTTAAAATAATATAAATTATACATTTATTGAAAACTAAATATTTGAATTTATTAAAAAGTAGTCAAGAATTCATTTTGCGTTATAGACTGTACCTATATACAATGTTTCAAAATAAGCCGTCAAGAAATAAGGTATAGAATCGTACAGCGTTCATATATATGCACTTTTAGTTTCAAATTAGGATGAATCATAAATAAGTATACATTTTCAAAACACTAATAAATAAGAAAAATTAAATGTGTTTTATGTCATCCGTGAGAGAATTTTAGGGAAATATTTAAAGTTTCTTTAGAGTTAGTCACATGATCTGGTATGTGGTGTATCCTTAGTCACACGATACACGTCTTGCTAATAGTCATACGCGCGATCCAAGAGGTCCCTTTCATATTTTCAACACCTGACCCGATCACGGGAAAAATTTAAAAGCTGAATTCAAAAAGTTTAATCGTCTTACTTCGTATTTCTACCCAAATGCGTGCAATCTCAGTCAAATTCAGTGATAGCGGAAGGAATAGTGGCAATATTCTCGTACTTTAAATAATATGACAGGAAAAATCACAAGGTGTTAAGTGAGGACTTCTGGTTGGTCATTGTGTCATTTGCATGCTGCATTCAGCAGCTCGTCCAATCCATCATCGAGAAAGATCGCCATCGATATGAACTTGCACACTGCATGACTAGTATTACACTGCATGACTAGTATTACACTGCATGACTAGTATTACACTGCATGACTAGCATGACTAGCCTAACGTCCAATGGGAGAATAGTACTCAAGAATACAAAACGCTTTCTATTCTGCAGATGCTGTCTGTTTGACAGAAAAGTCATGTAACACGTGAACTATTGCCTGTATCACTTTCCTCAATAGCAAGACACAAACATTTTGAGTACATGTATATCTAAGTGTTTACAGCTCTGATTTCTGTCTTCAATCTGGAGGCATGGCAGTGTCTCCGCCAGGTCGAGAAAGCGCAGCCTAAGCACCCTTTTCTGGAAGTAAATCACGAGGAAGGTCCCCTTAAAACGCATACTCAGAATATATTTTTTAAAATGCTAATGAAACTACTCATGTACGTAAAAAAGGATCAGTTGAATTTAGCTGCGAAATCCCAGTAGAAAATCTGTAAAAAAAAATAAAATACTTTCGGGTATTTCGCGCAAAAAAAGGCGATTTGGCGAGCAACACTTTTTCCACGCCAAATGCAAGCGATTTTAATTCATTTGAAAAATTCTCGTCAGATGAATGTTTAAATGTGCAGTACTTTATAAATTTAAACTTGAATGATTAAATAGTTTATTATTTTTTCGATAAACTTATATAATATGTACACAAGTTACGTGTTGCTGGAGTTATATAATTTTACACAGTCTCACCGGCTGGAGAAGTTTTAAGTGTATTTTAACAGAAACTGGCCGATTAAGAACGCTCTCATAATTCATTTCTATATTGAATAAGTCATTGTTTCATGGCAGCAATACTTTTCACTTGTTGTTTCCTACACTACCCATATTGACGTCAAATTGACAGTGCTCAGAATCGGGTATTAATTTTGAGTTTAAAAGGTTTTAATAAATTTAAATTTTGTTCTAAACCGTAGAATACAATCGTTAAAACAGTAGTTATAAAAGTGTATTTATTTAAGTTAAACTTACTTTAACTAGTCAATATGAAAACGTTTTTCCTAAAAGAGTAGTATTTATCATAAAAGCATATTTTTTTATATTTCATTGTGTTGCCAACCAGTGATAAATCGCCAAAAACACGAAAATTTCATCATTGTTTTACCGACGTTATATTGAGGTCCCGAACCAATTTTTTTTATAAACATACATATCCTCATGAGAAGAATATTCTGTAATTTTTCTGTAAATTTATTTTATTATTCTGTAATTTTTTTTTATAATTTTCTGAGTGTGCGCCTATGGAGACCTTCACTGTCAGGGCACTTTTGACACTAACCCCTGTATCTTTGCGCTGGGGTTTCGCAAAAACCTTAAACTTCGTTTATCCAGAGTACGTTGCAAATGTGACCAAATTTTCAAATTTCACGTTTCTACCTTTTCTAGCTTAGAGGACATATGAACTCAAATTTTCCATATTTTAATACTCATTCACTCACTCACTCACTCACTCACCGATCATCAAAATCGTAGCACAAGAAACTTGATATTTGAATAGAGGTAGTGTTTAGGAAACAAAATAAGAAAAAAAAGAAAAAATCCGGAGAACGTAATATATATATATATATACATATATATATATATATTCGTAAAAAATCGAAAATTTTAAAATAATTCGATTTTGTAGGCTTAGAAACTTAAAATTTAGTTTAAAGGTAACGTTTAGGATTCAATAAAAGGAAAAATTAAAAAAATTCGTAAAATTCGAAAATAAAATTGAAAAATAGATTTTAAAAAAATTGAACGTTCAAAAATGATTCGATTTTGTAGTCCTAGAAATGTGAAATATGGCATAAAAGTAGAATTTAGGAAACAAAGAAACAAATAAAAAATCTGGACATTTTTAAACCTCAGCAAAAAATCGAAAATTGTTCCATTTGTTGGAATAAAGCGGAATTTTTAATTTTGTCGTTCTTTTTATCCTAAACAAAACTTTTATGCCAAATATCAAGTACCTAGGACTGCGAGTAATAACTCAGATCGATAGCACTTTTCCTCGTGAGTTCTTTTGACCTCACCATTAACTTAGTGCTTGCCTAGAAACCTGAAACTTCTTTTTATCCAGCGGAATTTGCAAACGGATCTAAAACTCTAAATTTTTGATAACTTGAAATAATAGAGACAGGGTATGTGCTTGGAGAAAACTAATGGATGATGTCCAAAAAGAGCTCAAAATCAAGAAAAAGAGGATTACTTACAGAAAAAAATGAAATTTCATCAAAAACATCACCTGTAAAAAATGTATCTCACGACTCTTTTACTGTAAAAAGTTCTGAGATTGTGCTTTGACAAGTTCAGTTTTTTTATTAACTCTGAAATTTGTATTCACAAATCACTCCTAGTCTCTACATCTTTTTAGCCACACACGGCTAATTCTTCCAGTCTACAGTAAAATTCATGTTTATGAAAAGTCACAGCCATCCATCGTTGCCACAGGTTAATCTCAGAAAATGAAAAATTTGAAGTTACTGAAAAAAATAATAGCTCGAAAAGTATTTGTCACAAAATTGTCAGACAAACTGCGTTAGAAAGGTAAAAAAATTGTTTCTTTCTTGATATAAATTTCAAATGTAATGATTATGCTGTTTTCCAAATATTGAATTTAAAAAATTACCAGACTTCACAATGAAGTACCATAGCGAAAACTTCACGCGTAAAAAGATAATGATAACGGCAATGTGTCCCGACGTATATCGTGTACACTGGCTATACCATGCGTAACAGATTATAGTAGATTTATTATTCTGTTAAAATATAAAAGTTAATTATGATCACGAGTGCATGATTTTTATTTCATTCTCAAGAAATGTCATATTTTAGTCCACCTCAGTGAGGTATATCAATTTCATTATATTTGAAGTATTGTTTCATCATTAAAATCCAACGGAAATGATTTTTCTCCATAGACTCCATAATGTAAATCCCCATAGACACCATAATGTAACACAGTTATTCATTTTTTTAAAAGCTGACCTATTCCATAAATAGTCTACAGAGAATTCGCCTAATTTGGAACGAAGTTTTTTAGATATATTTCGTTACTTTACCGTTATACCAACATCATGCCAAAATGTATGCTAATGCGCCATTTATTTCAACCCTGAAAGTACAAATAATTTTTATTTTAAACAGTGCCAAGCGCTGTGACTCGCTATTTATACAACGCGAATCTTTTTTTTTTTTTTTTTTTTTTTTTTTTTTTTTGGAAAATTATTATTTAATCGTAAGCATGAAAAACATTCTAATTTATTATTTTTTTAATCGTAAATACTTTTTCTTTAGTTATAACTTACATTTTTCGCTGATTCAAAAAAAAAAAAATGTTTATTCCCAGCTAAAAATGAACTGCAGTTTTTCTACAGAAGTGAAGTATTTTTAAAGTTTTTCTACAGGCAACTGTAGATTTTCTGTAGTACAATCTTGACTGTAAAAATACTTCAGTTACTTTGCAGTTAATGTGAAGTAATTTTGCAGTAATTTATTTCAAAAATACTGTGAGCTGTTATCTGCAAAAATACTGCAGTTTACGTGAATTTATGTTATAATCATAAATTAAAAAAAAATAATGAGATTTTACATCTGTAGTAAAACTGTAGTAAATTTGAAGTATTTTTGCAGTCATTATTTCAGTATTATATTTTCTGATGTATCTGCAGTATAACTGCAGTTACTTTAAGGTAATTTTACAGAACTTAATTTTAGTAAGTTTGTGAGATATTTTCTGCAATTTATCTGCAGTTTTAAAAGCTTAGCAATATTAAAGTCTTTCAGTTTTTGACAATATTGCGTATTTACTTTGTTATTAATAATTAACACTGTTTTCAAGACTTTTAGTTTAATGGGACTAAATTGAACAAAATATAAAATCCTCGGGTGGGGGGGGGGCGAACACTGCTTTGAACCACCCATTTTGAGATAAATTTTTAACACATAAATATATATAAAAAAAACTTTCATGGGGAATTTAAGGGGGAATGTCCACCCTTCCCCCAACGGGAAATTTGTACTTTCTCTTAGTGTTTAATTACTTTAAATTATTCGAAAAAAGAATAAATTTACTGTTTTACAAAATCGGTCAAAATAAAAAATTAAATAAATTTCAAAATCCAGAGAGGGTTAATGACGCACCCCCCCACCTCCAACGGAAAATTCTTAGTTCCTCTTTTAAGTTAAGCGAGGAACAGCGAGTTAAGCAGCGGACACTGCTTTGAACCACCCCTTTTGAGATTAATTTTTAACACATAAATATAAAATTAATAAATAAATAACTTTCATGGGGAATTTAAGGGGGAAAGTCCGCCCTTCCCCCCAACGGAAAATTTGTACTTTCTCTTAGTGTTTAATTACTTTAAATTACTCGAAAAAAGAATAAATTTACTGTTTTACAAAATCGGTCAAAATAAAAAATTAAATAAAATTTCAATATCCAGGGAGGGTTAATGACGCCCCCCCCCCCTCCAACGGAAAATTCTAAGTTCCTCTTTTAAGTTACTCGAAAAGAACCAATTTTATTATGCTGTTCAAAATCGGAGAAAACGTAATTTTAGTTATTTAAACTTTAAAATTGAGGAAGAAAGTAGTAATTGAACACCCCCCCTCCACACACACCCTACACACAGCGAAAAATTCTTAGTTCTTTGATTTTAAGTTATTATTATTATTATTATTATTTATTTTAGTTATTTTAATTATTTAGTTATTTAAATTTCGAAATCGAGGGAGGAGGAAATTGCCTTTCCACTTATTAACTACAGGCATGATGACTTCCAGTTTTTAAGAAAATTTTACTTCAAAAAACAAGTGAAAAATGTAAATCTCCTTTTGAACATTTGATTTTTTTTTTCGTAACTGACTATGTGAAGAAACGCTACATATCAACTCAACTCCGATTCTGATCGTTCTGTTTACATTTTGACGACGACGGCGGTAAGCGGTAAGTGCAAGCGTTTGTATATTATTTTCTGTAATTCGCTAACTTTGTTAATATAATAATTAATGCCGCAATTTTTTAAATGTTTATATATAGCCATAAGATGGCTAAAAATATGTACCGACAGACACTTCTACAAATCTAGATCGATTAAAAAATTAGATACATTCAACGTATTTATAAAGTACCACGTTGTCTTGCCAAAAAAAAATTATTTCGGAGGAGATTTGTATTGTCAATGTGTCGTCCATATTATCTTATTTTACACTTTTTTTTTTAATACTGTAATAGTGATGGAGTTAATTTAAAGTTTGTTGCCCCTACAATTTACGATTATGCCAAGGTTGCAGCTACGCCAAGCTTACATATGCATCGTATATATGAATATATATATATATATTACAGATCAAACACTCATATTAATGCTATATACGTCATTTTATATATATTATTTGCATCATATGACTATAACTTTCGGCCACATAAATCACGAAATGTTGAACACATATAGTATTATTATAATGTCATATATGCTTTATAATTTGATAAATTTTGGTCACTAGATGTTTTTTCTTATATTAATTTTACATTATTTTGTAATAAAAAATGTAAAAAATGAATCCTGAAATGTGTTTTATGGTGTTCAATGGATAAATTAGTTTAAAAAAATTATTTTCTTTAAATCCAAAGTTTTTATTATTACAAACAAGTAACAGCATCCAAAATTTTAAAATAAGCTATCAAGCTGGGGTGTAAAAATCTAGGAGTCAATGGGCCAATTCTCACCACTAAATTTTATTAGTATTCTTCGGCTAAATTTTATTATTATACTTCACCTAAATTTTATCAGTATTCTTATTAGTCGAAGAATATTAAAAATTTAGTGGTAGTAATCTACCCATTGGCGACTGTATTTTTACACCCCTGCTATCAAGTATAAAAATATAACAACAAATATTTTGTTATTAATTGAAAAATGTTAACTGACACCTGTAACATACCAATTTGGCAAACTATCTTGGAAAAAGAGGAAACAGCTTTTAATCACATTTCATGTAACATATCATCATTCAAGAGGACAATATTTAAAATAGCATTACTTTAAATTATAATTTTTATAAAGTTATTTTCCTCCTGGTATATTATTTGTAAACTTTGATTAAAAGCAATTGAAAATATATGTAAAAACCTTGAGAAACCATTAATTGGATTGACACTAATATTGACACACAGGCTAAGTACAGTCAAGATCAACCCAAACAATATTATAAATTTCATTGTAACGATAAACGGCTCAAATATTTAATTTAATTTTGTAATAAATATGAGTTATTTGAATGCACAATAAAAAAACTCTAAATTAACTCCATCACTATTAAAGAAAAGTTTAAAATAAGATAATATGAACAAAACTTTGAAAATACAAATATCCTATGAAATATTTTTTCTAGTAAGGCTTTTATAAATACGTTGAATCTGTCTAATTTTTTTAAAGAGAAACCAGTTTTGAAGAAGTGTCTGTCGGTACATATTTTTAGCTATCTTATGGCTATGTATAAACATTTAAAAAATGAATTAAGGTGTTAATTATTATATTAACAAAGTTAGCGAATTACGGAAAATAATGGACGAACGCTGTCACTTATTGCTCAATGCCGAGAGTCGCATGTAAAACGTAAACTGGTTTAGAGTTTAGCTATAGGTGAAAATTTACAGTGGCTATATTCACCACATAGCGATTAAAGTTGTAAAACAGCAATTAAAACATTGTCATTGTTTACCACCTCTGCTTTCAGGTAACACATTCCATGGCAATCCTTGAGCGACTAATTTTGCGATCCCCCACCCCCCCCCACAAACGGGTGAAGAATTTCATGATCCCCCCCCTAAAGGTGAAAATAAGCAGAGTCGCCAGTTGTTGATTAAACTTTAAAAACTGGCGATTAAAAATGTGGAAAGCACAAGCCAAATGCAGGATTTCCCAATTACCATTTTCTCCTAAATTTCAAGATTTTTCAGCGTCCATTCAACAAAATTCATAATTTTTATGCGTCCGTTCGAAGAAATTCATAGCTTTTACGCGCCCCTTTGAAGAAATTTATGATTTTCCGTGCATAATCGAAGAAATTCATGATTTTTACGCGGCGATCCATAAAATTCATGATTTTTATGCGTTTGATCGACAAAATTCAGGATTTTTACACTGCCGAATGACGAAATTTGATTTTTACGTAGCAAAATTCATTATTTCTCTCCTACCGATCGACAAAATTCATTATTTTTATGCACACGATCGACGAAATTCAAGATTTTTACACTCTCGAATGACGAAATTTGATTTTTACGTAGCCAATCGACGAAATACATGATTTTTACACGCTGATCGATAAAATTCATAATTTTTATGCGGTCGATCGACGAAATTCATGATTTCTACGAATTCGATTGACAAAATTCAATTTTTTTACGCTATCGATCATCGAAATTCAAGATTTTTACACTCTCGAATGACGAAATTTGATTTTTACGTAGCCAATCGACAAAATACATGATTTTTACACACCGATCGATAAAATTCATGATTTTTATGCACTGGGTCGCTAAAAGTCGTGATTTTTACACGCCCGATCGACGAGATTCGTGATTTTTATGCATTTGATCGATGAAATTCAGGATTTTTACACTCCCGAATGGCGAAGTTTTTTTACGTAGCCGATCGACAAAATTCATTACTTTTTCTGAGCACGATCGACAAACTTCATTATTTTTACGCACACGATTGAGAAAATTCATGATTTTACACGCACTATCGATGAAATTCAGGATTTTTGCACTCTTGAATGGTAAAATTTGCAATTTTTCTTCCGAAATTCAATTTGTTTTTTTTTTCGGTTAATGTGCGTGAAGTGTACATATATATATAAGTTACTAACCGCTGTTTGAAGGAATTTCATGCATTCTAGAGATTGCTGCATTATGAGTTTCGTGCATCCAGGAGTGTTTTTTTTTTGGTTGGGGGGGGGGGGAATTATTGTTGACGAAGCCTACATATATATATATATATGTTACTAACTGCTGTTTGAATGAATTTCATGCATTCTCAAGATTGCTGTATGGTGAGTTTCATACATCCACTTTTTTTTTTTCAGTTAATGTATGCGAAGCATACATATATATGTTACTAACTGCTGTTTGAATGAATTTTATGCATTCTAGAGATTGATGCATGGTGAATTTCATGCATCCAGGATTTTTTTTTTCAGTTAATGTATGCGGGGTTAATGTTCGGTTAATGTACCTGCTTAATCCGGTAACGGATAATTGCATACCCCGCTTATATAAGTGTTTTCGCGGTCTCCTCTGATAATGGGATCCAGGATAATGGATATTCAGGGCCATGTTGCCTGCAAGTTTGTTGTAAATGTATCACTTGTACGTGCCACTATTCGAAAGAAGCTAAATTCTGCAACAAAGGCTGTGAAATGTGAGAAGAATTTGTAAATACATTTGGTATTTAAATACGATGTAAATTATAAAGCATAAACATCAAATGTTAATAAAATTGTTTTTTTTAATTTAAACCTTATTTGCACCATAATTGTATACAAGATAAAATTGGAAGGACAAATCAGGATGCAGGTAAGAGTAATTTTTGTAAATTTTAGCATTTTTTTTAGAAAAACAGAAAAGCATATATTTGTTTTGCTTTTAATATGAATTTTATGCAGTTATTTTTTATTATTTATTTGCACCATAATTGTATACAAGATAAAATTGAAAGGACAAATCAGGATGCAGGTAAGAGTAATTTTTGTAAATTTTAGCATTTTTTTTAGAAAAACAGAAAAGCATATATTTGTTTTGCTTTTAATATGAATTTTATGCAGTTATTTTTTATTAGTTGTAACATATGTAATACATTTTATTTCATAGTAAATGGTATATAATTTAGAAATTTACATATATATATATGTGTATCCTTTCATATAATTTATTTTATATATTCAAAATTATATAAATATTCAATGCACCTATAGATACTTTCTTTAAGAGATGCAAAAATATTCAAATTTGAAATTCACATTGTGGAAAAATTAGTTGCAATTAAAATTAATTTTTGCATTTAAATTTCGTGTAGGGGTGACCGGTACACACTGGACCTATGGGCACAGTGGACCACCCCCTAATATTTTATTTATTTAAACTTTTTAAAAGCTTCTCTTATATCCTAATAGACAACAGCACTGCACTGATTATTTATAGCCTTCAGAAAATATGTTTAGCTCAGATTGAACTATTTTATCCTGATTGGTTGTTTTGAGCTTCTAAAAGTAAAATTTTTCATCATATTTCAATTTTTTTAGTAATTAAAGGTTGTAGATAAATAAGATAAAACAGCTTTTTTGTAAAGCTAAGATACTTGTTTTTATTTAACTTTAAAGTTAATTTGTTTAAAAGGAAGCTATAAACAATATTAATACGATTATTTATTGAACTTCAACATGGGTCACAGTGGACCACACACTCCTGGGGCACAGTGGTCCACAATCCACTCTGCTCCTGTAATGCAGAATGTTCAAAATGTTTAATAATTGCTTATTTACTATAAAGAAATATTGTTTAAAAGTAGTTATTTAACTGTAAAATAAAGTAAACAAAGAAAAATGACAATTTTATTTAATATAGTAAGAAATATTTTGTTTTGTATTTACTGCCTTTGATAAATGTAACTGTAGTCTAAATTGGTGATTATTCTATTCAAGTAAGATTCATGAGATGCAAATTGAATGGAAATCAGTTTATTTTTCCCGAAACTGTAGATGAATCTATTGTTGATGTCAATGATTTCATAATATTGCTCCCAGACCCAAAAGTATTTCAGGAAAGTTCCAGGCTCAATCATACTCATAAGTATTTTGGAATTTCATTTGCAAATTTTAATGTGCGCTGATTGTTTTGTACTTAAGTAATAACTTCAACTAAATTGCAATTGTTCCTGTATTAATCTGTTATTATTTTCAAAATATAATTCATTTTGTTTTTGTTCCAAAATGTTACTCGTAAATTTATATGACTATGTTATTTTGTGGGTAAAGGAAAAATAAAAAAGACTTAGATTAATGAAAAATAGACTTACATTGTATATTTCAGATAATACCTAATAGCGGTCCACTGTAGTCCACTTTACGGATGCATATAAAAAAATTTTGAAAAATATATTGAAAACTATGTTATGATAGATGTATAAAGGTTTAAGGAATATTCAAAAATATTTTTATGCAGATCGGTTTGTTCATTAAAGAGAAAAAAATTTTTAACTGAAAAAGTGGTCCACTGTGTACCAGTCTCCCCTACATTTAGTATTTAAAATTATCATCTAAATCTGCCACAATAGACTTCATTATGAATTGCTTATGAGATTAAAAATTTGTAATCCCTTTCGCACAATATATATATTCTCACAAGCTTTGTAATATATATTCTCACAAGCTACAAAGAAAATCTTTTTTTTTTTCTTTTTTTTTTGGGGGGGGGGGGGGGGAGGCAGTAAGTACATATTGAATAATCAAACAGTTACAGCAATTAAAAAAACAAGGATATTTTATAAAAATGTTTAAATGCTTGGGTAACAAAATTACAATGGACAAAGAAAAAGTTATGTCCACTCTGATTTAAATTCTTGTGCATCTATTTGCTTTATCAATTTGAAATTTCTGTAGAGGATTGAAAAGATATGCCATTATATAAAGAATTATAATTTATTTTTTTAAATTCATATACAATTATTTTTAATTGCAATTTTTATTGTTGCAATGGAATTACTAAATACACATTATCAATTTTCTTCTTCACATTGAATTTATTTATAAAATTGCACTTTTTATTACAAAATTTTAAAAGTAAGATTTTAATTTTTAGCCAATAACCATGTGTCCTTGATTTCAAAGAAATTGCCCAGTAATGAAAATATTGAAAAAATAAAAACAATTCAATACCATAAAAAATCATTGCTTGAAGATTGAAGTACTATGATTATTATGAATACTTCACTTATCTTTCAATATTATTATTTTGAGTAAAGTCGTTCATACAATTTCTTGAATTCTTTCATTTTTCAAAATGTAACCATGATAATTGAATAAGTCAGCCATGATCAAAAAATATTTTTCAGTGATGATTAATCGTTGTATGCATGATATATTTTATGCACAGATTGCATATAAATTGAGATAGGAAAAAAATATTTAATTAGATTTTAGTGCTGATTTTTTCATACAGAAAAATTAATATTTTATATATATACATATTTTGTAATAAATTTCTAAAAGGCTGCAGTGAAACTGCAAAAACATGCAGTTGAAAGACCGCAGTGATTTGTCACAAATCATTGCAGTTTTTTTGAAGTCGACATAACTACACATTTACTGCAGTAAATACTTTTTTACATTAAAAACTTACTTATTATTATTGCTTACTTTTTTACATTAAAAAATTTTTCAATTTCATATGTTCAAATGATTTATTTTAGTACTTATTCCGGCTAGAATTACTGGAAAAATAAAAAGGGGCGAGCGAGCTTGGACCGCGTAGCTGTCTCAATGTGAATTGCTCTGCAATTCACAGGGGGTTGGCAAGCATTAGCAACTAGGGGGGCTGAGCCCCTAGTAAACATTGATTACACCAAGGGTGTCTGTAAAAACAGTAGAATTATTCAGGTCACCAAAAAGAAACAAGAGGTTCTCTATTTTAATGAACTACGGAAAGTTTGCAAAAAAAAAATGCAGTTGGGAAACTACAGAGAATCTGCAAAAAAAATGCCTTTGGGAAACTACAGAAAATCTGCAGAAAAAATGCAGTTGGGAAACTGCGGTGATTTGGCCGATTCCACTACAGAATTTTTGAGGTTGATACAACTACAAAATTACTGCAGAATTTTTGAGGTTGATACAACTACAAGATTACTGCAGAATTTTTGAGGTTGATACAACTACAAAATTACTGCAGAATTTTTTAGGTTGATAAAACTACAAAATTACTGCAGAATTTTTTAAGTCTATTCAACTGCAAAATTACTGCAGTAATTTAGCAGTTGTATCGACTTCAAAAAAACTGTAGTCGAATCGGCCAAATCACCGCAGTTTCTCAACTGCATTTTTTTTGCAGATTTTCTGCAGTTCATTTTTAGCTGGGTTAACCTTGCGGAATACATTTTGGCATGACTTGCACTGTTAGTTATATAATTTATCAAAGATGGTTTTAGTATCTCGCATATTGTTCTACTTTGATTAGTTATAGAATTATGGGGGAAAGTTTTATAATCAGATGAACCCGGTTATGGAAGCTTAGCCTTTTAAAAATATTCTGCCGAATGGATTTTGACTGAACCTTCACTGTTAGTTAGATGAGTTTTCAAGGATGGTAATAGTATATAGCATATGGTTTTATCGTTCTTTACCAAATCCTACTGTAAATCATCAACTAAAAGAGTTTGTCCTAAAAGACCAAATTTTGTCTGACACTTTAAAAATGTAATAACGCAATGGCGTTCGTATCTTTTTCATAAATGCAGAAGGACATTCCATATGGACATTCCATATAAGGTCCATATGGTTTTAAAACACCAGGTCAAATTCAAGATAAATATTTCGTTTGATTAAAGGTGCATTAAGAGACATTGGCCAGCGTAGCAGGCGTTGCTTGCTAGTTAACTTTTTTTTTTTTAGTTAGATTTGGCTGAAAAAATCTTAACTATAAACGCCGTGGGTGGTCAATCTATATTCTTCCCGCTTGAGTTAATGATTATTTTGTGACTTGGCAATTACGCAGCACAGGGAAGTTTTTACACCTTACTATGTCATGGGATGGGACGGGATTACTTGATTAAGGCTAATTATATATTTCACATTCTCGTGCCGTGTAATTTTCAAGTCACAAAATAATCATTAACTAAAAATGTCTAGACTAGGAGTGATCTGTGAATGAAAATTTCAGAGTTAATAAGATAGCTAAACTTGGCTTTACACGATCCCAAAATATTTTATGATAAAAGAGACATGAGACTTGACTACATTTTTGACAGGTGATGTTTTTGATGTGACTGTTACTTCTTTAGAGGGTCTGGAAATTGTATACGTATTTATTAAATTTTAAAAGCCTTTTAATATGCATTTAAGTAGACTGAAAATAAATGTGGAACAATTTGTTGACTAATGAAACATATTTGTTCCCGTTCATTCCTTACGTGTACTTTATGGTTACAAATAACATTTATATTTACAAAATTACAAAAGTAATTAATATATTTGACTGATATGTTAACATGGAATTACCTAAATCTGAAATAGCTTGTATTGGGTTGCTTTTTATATAAAATACTGTAGTAAATGAAAAAAATATATCATATAATTCGCATATACGACTTGTAATTTCCAAAGAGCTTGGCATCAACGTTTCGGAATAGAAATTTTATATTTAATATTTAAATCGCAGAATTGGCAATTACCTCGTTTGATCGCTAGAATTATAATATATTCAGCTATTAACAAAGAAAGGCCAACATATTTTTTTTAAGTTTGTGGTAAAAATATATACGCATCCAGATTATATAGAATAACAAGAATAACACAAAAATCAACCGTAGATGTAATCCTAATTGCAATACGATGCATTTACTTTAGTCATCGTCTATTATGTAATACATTAGTAATAAAAGAAATAATTTCATAAAATAATATCCCACTTATATAAATAGAAAATCGATACAGTTATTACACTTCTACACAATTATTTAACAGGTTTTGCATGTTCATTTATTAGAGAACAATGCCTCACATTTTTCAATTCATAGTGATTGCAAATTATATGATTAAAAAATTAAATAGAAATTTTTAAATGCATAAAGTGGCGGCAGACTCCTTCGAAACACCAAGCAGTGTACGCAACTTGCAGTTAATAATTACAATAATATATAAATAATCGTTGAAAGTTATTCCGTTAAAAATGAAATATAAACCGAGCAAAAAAATGTTAGAATTCACTCCACGCTCTGCATAACTTCATTATCCCCTCCACCACCTCTATTTTCATGGAAAACCATTT
This sequence comes from Maratus michaelseni, assembly GCA_963931845.1. Taxonomy (NCBI): domain Eukaryota; kingdom Metazoa; phylum Arthropoda; class Arachnida; order Araneae; family Salticidae; genus Maratus; species Maratus michaelseni. The sequence continues at coordinate 310,166,143 of OZ007592.1, forward strand.
TCTGAGCGTAGTATTTATGTTTTTATTTAGCTGAATGTTATAAATGTTTGACAAAATATTTTGTATTTTATTTTATTTTTTTCGCAAACTTTCTAGCTTATTAGATAGATGATTCCCATGTAGAAAATCTTATGAACTACACGTCACCACGCCCCGTCTATAAAAATTTATTTCCTAATTGATAAGATTTGTAGACATTTCACATGACATAATTTACTTTTTTTATTAAAGTAAACGTACAAACATACTTTTGCTTTTTATTATTGGAAAATTGATTCTTCTGTATATTTTAAACTTCAAAACAAATAAAAAAGTAATATTTCTGTTTTATTTTGCTCTTTTTTAAAAGCATACAATATTTTGAATACATGTATCTAAAGGTTTACAGTTCTGGTCTTTGTCTTCAATTGTTACTTTTTTAGTATCTGGAAATTGCATACTTATTTAAGATTCACTCTAATTATAATCCGATAGTTTTTGGAAGGAATAAGTTAATTCTGGAACTTGTGCTATAACAAGTTAATAAATAGTACAGGGTTCTTTTATACTTTTAAGACGGGATATATTTTACCTAAATCACACCACATCTCATCTATTTGTCCTTTAAATAGCATAACATTGTTCCAGTAACCATGATAATAATTGAGCAGAATATTAACCGCTGTGTCTAATGCCTTTGGTGTGGCTTCAAATAAAGTACATGAAAAAGCAACTCAATTCGATCATTTATTCATTCGAATTAAATGTTAAACTTAAAAAAAGTATTATATTTACATGTAGTACATCACGCTTTTGCTGGGAACTTCTTTATCATCACATATTTAAAATATTTAACTGATAACTGCTACGAAGATAATCTTTTCTGAGTCAGTTTCTCATCTTTCTCATTCCAAGGAACTTCGTTCATCTACATATACTTACTCGGTACATAAAAGTAAAAAAAAATATGCATACAGTTAATAGGTAAAAGAAAATAGTACCTTTATGACCGAAACGGAGACAGAAAATGATATCGCTTTCGAACGCACCACACAAAAAAATTTGTGGAGAAAATTTTAGCCAGATTTCCAACAATTGCATTTAGGATATTTAGATCCGTGTTATCAGACGAGAGAATTTTCTCTTTAAAAAACATACAACTTTTCTCTAGTAGTAAATTTTTCATTTATTTAATCACGGAACGTCTGGGGTTAAAAAAACGAAAATCTTTATTCTGAAACAGTAGTTATTTTGAATAAGTTTTTACCCAACTTGACAATACTGTTAAACATATCAAACTATAAATAGGAGAAAAAGTATAAATATATTTTCAAATATCTTCTTTGTTTTCAAACATTTAAGTAAATTTAATTTACACTGCTCTGACTTTGAGCGATTGGCTGGTTTAATGAATTTTAAATTTAAATATTCATTAAATGTTTGATAGTGTATACGACGGAAATGTCGTATTAATTGTTGCAATATTGAATTAAGTTTTGTAAATGTTTCACATTTTGTATTTTTTATTAGCAGAAATGATGGGGGAAAATGTTACATACATGTAATATACAAGGTGGTCATAAATTTGTTAAAACTTTAAAAATTCATTAAAAAGAACGTATGATGACAAATGATTTTCCTGATTAATTTACTCTTTTGTATTTAAAAAGTGTCATTAACTTCCTTTTTTGCAGAAAGTACTATATTATAGAATTTATTTTCTATTTTAGAATAAAATTAGCTAACTTTTTAATTTCTGATGGAAACGGAATTCAAGGTATTTAAAATAAAAGATAACAGCATTTAACCCTTTAACGGATAAAGCACTTCAATTGCCAAAATGTTGAAATAAATGATTGACACTGGAAATTATGAACAAATTTATTTGTATATAATAAAAAAGCGATATTTCACATACATGATAAATGGAAAACATTTCTATTAAAATTCTGCTGCCATTGTTGAATTTCGAAATTAAAATTTTGTGGTTTCATAGTGAAACCAATGTCCGGTAAAGAGTTAAATGCTTTTATCGTTTAATGGGCACTGCGGTTACTGCGGGAAAAAATGGCCTCTCTTGGAAACCCGCACTATCGGAAGTTCACATGTTATTTAACATATTAAAAAGTGAATATCTAAAAGTATTTTTTCGGTTTTTAACTGGAATAATATTTGAGATAAGAATGATATTAAAACTATATTTAAATAAATGTATGTATTTTTTAAACTGAAATCCAATGCAATATGGTTAGAAAGCTGTCTTAGGTGGCGCTTCGAAAATAAAATAAAATAAAGTCAATATTGAATTATTTTTTAGACTTTTATTTTTTGCTGTCAATTTGCTTATTGATACATTTTATTTTTATAACAGCGGCTGTCTTTTATGTCTTTCAATAAACATTTTATTCTGCATATAAATAATATATATTCATTTTTTCATATTTTCTCAAATGTTATAACAGTGTGTAATTGATCTATGTATCCAGAACATATCAGATGCGCAGACGGATATAGTTGCTTGTATGTACTATTCTCATGTATTAAATTCACTCAATATTTAAAAAATAAATTTGAGAACTAAAATTACCAAATAGAATATATTTTTCATCCGAATAAGTTACTGAAAAGGAGTGACATGCTCAGAGTATTTATTTACTTATTTATTTGACTGTTTAAGAACATTAAAAAAAAGAGAAAATATGGGAAACATACTATTGTATCTAAATATCAATATAATTAGTACTGTGGGTATAATCCTATTTCAAGCCACCATTTGGCGCTTTTTAAAAATGATGCCACATCGGCAATTTCTAAATTGTTTACTTACATTTATCATATTGTAATCTACAATAAGCAAGTGGTAAAATGTTGTCATTCTTAATTTTTAAATAGTTACACATAGGAAAAATAATGGATTTAGCGATAAAAAGTCACTGAAAAATAGATTGCATTTATACGAGAGTAACAATGTAACGAATGTAAAATGTTATTCGTTCAAAACAATTTGGACAAAAGAATGATAATTTATATACAGAATTATTAAAGTAAACCATACACAGCGGATTTTTTTTAGATACTGCAAACCCAGTATTGTTATTTACGTTACAGTATGTTACATATAGACACCTCGTCGTATTATGAGTGAAATAAAATATTTTATTTGACAAATTTAATAAGATATAAAAAAGATAATATGAGCAGTAAAAAACAACGTTTTTATACACATTTCATCGATATTACATAAAAGTTAATGATTAATGTGAAGTTGAAAAAACGAAAATACACGAAATTCGAAATGCCGCGACCACGTATGATCGCATCGTGAACACGAAACCGAAAAAAAAAACTGGATACAGCAACCTCGTCGTATCGGAATCCCAATAAATACACGAAATTCGTTAATGCCGTGATCACTGACCACACAAATGATCGCTTCGCGAATATGAAACCGAAAAAAAGCATCACTGCATACAGCGACCTCGTCGTATCGGAACCCCCCCCCCCCCACCAAAAAAAAAAAAAAAAAAAAAAAAAAAAAAAAAAACCCGAAATTTGTTAATTCCGCGATCACTGTACCGCACGTATGATCGTTTCGCGAACATGAAACCGAAAAAAAACATCACTGGATACAGCAACCTCGTCGCATCGGAATACCAAAAAATACACGAAATTCGTTACTGCCGCGATCACTGTACCGCACGTATGATCGCTTCGCGAACATGAAACCGAAGAAAAACATCACTGGATACAGCAACCTCGTCGTATCGGAATCCCAAAAAATATACGAAATTCGTTAATGCAGAGATCACTGTACTGCACGTATGATCGCTTCGCGACCATGAAACCGAAAACAGACATATCTTGATGCAGCAACCTCGTTGTATAGCGATCACAGAAAATACACAAAATTTGTAAATGCGGCGATCACTATACCGTATGTATGATCGCTTCGTGAACATGAGACTTACATAAAAACTGCAGTAAATTAATTTTTATACTGTTCTAAAGTAGCAAGAGTAACCACTCACAAACATAAAAAAAAAAGAAGAAAAATTCAAGCTTTAAATAAACAAGCAGATGGTGAAATTTTTTCAATGTTTTTTTTTTTTTTTTTTTTTTTTTTTTAATATCATGACATATCCATTTAATGACGTGTTATTTAATTATATTTAAAAATGTTTTAAATAACTAATAAATCCTTAAACATCATTAAAATACAAATAAACATCGAATAAAGAATCACTTGATGACGTAACAAATACGTCATACGTAACAGACGCGTCATCACAAAATATATCATAGCTCAGCCTTTCCAACAATAAAAGAGATACATCTGGCTGACTATCGACGATTTGGCAAGATTTAGCCAAATGGTGGTCTCAAATAGGAACCAACCAGTATACGGTGTAACCATATACGTATGTTCATATGAATCCGTGTATGCAAGCACATATATATATATATATTATAACTCATATTTATATTTTTATTATATATTTATAATAGGAATGTTCTCTAATAATTCAATAATTTACAAATCAGTTTTATATTAAATATAAGGTATATAAGGATAATTTTTGTGTAATTGTTTTAAGAAAAGTATACATTTTTCAAAGTAAAGCCAATTCATTCCCGTTTTACTCTTAATTTATATAGAAATTGAGCATAATTAAATGTGAGGTTTCATTCTTATATTTAGAAATGAAACTCTTTTATCCTTTTTACGTTTTAAATTAATTACAATTTATACATATTTCCAAAAATTGTAAGATATTTAGTTATAAGTAAAATTACTCAACTTTATTTTTGAAATTAAAAGGTAAAGGCGAAAAATTATTTCGTTACAAAAGATAAATAATATATACCATAAATTAAAATATAAGCATAAAAATTTCCTTATTAGCTTGATTTTCATTCATTCACGTTCAAGCCAGCGTAGATGAATATTGAAAGATAATATATTAAAAATTATTCCTTGCAAATTTTGGAATAATTATTAAATGTATTCAACACTCCTGTTTAGGATGACAGTTTCTAAGAAAGTATCTTTTCTATGTGATAATTTTTTGTCACTTTCACGGGTTTATAAATTTTAAGTAGAAAATATCTTAATTAGCTATACTTAGTTATATAGGAAGTAGCTTGAGATTTCTTGATGGGTGACATTCAATTAATGATCTAAAGATTTTAAAAGCTTCACGGAAAAGTTGAATTTAGTTTTAAAAGAAATTTGTTTGGTTATTTTTAGAAAGGGATTGATAGCTATGCACAAATAGCCTAAGCTTTTAAAATATCATGATTGAAACAAATTTAGGTACTTTTCGTGATGATCTAAATTTATTCTTAACTAAAATTTAATTAAAAATAAAGAATGATAAAGTTCGTGCCTCCGCAATATAGGTCCATGAAATATTTGTCACTTCACAAACAAAAGACGTTTCATAGATAAAAGATTAGTTATTGATATTGATACAGGAAAAACTTCATTGTTTAAGAGAAAAATTAAATATAATTAGTTGTGTGAGATTAAAAACAAATGGAATTTTTATTTGACTATCGGGTTGTCAGTGGTTTATCGGATATGTTTCTGAATGGTATTTCCATTATGTATTATCCAGTTTTCTGAAACGTGAATATCGGTTTTCAGAATGCTATAAATTTCAATTCAACATTTTCAGCTACGTAACCGAAGTGATACATACAAGAATATCAAAATAATTTTAATTTAAATTTTAATGTTAATGCTGTTTATTTATCATGTTTGTCTCTAAAACATGCTTGTTGAACATGAAGTGTTCGCATGAGAATTGATAGCATTCAAACGAATCTAGATTCTACGTTGCGAAAACTGATGATACATAATAAAACAATACTCTGAAACAATTCCGAATGTCAGTGGCAGCAAAAGAAACCTTGTTTTAATAAATGCTTCTTTAAATCTCGAAAACATGTTAGTTCATGTTGTTTCTAGAGATAAAGAATTCTTCTCAGAAACGTGGGAAACTCGGAAGAGGTGATTGTATCTTTTTCGTGCAGTTATATTATATTATCGTAGATTAAGAAATATTCGTCCGTTTTACATGCTTTCTCAATTTACATTTATGTATGTATGTTGCAGTCAAATCTTGTTACTCATTTTTCACCCACTTCCTGCTAACATAGAGCTTTGAAATTTGGAATATATGTGTCTTTTTGATGGAAAGACATGAATTGAACATTGATTTTTTAAAATTGCATCCCTAAAAGGGCGGAGGGGGGGGGCAACATCGGCCCAAAAGTTGCATTCACCCCATAGAAATAACGTTACGATTATTTACTATTAATTGAAAAAATAGCTCCATTGTTGCAATATTCATCCATTTTAACCGCACATTGTTGTCCGCATCATTATGACGAGCAATTGAGTAAAGCACACATTTGTGTTATAGGATATAAGTTGCTTTTCTGTAAATTTTAAAGAAAGATTTTTTTTTAATTATTACATTTATTTATTTTTTTAATTATTACATTTATTCATTTTTTAATTATTACATTTATTTATTTTTTAATTATTTTTACAGTGATTTTTAATTTATTTTTACAGTGAACATTATAAGAACCAGACAAGTCTATCCTGTTAAAGATGCTTGATATGCTATCCAGTGTACCGAATGTAGATGAAAAACATTTAATTAAAACTCTTATATATTTTGTATAATTAGTATATTTTCTTACACACTGAAAAAAAATATTTGGTACTTTTGTAAAAGCCGCATGCCAGCGATCGATCAAGAGACATGTCACTAATTATAGCAACCTTTGAGATTCTGATTAGTTCAGTGTGTAAGAGCGTAGTTCGATTATGTAAAGTCTATTAATTTTATGTTTTATTTATTTAAATATTTATTTATTCGAGAAGTTTTAGGCAATTTAGTTATGTCATACGAAGAAACAAACATATTCTGAATTATTCACATTATTATTAGTGCAAACAGGTTAATCTTCCGTAATCGGGATGCACGCAGATTTAAAAATACTGATGCTTTAAAATTATTTTAAAAAGCACAAAATATAAGTAAATACAGAGAAAGTTTTCTAATAAATTGAATTTGAGAATACTTTCTATTATATTCTGTAAATATTGTAATTGGTCAAATGTTTATGTTTAACATCATTCTGAACTAAACTTCTTGTCTTTTCGTGCATACTCCTACCTAAAATATGCAGTAGTTTCGCGTCTTGTTACACAGCTCATTCGGATGCCGGATCATGTCTCTGTCTATTCTTTGAAGAAAAAAAAAACTGCACATTGACCATAGTTTTACTTACTTCTATCTATAATAGAAGAAAGTATTACAATCGAATTTTTTCTTCGATTTTCCGTTTTCGGTAGATTTATAAGTTTTAGGGGTGCGATATCCCGGAAAACCCGATTTTACAAAAAGTCTGTCTGTGTGTCCATGTACCTGTGTGTTTGTCCTATTTGTATAATCAAAAAGTGTATGAAGTTATGCACAGAATTGAACAAAACTTCAAATATTTGTTTTGGCTATGGCCAGCCAGGTACCTGTTGAAAATAGGGATAATCCCGCGTAAGAGGGCGCTGTATTAGTGATTTGAGTTTTAATTTCCTTATTGTATCATCGAAAATTGTACGAGGGTATGTATGGAATTGTTCCTTGTCATGTTATTTTCAAAATAATGAAGATGGGCATAATAATAATAATAAAAAGAAGAAGAAGAATGGTATAGTTATACTTAATAAATGTAAATTTCATAAATTTTTCTTTTCTAGATTTGAATTTGAAAAAATAAGTTTGTGTGTTGTATGTACATATTTTATTTTGTACAATATACCTTATTCTTCAATATTTCTAGGTATAGTTCATGTTTTTATGCTGTTCCTTCACATTAATGTGTACCTAGTGAAAAACGAATTCGACATGCGTATTGTAAATGGACGATAAATGTTACACACAACAGTTATCCATATGAAACAGCATGCGGTACATTTCAACAGTTATATCTGTTTCATAATGTTTAAATTAGTGTGAAAACATTAAAACGCATTTCAAACCACGCACTGTTCACCTACCAGTAGTCTGAGATAAAATTTTGGTGGACCGATGAGCTATTTGCATTTTAAAAGTGTTATTAATAATAAAATAAAAATAATATTTTAATAATAACTTGATAGTAATAACTTACTATTATTCTAACAGAATAATATTAATTATTTAATTTTAAAATGTAAATTATTTAAGACATTAATAATTTCTAATATGTAACTAGATGTTAATTTTTATTTATCTGGACAACAGGTAATTTTTAAATTTGGGTTCTTTATAAAAGGTTAATATACAAATGCAAAAAAAAATATATTGCTTTAAGTTATTAACAACATAATTGTGCGAATTTTTTTTTTTATCTGCCTCAGCAATTAAAATTTGGTTTCGGTCTCGGCTTGAATCTAATGCGCTCTCCAACTTGCAGGATTGGAGCAAAAATCCATTAATTGTGTACGAAAGATATGCGATATACAAATGAGCTTCTATGTATTTGTTACACTTTTAAAAAACTGGATAGTTTAAGGCTAAGATTAAATCATCGTTTATTGTTTTTGTAATGAAATAAGTATTTATAACTTTGTTATATTTCGGTGAATTTCTTATAAATAACATGGAAATCATCAATGTACATATGTATTTATATTTTTAGAATTTCATATTAGTTGTCCGCTGCAATTTTAAATAAATTTTTATTTAGTGGTCCGTGAAATTTTAAAGTGTGGTTTACTGCTTCAAGCAATTATGGATCACAGAGTGTAATGTATCCGAAAACGTCTGAGGATCCCTGTAAACGAACAGTATATGCTACACAATTAATTTTTATAAAGAACATGATATGGTAAAATATAATAGCATCTATCATTTTCGTAGAAGATCATGTAAATGAAAGGAGGAGCGTAAACAGACAGTCAGACAGGAATGCGGACTGACCGAAGTCATGGAAACGTTCGAAAACTGTTGGATGTACGTAATATAAAGGAAAGCATTTTTTGATAACGCACATTCCGTACTAGTCTTGTATCAATACATTAAATGCACAGTCGTATTTGCTTCACTACTTCAAAGGTCTTGAATACATGCATACATACATACATGCACACATACTCAAATATATATATATATATATAACCATAAATGAAACATTACCATAACACCAACTTTAACTGTGAAAGAATGATTAAGTATGTAATAATTAGTTAACAATGAAAGTATTCCCCAACACACTGAATATAGATACCAAAAACTATATATATATATATATATATATATATATATAAATGTAAGTAAATGATATATAAATAGTCACTTTACAGAACCTATATGACAAATAATCGATGAACAACAAAATATGCACTTTAATTTCAACTAATAACACTTTTGGTCGAAACTATACAACAAATTTACATTACGATAATCCAACCAGGCCTAACGGCTATATCCATTTTACATCTTGCTTTCTAATAAAAATTAGAACACTGGCTCTTAGCCAAATCTCGCGATTCAAAACCATTTATAACTCGTGCATAGTTAGTTCATTTGATGAAGTGAAGTTTCTAACCATGGGTAATAACACTAGAGAGAGAGAGAGTCAGTTCATATCGTTTACATGAAGTGCTCAAACTAGAATCCTACATATATATATATATATCAATCATAAAAATAAATTATAAATTCAAGTATTTCATAATAATAATAATAATACGAAAGTCAAAACTTCATTCATTGCAAATTCATCCATAAATGAGCAATGAATCAGGCGAATGATGATGCAATCTTTCACCAGATTGTCATTGGAATACATTGTGAAAGATCTGCTAATAAAGTACAATTACATTTTTAATTTTCTCTTTTGGCTAGTGGAAAAAGCACTCAATATATCTAGAAATAGATATGAAGTAACGAGAATATCTTTTCTTGTGAATACAGAGAGGAATTTCAATTACAAAATAAAAGATATATTACATAAAAGTTATGCAAAAGTGTTGTAATTTAACCTCGTGCTTTCGTTATTATTTCTTGATATTTCAGCAATAAAACTTAAGTAATTTTATCTTAATATATGTTACAGTGTGCGTAGAATTTGGCCACAAATTTAGCAGAATTTCTTGCATTATTTAATAGGAGAAAAATCACAATTTCTATGATTGAACGAAGTAAGTGCAAACTGTGTAATTGAAATATTAATTAGAAATTTTTTTAACTGAAATAGTGGTGTCACATCCGTGGAAATTCCTAGGAGTGTATACACTTTGATATTATGAAAGATTATACATCCAGGCAGCCAGATAACATAGTATAATGTAATCACATTTACTAAACAATAATAAAAAATTGTTTATGCTGCGTTAATAGAATACATCTAATTAATTTGAAAAACAAGATTCGTATACATTTATCATTTTTCGTTTCGAATCATAATTCCAATAATTCTATTTGCGGAAGTTTAAGTAACATTATAAAACATTTATTGACAGATATACGAAATTCGTAAGAAAAGCACTTGCACAAGCATTACAGCTGGGTTTCCTAAACTATGGTACACATACTACACCTACTATACCAGTACTGAAACACGATCCTACCATTTTTGCTACTACAATAAATATGTTATTCTGAATGAAGTGGAGTTAAAGAAGAACTTTCGGATCTCATCTTTCTCAGTCAAAGACAAAATCTTTCAGAAAAAAATTTTGCTACGCTGTATGAAGTAATTAGTGGAATATTATAATCAGTTATAATATTATACAATTTTATTGGTGAAAATGAAATAGTAAAAGTACTCCTAAATTAATGAGCGATTTGAGTGAAGAATGTAATTGCATAAATTAGATGCCATTCATTATTTTCCAGAACTTGCAACAGCAGAATTAAAGAAAAAAACAGTAATTCCTTTTTCATCGAAGATTATCTTTCATCGCCAATTAAAAGAAAAATAATTTATTCTGGTATTTTGTGATGGAATGTTTGAGTCATTTAAAAAAAGGAGGAATTAAAGGGCTTTTTTTTTTTGCTAAAGGGGAACTCAAAGCTACTGATTTCTTCGAAAGCTGTTAAATGCTTAAACGTTCGGCACAAATTATCTATAGGTGAAAGTGAATATAAAACAAGATTTAAACGAAGATGATTATTGAATCTGACATGAGTAAAGTTAACAAATGTTGAACGGAATAATACGAAGTTACAGTTGCTTAAGCAGGCCGTCGCTTCACATTAGTGATACAAGTCCAGTTAGTATATCTTAAAAGTATATGGACAAGCGATTTTTTGAAATAGCAGTTCCTAAAATGAAGCAATAAGCATTTGGAATCATAATATAAGGTTATTACAACAAAGGAATACAGTATACGTTTACAGAATATTTGTATAAAAATAAAAATAAAAATAAGCTGTCCTAAAAATATATGAATTTTTCACACATTTTGTATTTAAATTAATATTTCGGATTTTATTTTCAAGAAAATACTGACATAAAGAATAATTTTAGCAAAACGCGGCAGTAGTTAGAGCCTAATCTACGACACAAAGATCGGGAATAACTGATTTTTGTTCTGGGGGGAGAAGGGTTTCAAATTTCAAATTTCAGTTTACGCTACTTAACTACTCGTTAGGACTCAGATTTTTAGATCAAAATTTAAGTTTAAGTCTAAGCTTTCGAAATCATTTAAAGAAATACAAAAAATAACGTTAAAAAATAGTTGTTTGTTACTCCAAAGTCTAAAGCGCCCCCTATCGGCATTTTTTGAAATTGAACTTTAAAATTTTATTTCAAGAAAATACTGGCATAAAGAAAATTTTTTGCAAAAACCGCAAACGAATCGACCAATTTTTCCATGTTTTATAATCATTTGAAATTTCGGACCCTAAACTTTAATGCCCCCTATCTCCTTGGGAATACGTCTGGGACCCTTAGTCTCCTATTTAATATTATTTGTCTTTAAGTGTACTATAACCCCTTAAAGTTCTGCCCATCTTTTATGAATCACCCTGTATAAGTATGTACATGCATTGTGTATATTTCGGTATCAGGTAGGACGGGGCGGGCGCGTCGCGCGCCCCATGCTTGCCTGTGCGCTATTGTTATTTAGGAAAATTATTTATATATTATATTTAATATATATTTATATATTATTTTTATGTAAGTAAAACAGTAGTATTATATTATATTATATTATATATTAAATATTTATATAATTAAATATATAATATATGAAATATTTATATAATTATATATTATTATATATTATATATAATGTATATATAATATATTTCATTGCATATGGCCAGTTGCTTCTGTTTCAGTGGTTAATTTTTGCAATAAGTTTTTATATAATATATATATATATATATATATATATATGTGTGTGTGTTAGAGATTGTGACGGTGTCTCAAGAGGATTATACAAGGTTAACGAAATATCTATTAAATAGCTTCAGAGTAAATTTATAGTTACATATGTCGATAAAGCTAACACAAGTTATGCATTAATCTGTAAAAAAAATTATAGTGAAATATTAAATGAATTATAATAACAGCGATAACTATGAGCTATTGAAATTGAAAGTTTCAGTGATGGAAAACAGGGTTAAGGCACAATATAAAAAAGTTAAGTTGAAGTAGAAAAGTCAACGTTTCCCATATCTTGTTATAGTGCCAAAGTTTCACAAAAAAACAGTGAAATTTAGAATTGTAACTTGTGGGTATGGTTCATACCTAGAGTCTGCTAATAAGAAATTGTTGGGAGTTTTGAGTAGTGTGTTTGATAGAGTGTTGAGTACGGAGTCCACATTTATTATAAAGAACAGTTACATTTTATTAGATAAATTGAAAAAACATCAAAATATAAAGAGTTTGTTTGTATATGATTTTGCAGACATATACAGTACCATTAACTTACTGGATTTAAAGGACAAGGTTATAGATTTTTATAACAAAAACAGCAATATAGATAGCGATAAAGATTGGTTTATTAACTTGCTTCAGTTGGTAGTGCAAGAGAATTACTGGTATGAGGGGAGTAGAGTATTTAAACCGATTCGTGGAATCCCAATGGGGGAGGGGGGGGGGAGTTGCAGTTCAATTTTAGCTGTCATGTACTTACATATATATGAAAATAACAATATTTTAAATAGAGAAATATTGAGTTATAGGTATATTGATGATGTTTTAATAGTTGGATTAAATAAGGAAAAATGTAAACCTAGATTTTAAATATTATCCAAATACTTTAAAACTAGAACTCTCCTCCCAGAAAATTAAAAACATCAATTATCTGTATGTGAATTTAGAGTTCGAGAATGACAATTTGATAACAAGGGTTTATGACAAGAGAAATGATTTCGATTTTAAAACTTTAAAGATCTTAAATTTTGAATCGAACGTGCATATTTCAGCATTTTGAAATGTGTTTACTAACGGTTTAGTTCGTATTGAGAGATTATGTTCAAGATTTCGCGATGCAGTTGGCGAATTCATGGAGTGGATTAACATGGCATTAATGCAGGGTTACCCTGTGAACTTTGTACGGAGAAATATGATTAATTTTATATGTAGAAGTAAATATAGAAGTGCACTGAATTCATTTTTGAATGCTAAGTGTGGTCTAGATCAGTTGTTCGAAGAGTTCAGATAGGGTTGGTTACTGCTGTGTGTAGCTTAGTGTTTTGGTTGATAGTTTGAATTAATTTGGTCTCGGCAGGAGAAGGGGGACGTTGCTTGCGTGGAAACCAGTTTTAACCCTGCAGTGCATGTCGTTAGCCATGCCCTCGTGCTTTAAGGTTTAATTTTCCTGGTATTGGTTTTTCGTTAGTATTTTGTGTTTGGTTATAATTGTATTATAGTTTTAATTGGTTATATTTTAGTGTTCAGTTGATATAATGTTATTTGTTTTTGGCTATATAGTGTGGTTAGTGTAAATTTATAATTGTATATTAGTATATATATATATATATATATATATATATATATATATATATATATATATATATATATATATATATATATATATATATATTGCAAGAAGAATGTCCTAGAGAATTTTGGAAGTAGGAATCTGGATAAATAAAGATGATGACAAAATCTATTTATGACAAAATAAAACATGATATAAGGAAAGAACTTATCAGTAGTGATATTAGACATAATATCAATTTGAATACTTCGAAAAATCTAAATACTTGTAAAGAAATAGAAAAATCAATATTTAATTGTGATGGTAATCGAAGGGAAAATGACATTAAGGGAATTACATTTAATATAAAAAAGAAATTGATACCGGAGACTTTAACAACTTTACAATCTAGCACAAGAAATGTTAATAACGATTTGGGCTTGGATTTATTACGGTATAGAATCAAGAAACAGGATCTACAGAGATATTGTAATTTAAAGAACTGTCAGAAAAGTACGGAAGAAAAGATCTATTTTATATTGGATTATGTGGGGAATTGCTATAAAGGAGTTAATTTTGGGTAAATATTTAAACAAGTACAATGATCTACTACCAGTGAGTAAAGTAAAAATAGTTAAGCAATTTAAATATGATAAGCCTTTAGGCCGTGTTATGTTTAATTATAATGGATATGCAAAAGACCTAAAGAGGTGTATTCATGAAAGTACATGCAGTTGCAAAGCTGAAGAATTTATTGAAGTGAAAACTTCTTTAGGCGCGTTGGACATTTTTTGAGATGGAAAAAAAACCATTGAACTCGCGACACTGTTACTGTAACCCACATTGTTACCGACACCTCTGTACATTTGAAGGTAAAATTTCCTTAGGCGCGTTGGACATTTTTTGAAATGGGAAAAAACCATTGAACTTCCGACACTGTTACTGTAACCAACACCTATGTATATAAGTATGTACATGTATTGTGTATAGTTCGGTATGAGGTAGGGTGGGTTAATTTATTATATTTAATATATATTTATATATTATTTTTATGTAAATTAAACAGTGGTATTTTATTATATTTATATATATATATATATATATAATATTTAAATTCATGTTTTCACTTCTGTCGGCACTCCCGGAGTGCTTGTGTTTTTTTTTTTTTTTTTTTTTTTTTTTTTTAAGTTGTAATATGTATTTTTTAAATACTCTTTATAAAATCTTTATTTAAAATTGTTAAAGCAATGGGATGTATGCAGTTAAATTTAAAGTAATGTGAATTTAAACTTCTGCATTTCAGTTACTAAATAAATTTGATTCTTGATATTCGGTGAGTACAAAATCTGCCTTAACAAGAACATTACATTCTGTGATAGAAAGTATGGTTAACATAAATGTTTTTGATGAACACATATAATTAAATGTACTAGAAAAAATATCTGTTAACTTTTTGATTACGGAGTTGGGGCATCGTACGTCCCAGCAATATTCATTTGTTCTATTCGCACCACCTTTTGAAAAATAATCTTTGCCATACGCGTAAAGTAGGATCCTTTCAAGAGACATCTACCACAAAACGTTTTTGCGAAATTGTGGTGCTGTTGAATATAAACATTGCCGCCATTATGAACAGGTCAAAGTAACTATTCTGTTAAAAAATATATACTTAAAAAAAACTCTTAATAAAACAGAATCAAAAATAATTTTCAAATGAAATATAAATAAAAAAAAAATCAATGTTATTTTTGAGATGGCAAAATAAGAAAACAGAACGAGATACAAAATTAAAGAATTTAAGGAGAAAAATTTAGTTTAAACCTATTAAATCTTTCAGTAAAAAAAATTAAAGTTCTGTTAATTTAAAATAAATTTATGTATGCATTGTAAAGACAATGTTTTCTTTGTCATATCTAACAGAATAGCTTTCAACCTGAAAGAAAAATATTACTCGAACATACTTATCACTTTTCGTCATCTTATATACTATTCGCAAAGCAGAAAATAAAACTAAATACATTTTTGGTAAAAAAAAAATATCAAACAAATGGTTTTTAGAGTTACAATCGATTGTTGAGACAACTCTAATTATTCAATGACAGATTCTAGTGTTCAGACTGAATTTGAATTTGGAGAAATGATACCAGTATTCTATGATTAATGGTACCACATAATTACAGAGAAATCTGCTTAAGTCATGTGGACTGTTGCCAAAAAACTTTCTAAACTTTTCTTCCATATCTGTATACTTTGCTTCTTTAAGTGCCTTTCTTTCTACTCTTCAAGTAATTATATTAATCTCCTGAAACGATGGTATCATAGATTCAACTCTCCGTTGCATTGATTTTACAATTAAAGTCCGGAGAAAGCTTTTTTTTTTAGATCATTAGTTTAGTTTAATACAATTTTCTTAACTCAAGATAAAGCTATGAAATTATTCTCGTATTTTTGTTTCATTGTTGTTTCTATTTATTTATTGTTTATTTTTTTTTATGTTGCAGTGCGGGCGATAGTACAACGTGAATGTTTTAGAAACAAGGATTATGAAATAAATAATATATATTTCAGATTAACAGTAAATTGATTTTTAATGTACTTTGTTTTTTGTGATACTTATGTTTTTAGTATTAATGACATGGCAGTCATTATTGTTTGTTTTATTAAGATAATTGCAATTTTTGAAGTAATAGAAATTTAAAAATTACAAAAAAAAACGGGAATTATGTTGTAAATTTTTGCAAAAAAATTTAAGATGTAAATGTCAAATATTATCATGTTATATTTTTAAATAGTTTATGGTATACAATAAATAAAATTTCAAGTTATAAAAATATTTTTTTTAAACAGAAATCTTTATAAGTACTACACGAATTGAATTCCTATCACGTATTAGTCAACGTATTGTTGGGTCCAGCGTTTTAAAACATATTGTCTTTATTAAATCATATTTTTAATGTATTTTTAATTTCAACATTGTATTGTAATGTATGAGCTATGTTATCTAAGCTATGAAATTCATTTAGTTACTTTAAAACGGTACTGCAAAATATATGAAAAAAGTATTTGTTTATTTTACCGATAGCAGAAGGTGGGAGAAAAGAAACTTTTGAATATGTGTTCGCTTTATTGTTATCGAAATTGTTACTTAATTATTTATTTATATTGTTAGAAAACAATTATATTTTAGGAAAAAATGGTGCTGCTGTTATTTAATGATACACAGTGTTAGATAACGTTGGAAAAATCTGCTAATGACATATACTCTTTTGCTCTAAAAAGAATCTCAACCCTTAAATCCGCATGTTTTAACTCATGTGATTGTAGTTTTTCTCCTCTTCAAGTACTCATATTAATCTTATGTAACGATGGTATCATAGATTCAACTTGTCCTTCATTTATTTTGCAAACAATGTCAAGCAAAATCCTTTTTTCCCCTTTCAGATCATTAGTTATGTTTATAGTAAATTTCCTTATTCAAAATAGAGCACTCAGTTTATTTATTTATTTTTTTTTTCTGTCTGTAGTTTTTTATTGTCCTTTCAATATTTAGAAGTGGAAGATAACACAATATTCATCTTATATAATAAGGAATTCTGTGAATATATTGTCATTTAACAGTAATTAAATTTCCATATACTTGGAAAGTTGATTCTTTTGATTATTAATGATGTCTTACAATTTTTAAAAATGATTACAGATTTCGAAGCAAATAACCATGTATATTTTATGTGTATATATTATATATCCATGTATAACCATGTATATACAATAACCATGTATTATACATGTATATATAAATTCATTAATTATTTAATGAAAAAATAATACAGTTTGTGCAGTAATTTTTTTTTAAATGACCTATGATGTAAATTTTATATATTTGTAAGACATAATTTTGATTGTTCTTTTGCTTTTAATATAATAAACATTAAGTAAAATGAATTATTGTTTAAATAAAAATATTTACGTTTACAATAAAATGCATTTATTTAACACTAGTAATTAGCTCCTTACAAACTGCACTATTTATTAAAATATTGCCTGTTTAAAACCATAGCATTCTTTTAGTTTAATTGTGTATAGCAACCTACGAATTCCATTGTCTAACCTAAGCAATTCTCGTTTAACTGTCAGAAAAGAGTGTAGAAATAAATTGCTTTTCGAATAATATTTTTTTTAGTTTTTAGCTCACAGGCTATCAAAGCCTGAGAACTTATGTGCTCGCCGGTTCTGTATGTACGTACGTATGTATGTACGTAACGCGATAACTCTTGATAGAACTAACCGTTTTACTTTGAATTTTGTTTATAGGTTCCTTGTGATAAGGCGCTTCCCTGATTAGTTTTGGAGGTTCATTGGTTAAGCATAAAGGGGGGAAATGGGGGGCTAACCCCCATAATTTAGATAAATAGGTTTTTCATGCAGAATTATCCCATTTTCTTCAAATTTTGTATAAAGGTTCATTTTGATAATGCGCTTCTGTCAATAGTTTTGGGGGTTCATTGGATAAGTATAAAGGGGGAAAGGGGGTATAACCCCCCCCCTCAATTTAGATAAATGAGTTTTTATGCAGAATTATTCGATTTTCTTCAAATTTTGTATATAGGTTCATTGTGATAATGCGCTTCTCTGAAGAGTTTTGGGGGTTCATTGGTTAAGTATAAAGGGGGAAAGGGGGGGATAACCCCCCCCCCCCTTAATTTAGATAAATGGGTTTTTCATGCAGAATTTTCCGATTTTCTTCAAATATTGTATACAGGTTAATGGTGATAAAGCGTTTTCCTGATTGGTTTTGGGGATTCATTGTTTAAGTATAAAGGGGGGTAACGGAGGGCTGCCCCCCACTTAATTTAGATAACTGCGTTTTTCATGCAGAATTATGCGATTTTCTTAAAATTTTGTATATAGGTTCATTGTGATAAGGCGCTTTCCTGATTAGTTTAGGGGGTTCTTTTGTTAAGCATAAAGAGGGTAAAGGGGGGGGGGATTATCCTCCCCCCTTAATTTAGATGAATGTGTTTTTCATGGACAATTATCCGATTTTCTTCAAATTTTGTATATAGGCTCATTGTGGTAAGGAGCTTCCCTGGTTAGTCTTGGGGTTCATTGGTTAAGTATAAAGGGGGATACGGGGGGGTAATCCCCCTTAATTTAGATAAATGGGTTTTTCATGCAGAATTATCCGATTTGCTTCGAATTTAGTATATATGTTCATTGTAATAAAGGGCTTCCCTGATTAGGTTTGGGGTTCAATTGTAACTATAAGGGGGTGGGGGAACGGGGGAATGACCCCCCCTTAATATATTGCCGATTTATTTATTTTTCGAGGGGCTTATTTCAAATTCTTTGAAATAAGTGTATAATATACAATTAGTGTGAATAGCCTGTGAGCTCAATGCCCTCAGTTTAACTGGGCAGTTTTCTTTTTTATTTATATGGGTAGCAAGAGAAATACGAGAATGAAGAAATTTTCATAAAAGTTTTTATTTATGTGTTAACCAGCGGGGAAGACCGAACTATGCTCGGTTAAAATTAGCTTTGTC
This sequence comes from Maratus michaelseni, assembly GCA_963931845.1. Lineage (NCBI taxonomy): Eukaryota > Metazoa > Arthropoda > Arachnida > Araneae > Salticidae > Maratus > Maratus michaelseni. The sequence continues at coordinate 310,185,601 of OZ007592.1, forward strand.
TTGAACTCAATATAACAATAAATTATCTGTACGACATATAATAATCAGTTCAATGTATCCTGATTGCTTGAATTCTGTTTTCGAGAAAGTTCTATGGAGGTGATAGGTTGAATTATGTATCTCGACTACAATTGGGAATTACTAGAAAATTCCTCCAGATTCTAAAAGCCAATTTTTTCGCCAAATGTCGCCAAAATTTGGCGAAAATACGCAAATTTGGCTCATTTTTTTTCATTTAGCGCCAAACATGCGATTTGGCATCGGTGATCTTGAAAGTCCATTTTTACGCAAAGTCTTGCCAATGTGGACAACATTTCACCAAATTTGGCGATACTTAGCGAAGTTTTGAATTTTTTCCAACTTCGTTAAACTGTCAACTGTTCAATAACTTACTAACTGTTTTAACCTTCATGCATTCGCATTGAAATGCATTGACCCGTAGAGACCCCAAAATGACCCACTAACCGAAATTTCACGAACATACCTCAAATATCTTCTTGTAATCCAAAGTGGTAGGACACAAAATTTAGTCAAAATCGTTTCAGCAGTTTTTTACATAAAATTAGCTTGACTCTGACTCGTAGTCACCCAAAATGACCTGTAATCGAATTTTTCTCGAATATGTGACATAGTCGAATGTCCTCTCGGCCCAAAAACGGTAGGATAAAAAATTTCGTCAAAATCGTTTCAGTCATTTTTTATGTAAAATTAGCTTGACCCTGACCAATAGGGACCCAAGATGACGTACTAATCGAAATTTTTCGATCATTTGACCTAGCGCAATGGTCTTCTCGTGCCTGAAAACGGCAGGATACAAAATTTAACAAATTCGTTAGAGCAGTTTTTTAGGTAAAATTAACTTCACCCGCAGTGACCCAAACATGACCCACTAATCAAATTTTCTCGAACATACGACCTAGCCCAATGGTCTTTCCGTGCCCGAAAACGATAGGATACGAAATTTAGTCAAAACCGTTAGAGATAAAAGTAGCTTGACCCGTAGTGACCCAAAAATGATCCACTAATCGAGTTTTCTCGTACATGTGACCTAGCGGACTGGCCTTTTCGTGCCCGGAGTGGGTTACAAAAAATGAGTCAAAGCCGTTAGAGCCGTTTTTAAGATAAAGTGTACATACACACACACAGACAGACACAGAATATTTGCTCATTTTATATGGTTTATTCTTTCAGCATATAACTAAAAAATTTTATGTGAAATAATGCGAATACTGAATGATTTATGCTATCATATACTTACAACAAAAATCTGCATTTACATGGACTGTCCCAATAACAACAACAACAACAATGATAATAATAATAATTCTGAACTTTTCTTCTATGTGTGCATGTCTTCTTGGGTCCCTTTGCTTCTGCTCTGTAAGTAATTACAAGAATAACCGGAAATGATGTATCATAAATTAGCTTCTTTGCACTGATTTTACAATTAAAGTCATGATAAAGTTATTTTTATTATTATTTAGTCCTTTTAAGAAGAAGGATCTATTTGCTTTTGTCTGAAACTACAGCAGGCTCTTTGTTATTAGGGAATTTCTGAATATAATGTTATTAAAGAATATTAGTTGGAAGATTTTGTTTTTGTTATACCAGTTTAATAAACAACGCGTACATCGAAATTATTTTCCGATATATAAAACTTTTCGTTTTTAAATTCAGCAGATGCAAACTTCAATCTTAAAAACTGCATTAGTACATTTTACAGTAAAACGCTTCGGTTTATATATAGCCCTACTAATATTCTGGTTATGGATGGTGCATATGCCGGTTTGACATATATTTCTGTGTGGCATTAATATTAACGCACCTGAGCCGTAAGTAACAAATTTCGTCTACTTAGTAAGATTTTTGTAAAGCACTCATTTGAATCTCACAAAATTAATTTCATTAATATAAAATTGTTGAGTTTCTTCCTGACATCTAATATGGTCTTTTTAAATTTAAAACTATCCTGTCAGAAAACACATACACGGGATCCTAACATGAGAAACACAACAATAAGTAGCAACAATGAAAATGTCTGTATTTTTAAATCAATTCTTATAAATATAGTGATATGTTTTTAAATGAACTTTCTATAATAATGTGTAAAGTTCAACTTTCAATAAAGATCATAAGCATATATATGTTATGATATAATAAACCAAACTTTTAATTCGAAATTGGAGATTTCATATTTAATTACCTAACAGTTAAAAAAATTCGAAAATTTAAAATCAGAATCATCAACTTTTGAGCGTCAACTAGGATTCGCATTTTAAATAATTTCGAAACTTGACGCTCGACTTGTCATCATCCAGTTTTTTGTAATGAGGTACTAAAAAGATAAAACTTTGAATGCGCTTTAGTTTGAAATATTTCATATTAGCTAAATTTTAATATGAATGAATATAAAAATCCATTTTCTGGTCGATTTAAATTATTTACTTATTTGACATATTTGTTATGATTGGCAATTTTTGGATGCATGTCAGTTAATATGTTAATAAAAATACAACAAGGAAACTGTAATGGACCGATTTGTCTTTTAACTGATTTGAAATATTTTTTCCAATAAAAGTGATGGAAAAGTGAGTTTTGCAACTTTATTACTAGTAGAAGAAGGTTTTCATAAAATATTACTATTCCAGTTCTATTAAAAATTGGCTCATCATTCATGCTCAAACATTTCGTTTCGAATGCTAATTAAAAATCAGATTACATTCGTTATTGAGGTTAAAAATTTTCTACGAATTTTCTTTTTTCGTGCAGATTTTTATTAAACGTTTGTTCACCCCAATGTCATTTATTAAAACCTTTGATTAATGTTTTGCACATATTACTCCTTGAATAAGTTATTTTTAATTATTGCTTAGCTTTTTCTTCCGAAATCATTTTGAAAGAAAATAATTCTAATATATCCGCTTATTTCAATTACATATTCTTATAATTCTGTTTGAGATGCTGCAAGTAATGTAATATTTACGTCATTGATGTAACTTTGATAATAATTAATATTCGGTAGTCAAATTTTCTGCTGAAAACTAAATATTAAAATATGTTTTTTATTTTTTTAACAAAATGTAACGTACATTAAACAAATATATATTTTTTAATTTATGCTCAATTTTATTTAGATAAACTTTTGCCATTTGTGACTTAAATTGAAAAAAGTTTCAGTTTCAATTTTTATCTTCAGTCATTTTTTTAACTAGCTGGTCCAGATCAAATCAAATCAGATCGATTTTTAACAATTTAAATGTAGAAAATTTCAAATGTATTCGTTAATTCTTAGACATTTGATCAGGTCCGCTTTGATTGAGCTAAGAGAGCGATGTGAGTGAGGCGAGCGAAGCTCTTTGTGACCCCTCTAATGTTTTTTTGTCGTGTAATGCTATTTCTTCTAAACTATTCGGCTGATGACCATCAAATTCAGCACAGTAATAGCTGCCATGGGTGGCATCGTTTGCGTAACACAAATTCGATTAAAATCGTTTTGTGTGACGCTACTTCTGCGAAACTATTCGGCCGATGATCATCATATTCAGCACATTGGTAGCTGCTATGGCCGGCATCGTTTGCGTAACACATGTCTGATACAAAGCCCGGAAGGTTATGTCACAACCTAATTCTGACATCATATTTAAATTTTCGGTAAAGTTTATCTTCAGATAATATTATGGACGTCATTCGGTCAAGTAGTTTAAGAGTCATGAACTATTAAAAACTCTTGAATGATTACCTCCAGTCATAAATTTTGAAACAATCAAATTTAGGCAAATGTAACCATTGAAAAGTATAGTACATAGACTATTCAATCCCAAAATTTTAAGTCCATCTGATAGCAAGAAATAACGTATTTATTACATGTGCTAAAGCAAACGTTGTCCATTATTGGGCCAGGTGCTTCTCGTAGTATCTGTCTCTTTTTACTCATGCAAACAAGCTGACCTGTTTAAAATATAAAACAGATGTTATATAGCATCGTATTTTTAATTATTATATACATTTTATATATTTTAACTTTAAAGTTGTTTTTTCTCGGAACGACATTTTGTAAGTCAATGGATATCATTCGTAAAATATTTCAATCAAACGTTCTGGAATTGTAGCTATTAAAATTATCTTGCCCTTGGACAAAAGGAATTTAAATTTTGATCAAAATTAATATTTTTATAGACGTTAGAATAGCCATGCTCTTGACCAAATTATAGCCTTCTCCTTTCAACAGTCGTCATATTGTTCAAAATCACTATAAGTTTATATCTTTCGTTCAAGGGCAAGTTTATTTTAAATACAAGGTTGAGTTTAAAAGTAATGCCTCCATTGATATAACTTTTGTTTTTTTTTCAGCTACTGAACTATCTATTCTTGATATTGTAGAAGTAACCTGACTCTACTTATATAGTATTTACCTTTTCAGATTGACTGATTCGAACCATGGATCTGAAGCTAAAAGAAAGAGCCGTCATTGAAGATCTGTCAAAAGAAGGTTTAGCACCTATGGACATCCATAATCGCTTGCAGAATTTTTATGGGGACGTTGTAATGGACATTAGGAAACGGAAACTGCAGATAAACCGAGAAGCGACCAGCAGACAACTTCAGTCACAGATGTAAATCGAGAACGTGCCAATGAATTGATTCGAGGAGACAGACTCATTACGGTTCAGAATGTTGTTGATGCATTGAACGTCCCTATAAACATTCTTCAAGCGATTATTGATTTCTTTATGTGCATAATTTTTTTTTCCAGAAATTCAAAGACGACTCTCCCTTTTAGCATCAGATCCATGGTTCTAATCCGTCAATCTGAAAAAAAAAATATTATATAAGTAGAGTATGGTTGCCTCCATAATATCATGCATAGATAGTTTAGTAGATGTGAAAGAAATAAAACTTAGAGTAATGAAGGTATTACTTATTGACTCACCCTCGTATTATTAAAATCGATTGGCTTCGATTGTTTCAGGTAAGCAGTTTCCGCGTTATCATGTGCACAGCACGCCATTTGCGAAATTAGGTGTATCGGGTCAGGTGCTGGGCCATAAATAAAACCATTTTTCTTTAGATATTGTCCCATAAAAAGTCGTGATTAAACTTTAAAACTGAAGAATTCAAACGTACTATTTGTATGTTCAAGTTTTTACATATTGTATACTTTCAAGGAACACAAATATGAAAAACTAGCTGTTACCCGTGACTTCGTTCACGTAACATTAAAAAAAGAATAAATGCATTACTTTAGTAAAACATTTCACTTGATAATTAACAACATAAATAATTAACCAAAGCTTTATCACATTTTATAGGAGACCATACGGTATTTCTTTGCTATAGGGGCTTTGACATAACCCAGTCTTAAAAAAGTGAAATTTCATGCCAAATAATATATACAATCGCGAAAATGAATCTGCAACCAATGAAAAAAGGAGAACCAAATAAAATCGTGAAAATCGAGGAATTCCTCTTCGTAAAACGAAAAACAACACTGGGAGAATTCTTCTATACAACAGTGCATTTTAGGTGGTATTTGGTGTACAATTTGTGTATGTGTGCATTGCTAAATGGGCATAATTATATTATTTGCATAGACATATGTTATACATTTCTTACTACATTATCTTGTTTATGTATATATTAAATTAAGTGCTTCACGCTAAGTGGTGTAAATAGTGAACAAACTTCTTGTGAATTTTATACATTGATAGATATTTCCCAAAGATATAACAATCTGGTGCGATTCTAAAATGTAAATAAAGGTTGCTAGAAAGTACTTTAAATTCTGCCCAATTTAACCTCGATATTTTCTCTATCGCGTGAAGAACACTATAAGCAAATAAATACCTACGACACAAATCTGATGATCTATATTTACATATTTTTGTTAGTATGTATAGGATTATTTTTTGATTTATTTCATGCGCTTGAAATATTTTACGCTTTCTCTAGGGTTAGGTGTCAAATAAATGTACTTTCTTGTTATTTTATTTTGCCATTTCTATTTATTCTATTTTCCATTCATTCCAATTATGTATATTGATTTAATTTACATATTCGTGTCAAAGAATATTCTTTAAAGTTATTATCAGGTTTAGGATTAGGAATAAAAATTGAACGACAATGGCATGACCAATTCAGGTTTAAAGTATGAACCAGGAAGTCTATTTACATCATGAAGCAATAAGAAAATTAGAAAGTTATCGTCTGATATTTTTTAATATGTTTTACAGTCATAGTTGGCATCAAAGGTGAGCGGGGAAATGATCATCTAAAATACCATTAAGTGTTTACCATTGAAAAAACAAATCTGGTTACAACAATGTATTTAATTTTGCGCCAAATTTCACTTACTAAAAAAAAAAAAAAAAAAAAAAAAAAAAAAAAGCAAATTGACTATGGACCTAATTACAGACCCCTAACCTTCCTATTCTCGGAGATGTTCTACCTATATGTAAAAAAAAAAATCTACTATATAGAACGCGCTTTCACGTTTATAATGTTATGAATTGGCACGATTGACTTGTTCAAGTTTACACAATTCGGCTTGAAGATAAGATTCATTACTTTTTGATTTCTTCTTTGCTTTTGCATTACGCGAAATGGTTGGTAAAATCGATTTTCTTTTCGATAACATTGTTGTTTTTTAAGTTTAAAAAATATTGTAATTTTACTTAAACATTGCTTTAAAATCTATGCAATTTTTCTTATCCTACAAGACTTTACAAAAATCTATTATGAAACAACTTTAAAAAAAGCTATACTTAAAAAAGACAACAAAGTTTTTCCTATTTTAAAACTAAAAGAAATGTAAAATTAAGTTCCGGTTCGAAACGACGATTTACAAATGTGTTTCGATTCTGGGAAAATGATAGAGGAAAAATGCTGTTACTTCGACACAATCATATTAAATCTTTAGCTTTTATGAGAAAAGCAACTTTCTTTTAAAAAATATGGTTATTTTTATTAAGATTTTCCGATTTTCGATACGGATAATTTTGCGATGCATATCATTAACATTTGCCATCCAATAGTAGAGAGAAAATGGGGCTCCGGCCCCAGGAGGTGGAGTGTGGAGCGAGGAGGGAGGAGGGCTCCTCCTCCTGAAGTGCCCTCCACCTCCCAAAGTGTGCACCTCCTCCTCCTCCCAAAGTGCCCTCCACCTCCCAAAGTGCCCTCCTCCTCTCAAAGTGCCCTCCTCCACTACTTAAGATAAGGGGATTAATTAAGGATTAGTGTTAATTAATTTTAATTAGGGAACTTAGAAATTTTTTGAAGCAAAATTATTATTATTATTTTTTTTTTTTTCAACGAGAGTATGCAGTTTGATTATGAGTGTATGCAGTAGAAGTAAATGATTAATTAATTAAAAATATTAATTAAAAATAGTAATTAATTAATTTTAATTGCAGAACTTAAAAAATTTCGCGAGATTTTTTCAACGAGAGTAGGGTATTCGATATACATGTTAGAGGAGAATTTTAAAAGTCAATAATGGTTTAATTAAAAAGGGTGATTAATTTTAATTGGGGAACTTAGACATTTTTCGAAGCAAATATTTTTTCAACGAGATAGGCTATTTGTTATACATGTTAGAGTATATTACAGGTGAATTTTAAAAGTCAATAATGATTTAATTAAAAAGGGTCATTAATTAATTTTAATTGGAGAACTTAAGAAATTTTGGCAAGATTTTTTTTTCTCTCAACGAGAGTACGCAGTTTGCATGTGCAGTAGAATGGTAGATGATAGTAATTAAAAAGGGTCATTAATTAATTTTAATTGGCTGACTTCAACATTTTTGAGGCAAACAGGCCCGTTTTAATGAATTCGATATAGGTTGTAGTAGGTCCCGCATGAATTATACTGTACTCAACTGAATAGCTCCCCCCTCCCCCTCCCTTTTTTACCCAGAGGGGGCCCTTCGATAGACTAACAATACACACTTCTAAAAATATAGAGTACTATAAAAAGAATTTTAGCGTATATGTAAATAAACAAGTATGTAAAATCAGGCATAGTAGCATAATTCATGAATCACTTTCCAACATTATCGAAATGTTATGTGAACAAAATATAATTTTACCATCTAGTGCATTAGTTAATTAAAATAGTGAACAGTTACAGATCCCCTTTTTAATAAAAAGGCCCAAGGCCCTTCACAAAAAATCCAAAGAATTCAAGAAAAAGCTTTACCCAACTGATAGCCAAAACATATAGGATTCTTAAATGGATTGAAGTATACAAATAGGTTCTACAGGAATACATTTATTTAGGTTAGCATGTAAAAATAGTTAAAAGTTATAGGGAAGCCTTCGAATGGAGTGATTATACGTTTTGGGGACCCTTCAAAAGAAACTGGAAACAGTTATAGATATTGAACCCTTCACAAAAAATTGGACAAATCCCCTTTTTAATAAAAAGGGCCCCTTCACAAAAATTCCAATGAATTCAAAATATGCATAAATACTAGAATCCTTCATACATTCACTTCGTCGATCCCCCCTTTTTTTTTTACCTTTCGAAGTGTGAACTCGCATTAGACTAAAGGGTCCCTTCATAAAATAAATGAGATACGTGCCCTATTCAATTAAAAACAACCCTTCACAAAAACTGTAGGGGTTCCCTTTTGGAATAAAAAAGCATCCTTCACAAAAATTCCAATTATGCATAAGATCCCTTCATAAAATCAGATAATTTACACTTTCGCCTTTTTTTTTTTTTTCAATTCAAGTTAGGCTAAAAGTACAGCTTGCGCGTTGATATGTTCAAAACACATAGTTATAGATATTAAGCTACCTTCACAAAATAAATTCAATAGATTCATGTTATATTATGGCGACAGAAATACAAGGGATACTCACCTTCCATGAAAATGCAAGGTCCGCTGTTTGAATGAAAAGGCCTCCCTTCACAATATACCCTGTAAAAATATTATGATTCAACAGATATTTTAAGAAATAGAGTACTAATCTCAAATGAATACGAATTCATGCAATGTAAAAAATAGGTTTTACACGAACACATTTTTAGTATAACGTTCAAAATATAGTTTTTAGAAAAAAGATTCATGTTTCACCAAATTTATCATACAAGTCTGTAAAATAGGGTAGATCATTTCATGAAAAATAATTGAATTTTCGAATGATTGTGCTTTAAAATACATATTTATAACTGCAACTAAGATTTGAATGTTACCCCCTCAACATGCATATCGCTGAATCATAATGAGTCATATTATCAGATAAGCGAAGATCTTGCTTTGATTTCACCCCGTATGCGATAATGAGTCACTCCGCGATAAGAAATACCTGAGACTCGTAATTTCTGACACATTTTTTGTAGGTAAATGAACTATTTAAAACCGTTAATGTATACGAATTATTTCGTGTAGTTCTATATAGGTGCTACTCTTCATATATACATATGGTGATATATACTAAAATCTGTTAAGTTTTAAAAGGCTTCACTGTGTATTCATTGTAAAATAAGAAATATCCCTTAAGAATTTTGAGTATAAGAGACGGGTTTAAAGGAATTTGAATCTGTTTAAATGTACCTGTGTTTAAATGAATTTGATACAGCTTAGGGTAAAAAATATACAGGAGTCCCTATAAAATATAGGAATTAAATTTTAAATAATATAAAACTAAATTACATTAGTCTATGCTTTTTTTGTATAGAAAAATTATACTAAATTGAGTTTTTAGTATTTTAACTTAAAAACTTCTTTTGAGGAATGAATAACTAACCTTTTGACTTTGTTTTTATAAAATATATATTGTGCTATTTAGTTAGGGCATTATTTAAAAAAATTTTGTTTTTAATATTGAAAAAAAAAAAAAAAGTATCTTACCTAAATATTTAAACCATAATGTACTGGAATTCATCCAAATTTGATCGACTGCATGCATGTCTTAAAAGAACTAAACGTGTTCGCTTATCTCTTAAAACCACGGGATATTATAACGTTATGGATAAAGCATAGGGTAGAATACAGAATGAATAGGTATTATAAAGCAGAATCATAAATTTTGCATACTTTACACTTGTAGTATGTGAAATGATTGCTACTATTGACTATATGAGAAAATGAATCATCAACGAATCTTATTAGTGTATGTTATATTTAACCAACAGGCTTGAAATGCGTGAATTTTGACTAGAATTAATCATTGAATGTAAAAATGATTTATTTTTAGATCTAATATTTATATCGTTTAACATTTTAAAATATATACATAAATTAATCTTACCTTATTCACAAACTTACAATCCCGTCTTCAATATATGACTACAGCATGAAAAAACATGCGTGCTATACTTGTATAGCAACAGACCAGAAATGATTTCAGTACAAGTCCATTATCTTATCGTTAATCTATAGATTAGTAACATCACGTGACTGATTGCGATAACATTCTATATAAGATTTACTGATATGAATACATTTCAATTCATTTTTCCCAAAAGCAAGTGTATGAGTTGGTTGTGAAATCTAGGTAAGTATCCTTACTTTATATGTTTAAAGTTATAATATATGAATAGATATAATATTAATGTATTTTTTCAATATGTATGGTAGGCAAAAAGGAATAGGTAGGCAAAAAGAATAGGTATTATTGCATGTTTCCTCTAATTTATTTTTAAAATAATTATTTTAAAAATACATACTAACAATTTATGCGATGAGTCACACAGCATGATGGGACGATATATGAAATTTATTTTTATATTATACAAGCTCCTATATACAATTCATATGGGTGAGCAAGATTATTTTTAGAATTTTTCACTCTTACCCTCTATAGGCTATACTTTTAAAATAGTAGTATTCGAATACTCGTAAAATGTAATTATAGCTTAGTAATTTTCTAGTCTTTTAACTGTGCCGTTGAAGGAGTATTGTCATATTTAACTAACAGGTTCGAACATGCGTGAATTTTGACTAGAATTATTCACTGAATGTAAAAAAAAAAAAAAAAATGATTTATATTTAGATCTAATATCGTTTAACATTTTAAAATCCTATTAAAAGTATATACATTAGTATGCTTGTGAAAGGACTATTGTTAATACGAAACGTTGTGTGAAGTGTCCTGTTTTAGGGTTAAAAGTTTCGTGAAGGGGTCTGTTTGAAGGAGCCTGTTTCGAAATGACTTAAGAACGCACAATTTATTCCTAAACATTCAACTCGATTCGTTATATATGCTTTATTAAGTATTCAATAAAAAATAATAACTAAGAAATAAAATTAAAAATAGTAATTAAGAGATATCCTTAAGAATTCTTGCGACAGGAGATTGGTTTTAATTAAATAGGTTAATGAATCTAATTCGATACAAGTCTTGTTAAAACAGAGATTATAGTTAAAATACACATTAATTATACAGCATTACACTGTATTACACAATGCGCTACCTCACCTATATTATCACAGAAATACCTTCGATAAAATTTAGACTAACAATACGCACCTAAAAAATATATACAGAGTACCCAGAAAATGATAGGAATGAATGAAAAATTTTAACGTAAATTATAAAATAGGATCTACAATAAGTGACAATAATTAAATATGAAGGAAAAATCATGAGTCATGGTATACTTTATGAAACACTTTCCAATGCTATGTGACTATCGTTAAGAATTTGAAATAAGTGAATTAGATTTAATAATTCATACTGGAAATGTATTTTTAAAAAAATTAATAGCTTCGTATACTTTTAAATCATTCAAGACATATGATGAAGATTTAACCGCTGCAGAACGACTAAAAACTAGTATCTTAATGAATCGACCTATTTACGTCGGGTTCACAATTTTAGAATTATCTAAATTAGTTATGTATGATTTTCATTACAATTTTATAAAGAAAACATACAAAGATCATGCAGTTTTACTCTTTACGGATATAGATTCCTTAACTTATCATATTCAAACACATAATATTTATAAGGATATGGAGCACCATCATGATTTTTTCGACTTTTCTGAATACTCGAAATCCCATCGTCTAAACCGCACAAGTATCGAACCCACAAACATATAATCAGACTTGACATTTTATAACCAGGATGCTAACCACAGGGCTAAGTGAGCCCCCGCTTATTTTATAGTCACCACGCTGACTATTGGACTTAGTAAGCCCCAGGCTAATTTATATCCACCACGCTAACTATTGGGCTTAGTGAGCCCCTGCTTATTTTCTAGTCAACATGCTAACTATTGGGCTTAGTGAGCCCCAGGCTAACTTATACCAACCACGCTAACTGTGGGGCCTAGTGAACCCCCGCTTATTTCATAGCCACCATACTAACCACAGGGCTAAGTGAGCCCCCGCTTATTTCATAGTCACCATGCTAAGTATTAGGCTGAGTGAGCCCCAGGCTATTTTATACTCACTATGCTAACTAATGGGCTGAGTGAGCCCCAGGCTATTTTCTACCCACCACGTTTACTGGGCTTAGTGTGTCTCCGCTTATTTTATAGCTACCACGATAACCACAGGGCTGAGTGAGCCCCCGCTTATTATATAGTCCACACGCTAACTACTGGGCTGATTAAGCCCCAGGTATTTTATACCCATCACGCTAACTACTGGGCTGAGTGAGCCCCAGGTTATTTAGTAGCATGAATATGATTTCCAAGGTATATGTCCTAACATGATTTAGACCATTGACTATGGTAAGATAAAGCTAGGAAGTAAATTGGTAAACTATGTACCTCGAAAACTTACTTGTATTTTATTAAATATCTGCAGAAATTAGCATAGTTTATTAAAATTATGTACATTCTTATTAGTTTATGAATCTACTAACTTATAATATCTATATGGTAACTTGGATTATTAGTATTCCCACTTAAAAATTTCTTTTGTAGATTTAATATGATAAACACTAACATGAGACTGACTAAACTTTTACCATTTTCATTTCAACTTAGTTTTAGGAAATTTATCTACATAGCTTTAAATTTTACTGTTTAGTAAGTCTATTATTTCAAAGTATTATTTTTTAGTTCTAATATTCAAAACATATTCATATCGTTTTATATAGCAGGTATCAAATTAATTTAAAGTCATATTAAAAAATATATATATATATATATACAAATACTATTCTTACCTAACACGCCAGCTAGCTAAGCACCCAACCATCTCACACCAAGACTCTGAGAAAAGTGAATGCTTGTTTAGGGCCTTATCAGCTAATATAATCACTGATAAGACTTGATCACGTGACATGTGACATCACTGTTTAAGTGATATCACGTGATCATGTGGTATCATCCAATACGTCACCAATGACGTCAGAGATCACGTGACTAGGTCATAAAAGAACCAATTGCTAATTGCAATTAACAATTAACCTTTATTTGATTTGTATAATATATATATAGATAAATTAATACCTGATTTTTTTATTATTTCGTAAAACAAGGTACATGTGTTATGTATTACGAAATAATACATAGAAAAATCAGGTATTAATTTATCTATATATATATTATACAAATCAATTAAAGGTTAATTGTTAATTGCAATTAGAAATTGGTTCTTTTATGACCTAGTCACGTGATCTCTGACGTCATTGGTGACGTATTGGATGATACCACATGATCACGTGATATCACTTAAACAGTGATGTCACATGTCACGTGATCAAGTCTTATCAGTGATTATATTAGCTGATAAGGCCCTAAACAAGCATTCACTTTTCTCAGAGTCTTGGTGTGAGATGGTTGGGTGCTTAGCTAGCTGGCGTGTTAGGTAAGAATAGTATTTGTATATATATATATATATATTTTTTAATATGACTTTAAATTAATTTGATACCTGCTATATAAAACGATATGAATATGTTTTGAATATTAGAACTAAAAAATAATACTTTGAAATAATAGACTTACTAAACAGTAAAATTTAAAGCTATGTAGATAAATTTCCTAAAACTAAGTTGAAATGAAAATGGTAAAAGTTTAGTCAGTCTCATGTTAGTGTTTATCATATTAAATCTACAAAAGAAATTTTTAAGTGGGAATACTAATAATCCAAGTTACCATATAGATATTATAAGTTAGTAGATTCATAAACTAATAAGAATGTACATAATTTTAATAAACTATGCTAATTTCTGCAGATATTTAATAAAATACAAGTAAGTTTTCGAGGTACATAGTTTACCAATTTACTTCCTAGCTTTATCTTACCATAGTCAATGGTCTAAATCATGTTAGGACATATACCTTGGAAATCATATTCATGCTACTAAATAACCTGGGGCTCACTCAGCCCAGTAGTTAGCGTGATGGGTATAAAATACCTGGGGCTTAATCAGCCCAGTAGTTAGCGTGTGGACTATATAATAAGCGGGGGCTCACTCAGCCCTGTGGTTATCGTGGTAGCTATAAAATAAGCGGAGACACACTAAGCCCAGTAAACGTGGTGGGTAGAAAATAGCCTGGGGCTCACTCAGCCCATTAGTTAGCATAGTGAGTATAAAATAGCCTGGGGCTCACTCAGCCTAATACTTAGCATGGTGACTATGAAATAAGCGGGGGCTCACTTAGCCCTGTGGTTAGTATGGTGGCTATGAAATAAGCGGGGGTTCACTAGGCCCCACAGTTAGCGTGGTTGGTATAAGTTAGCCTGGGGCTCACTAAGCCCAATAGTTAGCATGTTGACTAGAAAATAAGCAGGGGCTCACTAAGCCCAATAGTTAGCGTGGTGGATATAAATTAGCCTGGGGCTTACTAAGTCCAATAGTCAGCGTGGTGACTATAAAATAAGCGGGGGCTCACTTAGCCCTGTGGTTAGCATCCTGGTTATAAAATGTCAAGTCTGATTATATGTTTGTGGGTTCGATACTTGTGCGGTTTAGACGATGGGATTTCGAGTATTCAGAAAAGTCGAAAAAATCATGATGGTGCTCCATATCCTTATAAATATTATGTGTTTGAATATGATAAGTTAAGGAATCTATATCCGTAAAGAGTAAAACTGCATGATCTTTGTATGTTTTCTTTATAAAATTGTAATGAAAATCATACATAACTAATTTAGATAATTCTAAAATTGTGAACCCGACGTAAATAGGTCGATTCATTAAGATACTAGTTTTTAGTCGTTCTGCAGCGGTTAAATCTTCATCATATGTCTTGAATGATTTAAAAGTATACGAAGCTATTAATTTTTTTAAAAATACATTTCCAGTATGAATTATTAAATCTAATTCACTTATTTCAAATTCTTAACGATAGTCACATAGCATTGGAAAGTGTTTCATAAAGTATACCATGACTCATGATTTTTCCTTCATATTTAATTATTGTCACTTATTGTAGATCCTATTTTATAATTTACGTTAAAATTTTTCATTCATTCCTATCATTTTCTGGGTACTCTGTATATATTTTTTAGGTGCGTATTGTTAGTCTAAATTTTATCGAAGGTATTTCTGTGATAATATAGGTGAGGTAGCGCATTGTGTAATACAGTGTAATGCTGTATAATTAATGTGTATTTTAACTATAATCTCTGTTTTAACAAGACTTGTATCGAATTAGATTCATTAACCTATTTAATTAAAACCAATCTCCTGTCGCAAGAATTCTTAAGGATATCTCTTAATTACTATTTTTAATTTTATTTCTTAGTTATTATTTTTTATTGAATACTTAATAAAGCATATATAACGAATCGAGTTGAATGTTTAGGAATAAATTGTGCGTTCTTAAGTCATTTCGAAACAGGCTCCTTCAAACAGACCCCTTCACGAAACTTTTAACCCTAAAACAGGACACTTCACACAACGTTTCGTATTAACAATAGTCCTTTCACAAGCATACTAATGTATATACTTTTAATAGGATTTTAAAATGTTAAACGATATTAGATCTAAATATAAATCATTTTTTTTTTTTTTTTTACATTCAGTGAATAATTCTAGTCAAAATTCACGCATGTTCGAACCTGTTAGTTAAATATGACAATACTCCTTCAACGGCACAGTTAAAAGACTAGAAAATTACTAAGCTATAATTACATTTTACGAGTATTCGAATACTACTATTTTAAAAGTATAGCCTATAGAGGGTAAGAGTGAAAAATTCTAAAAATAATCTTGCTCACCCATATGAATTGTATATAGGAGCTTGTATAATATAAAAATAAATTTCATATATCGTCCCATCATGCTGTGTGACTCATCGCATAAATTGTTAGTATGTATTTTTAAAATAATTATTTTAAAAATAAATTAGAGGAAACATGCAATAATACCTATTCTTTTTGCCTACCTATTCCTTTTTGCCTACCATACATATTGAAAAAATACATTAATATTATATCTATTCATATATTATAACTTTAAACATATAAAGTAAGGATACTTACCTAGATTTCACAACCAACTCATACACTTGCTTTTGGGAAAAATGAATTGAAATGTATTCATATCAGTAAATCTTATATAGAATGTTATCGCAATCAGTCACGTGATGTTACTAATCTATAGATTAACGATAAGATAATGGACTTGTACTGAAATCATTTCTGGTCTGTTGCTATACAAGTATAGCACGCATGTTTTTTCATGCTGTAGTCATATATTGAAGACGGGATTGTAAGTTTGTGAATAAGGTAAGATTAATTTATGTATATATTTTAAAATGTTAAACGATATAAATATTAGATCTAAAAATAAATCATTTTTACATTCAATGATTAATTCTAGTCAAAATTCACGCATTTCAAGCCTGTTGGTTAAATATAACATACACTAATAAGATTCGTTGATGATTCATTTTCTCATATAGTCAATAGTAGCAATCATTTCACATACTACAAGTGTAAAGTATGCAAAATTTATGATTCTGCTTTATAATACCTATTCATTCTGTATTCTACCCTATGCTTTATCCATAACGTTATAATATCCCGTGGTTTTAAGAGATAAGCGAACACGTTTAGTTCTTTTAAGACATGCATGCAGTCGATCAAATTTGGATGAATTCCAGTACATTATGGTTTAAATATTTAGGTAAGATACTTTTTTTTTTTTTTTCAATATTAAAAACAAAATTTTTTTAAATAATGCCCTAACTAAATAGCACAATATATATTTTATAAAAACAAAGTCAAAAGGTTAGTTATTCATTCCTCAAAAGAAGTTTTTAAGTTAAAATACTAAAAACTCAATTTAGTATAATTTTTCTATACAAAAAAAGCATAGACTAATGTAATTTAGTTTTATATTATTTAAAATTTAATTCCTATATTTTATAGGGACTCCTGTATATTTTTTACCCTAAGCTGTATCAAATTCATTTAAACACAGGTACATTTAAACAGATTCAAATTCCTTTAAACCCGTCTCTTATACTCAAAATTCTTAAGGGATATTTCTTATTTTACAATGAATACACAGTGAAGCCTTTTAAAACTTAACAGATTTTAGTATATATCACCATATGTATATATGAAGAGTAGCACCTATATAGAACTACACGAAATAATTCGTATACATTAACGGTTTTAAATAGTTCATTTACCTACAAAAAATGTGTCAGAAATTACGAGTCTCAGGTATTTCTTATCGCGGAGTGACTCATTATCGCATACGGGGTGAAATCAAAGCAAGATCTTCGCTTATCTGATAATATGACTCATTATGATTCAGCGATATGCATGTTGAGGGGGTAACATTCAAATCTTAGTTGCAGTTATAAATATGTATTTTAAAGCACAATCATTCGAAAATTCAATTATTTTTCATGAAATGATCTACCCTATTTTACAGACTTGTATGATAAATTTGGTGAAACATGAATCTTTTTTCTAAAAACTATATTTTGAACGTTATACTAAAAATGTGTTCGTGTAAAACCTATTTTTTACATTGCATGAATTCGTATTCATTTGAGATTAGTACTCTATTTCTTAAAATATCTGTTGAATCATAATATTTTTACAGGGTATATTGTGAAGGGAGGCCTTTTCATTCAAACAGCGGACCTTGCATTTTCATGGAAGGTGAGTATCCCTTGTATTTCTGTCGCCATAATATAACATGAATCTATTGAATTTATTTTGTGAAGGTAGCTTAATATCTATAACTATGTGTTTTGAACATATCAACGCGCAAGCTGTACTTTTAGCCTAACTTGAATTGAAAAAAAAAAAAAAGGCGAAAGTGTAAATTATCTGATTTTATGAAGGGATCTTATGCATAATTGGAATTTTTGTGAAGGATGCTTTTTTATTCCAAAAGGGAACCCCTACAGTTTTTGTGAAGGGTTGTTTTTAATTGAATAGGGCACGTATCTCATTTATTTTATGAAGGGACCCTTTAGTCTAATGCGAGTTCACACTTCGAAAGGTAAAAAAAAAAGGGGGGATCGACGAAGTGAATGTATGAAGGATTCTAGTATTTATGCATATTTTGAATTCATTGGAATTTTTGTGAAGGGGCCCTTTTTATTAAAAAGGGGATTTGTCCAATTTTTTGTGAAGGGTTCAATATCTATAACTGTTTCCAGTTTCTTTTGAAGGGTCCCCAAAACGTATAATCACTCCATTCGAAGGCTTCCCTATAACTTTTAACTATTTTTACATGCTAACCTAAATAAATGTATTCCTGTAGAACCTATTTGTATACTTCAATCCATTTAAGAATCCTATATGTTTTGGCTATCAGTTGGGTAAAGCTTTTTCTTGAATTCTTTGGATTTTTTGTGAAGGGCCTTGGGCCTTTTTATTAAAAAGGGGATCTGTAACTGTTCACTATTTTAATTAACTAATGCACTAGATGGTAAAATTATATTTTGTTCACATAACATTTCGATAATGTTGGAAAGTGATTCATGAATTATGCTACTATGCCTGATTTTACATACTTGTTTATTTACATATACGCTAAAATTCTTTTTATAGTACTCTATATTTTTAGAAGTGTGTATTGTTAGTCTATCGAAGGGCCCCCTCTGGGTAAAAAAGGGAGGGGGAGGGGGGAGCTATTCAGTTGAGTACAGTATAATTCATGCGGGACCTACTACAACCTATATCGAATTCATTAAAACGGGCCTGTTTGCCTCAAAAATGTTGAAGTCAGCCAATTAAAATTAATTAATGACCCTTTTTAATTACTATCATCTACCATTCTACTGCACATGCAAACTGCGTACTCTCGTTGAGAGAAAAAAAAATCTTGCCAAAATTTCTTAAGTTCTCCAATTAAAATTAATTAATGACCCTTTTTAATTAAATCATTATTGACTTTTAAAATTCACCTGTAATATACTCTAACATGTATAACAAATAGCCTATCTCGTTGAAAAAATATTTGCTTCGAAAAATGTCTAAGTTCCCCAATTAAAATTAATCACCCTTTTTAATTAAACCATTATTGACTTTTAAAATTCTCCTCTAACATGTATATCGAATACCCTACTCTCGTTGAAAAAATCTCGCGAAATTTTTTAAGTTCTGCAATTAAAATTAATTAATTACTATTTTTAATTAATATTTTTAATTAATTAATCATTTACTTCTACTGCATACACTCATAATCAAACTGCATACTCTCGTTGAAAAAAAAAAAAATAATAATAATAATTTTGCTTCAAAAAATTTCTAAGTTCCCTAATTAAAATTAATTAACACTAATCCTTAATTAATCCCCTTATCTTAAGTAGTGGAGGAGGGCACTTTGAGAGGAGGAGGGCACTTTGGGAGGTGGAGGGCACTTTGGGAGGAGGAGGAGGTGCACACTTTGGGAGGTGGAGGGCACTTCAGGAGGAGGAGCCCTCCTCCCTCCTCGCTCCACACTCCACCTCCTGGGGCCGGAGCCCCATTTTCTCTCTACTTCCAATATTTTTTTTTTTTTTTACTTTTTAAAATTTAAATGAAAAATATGGTATCTTTATGTTAGCCGTGTGCAGACGATAAATCGCTAACCTATTCCATCATTCGTATTGAATTCATTAAAAATATAAATCTTTCACTCATTTCATTTAAAACACAGAACTTTAATTTACAACACATACATTTAAAATACATATATTACGTACATTTAAAATAATTCCTTTCATGTGAAAAAGAAAAAGAAAAAAAAAAAGAAAAATTAATCACAAATAATTTGATAACCCAAGATCATTTTATTTCAACATCAAAACAAATCTGTTTTATTTTTCTATATATGACATCATATTCGCTTGCTTTCCATACTTACTCGTATTTATGCACTTTGTATTATTATCAAATATTTGAAAACGCACGTTTTATGTCTAATATGACATCATTTCATATTCTGTTTAATTCTTAAATAATTCATTTCCTTTTCATTTTTCACGTGGAAAATTTTCAATTGAAAATAAATTGTTGATTAAAAATTATTACTCAGGGGTTTATTTTATATTGGCAACAATAAAGTATTAGCAACGGTAAAATAAATTTAACCGTTTTAAAAAAAGCTGCAAAACCGGGCCCTTTGGGCCAAACCAACCATTTTAAAATATACGAAAAAATGTCCATTTATTCTGTATGAAAATAATGAAATTTTTAATTTTTAAGAAAAATATTGATATAAAATAAACAAAAACCAGCCTATATTCATTTGAGGGTTATAATCAACTTATATGCAAAGATACAGGATAATTAAATGCTTCATTTTGACGCTGGCTTCAGCCTAACATTTGCACACAATCAGATTTATAATATTATTAGGATTACATCAGATCGTTGGTCGTGGCAGGCGGTAACCCTTTAATGTTAAATTCATTTTTATTCGTTAAGGGGTCTCAGGAGTCTTACTTTTCCTCCGAAGATGAAGTTTGCATCATGTCACATTTTATTTTATATCTGATTTCATATAACACACAATAAAATGAAATTTTTACAACTAATAGGTCAGTATCTGTTTTATTTAGAATAATTATTTCAATGCTGTACAATTCATATTTATTTATTTTAAAAAAGTTTAAATAAAAAAAAAAAGTAAAGAAACTTTTTTGCCTGGTATCCACTGCGCGCAATGTTTTAGCAAAAATATTGCTTCCAAAATAACAAACAAAATTGATAATGATGTAAAATTGATGTATCTTGAACTTATACTTCAATTTCAAGGAATTAAAAATTTAATATTTTTTAAATTTGCATTTTTTGGGCAAAAACGGAATTTTTTTAACTTTTTATAATTTAAATTTAAACTAAAAAAACATTAAATTTTTAATTGCTTGAAATTGAAGTATATGTTCAAGATACATCAATTTTACATCATTATCAGTTTTGTTTGTTATTTTTGAAGCAATATTTTTGCTACAACCTTGCGCGCAGTAGATACAAGGCGAAAAAGTTTTTTGACTTTTTTGTTTTAATTTAAACTTTTTATAAATAATTAAATAGACACATTGAAATAATAGAACATTGAAATAATTATGTTAAATCAAGGAGATATTGACCTATTACTGGTTAAAATTTCAGTTTATTGTGTGAATAAAATAAAATGTGACATGATGCAAACTTGCATCTTCGACCTGACCCCTTAAACTGAGACCCCTTAAACAATTCATTGCAATGAGGATGCTTTTTAAGCATATCAGAAAAACTACTTGTTGGAATCATTTGTAATTTTGGATTCACATGTTTCAAGCTTCTAAAATCGATTTCAGTTAAGAAATTCTTATATTACAATTCACATTTTGTTTATATATATATATATATATATATATATATATATATATATTTATTTATATAAATATATATATATATACTAGCTGTTACCCGTGACTTCGTTCACGTATCATTAAAATAAGAATAAATTCATTAATTAAGCAAAATATTTCATTCTCGATAATTAGAAACGTAAATAATTAACTAACTCTTGATCACATTCCATAGGAGACAATACAGTATTTCTATGTTATAGAGGCTTTGACATAACTAAGTTTTAAAAAAATGAAATTTTGTGACAAATAATCACAAAAAGGAAACTGCAACCAATAAAAAAGGCGGGCCAAATAAAATCGTGGAAATTGGCGAATTGTGTAAAAACATATGTCAAGTTTAACTGGTAAACCATTTTACTTTTAACGTCTTTGTGAAACGTTTTAATAGCCATCCTTCAAAGATAATGGAAATAGTATATTCTTTTTCATTAAATTCAATTCTTGTGAATAGGGAGCAATAATTGTAGACCTAAATGCATTGAGCTTAAATTTGCCTCCTTGATTTAATCTATAACTACAGCGCCTATATTCTAGGCGCTGTACTACAACTGAAAAAAAAATCTTTATTTCTAAATGAAAATATGTTGACAGACGATATTTGTTCTCCAGAATAAATTGACTCATGAATTTTGAATATGTGAAAATACGTTTTTATTTTTAAAAATTTTTACTGTAATCAAGATTTTTTTTCTTTCACCATCTATTCAAATTGAAAATAAATTCTTTTTTTCAGTTTTAATGAGAAAAAATATATTATTCCGTTTCATTTCTTCTTTTTTATCCACAAAATTGGAATAATTTAGTTGCCATTTTTAGAGCAACTTTGTTAAATTTATATAAAAAAAATAATAATAATCATATCTCGGAATTTAAATCATTTTTTTAAATTCTGAGAGTTTATGACATCCTCTGCGAAATACAAACAGGCGGTCAGATTTTAATATAATAGATTTGTAATTATTTTTATTTTCCTAATAATCATGGTGTGGTTTTTGGCAAAAAACTCTCATCTGTATGTAACTGATATTCATGCATAATAATCGCTAGCTAAATAAAAGCTAAAAACAAATATTTAAATTTTTCGTTTTAAATATGACGTGAAACTCATCTACTTTCTAAAATTACCGATTCTTGTATTATTAATGTAATGAATTGATTCACGCTCCTTCTAAAACACATTTGAAAATTCCCATTTTATTTCAAATATGACGTCACTTTTTCCTCAGAGAAATCTCTTTTAAATGGCACAATTCTTGTTAATTTTCTTTTTCTGGCAATCAGGACGTACATTTTAGCGGAAAACTCACATTTGTGTGTAACTGGTATTCAAGCTAAATATTAATCAGTATCGATAAAAAATATTTCAGTTTTTCATCTTAAATATTACATCCATTATCTATTTACTTTCATTATACATTGATATTCATGCTCCTTGTATTATTACGAGTATTTGAAAATACATGTTTTATTTATGACGTCATATTTGTCCAAGCCGAGGAGGATCCTTTTCATAGTTCCATGGTCCAAGCGAAATCTATTTTTTAATAATATAATTATTGTTGCACTTTTCCTTCTAATTATAACGCAGTTTTTGACAGAAAAATATCTTTTTATTTTAACCGATATTCACACTTCATGTATAATAAAAAAATACTCCATATTTTTGTTTCAAATATCACGGAAATTCATCTTCTTTTGAATTTTTTTAATTTTCAGTTTTCACGTGAAAATCGTTCAATTGAAAATTAGTTGTTGGGGAAAAATTATTTTTCCGTGTTTTTATTTTTGTGGCAACGATCAAAGTCCTAGCAACGATAAAGTAAAATGGTTAAATTGTATGGGAAAATGTCCATTTATTCTCTATGAAAATAATGAAATTTTTAATTATTAGAGAAAATATTTGAATAAAATAAACAAAAACCAGCCTATGTTAATTTGAGGATTATAATCAACGTATATGCAAAAATACAGGATCATTAAATGCTCCATTTTGACGCTGGCTTCAGCCTAACATTTGCACACAATGAGATTTATAATATTATTAGGATATATATATATATTGTTTATATAAATAAGAATATATATAATATATTCGGATACCATAGGATAATAATATTCATTGAGGGTACATAAAACATGTTCAACGAACCATATCTTTAAAGTGCATAATTTTCAAGAAACATGCGAGGGAAAAATTATGCGACGTCACATCCGTATCATCAAAAATAAGCCTTCTTGACTTCATTAAATTGTGAAACAGACGCAAAAGAAGATTTTAGAAAAAATAAGACATGTTAAAATATAAAAAACGTTGCCTTAAATGCGAATGATATGCGGGAGCAAAATATACAAATGTACAGTCACCGGTCAGGTCACTTTAAAAGGCGGAAACTTGAAACTATCAGCTATATTTGCATACTGATAGTGTATTCCGTTCGTGAGTGTTATGATGTATAATTCTTTTTCCGTTAGTACAATGATAATTCACGAAAAAAATACTAGGGAGCATGTGACGCCATACTTTTAATTTTGCGTTTTACTCGAAAACAGATGTATGGTTCTTTGAAGAAGTTTTATGTACTCATGGCCAGAATTCTCGTTCTGCACAATTTGTGCTGTGGTAACCAAATACTTGGTATAACCTATGTATCAAACTTTAGAGTTTTTATTCATTTTAGGATCTTTATGCCACACATTTGTAAGTTTTTATATGGATATATGTTTTTGGTAGTGATTTATTTGAATATATGTTCATTTCAAGTTTTCACGTACATCGTTTAGCAAATATAATTCCAATAAAATTTTTGTTTCGAGATTAGCTGCTCTGTTTTCCGATCTACAAAAAATGTAGCAATGCTTTTGACTTCATGGCAATAAATTGAATCAAGGATTGAATATATATTCTTTACCACATTAAAGTATTGCTGCAGTTGAAGTATTAGGCAACATATCGATTACAAATAATCAAGAAAATCATTATAACGAGAGACAACTTTTGAGAAGTGTAGGAAATATGTGCCATTTTAATTCTAAAATAAACAAACTGCAAGCACCAATGAACCAGATACAAACGTCCATTAACTTGGAGGAGAATGCGATCAAATACTGAATGCGATAAATCTGTTTGATATCATAAATTTATTTTTTTTGTTTACTTTAATGAATTTAATATTTCTCAGATATAAAAACAATTCTATGCAAAAATAACGTATTATATTAGTTCAATCAACAATAATCCCAAACTTATCAATCTACATTAATTGGACAGTCCACTGTATTTAGAAATTAATTTAACTTAAAAATGAATACCAAGAATTCATTAATACAATAATTGATATTGTATTTATTCATAACGTTTTGTATTATGTTTAATTTCTAATAGAAATTTTCAATATCTGTGTGTTACACAGTTTTCAATTTTGTATCTAATTTTGTATATAACTGTTTTATGCATTTTTTTAGACAACGACTCTCAATGAGATATAGCACAAACGTAATACCTTATTAAGATGTACAACTCAATAAAATATAATTAAATTTACTAATCAGATCATTTATTACATATATATATATATATAGACATTTATATATATATATATATATATATATATATATATATATATATATATATATATATATATATATATACAGGGTGATTCATAAAAGATGGGCAGAACTTTAAGGGGTTATAGTACACTTAAAGACAAATAATATTAAATAGGAGACTAAGGGTCCCAAACGTATTCCCAAGGAGATAGGGGGCATTAAAGTTTAGGGTCCGAAATTTCAAATGATTATAAAACATGGAAAAATTGGTCGATTCGTTTGCGGTTTTTGCAAAAAATTTTCTTTATGCCAGTATTTTCTTGAAATAAAATTTTAAAGTTCAATTTCAAAAAATGCCGATAGGGGGCGCTTTAGACTTTGGAGTAACAAACAACTATTTTTTAACGTTATTTTCTGTATTTCTTTAAATGATTTCGAAAGCTTAGACTTAAACTTAAATTTTGATCTAAAAATCTGAGTCCTAACGAG
Source organism: Maratus michaelseni (assembly GCA_963931845.1). Classification (NCBI taxonomy): domain Eukaryota; kingdom Metazoa; phylum Arthropoda; class Arachnida; order Araneae; family Salticidae; genus Maratus; species Maratus michaelseni. The sequence goes on from OZ007592.1 coordinate 310,211,359, forward strand.
TAGTTAAGTAGCGTAAACTGAAATTTGAAATTTGAAACCGTTCTCCCCCCAGAACAAAAATCAGTTATTCCCGATCTTTGTGTCGTAGATTAGGCTCTAACTACTGCCGCGTTTTGCTAAAATTATTCTTTATGTCAGTATTTTCTTGAAAATAAATTTTAAAGAAAATTTTCAAAAAAATCCGATAGAGGGCGCTTTAGACTTTGGAGTAACGAACAACTATTTTATACCGTTATTTTTTGTGTCTCATTAAATGCTTTCTAAAGCTTAGACTTAAACTTAAATTTTCAGCTCAAAATCTGAATCGCTGAGCGTGGTTCAGTAGCGAGGGGAGGGGGTTCAAATTTCAACTTCTGAACATAGTTCAGTTTGCACTACTTAACCATGCCCAACGATTCTGTGCTGTGATACGAGGCAAAAATACAACTTTCGTCAAGGACTGCATAGTCGGAATTCACTCATAAAGGCACTGGCACAGTTGGAAACGTCGCTCATGCAAACGTTAAAGCTCCATTCCTGACGCTAGTCACCGGGTGAAGAAGGAAACAGAAAGTATGCAAATGTCAAATGGGGAAGAAGAAGAACACGTATGCAAAATTTCGACACGATTCAGGCATAAAAACCACTGAACGGTGAGTCAAGTGTAAGTCGCTGTAGTAATGAATCGGAAGATGGTGCCCTTCACGAATAAGGAAAAGGCTGAGATGCATTTAATTTACGGAGCGGCAGATGGAAATGGTGCAGAGGCACAACGAATGTACGGAGAGCGATTTCCTAACAGGCGGTTGCCTAACCGCAAAACTTTCGAGCGCTTGCACAGACACTTGTGTGAGACGGGATCATTTCTCGCTTCCCGGTCGAATGCAGGTCGTGCAAAAAAGGACGAATCAGTACTTGTTGCAGAAGCCATTCTGGATGTAGTAGCGGCGCAGCCAAGTACAAGTACACGAACAGTGGCTAGCCAGGTGGATACCTCACAGTCCACGACTTGGAGGGTACTGAAGGATGAACATTTGCTCCCGTTTCATGTGCAACGAGTCCAGAAACTGTCTCCAGGGGATTATCCAAATCGTATTGAATTCGCCCGCTGGTTTCTGCAGCAGAACGCGCTAAATCCACATTTTGGACGAACTGTGCTTTTCACCGATGAATGTACCTTCACACGTGAAGGTACATTTAACACACACAATGCACATGTATGGGCGGATGTCAATCCACATGCTACGTATCCACATGCTCATCAGAGACGCTTTTCCATCAATGTTTGGGCAGGAATCCTCGAAGACCACCTAATCGGACCGTACCTTCTTCCTGAACGCCTCAACGGTAAAACATACCTCACATTTCTGCAACATGTGCTGCCAGACCTGTTAAACGTTGTTCCTCCACGCATCCGGCGGGTCATGTGGTTCCAGCACGATGGAGCGCCAGCCCATTACGTACGAGACGTCCACAACTATCTGGACATCACATTTCCGAACAGATGGATTGGTCGAGGTGGTCCTGTTGCTTGGCCTGCTCGCTCGCCAGATCTTTCACCCCTCGATTTCTTTTTTTGGGGATGATTGAAGGCTCTTATGTATGAGACACCCATTGAATCCCCCGAGGAACTGGTCGCCAGACTTTCCGCCGCTGTAGGGGAAGTGCTCGAAAAGCCTGATGTTTTCGCGAATGTTCGCCGTTCCATTCGTCGCCGTTGTTCTGCGTGCATAACCTCTGGTGGTCACAATTTTGAACATTTATTGTGATTACATGTTAATAAATATGCTTTGGTAACATAATCCTAATTTGTGTCTTTTTACCTCGTATCACAGCACACAATGTGTGGACATGGTAAACTGAACTGTGCTCAGGAGTAGAAATTTCAAACCCCTCTCCCCAGAAACTTAACCACGTCTAACGATTCAGATTTTGGGCTGAAAATTTAAGTCTAAGCTTTAGAAAGCATTTAATGAGACACAAAAAATAACGGTATAAAATAGTTGTTCGTTACTCCAAAGTCTAAAGCGCCCTCTATCGGAATTTTTTGAAAATTTTCTTTAAAATTTATTTTCAAGAAAATACTGACATAAAGAATAATTTTAGCAAAACGCGGCAGTAGTTAGAGCCTAATCTACGACACAAAGATCGGGAATAACTGATTTTTGTTCTGGGGGGAGAAGGGTTTCAAATTTCAAATTTCAGTTTACGCTACTTAACTACTCGTTAGGACTCAGATTTTTAGATCAAAATTTAAGTTTAAGTCTAAGCTTTCGAAATCATTTAAAGAAATACAAAAAATAACGTTAAAAAATAGTTGTTTGTTACTCCAAAGTCTAAAGCGCCCCCTATCGGCATTTTTTGAAATTGAACTTTAAAATTTTATTTCAAGAAAATACTGGCATAAAGAAAATTTTTTGCAAAAACCGCAAACGAATCGACCAATTTTTCCATGTTTTATAATCATTTGAAATTTCGGACCCTAAACTTTAATGCCCCCTATCTCCTTGGGAATACGTCTGGGACCCTTAGTCTCCTATTTAATATTATTTGTCTTTAAGTGTACTATAACCCCTTAAAGTTCTGCCCATCTTTTATGAATCACCCTGTATATATATACACATTTTTTATGTATGTAGAATAATGTAAAGCAATTCATATTTCATTAATTATCATGATTAAAATTAAATTGTCGTATATGGTTGATTTATGAATCTTCAGGGATTATATTTAACTAATTAACTTTACTTAAGTATGGTGATTATCATATTATTATAAGTATGGTGATTTGTTTCACATTTGAAAACACATTTGCTCTTTTATTTTTAAAAATAGTTACCACCACAATATCTAAATTGTTTTATTTTTGGTAAAATATAAACAAAACCTAAAGTACCATTTAACTTGATTACTAAACAAATTTTAACGCTTTGTATAAAAGAGAAATTCTAAAAAATAACTAGACGCTCTCATTAATTTATCAACTGCAAAACCTACGCAATCTAATAAATAAAAGTTCTGAAAGCACATCTTAAAATTAACTAGAAAATTTCATTTCATATAATTAATTAATGCTATAGCTTTACACTTATTTTAATTAGAATCTTTCTAAAAAATTATTAGGTGACTTACTATGCATTTCATCAGCTTCTACAAAGATGAAAAAATTTCTCATCTCTACTGCCATGGGATGTTAAATATTTTTTTTAAGTTTCTTTGCAATTTATATCGTATTAAGAATTTTAATTTCATTTTGACAAAATTAACTATGGTACAGATTTATTAGAGTACTTCAAAATTCTCAGCAAATTAATTATTAATAAGTTTGTATTTAAGTTCCAAAATATCATGTTTTTAAAAGAATACGTGGAATAGAAGATGATTTAGCAGGTTAATTATCTTAAATTGTCTTCCTTTCGAGAAACGTTTAGAAATGCACATCATTTTCACACACAAACGCAGTTTATGTAATATTCGCCACCAGTTCTTGGCTTTAAACAATAAAATCAAAATAACCAATACCTAAGATTGTATTTTAAGAATACGAAAGCTTACCAAGCTATTAACTTCAAAGAAAGAATAAAACAGCAATTTAGAAAACTGGAATTATGGAATATCGTATATCATTTTAACACTTTCCAACATAGTTGAAGAGTGTTTATGAATTTGGTTTGTCGGCCTGTTCGTACTCTAACTCAAGTAAATACAGTCGTAATACCATGTAATTAATATATGTTATTGAGATTTACAATAGCATGTTCGGTATTGAAAATGAAATGTGTAACATTTATACTTCGTTTACAGGGGAACTCATAAAGCCAGGAGAAATGGTGCGGGCGGAGAGATTGCGCACATAGAGGTCGGGGGGGGGGAGGAGTAGAGTGAGAGCGCAGCGACTCCAGGTAGTTGTACAACAACAGTAGTGGAGTGTCTACTTGAAAGTGTCCGTTGATCGCTTTGAGCGTTTAAGATAAGGTAATACTATTTTGTTTTGTTTTCCCAAAGTAAGTGCTTGAATTTTCATGGCTATTCATCAGAATTTCTCTGCAATGTCAATAGTATAAAATATGTTTTAACTTAAACGATTTCTCATAAGCTACTAATCTAAACTAACAATGTGAACATTAACTGTTCGTTTTAGTAGCGGCCATGTTTAAATAAAATGCCGCGCAACCTCTCCTACCGAAATTGGAGAGTTTGCACATCTGCTACTTAGGAGAGATGGCGCATTGTTCCCATTAGTTTCCATCGTAGGAGAGATTACGCAGCTTATTGGTAAATTAGCATAAAAAATTAAAAATGAAAATGGACTAATTTTAAGTTAAACGTGTTATTAAGTTACTTAATTTTATTTTGTAATCTTATCTGGACTTGCTTTTTCTGATTCTTTAATTTTTTTCCTTTAATTAAATTTTTTAATCGTTTTTAAAATTATTTCCTTCTTCTGATTCTTTAAGCATTAGGTTGAAATATTCACTCCCAATACAATAAAATTTGTTCACAAAAACCTTACAGCAATGTCATTTAAGTGTAATTATTATTGTTAACAATTTAGTTGTAGTTATTATTAGTTTACAATCTCTCCTACCCATGTGCGCAATCACACCAACCCTGTAAGGAGAGATTGCGCAAAATAACTTTCTTGGTTTTATTACAACTGTTCTATTAAATTTCAACATAACAGTAAAATAGCAATGGAAATGCATAAAAAACAAATGAAGTAAAAATTATTCATGGACAGTTTAGCAAAAAATTAATATTTAGATTTTTTATTGCTATTCTTTTGAATTGTGCGCAGACTCTCCCAGCTTTACCTTAGTTAGTTTTATTCAGGTCTAATGGAAAAAAATCCTTTGGAATGTAAATTAATGATGTTAAACTATTTCAAAAATATTGAAATGCATATATACATCACAAATTGTTTCGAAAAGCATTTGTAACAGCTAACAGTTTAAGAGTTCAGGGGCTTCCCAGGTGCAAAGCAACTTCACAGCCGGTAAATTTGCATTTGTTTAATACATCCTAGGGGCGCCATAAAAAAAGGCTAACCGTAGCACGATATGTACTACAATAAAGGTTTAAAGATATATATAAAAATGCGAGTAAAAGACGTCAGCTCACTGAGACAGAAGACGAAATGAATAGAAATATAGGAATGGTCTATTAATGGGGACTGGTTGCGCGAGCCGCCAATCCGAAAACAGAAAAGGGGAGCTTCTCTGGGAAATGCTAGAAAGTTCAAAAGAATAAGATTTGAGAAAATATAACTATAATAATTAAAAAAAATAGTTGATGGTAGCAATTAAAGCTAAAAGGATAGGGGGAAATAATAAAGTTCAAACTGTTCAAGAAAGAAAATCGCCATGGCCAAAATCAGCAAGTATCAAGTTAAAGGTGTAAATAAAAATCTGCTCCCCAAAAAAAGAATAATTTCACTGCCACCCTACCCCCTCATATATAGCCTAATTTACAAGAAATCAATTTAACAGAGGTTTTTTTTTAATTAAATAAAGTAAAAATGCAGGAAGTATGTATTAAAGTATTATTTATTTATTTTTAAAATTATTGCAAATATGAATATTGTATTTTAAAAGAACGAAAAGAAAGACAGAATATCAATATTTAAGTCAAATATTTTCAGTAAAATATTAAATGAAGATGCACTTCACCGACTTCATCGGACGGACCGCCACTGATCCAAACACTTCCTGGCCACGCCCCCTTCGCGTGAGTGAATTCATATACTGAAAATTCGGTGACTAAGAACTAAAAGATCTTCTCAACCCTGCAGTGCTCGCGCGGCGTCCCACAGACGCCAGGAATATTTCTTTTTAATTACTTTATAAACGGATGGGCGAGCAAGCTTGTGATGCCATCTACCTTTCTGTCAACTAAGCACAAATAAGTAATCATCGAAACAACGCCATTTGCATTTTAGTGCTGAGAGGAAAAGGTTATAAGCCAATGTGCACTGCTGGAGTCTAGGAGGACTATGGTCATATTTTATAGTATGATGAATGTAGCAGCTATAAATGCTCTAATAATTTATCAATCAGCCCCAGGCGCAGTAAGTTTTTAAAACTTTTGGGTCTGATTGCGTCGGCGTTCTCAATGTTCATCATTACCTATAAAAATAAAGCAGGATATTCAGAGCCTTTTCTAGATAAGGGTACAGTTCAACCTACAGAAGAGGCTCGAACTACCAAAAGGCAGAGATGTCATGATTGTATTCGATCCAAGAATAGGTATACCAAGTACAAATGCCGCAGGTTGGAAAACATTTCTATGTTCAGAACACACTCAGCAAATATGCGCTGATTGCTAATTTGTGCAACTAATGAAATGAGACAATTTCACTTGTATTTTTCATCTTTGTTTTTGCGTAAGTTGAATAAAATTAAGTCTCAGTGTAGACATGAGTTTTGTTATTTGTATTTGTAATATTAAATCACAAATATATATGTTTTACTACAATAATCCCTTTGAATTTATAAATTTGAATTGAATGACCTAAATATATATTAGTACAGCAAAAATATACCTGGCATCTGTCAGACGCCAGTCGCGCGACGTTTAACGTAACAATATGCCACGTGAGCACTTCAGGGTTAAAACACCATCAAAAACTTTTAAATACGCTAGGCCTTTCGAAAGATCTGAGTCTTTCTTCGGCAGGCGCAAAAAAAGGTGCGCTTCTACTATGAAAGCAGCAGCAAGAAGAGAAGCAGCAGAAGTGAGAGATAAGGGAAAGGAAACAAGCTGAAGAAGTAGTCAATAGGAAAGCAGAAGACAACAGCCAATCACAGGAGAGTATAATAAAAACGATACAACACAAAGTAGAAGGGAAATAAGGAAGAAAATTAAAAAAAAATCATTTTATTAAAATTTATTTTTTTATTTTATTTATTTTTATTTTCATGAATTTTTTATTTTCAATTTTCTTTCTTATTCCCCTTCTATTTTGTGTTCTATTGTTTTGATTATACTCTTCTGTGATTGGCTGTTTTCTTCTGTTTTTCTATGGACTGATGATTTCTACTTTCCTATTGGCTGTTTCTTAAACTTGTTTCCTTTCTCTTATCTCTCACTTCTGCCTTCATAGTAGAAGCCCGCATTTTTTGCGCCTGATGAAGAAAGACTCAGATGTTTCGAAAGGCTTAGCACATTTAAAAGTTTTCGATGGTTTTTTAAGAAGATCTTTTAGTTCTTATTGATTCACACTGTTTTAACTTATTTAATTTGGTAACTAGTCGAAATTTACAGCGAATCATTTCGGAACGGGTTACTATTTACCCCAAAATAAGGTCAAGCGGTCAAGCCTATTTCAAATAACATACTTTGTACATTTTAAAGATAATAACAAGGTCTCTTTTTCGAAAACATTCTGGTTCAATTACGTTTTATTGCCCGTATGTCGTCATACTATTTTAAACGTATTAGTAAAACTGAAATTATAAAAAAACTCACGTAATTTGCAAACTAATTTTTACAGTGTAAATATGATTTCTTGCTTATATTAAGAAATTTTAGTAAAATTAATATTGTAAATATTTTTAAAATGTATAATTAAAATGAAATCCCCCTCCGTCACCCCCCCCCCCAAAAAAAAAAAATCGAAAGGTCTCGTGAAATGCAAATACAACACACCAGGTTGCTATACCGGCTAGTGTATTTTTATTTTCGTGACTGTTACTAGAGAAAAAACTAAATACAAAATGGGAAACGAAAATGCTGCATCGCAAGTTGATTCTGAAACTTGCAATATTAAATCGTATTTAAGGCCTACACTAGCACACGAAGAAACGGGAAAACTAATTTAAACCTATGGGAGAAATCTTTACGGATTTCTCGCTTGTAATTTAATATTTTTTAATGTTTTTTTTTTTAGCATACTGAAGTTAATAAATAATGCTGTACGTTTGCACTTTTTCGATTTTGGTTAATTATTATTTTTTTTTTTACATCAGGGCACTTTTACTTCTGAAACCTAAACTATTCTTATATAGCAAAACTTTAACCAAAGTGCATACACACAACATTAGATATCAACCTCAGATATCCTATACAAAAAAAATCTTTTAAAAATATTAAAATACCAGCAAGATATGTGTAAAGTTTTTTCTCCCATACGTTTAACATTAGCGTTCAAGTTTCTTCGCGTTACTAGTCTAGGTTCTTAAGGCAAAAACATCCCATTTAGAAGAATATAATTGAAAGCTTTATTGAGGCCTATGAAAGAACAAAACTTCCATTCTCAGTAGGCAGCATGACGTTGCCTTTTTCGTTCTCTGCCATCTTTAAATTTAATAATGTATTCAATAATAATGTATTCAATCAATCGCATATTTAAATATAATTCATAGATATTTTACAAAATCTCATTTATATTATTTGCGTTTAGATGATTTGTCGTAGGGACAATAAACATTTTAAATTGCTATGAAAAATATGCTTTTTAAAGGGAACATTTCTGTCAGTTTGTAGAGAAAGGAATTTCCATACATTTACTAGCATTACAGTAATAATATTATATATGTACGTTGTATGGGTAAGCTGAGCGGCTATATGAAACTAATATTATAGCTTTATTTACTAAAAAGAAAATAAAACCTGTTTGTCTTTTATCAACCCATTTTTAATTGTATGTAATATACACAGCTGTTGTTTACTTCCCAATTAAGACCTTACATTAAATATTGCCCGTTTTAAAATTTCAATTCCGTCTTGTTCTTAGTTTGCAATGATAACATTAAAATCATAAAAAATAATTTTATGCTTTCAATTAACAAACAAAACAAAATCTATTTGATAGACGAAAACATATCGCTTATCCTCATGAAAACTGACACAACTTCAAAAATCCGTTTTGCTTTTTATTCCATTACTAGGTCTCACTTATGTCTGTCTTACTTATAATACTTGATCAAGTGTTATAAGTATAGTCATCAGATAGACTACTAGATTACGCTGTGTGTCACTTTGCCATCACAGAAGGGAGAAATATTGTGGCGGGAATACATTAACTCAATCCCTCCTATCTCTTCTACGTCTTGATTCATAAAACATAATTAAAATTAACAGTTTTACGCTTTTACAGCTGCATGCAGAGCTATGTGCTATAGTTTTACATTACATTAAAAAAATTGTCAATCTTGTTTTGCCTCTCCTGGTAAATGTAGTATTTTTGAGCTGTGTTTGTGGGTGAGCAATATGTAACAGGAAAGACGTGAAAGGCATAAAATTTAATGTAAACCAAGATTTTCATCAAGTGTTATTTTCAAAGCTCAACATTATGCGAAATTGAATCTGGATTTAGTTGATAAACCTTCGTATCAACACTGCAAAATCACTATCCCCACTATCCTAAACATGCGTTACATAAGGTTCGAAACTTTATGGGCATCAAAAATATGCGTACTTTGTTTTAATACTGAATGTTTCACATTCAAGTAAATTACTTTTCCAACATTCCACATGTGTTCAATGCTGAAAAAGTAATTTATATATTAATAATCAATATGAGTAAAACAAATAAAATAATAAAGTTAAATATAAAAAATTAGAAAATGCAATACGGATAGCTATATATAAAGAAAGTAAATGAAATAAATAAGTTTATAAATGAAGTAAATTCATTCCAGATTAATGAAAAATAAGTGTAGAATAGGTATTATTCCGATAAAATATCTTTCATTACAATGTTAACATCATTATTATTTGTTATATGATTCCGGTATGAGTTTTTTTTTTCGTCTACATAAGTTTGAAAACCTGACACTTTTTAGCTTATGCGACCAAATGTACATCTGTACAGGGCATTTTTCAATTTAAAGTTATTTTTCCTAATGTCTAAGTTTTTGTAATTATAAAAAGTATATGAAATCATACAGAATTAAATTTTCAATGACCACCATAAAATACAAAACTTATTGCTTAGTTCATTTTTAAAGATTTTTAAGACATTGGAAAATTTTTGAAAATATAAATCATCTAAAAAATAACTACTATAAGCTCGGGAATAAAAGCAACCTATGTGTGATATTATAATTAAAAAAATAATTTTATACATTTAAAAGAAATTTCTCATTTTCACATTTTTCTAAATGTAAATTGTTTCCTTATAAATTTTATTAACATGCACAATATTTCCTTACACATAATTGTACGTTTTAAGTGACTGTATGTTTATTTGATTCTGATTAAGTCGAGATTCTGACTTATATTAAATGCAAACATTCTTCAAATATTTTAATAATTATACTAGTTGCAATGGAAGGTACATTTAAATAGCATTGTGATTTCAAACTCACACGAATCCTTTATCATTCATATTTTGGTTTCTTCGTTAGTAGCCATCTGTTTCAGAATATCGTGGAGGAATTTGTGAAAGAACACTAATGAAAGTAGTCTTTTGTGTATCTAAGTTTGGAACAGATTGATCAGAATATTTTGCATACAAACGTATGTTAACTTAACTCTTAATAACAATGAAAACAGTGTGAATTGTTATTAATGAATTCAAAATCCTCTTCTTAGTATTGAATTATTATGTTTATAAAACTGAGAAAGAATAGAATAATGGATAAAGATAATAATTGTTTCAGCACAATTAACTTCTGCAAAGTTTACATACGTGTAATGATACTTAAAAAACATAAATGTATTGTCAGTACAATATAGGCTATAACTATAATATATATATATATATATATATATATATATATATATATATATATATATATATTATTCTTGAAATTATATGTAATATTTTGTGAATTTTTCAAAATTATTCATAAATAGTTTCCTTTACAACATCCTCTATTTATATACAAATTTATATGATCAACTGCCTTCAATTAATTCATTTAATTAATTTTTCATTTTTTTTGTTGCTGATAAGCAATAAGATGGAAGTACTGTATAAGACTTTTCGTCTAATATTTTTTTCAGCCAATTTGGTAATGATAAAAAAGAAAAAGAAAAGTGCCCAGTTAAACTAATGGCAATGAGCTCACAGACTATTCACACTAATTCTATATAATAAAAGTGTAAGTCATGTGACTGTCATCAACAGTTCCGGGATGTCCACCTTACTTTTTTCATATACCAGGCGGCCATTTTTGTTCAAAATTATTTTTCGAATTAAACTGCATAAAAGTTACATTTTTAGAAAAGATCGTTCAAAATAAATTAATATTTGAGAGATGACTTACGTTCAATTATTCAATATTCTGCAATAACTTCAGTTAAAATTAGGATCGCAGTTCAAGTTCTCTGTCCATGAAAGTAAACAAAAAAAAAAAAAAACGATTTTTTTGTCGTGAACGTTTAAAATATCAAACCATGGAGTGTAATAGTTCATAAAGAAAGTTCTCCGCAAATGAATTTTTGAACCGATGCTTGGATGTCAAAAAAAAATCGCACCATTGAGACAATCAAAGTTTACGATAATTCTGCGCTATACAACTCAACTTCCTTCCAGATCTTTTCTTGACGTAAGATGTAATAATATTTAATGAATGAAATTTCGAAACGAATTCTCAGTTAATTTGGTTTTTATGTAATATACTTGCCAGGAAGAGAGATCACGGAAAATTATTGGTAATCGCCAATCATATTTACTATTGTTATGACCCATCGCGTTCAAAATAGTAATTTAATATACATTTATAAAATACATGACATCATTACGTCACTGTAAAAAAAAATTCGGAAAAGTTTCCGGTAGGAATAGGATTTCCAGTTGCCCGTATAGTACAGGAAACTTTTCCGAACCAACACGGAAAAAAAAACGAAAAAAAACGAAAGTTTTTTCTTTCCGTCAGGAAACTTTTCCTGTTTGATTCAGAAACTAATCTTTAGACACAGAATAAATTCCTGGGTCTTACGGAAATCTTTCCATTCATATAAAGAAACGTTTTGGTAGAACGGTAGAATAGATAGAAAGTATTCCGTTTTAAAAAGGAAAACTTTCCATTCACACTAAGAAATGTCTTGGTAGAACGGTAGAATAGACAGAAAGTATTCCGTTTTAAAAAGGAAAACTTTCCATTCACACTAAGAAATGTCTTGGTAGAACGGTAGAATAGACAGAAAGTATTCCGTTTTAAAAAGGAAACTTTTCCGAATCAGTCAGTAAACTAATCATGAAAAAATTAAAAATTCCTGTGTAGAATAGAAACTTTTTCTTTGCTTTACGGAATTTTTTTTCATTATGATCGGAAAATTTTCTGCATTGTAAAAAAACTTTTGTTTTAAAGAGTAGGAACATTAACAGATGAAAATATTGCTTTTGGACACTGTTTTGATATCCTTTTATCTCAATTAAATATTATTAAGAACTTTTTTGAATACATACACACATTTTAAGTATTTGTTATCATAAAATGCATTACATGTAATGCATTTTATGATAACAAAATACTTAAAATGTATGTATGTATTCAAAAAAGTTCTTAATAATAATTAATTGAGATAAAAGGAAATCAAAACAGTGTCCAAAAGCAATATTTTCACCTCTTATTGGTCCTACTCTTTATAACAAAAGTTTCTTTACAATACAGAATCAGCTTGAAATTTTATTTATTTGTTACAAGTATACTGATACGTTTAGCTCATGGGTATTTACATTTTTTTTAAATAAGTATTTTATACAAGGAATGCTAGGGAAGTATTTTTATAAACAAGAAGTAATTCTCGTAAAAGAAAAGTGTATAAATAAATAAAAAGTACACAATGAAATGGATTTTATGTTCATAAAATACATAATATACTTTTATTTTCTTTAGAATATGTGTATATGTTTCCTAGGAAAAAAAAATTAATATATTTTAAGCGATATAAAAGAAAATCCAAATAGTGCCCAAAACAAACCTTTTCATCTGTTGTCTGTATAGCAAAGTGGACTGTACAGAGATGCCAGCTTATTAGTGCCAGAATATACATAGGTGTAGCCAGTGGTGAAGTGTGTGTGGGAGATGATTTCCCCAGGCACTAAATATTTAGGGGATGCCAAAAAACTGTTAAATAAGATATTAAAAACGGAACAAAATATTTTCAATTTGGACTGGATATTTAAAACCCACACTTATGTCATTGGGTGTAGCACAAGTATATGACATGTTGCATGCGTATGAAGTGTATGCAACTAACATTGAAGTTTTATTGATGCTGGAAAGACTTTCTATTGCTGTATATCCAAAACAAAGAACATACAAAACATTTTTTAATCACAATAGTGACCGCCCCTCCTTAAAAAACGAGAACTTCTTTTAATTTACGCCTTAAAAAAAAAACAATCTTATAGGGTCGTCTTCGTTATTAAATTGCACAAAACTCCGAACTTTTCAATATGTACATCTAACTTTGACATTATATTTGCCTCTTTCGGTAACTTTTTCTCAAGGATACCAAAAGGGAAGTCACTTGGTCAAAATGTTTAAGAATTATGAAGTTTAAAGTTTGGAACTCCTAATGTTAAACAGCTTGTGGAGTTTTTTTTATACAATTCAATACTTGACGTAATAATTTTATATTCATATATTTTATTTGAAGCTTTTCGAAATCTATTTCGATTAAAAAGTTATAGATTATGGTTTATTTTATGGTTTAATTTATAAAAAAAAATGTATTTTTAAATTAATTAAAAAAATTAATTTTAATAGAAATAGATTTCTAAAAACTTCAAATATGCAAATCAAAAATCACAGCTGATTCCGCTAAGTAGTTTTTAAGTTATGCTTAAAACACTACCCACATTACAGTCTGATTTGCAACGATTACAGATTAGGAGTTACAAACTTTAAATTTTCATAATTTCAAAACTACTTGACTGAGTGAATTCCAGTTTATCATAGGGCAACATTTACTGAAAAAAACAAACATGATGCCCCAATTAGATGTATCTATTGAATTTGCTACAATTTCGGCATGAATATGCCCCTCTAAGCTTATTTTTTCTTTAATTAAATTTAAAAAGACAGTTTCCAGAAGAATAACTTTGTTTTTTACTGTGACAGTTTGGAGATTAAATGTTTTTTGTCCCCAAATACATATGATATTTCAAATTTGTCACTTTTTATACCCAATTTGTGTCACAGAGACACTTTCCAATTAGGAACATTGCTGCACCTAACTATTATAACCCAATTTGGGTGCTTTTCTGCTATTACACACACACACAAAAAAAAAAAAAAAAAATCCAGAAACTATTTTATAAATTTTGAAAATTTATATAGAGCAGCATTGAAACTTTAATTTTTTATCTTTTATGTGGAAGGTAATTTTTTTCTCCTGTCTAAAACGCCATAAAATAATAATAATAATAAAGTAAATCTAAAAACTTTTGAAGTCCTGTAAATTATAAGAATATACAGAATTCAGCTAACCCTAATAAATACGTTGATGATAAACAATTTTCAGAAGCCATACAATTTGAAAATGTACAAGACTTTGAACTTGAAGCTCAACTGAAAATTACATAACAAAAAGGCTCAGTAAATGAAAATCATTTTTTGTTAAAATTTAAATCAGCTATTTTTTTTTTAATTCAAAATACAATTTTAAAATTACGCGTTTTAAAGTAAAATAACCTTTACTAAATCATTAAAATTAATAATTAGAAAAGCTCATTTAAATTTATTTGAATTTAAAAATATATAGAGAAACTCATTCACTTGTTTAATTTGAAATATTTTAATCATATAAACAGTTAAAAATATAGTTAAAAAATGGAGCAACAGAAAATGATATAATTTGAAAATGTGAATTCTCTTTTACTTTTGAAAACATGAAATAAATTAAACAAATTGTCTTGTGTTATATATCACTTATTTACACTAACTGCAATTTAACAATATACTTTTTATTGACCTATTCTGTATAAAATATATACCACCTTAAATTACCCCTTTGATAAAATAAAAAGCATATAAACTCTTCATTACTAAAAGCTAAATCTTTTTGTTTTGACCAAATTTCTCGATTAAAAATCTTAAAATATAAAAGATAATGTAAGAATTTTATTCAGAAAAAAAAAATGAAATTTTAAACATCCTACTCTAGATCTGGATTATATACAGTATTCCTTTAAACATACCTATTCCAGATTATATACACTACTCTGGAATACAGAATACATACACTATTCATTTAATGAAGTTGGAGCATATATTAAAAATACTTATGATTATCTGGGTATAAATTTCAATGGATCTGAAAAAATTATTCTTTGTTATTAAAATGTTTGAAAAGAAATACCAATTTTCCAGCTTTATGAGTTCTTTATAAGCGATTACAGAGTTTGCAATGAATTAAAGTTTGATTTTTTTTTATTTAAAATAAAAGAAACTTTTATATCAGGTGTTTGATTTTTTTTAAAGATTTTAAAACTTTAGTTGTTTATTAGTTTACATTTATAAGTAATTAAAATTAAAATTATATTAAAAAATATATAAAAACATTTCAGAGTATTACTAACCATGTAATCTTTATTTTCCGAATCTTTCCATAAATAAAGTACATTGGAATATCAAACCATTTGTTATTTACATGTGCACAATGAAGTCATGAGATATCAACATAAATAACAATAAATATACTTTTGATTGACCTATATTTATTTATTCTAACGTTTTACAAATCCTCACAGAAACTCTCCATGTTTTTGTATTAAAAAATTCACGTAAGATTTGTACATATTTTTTTAACAAATAAATTTATGCTTTAATCTTTTAACATTTCTCAGCTGAGATTCTCTATTTTTAAAATAGAATTTTTATTTTTAAGTGTGATATTTGATTTAAATAAAATTCAAAAAGCAAGGATTTTGAGTTCTGTCTCTCCCAGTCCTTAAATTTACAATGTATTGTTGTCAAAAATAATATTTATAATGAAATATCTTAACCTAAATTTGAAAAAAAAGGTGTATTTAAATAAATCAGTTGATTGAAATCAGGATTGAAATCAAGTTGATTTAAATCAATGAACTCTGATTAAAAATTGTTAGACTATACAAGTGTTATTTAGCAATTATTTAATTTAAATTGAGATTATAGTGCTGAAATATAATTTCAATTATATTGATCTAAATATTTTAAGATTTCTGAACTTTCTGTATTATAACTGATTAGATAACGTTGAAGAAATTGGCAATGAAACTATGCTTAGATTTCAAAAGATACCAAAATTTACCAATTGCTGTAAAAAAAGTAATTAAAAAAAATTCTTTCCAAAATCATGTACTTGCATACAATATTTTAACAAAAGATTATATTGAAGTAAAAGTTATAACACCAATCTGGCGAATCAGCTAAATAAACTTATCAAAAGCCAATTTGATAACTTAAAACCTGCATTATATTTTGAAGAAATAAAATAAGGACTTGTGAATAATACTTATAAACTCTTTAGAAATTAAAAAAGCAAAAATATGGAATATATAAGCACTTACTTACAGTGGAAGTCCAGTTGTCAGTTAATATATATATATATTTTAAATATAAATTAAAATAAAAATACTTTTTAAAAAAATTCTTAAAAATTAAAGAAATTTTAAAAAATGTACAATACCAGTATTGGACATCTGTTTCCTGCTGGTGAAAGCTATATTTTGATAATTGTATAAAGGAATTTATCACCTCTTTAAAATTTCCATAGGTTACCATGGGATTTCACAATTAGCATTAAAGGGAAAAAATGATGACACAGAAATATAGTAGAAAAACGTGATAATTTTACAAAATGTAACAAATAGAGATTTAGCAGACTATCAAATATTCGGCTGAGTACTAACTTTTTAAAAAGTATATTGATTACAAATTTTTTTTATCATGATTAATAACAAAGAAATAAATGTTTGTGAGTCTTTTATTCCTCAATGGCAGATCACTTAATAGAAGAATATTAAAAATTGCAAATAATTCAGAAAAAATATCTATAAAATAAGAGTGCATTCAATAAAAAATCGGTCTTAGCAAATATGTATGTGCTATTTTTTTTTTTTTTTTACTTAAACTTATTAAAATAAATCAAGCGCATTTAATTTACACAAACATTAAATTGCACGTATTGACAAAATACAATTTTTTAAAAAACATATAAATTACTCGATTTTTTCTGGCTAACAACAAAAGACAGAAAAAATAAAACAAACATTTATACTGAAAAATAAAATTTATTTTCAACAAAACTATAAATCAAAATGTTTTAATAAAACAAATTACAACACTGTATTTATGCTATGATTGCTATTGGCTTTTATTCCTTTAGAATTGATGCAGTTAGTAAAAAAGCCTGCCTAGATTCCGGCCTGATAACAGTCTTAATTAAACACCCAGTAGGATGCTACAGCAACGAAATTGACTCAGTTGAACATTTCTCCGAAAAAAGTGTCACACCATCAACATACGAAAACACCTTGACGTCCTTTCTATCATCCTCATTCTCTATTAGGCAAGGATGATCTGTTCTAGCTGTAAGGCGACATTGATCACTGCAGTATTATCCTGTAATAATAACAGTAATAATATTAATTTTTTTTATTGTACTAATTGCTAGTGACCATGTATATTTAAAAAGATAAAAAACAGCACAAGAGCAAAGAATGATTAAGGGGACACTTCGTCTTCAGCGATAAGTATTTTTAAGAACAAAATATTTGAAAATTTTCCTTTGAATAAAGAATTCAAAATTCATAAAATTTTTAAAAAATTTAAAAATCAAGGAAATTTTTAAAAATGTACTCTACCAGCATTGGACATCTGTTTCCTGCTGGTGAAAGCTATATTTTGATAATTGTATAACGGAATTTATCATTTCTTTAAAATTTACATAGGTTACTATGGGATTTCACAATCAGCATTAAAAGAAAAAAAAAATAGTGCCACAGGAATATAGTAGAAAAACATAACAATAATTTTACGATATGTAACAAATAGTGATTTAGCAAATTATCAAATATTCGGCTGGATACTAACTTTTTAAAAAGTATATTAATTAAAAAAATTTATATACATTAAATTGGAAATAAAATAATAAAAAGAAAAGTGCTCAGTCAAACTGATGGCATTGAGCTCACAGGCTATTCACACTATTTGCATATTATACTCTTATTTCAAAGAAAAAGGGGAGGGGGGGGTCATTAGCTCCCCTATTTACGTCCTTTATACTTAACCAATAAACGTCCAAATCTAATCAGGGAAGCGCCTTATCAAAATAAACCGGTATACAACATTTGAAGCAAATTGGATAATTCGGCATGAAAAAACTATTTATCTAAATTAAAATGGACAATTAGTCCCCGTTCCCCATTTATACTTAACCAACAGCCCCCCCCCTCCAAAAAAAAACGAATCAGGGAAGCATCTTATCAGAATAAACCTATATAAAAAAAATTTGAAGCAAATCGGTTAATTCTGCATGAAAAACACATTTATCTAAATTAAGGGGAGGGAATTCGTCCCCATTCCCTCCTTTATACTTAACAAATGAACCCCCAAAACTAATGCGGGAAACGTCTTATCACAATGAATCAATATACAAAATTTGAAGCAAACTAGATAATTTTGCATAAAAAAACCATTTATCTAACATAAGGTGGATTAGCCCCTCGTTCCACCCTTTATTCTTAACCAATAAACCCCCAAAATTAATCAGGGAAGTGCCTTATCACAATGAAAATATATACCAAATTTGAAGAAAATCGGATAATTCGGCACGAAAAACCCATTTATCTAAATTAGGGGGAGCATTAACCCCTTTTCCCTCCTTTTATACTTAACCAAAGAACCCCCAAAGCTAATCAGGGAAGCGCCTAATCAGAATGAACTTATATACCAAATTTGAAGCAAATCGGATAATTCTGCATGAAAAACCCATTTATCTAAATTAAGGAGGGGGGAGGAGGGATTAGCCTCCAGTTCCCCCCCTTTATACTTAACCGATGAACCCTCAAAACTAATCAGGAAAGAGCCTTATCACAATGAACCTCATACAATATCTCAAGAAAATTGCAATAATTCTGCATGAAAAAACCATTTATCTAAGTTAGGGGGATTAGCCCCATTCCCCCTTCATACTTAACCAATTAACCCCCAAAACTAATCAGGGAAGCGCCTTATCAGAATGAACCTATATTCAAAATTTGAAGCAAATTGGATAATTCTGCATGAAAAACACATTTATCTAAATTAAAGGGGGGATCAGCACCCATTCCACCCCTTTTATACTTAGCAATTGGATCCCCAAAACTAATCAGGGAAGCGCCTTATCACAATGAACCTATATGCAAAATTTGAAGCAAATTGTATAATTCAGCATGAAAAATCAATTTATCCAAATTACGGGGGATTGGACCACGTTCCCCCCTTTATATTTAACCAATGAACCCCCAAAACTGATCCGGGGAAGCGCGTTATCACAATGAACCTATATATAAAAATTGAAACAAATCTGATAATTCTGAATAAAAAAGTCGTTTATCTAAAGTAAGGGGGGATTAATCACCATCCCCCTCTTTATACTTAACCAATGAACAACCAAAACTAATGAAGGAAGCGCCTTATCACAATGAAGCTAACATATGGGCTGATAAGTTCCTGGTCTAATAAAGAAAACACAACTTTTTAACAAAACTTTATGACTTTATAACTTTAATAAATAACATAACTTTAATAATAAATAATAATAATTTAATAAATAAATAAATAATAATAATAATTTAATAAATAAATAAATAATAATAATAATTTAATAAATAAATAAATAATAATAATAATTTAATAAATAAATAAATAATAATAATAATTTAATAAATAAATAATAATAATAGTTTAATAATAAATAACAATTTTATAACGAAAAAGCTCCAAACAGTGTTCTAAATCATTGACTCATTGTTGTTTTTGGTCAAAAGTAAACACGCGCGGCAGCCACTTTGACAACAGCTTTTTCATAGACAAATGCTCATTCAAAATAAAACCTACACGTTTCTTGGATATCTTCAGAGTCTGAGCTATCGCCTGCAACTTCACTTTATGGTTCCCCAAAACGATTTTTTGGACTATTTTTATGTTTTCCGGAGTAACCACCTCTTTTGCGTGGTGCATCACTGGTGTCCGTACGACCACGTTTAAATTCAGCAAACCAGTCAATAATGTTTGATTTACCTGGTGCAGCGTCCGGATAATGCTTATCAAGCCAAGCTTTTGTTTGAACAGTGTTTTTTCCCATCAAAATACAATTCTTGAAATTCTTGTTTATGCATTTTTTTTGTTTATCAACAAAGTTGTTCAAATAAAACCACTCTAACGTTTTATCCACACGGCGAATCATCATGACATCTTTTCTGCTACCTTTTAAAGGTTAGTATTTACTAAAAAAAAGCATCGGTTCGGCAATTGCAACGCCATCTGTGTGCCAGACCGGGAACTTATCAGCCCATGTGTTATATACAAAATTTAAAGGAAATTGGGTAATTTTGCATGAAAAACCCATTTATTTAATTTAAGGGGATTAGCCCTTGTCCCGCCTATATATTTAACCATTGAACCCCCAAAACTGATCAGGGAAGCGTCTTATCAGAAACAATCTATATACAAAATTTTAAGCAAATCTGATAATTCTGCATGAAAAACTCATTTATGTAAATTAAGGGGGGGGGATTAATCACCGTTCCTCTCTTTATACTTTACCATTGAACTCCCAAAACTAATCAGGGAAACGACTTATCACAATGAACTTATGTACAAAATATGAAGCAAATTGGGTAATTTTGCATGTAAAACCCACTTATTTAATTTAGGGGGACTAGCCCCTGTTCCCCCTTTATATTTAACCATTGAACCCCCAAAACTGATTAGCGAAGCGTCTTATCAGAATGAACCTATATTGAATATTTGAAACAAATCGGATAATTCTGCATGAAAAACCCATTACATAAATTCAGGGGGGATTAGTCCCATTTCGCTCCCTTTATACTTTACCATTGAACCCCCAAAACTAATCAAGGAAGCACCTTATCAGAATGAACCTTTTATAAAAAAAAAATTGAAACAATTGGATAATTCTGCTTTAAAAAATCATTTTTCTCAATTGAGAGGGGTGGGGGGGGGATTAGTCCCTGTTCTCCCCTTTATACTTCACCAATGTACCTACATACAAAATTTGAAGCAAGTTAGATAATGCTGCATGAAAAACCCATTTATCTAAATTAAGGGTAGGATTGGCCCCCGTTCCCCTCGTTTATACTTTACCATTGAACTCCCAAAACTAATCAGGGAAGCGACTTATCACAATGAACTTATGTACAAAATACGAAGCAAATTGGGTAATTTTGCATGAAAAAACCATTTCTTTACTTTAGAGAGGGGGGGGGGATTAGCCCCTGTTCCCCTTTATATATAACCATTGAACCCCCAAAACTGATCCGGGGAAGCGCCTTATCACAATGAACCTATATACAAAATTTGAAGCAAATCGGATAATTCTGCATAAAAAACTTATTTATCTAAATTAAGGGGGAGGAATAATCACCGTTCCCCTCTTTATACTTAACCAATGAACCCCCAAAAATAATAAAGGAAGCGCTTTATCATAATGTAGCTCTATAAAAAATATGAAGAAAATTGGTAAATTTTGCATGAAAAACCCATTTATTTAATTTAGGGGGAGATTAGCCCCTGTTCCTCTTTTATATTTAACCATTGAACCCCCAAAACTGATCAGGGAAGCGCCTTATCGGAATGAACCTATATACAAAATTTGAAACAAATCGGATATTTCTGCATGAAAAACACATTATCTAAATTAAGGGGGGGGGGGATTAGGCCCCAGTTCCCTCCTGTAAACTTAACAAATGAACCCCCAAAACTGATCAGGGAAGCGCCTTATCAGAATGAACCTATATAGAATATTTGAAACAAATCGGATAATTCTGCATGAAAAACCCATTTACCTAAATTAAGGGGTGGGGGGATTAATGACCGTTGCCCTCTTTATACTTAACCAATGAACCTCCAAAACTAATGAAGGAAACGCCTTATCACAATGAAGCTATATACAAAATTTGAAGCAAATTGTGTAATTCTGCATAAAAACCCCATTTATTTAATTTAGGGAGGGGATTCGCCCCTGTTCCCCCTTTATATTTAACCATTGAACCCCCAAAGCTGATCAGAGAAGCGCCTTATTGGAATGAACCTATATACAAAATTTGAAACAAATCGGATATTTCTGCATGAAAAACACATTATCTAAATTAAGGGGGGGGGGATTAGCCCCCAGTTCCCTCCTGTAAACTTAATAAATTAACCCCCAAAACTGATTAGCGAAGCGCCTTATCAGAATGAACCTATATAGAATATTTGAAACAAATCGGATAATTCTGCGTGAAAAACCCATTATCTAAATTAAGGGGGGATTAGCCCCCCAGTTCCGCCCTGTATACTTAACCAATGAACCCCCAAAGATAATCAGAGAAGCGCCTTATCAGAATGAACCTATATACAATATTTGAAACAAATCGGATAATTCTGCATGAAAAACCCATTTACCTAAATTAAGGGGGTGGGGGGATTAATGACCGTTGCCCTCTTTATACTTAACCAATGAACCTCCAAAACTAATGAAGGAAACGCCTTATCACAATGAAGCTATATACAAAATTTGAAGCAAATTGTGTAATTCTGCATGAAAACCCCATTTATTTAATTTAGGGAGGGGATTCGCCCCTGTTCCCCCTTTATATTTAACCATAGAACCCCCAAAGCTGATCAGAGAAGCGCCTTATTGGAATGAACCTATATACAAAATTTGGAACAAATCGGATATTTCTGCATGAAAAACACATTATCTAAATTAAGGGGGGGGGGATTAGCCCCCAGTTCCCTCCTGTAAACTTAATAAATGAACCCCCAAAACTGATTAGCGAAGCGTCTTATCAGAATGAACCTATATAGAATAATTGAAACAAATCGGATAATTCTGCATGAAAAACCCATTATCTAAATTAAGGGGGGATTAGCCCCCCAGTTCCGCCCTGTATACTTAACCAATGAACCCCCAAAGATAATCAGAGAAGCGCCTTATCAGAATGAACCTATATACAATATTTGAAACAAATCGGATAATTCTGCATGAAAAACCCATTTACCTAAATTAAGGGGGTGGGGGGATTAATGACCGTTGCCCTCTTTACACTTAACCAATGAACCCCCAAAACTAATGAAGGAAACGCCTTATCACAATGAAGCTATATACAAAATTTGAAGCAAATTGTGTAATTCTGCATGAAAACCCCATTTATTTAATTTAGGGAGGGGATTCGCCCCTGTTCCCCCTTTATATTTAACCATTGAACCCCCAAAGCTGATCAGAGAAGCGCCTTATTGGAATGAACCTATATACAAAATTTGAAACAAATCGGATATTTCTGCATGAAAAACACATTATCTAAAAATTAAGGGGGGGGATTAGCCCCCAGTTCCCTCATGTAAACTTAACAAATGAACCCCCAAAACTGATCAGGGAAGCGCCTTATCAGAATGAACCTATGTATAAAATTTGAAACAAAACTGATAATTCTGCATGAAAAACCCATTTATATAAATTAACTGGGGATCAGCCCCCGTTCCCCCTCCCCCTTTTATACTTAGCAATTTAACCCCCAAAACTAATCAAGGAATCGGATTATCAGAATGAACATATACATAAAATTTGAAAATTTAAAATCGGATAATTCTGCATGAAAAACCTATTTATGTAAATTAAGCGGGGGGAGGAGGGGGGGGGGGGGGTCCGGCTTTGATAACCTGTGAGCTAAAAAAAAATTCTATTACAATGATATTTCGGGTTCTGTGAACTCCAAAAATAGCAGAATTTTCAGAACATTTATGATTTATATGTTGACATTATGACTCATTTGAACATTTTTTATTTCTTGAAATTTGCGCAGTATTAACACGTGCATTTAAATACATGACAAGATTTAGTTAAAGGAAAGCACAAATATGAAATAAAATCAAATTAGATATTTTTTTTTTTTTTTTTTTGTTAGAAACCCACATACAAGATAATTTTTATATAAATTAGGATGAAAAACAATACAGAAATGTAACAAAAGCTATTACAGGTTTTCTTTTTCTTTCTTTTTTTTAATTTTTAAATGAAGAATTGAAGCTTTATATTTTTAAAATAAATCCTCCCCCCCCCCACCTCTACTGACAAAAATTCCCTGTTTGCTTTTTTTATTCTATTTATTTTAAATTATTAGAAAAGATTAAAAGTCATTTTTTATTTTCAAAATAATGTGAGAAAAATAAAATTTAATAAATTAAATTTGAATATACAGGGTGGGGCAGTTGAAAGCTTCTGTATGCAAGCTTTTACAGCATGAATATAGGTAAAATCAACCTCAAGGTATTAAGCATATTCTACTTTACGTTTTTCACAACTAAAATATTGTCTGATATTAAAAGACTACTGAAATTTATTTTACCATATACCATTATAAATTTCGTTATAGCACCCTGACATACATTTCTCAATTTTTTAATCAACATTATAGAATTTAATGGACATTCCTTTTTAATTGAATTTTAATACACTACAAATAATAAAATGTTAAATTGATTCTATAATAATGTAGTACCTGAAAAAAAAAGACAATATATGATTCTGATATGGCATCGAACACAGAAAAATCTCATGAATTTATTTTAAGATCATAGGTATTTATTGATATCTTCAGTGTTGAATTCAGGCATTTTTCTCCGAGAGGGATTTCTGTGGCTCCTGGGGGCATATTATAGAGTTCCGAGGGAGCGGGGGGGGGGGGGGGGAATTGCACTTTTTGACCATTAAATCATAAAATCCGAAATCTTCAGAAGGGGTGGCCATTTCAATGCTCCGGGAGAAAGGAATGTCCCCCCCCTCCCCCGGCTATCTCCTGAATTCAACACTGGATGCCTTACAGAATTAAACAAATAAACAAGTACCTGAATTTAGAATAAGTTAAAAACTATTTAAAAAGCAGTCTACAAAAATTGAGTTTTTATTAAGATAATATCTAAGTTAGAAATTTCTGGCACATCAAAATATTTTTTTGATTGGGGATATTTTTCTCATAAAAAATAAACTGAGCGAGAAATAAGATAATATGCATTTTATTTCAGGCTACGCAGCTCCTTAAACATGTTATTCGGTTTGATAATCATGCACTGTAAATATATGGACATATCAAATTCCAAATATTAAAAATCACATAAATTTTAGTACTTACCATTGCGAAGTTAGAACTACGTAGAACAATTGTCCAATATTTAACAACATGGCGTAGGTCTTCTTCATCGAAAATCTCGATTCTGTTCTGTTATCAATCACGTGACGCCACGCCTTTCATACGTCAGCAGAGAGCGAGACTGCGCAGTAAGTCCGGTCAATGCTATTTTCCTAATTTCGGAAACTAATACGATACAAAAAGATTATTTTTATGACTTTAGGAAAACTTTCTGTTGTGATTCGGAAAAAATATTTTATCGGTTGTTTTCCGTATCGTAAAGGAAATTTATCTTTTACGAAACGGAAAAGGGTTGGAAATTTTTTACAGTGTACATTTATGTTAATTTGCGCAAATCTCGCCAATACCATTTTTTAAATCGCGGATACCAGCTTTTATTTTTCACGTGTGCAAATTAGAAAATATGTTGTGATTTTGAAATCAAATATTTTGATTTATGATATTATTTCTTATTTATTTTCTATTTTAAATTAAAAGTGTGAACGACATGTATTTTAAATTGTATGTAATATAAGTATTTTAAATTAAAGCTAAGTATTTTAACAGAAATGAGTGACAGATTTATAATTTAAAATTAAATTGATGCAGTATGAATAGTGGTGCTGGGAGCAATATTTGGCGATTTATCATTTGCTCCCGGCTAAGAAAAATACCCAACATTAAAAATAGTAAATAATATGGAATCAAAATAAAATAATACAAAAGATATCAATGTGTGTTACAATGCTTAACATACATTTAAGGGAGATCAAACTGGTCGCCAGTGGCGGCTAGTTGCATATTATACTCCTATTTCAAAAATAATGCCCCTCGAAAAATAAAGAAATTCACAATAACCCTGTGTATCAAATTTGACGCAAATCGGATAATACTGCGTGATAATTCTGCGGGCACATTTAGCTAAATTTAGGGAGTATTATATCCACACTAGTTTCCCCCCTTTATACTTAACCACTCAACCCCCAAATCGAATCAGGGAAGAGCCTTATCAGAATAAACCTGTATACAAAATTTGAAGCAAATTGGATAATTCTGCATGAAAAACCCATTTATCTAAATCAAGGGGAAGAATTAGCCCCCCGTTCCCCCCTTTATACTTAGCCGATGAAACCCCAAAACTAATCAGGGAAGCGCCTTATCACAATGAACCTATAAACAAAATTTGAAGGAAAACGGAATAATTCTGCCCATTTATATAAAACCCATTTATATAAATTAAGGGGAGGGGGGGTATTAGCCCCGTTCCTCAAGGGGGGGTATTGAATGCCTAAGGGGGCCACTCGGCCAAGCAAAGCCAGGCCGTAGAGCGTTAGCACCTCCCCCGGGATGTTCCCCGGCACGCGGGGATTCGTTTTGGGTGATTCCAGCCACCGGCGGAAGGGAAGGCACGACGCCGAGACCGCCAGCGCACGCGCAAACGGCCCAAACAACAACAAAAAAGAAAAAAAAAGAAAATACAAACTAGGCCAAAGGCCGGCACTGCCAGGACAAGCCTAAGCGCGACAAGGGGCAGGCAAGAAAGCTAAAAACAAAAAAAAGAAAAATAAACTTAAAAAAGCCTGAACCGCTGGAGCCTGCACTCCCTCGCGACAGACAGCGGCAGGTGCAGTGATGAAGAACTTGTAGGTGAACAGTCCTTAACGCTCTTGCGTCATGACACACAGTTCGCGGCCAAGGCGGTCCTTGGATAATAATGATGCGCCGGAATCTGAGAAGCTCAGTTCCCACGCGACAGATGGCGCCACAAGTTGTTGCGTTGGAGAGATGAGGCCGCTTCTAAAGACTGCGAAGGGAGCACAACAAGGTGCTCAAACACTGACAAGGTACAGCCAAAATAAGGAAAAGTCAGGAGAAGGAGGGTAGGAAGATCAATTACAGTACTGATTGGTGGTGAAGAATTTAATATGTTTAGTTAAAAATTTGATAAAAGCTAGAGTTGGTTACTTAATTTGTTAAGTTCGATAAATCCATTAAGAAATTAAAATTATTTTTTAATTTTTTTAGTAAGATTGGTCTTGTTAGAATATTGGTTAGCCAAGAAGGTGGGGGAATTTCGGGAGATCTGAGATGCCAGGCAACGGTCAGTGGGCAGTCAAAATAGTAATGAGAAGGCAAGCCCCGCTGGCCACATGGACACACATTGGAGGCTGCACGTTTATAATATTTGAGGTAAGTAGGGAATGGACCATGTCCTGTGAGGAACGCTGAGGTGTGGGGGGCGAGGTTAAGCAGGTTTAGGGAGACAAAAAGGAGCAATTTGTGGGTATGTCGACCTTTATCCGAGTAATCCCAGTGGTCCTGTCACTGAGGAATGATTTTAGACTTTAAAAACCCTCTAATGTAGGATGGGGGAACAGGGAGGGAAAGATCAATATTTGTGCTTCCCGTAGCTTCTTTTGCCAATTTATCAGCTAATTCATTGCCTGCAATGCCAATGTGTGCCTTCACATGGCCCAGGGCTACTCGCCGTGCAAGGTCTTTTAAAAATAGTTTTATTTGGAGTACAATGGGGTGTTTTGTGCGGTGAGTAAAGATTGCTTGTAGGCTGGAGAGGCTGTCTGAATATAGCCTGTAAAATTGTACTGTTGGGTTAGAGACAATCCATTCCAATGCCCGCAGAATCGCGAACAGCTCAGCCTGGAAGACAGTGTTGTTATCACCGATTCTGCAGGCCCACTTATGGGTCACGACCTCGCCTTTCATGGCACAGAATGCTGCTGCCACGCCAGTCTCCGTGCGTGACCCGTCAGTGAAAATGGTCGGACAGCGGGGAGAGTAGCTGTGTTCAAAACCGTGCCTGGTTGTGTTTATCTGTAAGTGAGATGTCTCTTCTGCGGGATGTATTCTCCAACTGGGAACCTTCCTCTGTAGTTGTATTTGTGGAAAAAGTGCTGCACACGTTGGTTCATGTTCTAGGTATGTGATCCTGTTTTTCTGGTATTCATATTGGAGTGTTATTGTTATGGGAGGAATACCTGTTATTACTGTGAGTGCGTCCGTTGAGATTGTCCTGTATCCTCGAGCAATTTGCAGCAAAAAGAGCCGTTGCATCGAGGTCAATTTGTCCTTCACGGCTTGCGTGAGGTTACCTCCCCAGACGCCCACACAGTAGAAAATTATCCGCTCCACTATTGTGTGGTACCAGATTTTTAACATTGTTGGCTTTATTCCCCAGGATTTTGACGTTAGTTTACGTGCGTTTAAGTGTAATTTTCCTACTTTAATCCTGAGGGTGTTGATATGTTCCGTCCAGCTTTGGTGTTCATCTATGGTGAGGCCAAGAAGTTTGAGGTGTGAGACATGCTCGACACTAACCCCGTTCACTCTTATGATTGGTTTACGTTCAAGTTTGCGTGGTTTGGAAAATGTGACTGCTTGTGATTTTTGGCTTGATAGCTGGAGGTTGAGGTTTGTTAGCAGTTGGCAGAATACGGGGAGGGCTTGAGCCGCCATTGCCTCCAAGTCCATGCGCCGCCTGCCCGAGAAAATAAAGCTGAAGTCATCAGCGAATGCAAAGAGAATGAAGCCTCTAGATTCTAGCTCTTTTAGAATTATGTTAGCTATGAGTAACCAAAGTATTGGGCAAAGGCAGGAGCCTTGGGGGCAGCCCTTTTCGAGCTGATGTACCGAAGTGCCTGAACCCCAATTGATCATTATGCTACGAAGGCTTAAGTAGGATGCGATTGTTCCAGCTATATTAGCCGGGCAGCGAATTTCAATTAGTTGCTGGATAATGTCCCTCCATTCTACATTATCGAAAGCACCTTTAATATCTAGTGAAACAAGTGAGGTGTAGTCTCCTTTGCTGCCCGTTTCCTCCCTTTATGTTTCACCAATGAACCATCAAAACAAATCAGGGAAGCGCTCTTTATCAGAATGAACCTAAGTACAAAATTTGAAACAATTTGGATAATTCTGCATGAAAAACCTATTTATCAAAATTAAGGGAGGTATTAGCCCCTTTCCTCCATTTATACTTATCTAATGAACCCCCAAAACTAAACAGGGAAGCACCTTCTCAGAATGAACCTATATACAAAATTTGAAGCAAATCGGATAATTCTGCATTAAAAACCCATTGATCTAAATTAAAGAGGTGCTTATACCTCTTTATACTCCGTTTTTACCCGTTTACCCCGCTTTATACCCCGTTCTCCCCTTTATACTTAACCACTGAACCCCCAAAACTAATCAGTGAAGCGCCTTATCAGAATGAAACTATATACAAAATTTGAAGCCAATCGGATATTTCTATCAAGAGTTATCGCGTTCCGTACATACATACGCAATACAGAATATGCGGGCACATTAGATCTCAGACAATTTCCATCCAAAACGTGAGTGTCAGTAAAGTCAATGAATATATATTTGTTTTTAAAAATAAATTTACTTAATGGTTTAAAATATAAGATAATTAATTGTAACTCCATATAAGTAATGTTATGTGATCTTAAACTTTTTTTTTCTAAATTAGTAGTTGTTGAATGTTTTACGCACTGCATTTGTGAGATATTTACCCCGGGACAAATCTCCCTTTTTCATCTAGTGTATTTAATCACATTTAAATTTTTAATGACTGGATTTAAATTTAACAAAATGTTTATCAATTTATATTAGTAGTTAATAACATAATTTATATTAACATTTTAAAAGTATAACTTGACATACAATAGTTAGATCCATAATAATACAAAAATGACAATTAATAAGTGATAGTACAGCAATAAGTAGCAACAGCAGTAAGTAGTAATTCTTTTTACAGCTATACGTATATATTTTAATATGTATGTTGTATGCATAAAATACATAATAGAACTTGTCTGAAAAATATTTCGTCAATTGCATTTGGCGAATATGAAAGTTTTCACTGATTTGTAGAATTTCGAATGCGGTATTCACATATGAAGAGTCAATAATTCACTTAGTGACCAGATGAAATAAACACTGAAATTTTAGTTTTGAAAAAGTTTAGGTTGAACAATGAACAGTAGAAGAGTTCAGGGGCTTCTTATTTGCGAAGGCACCCTACACCTTGGTGATCAGTAAGACTTATAGCACATCTTAAAGCCAATAAAAAAATAGTAAACTCTGAACAATGAACAGTGGAAGAGTTCAGGGGCTACATAATTGCAAAGCAACTCCACTCCCAATAGATGATCAAGACGTAACACATCTTAAGAGGCAAGTAGAGGAAGTATAGCAATTGTACTGAAATGTACTACAAATAAGTTTTGGATAAACAAATTATATTTAGGATAGATAGTAGTAAATATTTAATACGAATGGAATACGAAAAAAATAGTGGACAGGGAAGAGTTCGGAATGGCTGCGCAAATAATCAATCTGAAAGTTGGAGGGCCGAGGTTTGCCAGAAAGCTGTGAATTCCGCAAAGGAAAGTGAAAGAGTAAAGTTACAAAGGGGTAAAATCTGTTTAAAAAACGTAGCAAACAATCAAAAAATCTACGTAAAAATGAAAATTTTCCTTTTAAAAAGGCACCTTTCATTATCATACATTTACATAAAAATTTAGAAGTCTATGCATTAAAATTATCTAGGAGAATAATGAAAGACTTATCATATATTATAATACGAGCAAATCTTGTGTGTGTGTATATATATGCAAATTTTATTTTAAAAACGGATCTAACGATTTTGACGAAAATTTTTATCCTACCGTTTTGGGGCACCAGAAAACCATTGTGCTAGGTCACATGTTTCAGAAAATTCGATTAGTGGGTCCTTTTGGTCGTGGGTCATTATGGGTCAAGCTATTTTTATCCTAAAAACGGCAAAGACGATTTGAACTAAATTTTAAATCCTACGGTTTTTGGGCATGAGAAAATCATTGGGATAGGACACATGCTCGAGAAAATCCGATTAGTGCGTCATTTTTTGGGTCACTGTGGGTCAAGCTAATTTTATCTAAAAAACGGTTCAGACTATTTTGACTAAATTTTATATCCTACGGGTTTCGGGCACGAGAAGACAATTGAGCTTGGTCAGAAGTTCGATTCAAGCTATTTTTATAAAATAAAAGGCATTATAGTAATAATACAGAAAGAAAAATATATCGAGTTGAACTCAAAGCTAATTTTGACCGAGCATAGCTCGGTCTTCCCTGCTCGTGACATATTAAGCATTAATTTTAGAATTTGCCATCATCTCAATGAAAGGAAAGTAATTTAATTTTTTTTTTCTTAATCAAGAAGAGTAAGTCTAGTGCTATTTTAAATAATTTTTCTTCATGTATTCTTTATGGTGAGAATGTATTTATGAAGTATAGTGAATTAACACCTCTCATTATGGTGACACCGACCCACTCCAAAGAGGTCTGATCGCGTTTTATGAGTTACAGAATATGTAAAACGTATCCACAAAGAATATAGCGTGAAATCCTCGCACGTGTACACTGGTAAACACACACGCAGACAGATATATACATACAAAACACACACGTACTCTGCACGTTCGGGGGCCGGGATGCGGCAAATTTTCGACAAATTTTCGAAGTGGCCGGGCCGGAAGAAAAAAAACAATTCTTTTAACGGGTCGGGCCGAAAGAAAAAATAAACAGACCGGGATGATAAAAAATGAAACGGGCTTGTCAGTCCGATAAAAAAATTAAGTGGGCGACCGGACTGGTGTAACTAATTTTAAAAAGTCGGACTAAGGCGGCAAAACTTGAACAATTTTCAATAAAACTAACTCGGCCCAGAATAAGTTATAAATCTGCTACATGAGCCGACGCCAGTTTGTCAACATGTGTACAGAACTAGCGTCTGCATTGGACAGATAAATCGTGTCTCAGGCTTATTTTTTTCACGAGACTCGAGCCAGGGTCAGAATTACATTTTTTACTGCATGCTCAGTAGCCGGGGTCGGATCTAGCCTTACTCTTTTCCAGAACGTGGAAAGCAGGCAATTAAAAATAATAATAAGAGTGATAATGAACTTTTGCTAAAGGAATACTTTGAAATATATTGGATAGTCCGGAAAGTTCGTGCCTTTTGAGAAATTCAATTCGAACCAGTAAATTCCATCATTTAATTATTATACATTGATTCCGATATTTAATGGCTAATAATTAACGGGCAGAATTTTCCGTTACGAATTGATTGTCAACCGGGACGAACTTTCCGGGCAACCCAATAATTTAATAAATTAAAGAAAAATATTTAAAATAGGTTGTTTTAATCTATATATATTTTATATTCTGAAATACGTTATCTTTTTAATGAGTCTTTATTCGAATGTAATATCTAAGGATCTAATGTTCGTATTCATTATGTACCTCAACTCCCGGTTAAGCAAAATAGCCGCGGTCGACACCTCAAAAGGTATCCACCATTAACCTGATTGGACATGATTGCTGTCATGCTAAACCGGCAGTTTGGAGTAGATGATGAATACGAGCGTAACTGATCACTGATATTGTTATTCTGTATTATATAGCTTCTTGACATATAATCTGGAGTCTACTATAAAGTCATCAATATAAATGTGTTATTCTTTTAAAAAATCTTAATTGTATGTTGAGAAAAATCGGATTTTTTTGCTGAAATTGAATCGGGCCGAGCCACTGTAACTTTCGTTCGGGCAAAGCCCGGGACTGGAAATTTCGGCACGTACAGACATCTTACACATACACACACACAAACATATATATATATATATATATATAAAACCAAAACCACATACATACATCCAATCCCAAAACACCTGAACAACAGAGAAAAATTAACAAATAACCATGAAAAATTCATACTAACAAAACTATAAACAAAAAGAACTCAACTGATGGAGACAGGCTGCAAGGCTAAAGACTACTATACATAATAAGACATATGCTATATGATATATATATATATATATATAAATCATATAGCAGCCAAACCGAGCACGGTGATTCTTAGCACCCTCTGTCTTCATGTCTTTCTGATCGCTGCCGTAACCAGGAACATGCAGATTGCCGGGAATTGAAGGCCGTGATTTGTTTTGTGAAATAAGGGGGGGAGTGGCAAAATTCCTCCAAGCTAGCCAAGCGGGTTCGAGGAAGCCCATCGGCGTTATTTCCCCATGCACTAGGCAAGGGTACTAATAGGCTGTACCGGTGGAAGGTGCGGATTGGACATTAAGTCTCTGCTCCCAGTCGATTCCTTTAAGTCCTACTCTGACGCATTTAAAGGGTCTTCTCCTAGTTAACAAGCAGAGGCTATTAAACAGCCCATATATATATATATAAATTAGAAAAATGCTGATTTTTCAAAATGCATAAATGTGTAATTAAATATCTGTAAATTTAAATAAATATCAATTTACTATCGCATAACTATTTTATTTTATATTTTGTATTTTACCGAAAGTGAACTTTATAGTCTAGCTTTTGTCAAAATCTCTAAAAAAGACATTGAAAAATCTTCAATAGATCCTGAGAAAAGGTACATCAATGGTAGATGTTTTTATACGTTACATATTTACCAGACGGATTTAATTCAAGAAATATAAATAAATATTCAAATATGGAATTTAGATAAATACGCAAAATATTATTCCCCAAACATAATCATCGTCATTAAAGCTAAATAATGCATGATAATCCATAGCGTTAATTTTAATATCAGTAATATTTATTCCTTCTAAAGATTTCTTTCATTCATTTTAAGTAAAACATTTTATCACACTTATTCAAATAACATAGGATTTTTCAGCTTTGAATGAAAATTATATAGCCATGATTAATGCAATCAGCAATGCAACATTTAATCTTTATTTTTATGGAAAAATCAGATATGCTATTTTCGTTTACTGCTAATGAATATTTTTATACGTACATTGTTCATGAATGTAAATTATCACTAAAATCAAAAGAAATAATTTGGAAACTTTTATTGTGCTTGTTATTACATGGCATTTATTTAGATAAATTAGGATTAAGAATAAAATATTATTTTTACAAATTCAAAAACAATAAATAGTGCGGTTATATTATATGCATTTTATAAAAATAATATGTTTTAATCATATGGAGATTATAATTTTAAATACTTAAAATTTAAGTGAAGTCGCAATTTTGGAATTTGCAAAATGGTTTAATTAAGAATTGGGAAAAAAATATAACCATTTAGGACATTGAAGGGAAGTTAGGAGTATATTTGGCTAAAATTTATGTTACGATATTTTCAGAAAATAGAGGGTGAATAAAAAAAAATTAGTTTTTAGTTCGGCACGTAGCGTCACATTTTTCCAAACACATTTATCGTCGATGATTTTGATATATATGGTAGATTAGAATGATTCAGGATAACGAAACTGTCAGTCCATTGGCCCACTAAACAGGGAGGGGTGGTCTGTGTTTCATAGTAACACCGCACAACCTTATACAATGTGAAATGAATGGCAACCCGATTACTGATGCTATTCCGACTGGAGGCATCATCAATTATGGGGTTGCCATTCATTTCACATTGGAGTGAACTGTAAGGATGTCGCTACGACAAATGAACCACTCGTGTAACAGCTGACTGGCAGTCTCGTTATTGGAGCATCTAATTTATCATATATACCAAAACCACCTGGAGAATTAAGAGATAGTAGTGCACACTAGAAACAAATATTGACATAGGAAACTAATATCATTCTAGTATGCAGTTACTCAGTAAATGTTAGCTACTATCCTTATCCAAATAGTGATGATCTAGACGGTCCATAACTTTTTAGTGCAAATGATATTGCATGCGATTTCACTTACCAAAATGCTGTATACTTCCATCACATTTCATAATATCATTGTACTTTACAAGAAGCAAGCCTTTTGAAAAATAAAAAATCTTTATTTTATTTAAAGTTAGATACGATTTATTATGTTTCAACTGATGTGCATCACCCTGTATTTTTGAGTGTTAAAATGAATTGAAACTAGTGTTGACCAGTTCCAGTGACATAAAAAGTGGGACAGGGACACAGAAAAAGCTGGACAACGGCTTCTAAATCGGAACATAAAAATAAAGTAAACTGTATTAAAACCGAACCTGTCAATAACAGAATCTTGTTTTAAACGTAAAAATTTCGTTGACATTACGGTAAGAATAGCATACAATTATATCTGATAAGACAAAATCCTGCTTAAAATGGATTTTTTCTCTGGTCTCTTGGGATTTCGCCTTAGCAAGTTTACTATATCCAATGAACACAACAGTTTTATACAGTAAGACCTGTGAAAGCAGAATCACTGGGATAATGAATGTTTTATAGTAGAATTCCCTAATAAACAAGTTCGTTTTCACAGAGTTTACTGAACAACGTATAGTAGCCTGTGAAAATGGAATCGCTACGAGGCATATGATTTGTAATGTATTCATTTCGAAGGTAATATAAAAGAAATTCCATTATAGACAGGTTCTGACTTCATAGGCTCTCCCGTATTAAGTTGCATTCGATGCAGAGTAACGAATAGCCTGAAGGGGAAAGAAATTTAAAAGAATTTGTGGATCATGTAAAATTGGCTTTCGCCCTCCCGCGCTGTGGTTACCGAGGATAGGCCTTTGAGATCCTGAAATTCGCGGCACCTGACAACACTAATTGAGACCTTCGTTTCGTTTACATAAATTACTTGTTTGGTGTGCACTATCACATCTTAAATTTTGTGTTAGGATGACCATGTACAGAATGAGAAATTTTATTAATGCTTAGTTTCTATGAATAAAATCATTTCATAAATTATTTACAATTAACCACATATAATTAAGACAATCAATAAAAAACATGCATCAGACATACAATATGGCACAATTTCCAAGACCAGCAAAATATTATCTCGAAATCTTATTTTTTCATATAATGAAAAACACTATCAAGAAATCATTTTTTTTTTTCATGTACCGAAATGAGATATTAAAAAAAAAAAAAAAAAAAAAAAAAAAAAAAAAAAAAAAAAAACATAACGCAGTTAAAAATCCATTTTCAACAAATGTTGTAAATAGCTGTTAGTGTAAGGGAGTTCTTTTATATAGCCCTGTACATGAAATATAGATTTTTATACATATCACATATTAAATTAAAAATTAATTCAGCTAGAGAACGCATAAAACAATAAAAATGCTTTTCTGTGAATTACCATCCATGAACAGTCGGTATGTCATGTGTGGTGCATGTGTTAATTCTCGAGCTCACAAATTCAAGCACTTTCTGTAAATGCACTGTGAAATGTTATTGCTTAATACATTTATGCTACTCGTGATTTTACTATAACTTTAAAGCGTAAGCACAGTTCCAAGAGATCGTCATCCCTGCTTAATAAATATGCATTTTGAAATCCCATCACACTTTTCATGTTCTATAGCCTCTCTTATTAAAGAGGAATTTTCAGATTGATTCCCATTTTGTATTTTGAATTTTTCTTTTTTTTTTCTTTTGTAAAAAGTATTTTTTTTCTCATTCATAAATGTCATTTAGACTCTGAGCTCTCTAATGTCTACATTAACATCGGATTATACATATTCTTAATATACTAATATATAACCCCCGTCAAAATTGACGGAATGTTACGTTTCATTTACATAAGATTTCATACAAACAAACAGCATTAAGATGTTATGAAATAATATTCAATCCTTTGATATAAACGACGACATTCCCGAAGGAAATAAACTGTTTTGATTGAACTTCAATATTTAAAAGATTTCACTATAAAAAGATTCTGTAAAGATTAAGTACGATAAAATCTTCAAAACATTGTTTAGATCAACAAAGTTGTTTAAACACCCATTGCTGGGTTAACACATCTCCGGGCCCGCTTACGGACCCCTAATTAAATCGGTGCGGAGCCTTGCATACAAACCTCGTAAAAAACTGCTCTAACACTTCACCCGCACTTTCAGGCAGCACTGCAAAGCATATTTTTAAGCGACATTAAAAATTTCGAGTAATTTGGGCAATCTGCGTCATTTTGATCTTTTAAACTGCCCTGCTATATAATATTTCATTATTCAAATTCCGATTTCTCAAGTGTAATAAATTTCGATCATTAAAATAATTTAATTTATTTCTTGATAAAATCGCATTCATTAATTGTATTAATATGACTGATCATTTTTTTTTCACTACAAAGATACTATGTTAAAATTCAAAATTTTATCTGCATTGATTTAACTAATACTTGTTGTACCACAGTATTACATTACATTCCTTATATTTTAATTATATTTGATATAAAATATTCATTATATTTACAA
Organism: Maratus michaelseni; assembly: GCA_963931845.1. NCBI lineage: Eukaryota > Metazoa > Arthropoda > Arachnida > Araneae > Salticidae > Maratus > Maratus michaelseni. Next base: position 310,248,863 of record OZ007592.1, read on the forward strand.
TGCAAGCAAAATTGATAAAATACAGAACAAAGTGCAATTTCAACAGAAAGTTTATTTGCCAAAATAATAATTAAATAACTTAAAATTAAAAAAGTTTATCTCAAATTAAATTCAGATTTTTTATAAACATGCCTAAAGAAACCTGTGATAAGTTTTGATCATTAAAGATAATCTTTTATTAAATAAGTATTATTATTTTTTAATTCTCATATTAATTTACAAATTTATTTTCACTACAAAGTTTCTGCTATGCTAAAATACAAAATTTTATTTGCATTGATATAATTAATATATGTAGTATACTGCATTACAATTACATGTTCCTTATATTCTAATTACATTTTATAAGAAATACAGTGACCTTTCACTTATACGCGATGTTCAGTAATTACTTTTTGTACCACTATTTTAAAACAGTAAAATTCGATTTATAAATTCTACAATTAAATAAGGAGAAAATTACTTTAAAAAGGAACTGGTGCTGCAAAATAATTACAGCGTATCGCGTATTAGTGAGAGGTCACTGTATTCATTGAGAATTAAAACTACAGAAGAAAATTTTGTTTATATTAATCTCCGATAGATGGCGATAAAGGCTCACAACGAATGAACGAAGTATTTTAGCGAGTATGACGGAGGAACGTAGCTTCTTCCGATTGCGATCGCATTTCGAAGGGTTACTTTCATGGTTTAATATTTTAAACGTTCACGACGAATGAATCATTTGTTTGTTTACTTTCATGGAGCAATAAACCTGATTTCAACTGAAGTTACCTCAGAATATAAACATAATTTAATGTAAGTCATCTCACAAACATTAATTTATTTTGAAAGACATGATTTCAAGTAGGAGAAATTATCGTTTAGTTGTCATATGTTAGAATAGGTTTTTTCATTAAGCCTAACATGGCGTTTAACGATGGTCGTTTCGCAAATCAGAGTGGTCGTTCCCGGTACCGTTACAGACACTTTCTTGCCTTTGGATTTTATTATAAGAAAGATGTGCCCTGCAACTATTTAAGCAGCATATGTATACACGGTCATCTAATCCTGTGGACTAGCTACCTTGGAACTTATACGCTTAAACATCAAAATTGTCTCAGCCGTAAACCACTCACAGGGCTGCCACTGGCGACTATTTTTAATTCTATCTCGCACCACTTTCTCTTTTTCGCGTACTCTTTGACAACATATGCATACTAAAAAAATTATTTTTTTTTTAAATAGTGGTGCGAATAGAATATAAAAATAGTCACCAGTGGCAGCCCTGCACTCAGTGATCGATGCCTATACGATTTATTCACTGACTTACGTACTGTCCAAAAATATGTAAATATCATGTCTTATTTATTTGTAACACTCTGTATGCCAAAAAACGGATTAAATCATGTTGCTCATGCAACGTTGTGATTAGAGTCTCTGTGTTTAAGATGGTGCGGTGTCGAGCATAAGTTTTTCTTTACGACACAACATTTCTAATTTTTATTACTTTTTATTGTGTTTCCAACTACCGTGCAAATTACTGAACAGTTAGATGGAATCTTTATAACCCAGTTATTCTACTGCCCTCTCTTTTCTCTTACATATAATTGTCTGAGTGCAACGAAGACTCATACACAGCGCAGTATTACTTTGCCCCATATATAGCTACGATGGATATTAAAACCTTTCATCAAGCATAACTCAAAAAATATTTAACGGATTTCATTCAAATTTTTACAGCAGGTATCTATAAAGGTGACAACGACGTCTATTTATTACCAACAATAAATGTCAAACCGTTTGGAAATTATATTAAAAAAATAGATAAAAAAGCGCAATTAAAGTACATACGTCACGAATATTTTGTGCGTACGTCATTTTCACCGGTGGGAGATTTTCGTAGATAATCGGAATTGAAAAGTTCATGGAGTACATGGAGCAAAAAAATATGCACGCACTAATATTCAGCACAATAAAATATATTTCAATTTAGTAGAAAGCGAAAATTAATCTGGATTTTTTTCTGTTTGAAAGAAAAACCCCGCAATAACTTGGTAGACTTGGTATTAGAGATTTGGCGCAAATCTCAGCAATAGCAGCTTTTTTTATTACGCGTGTGTAAATTAAAAAAAAATATATTTGGTGTTTAAATAAAAGGTTTCGATTTATGGCATTATTTCTTCTTTTTTTTTTCTCTATTTAGCATTTTAAATGGGATTAATGAAAGGTATGTATTTTAAATTAATTGAGTGAAAGGTTTAAATTTAAATGAAATGAATTCAATATGAAAATGTTATAGGAACAATATTTGGCGATTTATCAACTGCGCCAGGATAACATAAAAGTACCAATATATCAAACGGTATGTAGTATGTGAAATAAAACAATTATATTATAATCACCCATCGTACAAGAAAAAAAACTAATATTCTGCATTCAGAGGGAAAAATCCATCTCCTGTGCCGTAAGATTTGGCGAGTTCTTTTTTGGTGATAAGTTTTTCGATGTGATTGTTGGGATCTGCAGGATTTGGCTTACTTTTTCTAAATCTTATTTTTTTGCAGATGTAGTATTATGTAAATATATTTTTTTGCAGATATTTTTCTATTTTGTATATTTGGCATTCTATTTTCTATATTTTCTATTTGGCATTTGGAAAAGAGATTTTTACCTTTTTATCTGTGCCTTCGGAAATATTAAAAAATAAAAAAAGATTTACATATATCAAGCGTATAATGTTATGTTTTGCATTTTTATACGGACCACTTCTCCATTTTTAGATTTTAAATGCTATTTATTACTAGCCGTTTATTAATTGTTTACAATTTACCCCCCTGACAATAACAATTATTTATCACAAAAATGCCTCTTACGTTTGTTAAATAAGTTTGTTTATGTATTTTCATTACTTATTAAAATATCGAATATGGCGATAAAATATTCTTTTAGCATCGTGCTTAAATTTTGAAGATGGTGCAAAAACATGCTTTAATAAACGTATGTTTGTAAATATTTCAAAAACATGTTTTACCGCTCTCTTGAAAAATTTTGTAAGATGCTAAAACTACCTTTTGGCACCATTTTAAATTTGTTTCGCCAACCGACATAGGATACGAAACTTTTCCCCATTCAGATACACAGGCAAGGCTGGTCTCAAACAAGAGTAAAGCTAGCAACAATATTGTTTTAACTCTATAAGAGTTACAATAATGATATTAAATGCTCCGATTGGCTTTGGGCCCAATTACAAAAGTTTCTCCTAAAAAAAAAAACTGTAGAAAAAGTCTTTTACATTTGTTTCAAATGAACCTCGGTCTACAAGGTATCATCATCATATATATTGTTTCTCCTGTCAACATCCCTTTTTCTAAGAAAATATGAAATACGGAACAACGAATGAGATACCATATGAAAGGTTTTTGAACCGGCTTCTGACACAGTACACTTACATTTTTTTAAACATGTTTTTCGATTAAAAATTGCTGTTAATTAAATATTAAATCGACATTGATTTCATAAATGAAATGAAAGGTTTTCTGAAATCAGTGTTGCCACAGAAATAAAATACTGCATTATCGTATGACGTCATCCTCTAATGCAATTAGAATATGATTGTCAATTTATTTCTTGCGCGTGCTTTTTGAAAAAATATAGAGCTTTTATTCGGGTTTTTAATTTAATTTTTACGCGTGCGTCACCTATTGTTTATTTGTTTTCTTTGTTAAATCATGGCTGTTTATATGCGTACTGTATCGGAATTGGAGCACCAGTAGATTAAGTAATTTAAGGATTAACTTCCAAATATACATTTCATTAGGATTTACAAAAATTGTAAATATTTATTTTTTTAATATTTCATTAAGCTCTTAATATGCCACCGAAGTCTGATGTCACTTAAATGGCTGCTGGACCACAAAGTTTGAACGCCCCATGTTTAAGTTCCCATAGGCTTTCAAAAAAGTGGTGTACCAAATATTGATTTACGTATTTAAGAAATTTCTTTAACAGTTTTGCAAAATCTGAGGAAATGCTTTCGGCACAGATGTCATATACGCACCACATTGGCGCGATTTTTCCCCCGCTAATTTGGCGAAAACTTTCTTTATTTACTTTTGTTTGTTTGTTTATTTACTTTTTAAACGTTGTTTATTTACTTTATTTCGTATTTTAATTCTATAAATTATTGTTATTATGTATATCCACATTTATTTATATCAAACTATCATTTATTTATTTGTATTTCCTTTTTTAAAATAATAGAAGCTATTTCATTTATTACGTTATTTTACTTTTATATTGAAATAAAATATCACATGGTATTATTGTATGCTATTTGTAACTAATATTCAAAAACAAAATTTTCGCCAAATCGGCGGGGGAAAAAATCGTGCCAATGTGGTGAGTATATGACATCTGTGCCATGCAGGCATATAAATTCCTCAGACATCTGATTCAGTGTTTAAATTTTTTTATAATTCTTTTTTTTTCTTTTTTTTTCAGTCTTGGCAACTTAGAGAAATAACCTTGGCGAGATAATAAAATTTGGCAAAATATTTTCTGGCAATTTATTCGCACAAGCAATCATTATTGTATATATTATTTCATTTGTCAACATCCTTTTTTCTATGCCCATACAAAACATACAGCGATGAATGAGGTATTCGAAAAGTTTTTGAACAAGTTTCTGAGAAAGTACAACTGCATTTCGTTAAAACGCGTTGTTTGATTAAAAAAAAAAATACGTTAATTAAAAATGAGCACTAAAACGTACCAGGAAATAATCTCAAAGATTGCAGTGCGAAGGCTTCGCACGGGTCCTTCTGGTTAGTTAATAATACAAACAACACTAATGGCATGGAGGCAAAAGTTTTAATTTAAATGTATATATTTGAAACCCTTCTCCCCATAACCTCCCTCCTCCCCCCCCAAAAAAAGAAAAGAAAAGAAAAGAAAGTTACAGTAATGAATTTAGAATGGCGTTAAGCCACGCTTTCTGACATAAGCAATTGGCTGAAAACGCGATAACGAAACTTTCACTTAACTTAATAACATGTATCTAATATCGCCCTCAGGGTACTTTGCAGTTATACAGACCTTGTAGTTTTTTTTAAAAGCTTGAGACAATTCAGGTTTAAGAAGTTGTGATTTACTGTCAAATGATATAAACAACTATGAATACAAAACTGAGGAATTATTATTCAGGTTTATATATGTATTTAAATAAAATTGCATCTGATTACACTTATTAGATAAATTACTTCTGTTTGCATTTAATAACTTATAAACGGCTTCTGTATATTAAATGAATTGTTTAAATATTGGGAAGAGGTGGCGAGAGGTAGAAAGACGAGTAAACAAACGGGTAGACAGACGGGTAGAGAGACGAGTAGCGACATAGGTAGGCTGACGGGTAGCGAAACGAATAGACAGACGGCTAGAGAGAAAGGTAAAAAGAGGGTTGACAGAGGGGTAGCGAGATGGGTCACGAGACGGGTAGAGACACCGGTAGACAGGAATGTAGCAAGAAAGGTTGCGAGACGCGTAGCGTGGTAGATAAAGAGACGAGTAGAGAGATGAGTACAGAGACGAGTTGACTGACGGTTAATGAGATTGGTACCGAGTCGGGTACAAAAACAGACGGATAGTGAGACGGGTATACAGACGAGTAGAGAGACAGTAGATGGGTACGGAGATGGGTAAGAAGATGAGAGAGGCGTATAGCCAGACGGGTAGAGAGACAGATAGACAAGTTGTGAGACAGATAGACAAGTTGTGAGACAGATAGACACGTTGTGAGACAGATAGACAAATGGATAGCGAAGTGGATAGAGACGCGGCTAGACATACAAGTAGTTAGTCGGATAGACAGACGGTTAGAGAAATATATTGGCGGGTAGAGAGACCGGTAGGGAAATATAGACAGGTAGCGAGACATGTAGAGAGATAGACAATCGGTTAGAGAGACGGGCAGAAGAACGGATAGGGAAACAGACAGATTGTGGAGAGACAGACAGACAGGCAAAAGAAAAGTCTGCGGATTGGCGCAGTAAAGGCGCAAAGGGCAGAGCCTCCTAGAGAATAATCAAGAAGTATCTGTTAAACTTAACTTTGAAATATATATAATTTTTCAATTTTGCCGATATGGAGATTTAATGTAAAAGTTATTTTACAGAAGTCATCGAAAGATTTTTTGTATACTTATAATAGTAATTTAGACTATAGTTTTGCAATTTGGTTTATAGCAAAGCATGCTATCAATGTGGTTTGAAGTGTAAGAGTTTCTATAAACAGTTATACAAATAATAGATATATAATCAAGGAAGAAAAATTTTAAATTCACACACAAAAAAAGGTGCAACAATGAAATTAAATTTGCGTTAAGCCACGCTTAATACAATAATCTATTGGCTGCAAATCTAATTACGTAACTTTAAAAAGCTTGGCGTTTTAAAAGATCCGGCGTTTTTTTTTTTTTTTTTTTTTTTTTCAAGTTTTGCGCAATACGCGCTTAAGAAAACGAGATTCTTTGCCACATGTTAAAAAAAATTATGACAACACATCTGATGAACGGTACTTCTTTTCTATTTTTTTAACAGTGTATATAAATTTATATATGATATTTTGTAATTCTATCATTTAATTTGCTCTTTTTCTTTATATTGTAATTGTTAACCCTATGTTCTCAGCAATATCACTCAGACTAATCCCTTTGAGGGAATCCACCGGCAACCTATATATTAAGTTAATCAGAATAGTCCAGTTTAACAATAAAGGGATATGAATTAATTATTATTTAATAAAATCTTGACTTATTTTACTGGTGTGTCATTAAATAGCTTAAAATGATTTTAATTTTTATACAGGGTTTTTTCAGTATATCTGCATTCTTTGCATTTTTCACAAATGTTTAACTGATGAAAGAAATATAACGGTTTGATAAAATTTTATTTCATTGTATTTCTTGTATAACAAGTAAATTCTGGGATTACTATTTTATTTTCTGATAGGACAGTTTGTTAATTTCACATGAAAAACACCAGATGTACGACGCACCTTCTAAAGTCCGCCATATTGTTTTGAACAGGGTTCCGTTAACTTTGAATACTTTCCGTTGGTCAGTGTCAGGATGTTTTGTCGAGGATCGTATATGAAGGGATTGTTTGAGGTTGCTGGTATGGCAGCAAAATTTTTGAAGAATGTGCAGAAATTTATTTCAGAGAACAACAAATGCATTTTTAGATTTAAATTAGCACATATTTATTTTACCTCGTAAAAGATGAAATTTTTATTTGAGATAAAAACCAACTAAAGATGAATGGATTGGAAAATGAAAGGGAGTATCTCTAAAAAAATCTTCCATTTTACGATAATTAGGAGACATCATTACTATACATTCCGCAGCTAATAAATGGAGGTTATTTCATCAGTCTGAATATAAATATAATGCAACAAAGCACACAGTACAAATAATTGTAGATGCTCGACTCTTTAAAATACAATAAAACAAATATTCACAGTTAGTTATTGTGCGTAATGTACAAATAGTATTTCAAAAGTATGAAGCATTTCTTTCTGCTATAGTAATTCAGCACGCAGATTTCGAAATTGTTACGATTTATCTAGCTTCACTAAACCTGAAAATCTACTTTCTTGAACCAGAAGTTGGGAGAAAAAGAAGAAAGAACTTTCTCTTTCTTATTTAATCCCCAACATCAACATATCGGCGTAAAAAAACATACTTTTGGCTTACTTCTGGCTTTAATAATACTATTTTAATCTACGAAAACAAAACAAAACAAAGCCTCAAATTACTTGAAACTGCAAGTGATTCGAGAGAAAATGTTACAAACTTCAATAAAATTAATGTCAATATCGCCGTAATAAAAAGGACAGGGAAACGACATTCATGTTTTTTTAGAGTTCTAAAGATCAGGAATGTACTTTTGCTGAATTACGAAACCATTCCTACTATATTCGGCTAATGGAGCATAGAACTCGTTTCTCACCTAATTTTAGTTTCAGCAATGGATATGTGCATCCAGTGGATTGTCATTCGGTACGAGCGTATGGATAATTCCAACCAGCAAAAAATACTTTGAAATTTGTTCTGAAACAATTATCTGAATGATGCCCTTATCTTGAGAAAGCATCTTTGTTCATTTCGCATGATTGAATAAAAATCTTGAGAAACGCGTAAAATTGGCGACGAACGGAAGCGCTGTGACTCTTAAAATAAAGCTATTATTCTCAGATGAAGCATATAAAGCAACATTCAAAACACTAGAAGGCCATAGTACAAGATTAAGAACACTTGTATAATATATTCAGTATTTCCCTCTTTTAAAATTTAAAAATTTAAATTCACACTCTTTACTAATTTTTTTTCTATGAACTTGGTATAGATTTTATTTAATTTACTATGCAAAATAAATAGAAAATAATACTTATAATTACCAGGTTCTAGAAACCTTATTTTTCCTTGTTTCCTGTCCTCTTAATAAAGATCGATATACCGATCTTTGATAATTTGTACAAAAAAATAAAATAGTTTCAAGATTGAAATTTTCACAACAAGTAGTCACATCCTATGAGGGATCAGTGGAAGAAAACAATATTTAAGGTGAGTCTGATTTCCTTAAAAATAATAATAATAATAATAATATAAATAATAATAATAATAATAATAATAATGTCAGCGAAATGTGGTGTTTGACTTTTATCTCTACAGTTTTAAACATTTTTTTGGCCTAGATCCTTAAATCTAATGAAAATTCTCGAATTAATTAAATGTAGGCAGTCTTTTTTATTATTATTATTATTTTTTTATACATTTTAGCTTTTTGATCCATCTTGATCGGTATAAACATAAAACAGCTACAACATTTTCTGTAAAACCCGTTTTTACCAAAAACGACCGCGTAGCTGGTTAAAAATAGCCACCTCAAAAAAACTATGTGATATAAAAAATTAACCATGTTTTTAAACTGAGAAAACTTTAAAAAAAACTTGGTTAAAAAATTAGGAAAATTAAAAAAGTCGAGCAACATTACCTTGCCCAATTTGGTGATTGGAAATGGATTGACCCTTATTTAACTAATATTTTCTTTTTAAATCTGCTTGCAAACAATATTGAAAACTATACGCCACATAATTAAGTTGCTCAAATAAGTTATTTTCATTATTTATCTACTCTGCTAAACTAAATACACTGTTTTCTTATTCAAGGGTCTTTTATCAAATGTTATTGCAATGTTTTCTTTGCTTGAGCATTTTAACTACATTAGATATGATATCCTATATTACTAGGTTTCATAAATCCGAATTTTGTATTATTCTTGCCGTTTAAAACCTTAAATAAACCCTTTAATTCTTGATTGTGAGGATGAAAAGAACTCCTAACCACAGCTCATTACTGAACGAATGTTTTTATTATTTAACCCCTACCTTACATGTTGTCTAAAAAAATTAGAACTATATAAAATTTGAAGACATAAATTAACTATTTGCATAACAGCAAACAATGTGAAATCATTGGACTTTTGATAATTCAAGAGAAAAATGAAAGTTAAAAATTTTTCTTTCCAAAAAGGATTTTAAAAATAAGAATTTTGGAATTCATAAAATTGCATTCAATTTTTAAGCATTATAACAATACGCGAGTTTGGGATTTTTAACTATTTTTTCTTTTTATTATTATTTTTTAATATGTGTGAATCGAAAACATTTTTGAATGCACAGTCATATTCACAAAAAGAAAAAAAATAATTTGATGTATTCATATAAATATTAACATGGGATATATATATATATATATATTGTAAAAATATATAATTCATGTGCTAAGGTGAATTAATGAGCGACATATTTTAAAACGTTCATGTTAAATTTGAATTTTGCAAAAACTATTTTTTTAGTCATTTATGGAATTACATATTATAGAGAATACATGTTTATGACAATGATTAGTTTTATATAGGTTTATTTTCCAATATCCTATCAGTATTCCTCTAGATCTTTGCGTGTTCGACGATTTTAATTACTATTTTTTATGTAATTAAATTAATCTTCTGAAAAGATGGTACCATAGATTCAATTTTTTGCACCATTTATTTTTCAATTAAAATTAAGGAATGGTACTTTTTCATTTTACCTCATTAGGGAAATTAAAAAATGTTCTAGTCGCATACTAATTAAATATCTTGTATTTCAGTCCAGTCTTTTATTTCCGTTTGCAACAATTTTAAACGCTGCAAGATTTATGATAATACAATAATTATTTAACACAAGTATAGAATTAAGAATGTTTACTGTTACCTCTACAGTAAATTTTTATTCACTGGTCTTTTTCAGAAATATTTTTGAACTTTTACATTATTTTTTAAATTCTGAAGTTGTTGCAATGTACGAAAATACGCACGGGTTGCCATTTGAAATGTGTTAGTGTTGTTCTGGTAAGAAAATATTTTTGGATGCGCTTTGCATTCACAAATGTATCAAGGAATTTCGAAATATATGTTATAAACATTAAAAAGTAACAGGTTTTGAGAATCGAATAATAATTGATAATGCTATGTTTAATTATTTATCTACTTATTTTAATGCTCAATCTGAATTTGAATTTGTAGGAAAATGATAAAATTCTTCAGTGGTTAATGTATTAAATATCACTTCGAAATATATGTTATAAACATTAAAAAGTAACTGGTTTTGAGAATCGATTAATAATTGATAATGCTATGTTTAATTATTTATCTACTTATTTTAATGCTCAATCTGAATTTGAATTTGTAGGCAAATGATAAAACTCTTCAGTGGTTAATGTATTAAATATCACTGATTAACAAATCTTAACGAATTATCTGTTCCTCTATATACATTCGGTGTTTCTTATTGATTTCAAGGTGCTGAAAAAGAATATATTTGTAAAAAAAATCTATCACCCTCAAATTTTTGAAGATACATTAAGTAATTTAGAAAAGAACAGCATGGATTAATTTTAAAAATGTTGTGACACATTTCTTAGGAAGTAATCGAAATTCTAACTACGAAAAATTACTTAAAAGTTTTCTAAAAGTACCTTCACATGGCCCAGGGCTACTCGCCGTGCAAGGTCTTTTAAAAATAGTTTTATTTGGAGTACAATGGGGTGTTTTGTGCGGTGAGTAAAGATTGCTTGTAGGCTGGAGAGGCTGTCTGAATATAGCCTGTAAAATTGTACTGTTGGGTTAGAGACAATCCATTCCAATGCCCGCAGAATCGCGAACAGCTCAGCCTGGAAGACAGTGTTGTTATCACCGATTCTGCAGGCCCACTTATGGGTCACGACCTCGCCTTTCATGGCACAGAATGCTGCTGCCACGCCAGTCTCCGTGCGTGACCCGTCAGTGAAAATGGTCGGACAGCGGGGAGAGTAGCTGTGTTCAAAACCGTGCCTGGTTGTGTTTATCTGTAAGTGAGATGTCTCTTCTGCGGGATGTATTCTCCAACTGGGAACCTTCCTCTGTAGTTGTATTTGTGGAAAAAGTGCTGCACACGTTGGTTCATGTTCTAGGTATGTGATCCTGTTTTTCTGGTATTCATATTGGAGTGTTATTGTTATGGGAGGAATACCTGTTATTACTGTGAGTGCGTCCGTTGAGATTGTCCTGTATCCTCGAGCAATTTGCAGCAAAAAGAGCCGTTGCATCGAGGTCAATTTGTCCTTCACGGCTTGCGTGAGGTTACCTCCCCAGACGCCCACACAGTAGAAAATTATCCGCTCCACTATTGTGTGGTACCAGATTTTTAACATTGTTGGCTTTATTCCCCAGGATTTTGACGTTAGTTTACGTGCGTTTAAGTGTAATTTTCCTACTTTAATCCTGAGGGTGTTGATATGTTCCGTCCAGCTTTGGTGTTCATCTATGGTGAGGCCAAGAAGTTTGAGGTGTGAGACATGCTCGACACTAACCCCGTTCACTCTTATGATTGGTTTACGTTCAAGTTTGCGTGGTTTGGAAAATGTGACTGCTTGTGATTTTTGGCTTGATAGCTGGAGGTTGAGGTTTGTTAGCAGTTGGCAGAATACGGGGAGGGCTTGAGCCGCCATTGCCTCCAAGTCCATGCGCCGCCTGCCCGAGAAAATAAAGCTGAAGTCATCAGCGAATGCAAAGAGAATGAAGCCTCTAGATTCTAGCTCTTTTAGAATTATGTTAGCTATGAGTAACCAAAGTATTGGGCAAAGGCAGGAGCCTTGGGGGCAGCCCTTTTCGAGCTGATGTACCGAAGTGCCTGAACCCCAATTGATCATTATGCTACGAAGGCTTAAGTAGGATGCGATTGTTCCAGCTATATTAGCCGGGCAGCGAATTTCAATTAGTTGCTGGATAATGTCCCTCCATTCTACATTATCGAAAGCACCTTTAATATCTAGTGAAACAAGTGAGGTGTAGTCTCCTTTGCTGCCCGTTTCCTCCCTTTATGTTTCACCAATGAACCATCAAAACAAATCAGGGAAGCGCTCTTTATCAGAATGAACCTAAGTACAAAATTTGAAACAATTTGGATAATTCTGCATGAAAAACCTATTTATCAAAATTAAGGGAGGTATTAGCCCCTTTCCTCCATTTATACTTATCTAATGAACCCCCAAAACTAAACAGGGAAGCACCTTCTCAGAATGAACCTATATACAAAATTTGAAGCAAATCGGATAATTCTGCATTAAAAACCCATTGATCTAAATTAAAGAGGTGCTTATACCTCTTTATACTCCGTTTTTACCCGTTTACCCCGCTTTATACCCCGTTCTCCCCTTTATACTTAACCACTGAACCCCCAAAACTAATCAGTGAAGCGCCTTATCAGAATGAAACTATATACAAAATTTGAAGCCAATCGGATATTTCTATCAAGAGTTATCGCGTTCCGTACATACATACGCAATACAGAATATGCGGGCACATTAGATCTCAGACAATTTCCATCCAAAACGTGAGTGTCAGTAAAGTCAATGAATATATATTTGTTTTTAAAAATAAATTTACTTAATGGTTTAAAATATAAGATAATTAATTGTAACTCCATATAAGTAATGTTATGTGATCTTAAACTTTTTTTTTCTAAATTAGTAGTTGTTGAATGTTTTACGCACTGCATTTGTGAGATATTTACCCCGGGACAAATCTCCCTTTTTCATCTAGTGTATTTAATCACATTTAAATTTTTAATGACTGGATTTAAATTTAACAAAATGTTTATCAATTTATATTAGTAGTTAATAACATAATTTATATTAACATTTTAAAAGTATAACTTGACATACAATAGTTAGATCCATAATAATACAAAAATGACAATTAATAAGTGATAGTACAGCAATAAGTAGCAACAGCAGTAAGTAGTAATTCTTTTTACAGCTATACGTATATATTTTAATATGTATGTTGTATGCATAAAATACATAATAGAACTTGTCTGAAAAATATTTCGTCAATTGCATTTGGCGAATATGAAAGTTTTCACTGATTTGTAGAATTTCGAATGCGGTATTCACATATGAAGAGTCAATAATTCACTTAGTGACCAGATGAAATAAACACTGAAATTTTAGTTTTGAAAAAGTTTAGGTTGAACAATGAACAGTAGAAGAGTTCAGGGGCTTCTTATTTGCGAAGGCACCCTACACCTTGGTGATCAGTAAGACTTATAGCACATCTTAAAGCCAATAAAAAAATAGTAAACTCTGAACAATGAACAGTGGAAGAGTTCAGGGGCTACATAATTGCAAAGCAACTCCACTCCCAATAGATGATCAAGACGTAACACATCTTAAGAGGCAAGTAGAGGAAGTATAGCAATTGTACTGAAATGTACTACAAATAAGTTTTGGATAAACAAATTATATTTAGGATAGATAGTAGTAAATATTTAATACGAATGGAATACGAAAAAAATAGTGGACAGGGAAGAGTTCGGAATGGCTGCGCAAATAATCAATCTGAAAGTTGGAGGGCCGAGGTTTGCCAGAAAGCTGTGAATTCCGCAAAAGAAAGTGAAAGAGTAAAGTTACAAAGGGGTAAAATCTGTTTAAAAAACGTAGCAAACAATCAAAAAATCTACGTAAAAATGAAAATTTTCCTTTTAAAAAGGCACCTTTCATTATCATACATTTACATAAAAATTTAGAAGTCTATGCATTAAAATTATCTAGGAGAATAATGAAAGACTTATCATATATTATAATACGAGCAAATCTTGTGTGTGTGTATATATATGCAAATTTTATTTTAAAAACGGATCTAACGATTTTGACGAAAATTTTTATCCTACCGTTTTGGGGCACCAGAAAACCATTGTGCTAGGTCACATGTTTCAGAAAATTCGATTAGTGGGTCCTTTTGGTCGTGGGTCATTATGGGTCAAGCTATTTTTATCCTAAAAACGGCAAAGACGATTTGAACTAAATTTTAAATCCTACGGTTTTTGGGCATGAGAAAATCATTGGGATAGGACACATGCTCGAGAAAATCCGATTAGTGCGTCATTTTTTGGGTCACTGTGGGTCAAGCTAATTTTATCTAAAAACGGTTCAGACTATTTTGACTAAATTTTATATCCTACGGGTTTCGGGCACGAGAAGACAATTGAGCTTGGTCAGAAGTTCGATTCAAGCTATTTTTATAAAATAAAAGGCATTATAGTAATAATACAGAAAGAAAAATATATCGAGTTGAACTCAAAGCTAATTTTGACCGAGCATAGCTCGGTCTTCCCTGCTCGTGACATATTAAGCATTAATTTTAGAATTTGCCATCATCTCAATGAAAGGAAAGTAATTTAATTTTTTTTTTCTTAATCAAGAAGAGTAAGTCTAGTGCTATTTTAAATAATTTTTCTTCATGTATTCTTTATGGTGAGAATGTATTTATGAAGTATAGTGAATTAACACCTCTCATTATGGTGACACCGACCCACTCCAAAGAGGTCTGATCGCGTTTTATGAGTTACAGAATATGTAAAACGTATCCACAAAGAATATAGCGTGAAATCCTCGCACGTGTACACTGGTAAACACACACGCAGACAGATATATACATACAAAACACACACGTACTCTGCACGTTCGGGGGCCGGGATGCGGCAAATTTTCGACAAATTTTCGAAGTGGCCGGGCCGGAAGAAAAAAAACAATTCTTTTAACGGGTCGGGCCGAAAGAAAAAATAAACAGACCGGGATGATAAAAAATGAAACGGGCTTGTCAGTCCGATAAAAAAATTAAGTGGGCGACCGGACTGGTGTAACTAATTTTAAAAAGTCGGACTAAGGCGGCAAAACTTGAACAATTTTCAATAAAACTAACTCGGCCCAGAATAAGTTATAAATCTGCTACATGAGCCGACGCTAGTTTGTCAACATGTGTACAGAACTAGCGTCTGCATTGGACAGATAAATCGTGTCTCAGGCTTATTTTTTTCACGAGACTCGAGCCAGGGTCAGAATTACATTTTTTACTGCATGCTCAGTAGCCGGGGTCGGATCTAGCCTTACTCTTTTCCAGAACGTGGAAAGCAGGCAATTAAAAATAATAATAAGAGTGATAATGAACTTTTGCTAAAGGAATACTTTGAAATATATTGGATAGTCCGGAAAGTTCGTGCCTTTTGAGAAATTCAATTCGAACCAGTAAATTCCATCATTTAATTATTATACATTGATTCCGATATTTAATGGCTAATAATTAACGGGCAGAATTTTCCGTTACGAATTGATTGTCAACCGGGACGAACTTTCCGGGCAACCCAATAATTTAATAAATTAAAGAAAAATATTTAAAATAGGTTGTTTTAATCTATATATATTTTATATTCTGAAATACGTTATCTTTTTAATGAGTCTTTATTCGAATGTAATATCTAAGGATCTAATGTTCGTATTCATTATGTACCTCAACTCCCGGTTAAGCAAAATAGCCGCGGTCGACACCTCAAAAGGTATCCACCATTAACCTGATTGGACATGATTGCTGTCATGCTAAACCGGCAGTTTGGAGTAGATGATGAATACGAGCGTAACTGATCACTGATATTGTTATTCTGTATTATATAGCTTCTTGACATATAATCTGGAGTCTACTATAAAGTCATCAATATAAATGTGTTATTCTTTTAAAAAATCTTAATTGTATGTTGAGAAAAATCGGATTTTTTTGCTGAAATTGAATCGGGCCGAGCCACTGTAACTTTCGTTCGGGCAAAGCCCGGGACTGGAAATTTCGGCACGTACAGACATCTTACACATACACACACACAAACATATATATATATATATATATATAAAACCAAAACCACATACATACATCCAATCCCAAAACACCTGAACAACAGAGAAAAATTAACAAATAACCATGAAAAATTCATACTAACAAAACTATAAACAAAAAGAACTCAACTGATGGAGACAGGCTGCAAGGCTAAAGACTACTATACATAATAAGACATATGCTATATGATATATATATATATATATATAAATCATATAGCAGCCAAACCGAGCACGGTGATTCTTAGCACCCTCTGTCTTCATGTCTTTCTGATCGCTGCCGTAACCAGGAACATGCAGATTGCCGGGAATTGAAGGCCGTGATTTGTTTTGTGAAATAAGGGGGGGAGTGGCAAAATTCCTCCAAGCTAGCCAAGCGGGTTCGAGGAAGCCCATCGGCGTTATTTCCCCATGCACTAGGCAAGGGTACTAATAGGCTGTACCGGTGGAAGGTGCGGATTGGACATTAAGTCTCTGCTCCCAGTCGATTCCTTTAAGTCCTACTCTGACGCATTTAAAGGGTCTTCTCCTAGTTAACAAGCAGAGGCTATTAAACAGCCCATATATATATATATAAATTAGAAAAATGCTGATTTTTCAAAATGCATAAATGTGTAATTAAATATCTGTAAATTTAAATAAATATCAATTTACTATCGCATAACTATTTTATTTTATATTTTGTATTTTACCGAAAGTGAACTTTATAGTCTAGCTTTTGTCAAAATCTCTAAAAAAGACATTGAAAAATCTTCAATAGATCCTGAGAAAAGGTACATCAATGGTAGATGTTTTTATACGTTACATATTTACCAGACGGATTTAATTCAAGAAATATAAATAAATATTCAAATATGGAATTTAGATAAATACGCAAAATATTATTCCCCAAACATAATCATCGTCATTAAAGCTAAATAATGCATGATAATCCATAGCGTTAATTTTAATATCAGTAATATTTATTCCTTCTAAAGATTTCTTTCATTCATTTTAAGTAAAACATTTTATCACACTTATTCAAATAACATAGGATTTTTCAGCTTTGAATGAAAATTATATAGCCATGATTAATGCAATCAGCAATGCAACATTTAATCTTTATTTTTATGGAAAAATCAGATATGCTATTTTCGTTTACTGCTAATGAATATTTTTATACGTACATTGTTCATGAATGTAAATTATCACTAAAATCAAAAGAAATAATTTGGAAACTTTTATTGTGCTTGTTATTACATGGCATTTATTTAGATAAATTAGGATTAAGAATAAAATATTATTTTTACAAATTCAAAAACAATAAATAGTGCGGTTATATTATATGCATTTTATAAAAATAATATGTTTTAATCATATGGAGATTATAATTTTAAATACTTAAAATTTAAGTGAAGTCGCAATTTTGGAATTTGCAAAATGGTTTAATTAAGAATTGGGAAAAAAATATAACCATTTAGGACATTGAAGGGAAGTTAGGAGTATATTTGGCTAAAATTTATGTTACGATATTTTCAGAAAATAGAGGGTGAATAAAAAAAAATTAGTTTTTAGTTCGGCACGTAGCGTCACATTTTTCCAAACACATTTATCGTCGATGATTTTGATATATATGGTAGATTAGAATGATTCAGGATAACGAAACTGTCAGTCCATTGGCCCACTAAACAGGGAGGGGTGGTCTGTGTTTCATAGTAACACCGCACAACCTTATACAATGTGAAATGAATGGCAACCCGATTACTGATGCTATTCCGACTGGAGGCATCATCAATTATGGGGTTGCCATTCATTTCACATTGGAGTGAACTGTAAGGATGTCGCTACGACAAATGAACCACTCGTGTAACAGCTGACTGGCAGTCTCGTTATTGGAGCATCTAATTTATCATATATACCAAAACCACCTGGAGAATTAAGAGATAGTAGTGCACACTAGAAACAAATATTGACATAGGAAACTAATATCATTCTAGTATGCAGTTACTCAGTAAATGTTAGCTACTATCCTTATCCAAATAGTGATGATCTAGACGGTCCATAACTTTTTAGTGCAAATGATATTGCATGCGATTTCACTTACCAAAATGCTGTATACTTCCATCACATTTCATAATATCATTGTACTTTACAAGAAGCAAGCCTTTTGAAAAATAAAAAATCTTTATTTTATTTAAAGTTAGATACGATTTATTATGTTTCAACTGATGTGCATCACCCTGTATTTTTGAGTGTTAAAATGAATTGAAACTAGTGTTGACCAGTTCCAGTGACATAAAAAGTGGGACAGGGACACAGAAAAAGCTGGACAACGGCTTCTAAATCGGAACATAAAAATAAAGTAAACTGTATTAAAACCGAACCTGTCAATAACAGAATCTTGTTTTAAACGTAAAAATTTCGTTGACATTACGGTAAGAATAGCATACAATTATATCTGATAAGACAAAATCCTGCTTAAAATGGATTTTTTCTCTGGTCTCTTGGGATTTCGCCTTAGCAAGTTTACTATATCCAATGAACACAACAGTTTTATACAGTAAGACCTGTGAAAGCAGAATCACTGGGATAATGAATGTTTTATAGTAGAATTCCCTAATAAACAAGTTCGTTTTCACAGAGTTTACTGAACAACGTATAGTAGCCTGTGAAAATGGAATCGCTACGAGGCATATGATTTGTAATGTATTCATTTCGAAGGTAATATAAAAGAAATTCCATTATAGACAGGTTCTGACTTCATAGGCTCTCCCGTATTAAGTTGCATTCGATGCAGAGTAACGAATAGCCTGAAGGGGAAAGAAATTTAAAAGAATTTGTGGATCATGTAAAATTGGCTTTCGCCCTCCCGCGCTGTGGTTACCGAGGATAGGCCTTTGAGATCCTGAAATTCGCGGCACCTGACAACACTAATTGAGACCTTCGTTTCGTTTACATAAATTACTTGTTTGGTGTGCACTATCACATCTTAAATTTTGTGTTAGGATGACCATGTACAGAATGAGAAATTTTATTAATGCTTAGTTTCTATGAATAAAATCATTTCATAAATTATTTACAATTAACCACATATAATTAAGACAATCAATAAAAAACATGCATCAGACATACAATATGGCACAATTTCCAAGACCAGCAAAATATTATCTCGAAATCTTATTTTTTCATATAATGAAAAACACTATCAAGAAATCATTTTTTTTTTTCATGTACCGAAATGAGATATTAAAAAAAAAAAAAAAAAAAAAAAAAAAAAAAAAAAAAAAAAAACATAACGCAGTTAAAAATCCATTTTCAACAAATGTTGTAAATAGCTGTTAGTGTAAGGGAGTTCTTTTATATAGCCCTGTACATGAAATATAGATTTTTATACATATCACATATTAAATTAAAAATTAATTCAGCTAGAGAACGCATAAAACAATAAAAATGCTTTTCTGTGAATTACCATCCATGAACAGTCGGTATGTCATGTGTGGTGCATGTGTTAATTCTCGAGCTCACAAATTCAAGCACTTTCTGTAAATGCACTGTGAAATGTTATTGCTTAATACATTTATGCTACTCGTGATTTTACTATAACTTTAAAGCGTAAGCACAGTTCCAAGAGATCGTCATCCCTGCTTAATAAATATGCATTTTGAAATCCCATCACACTTTTCATGTTCTATAGCCTCTCTTATTAAAGAGGAATTTTCAGATTGATTCCCATTTTGTATTTTGAATTTTTCTTTTTTTTTTCTTTTGTAAAAAGTATTTTTTTTCTCATTCATAAATGTCATTTAGACTCTGAGCTCTCTAATGTCTACATTAACATCGGATTATACATATTCTTAATATACTAATATATAACCCCCGTCAAAATTGACGGAATGTTACGTTTCATTTACATAAGATTTCATACAAACAAACAGCATTAAGATGTTATGAAATAATATTCAATCCTTTGATATAAACGACGACATTCCCGAAGGAAATAAACTGTTTTGATTGAACTTCAATATTTAAAAGATTTCACTATAAAAAGATTCTGTAAAGATTAAGTACGATAAAATCTTCAAAACATTGTTTAGATCAACAAAGTTGTTTAAACACCCATTGCTGGGTTAACACATCTCCGGGCCCGCTTACGGACCCCTAATTAAATCGGTGCGGAGCCTTGCATACAAACCTCGTAAAAAACTGCTCTAACACTTCACCCGCACTTTCAGGCAGCACTGCAAAGCATATTTTTAAGCGACATTAAAAATTTCGAGTAATTTGGGCAATCTGCGTCATTTTGATCTTTTAAACTGCCCTGCTATATAATATTTCATTATTCAAATTCCGATTTCTCAAGTGTAATAAATTTCGATCATTAAAATAATTTAATTTATTTCTTGATAAAATCGCATTCATTAATTGTATTAATATGACTGATCATTTTTTTTTCACTACAAAGATACTATGTTAAAATTCAAAATTTTATCTGCATTGATTTAACTAATACTTGTTGTACCACAGTATTACATTACATTCCTTATATTTTAATTATATTTGATATAAAATATTCATTATATTTACAATGCAAGCAAAATTGATAAAATACAGAACAAAGTGCAATTTCAACAGAAAGTTTATTTGCCAAAATAATAATTAAATAACTTAAAATTAAAAAAGTTTATCTCAAATTAAATTCAGATTTTTTATAAACATGCCTAAAGAAACCTGTGATAAGTTTTGATCATTAAAGATAATCTTTTATTAAATAAGTATTATTATTTTTTAATTCTCATATTAATTTACAAATTTATTTTCACTACAAAGTTTCTGCTATGCTAAAATACAAAATTTTATTTGCATTGATATAATTAATATATGTAGTATACTGCATTACAATTACATGTTCCTTATATTCTAATTACATTTTATAAGAAATACAGTGACCTTTCACTTATACGCGATGTTCAGTAATTACTTTTTGTACCACTATTTTAAAACAGTAAAATTCGATTTATAAATTCTACAATTAAATAAGGAGAAAATTACTTTAAAAAGGAACTGGTGCTGCAAAATAATTACAGCGTATCGCGTATTAGTGAGAGGTCACTGTATTCATTGAGAATTAAAACTACAGAAGAAAATTTTGTTTATATTAATCTCCGATAGATGGCGATAAAGGCTCACAACGAATGAACGAAGTATTTTAGCGAGTATGACGGAGGAACGTAGCTTCTTCCGATTGCGATCGCATTTCGAAGGGTTACTTTCATGGTTTAATATTTTAAACGTTCACGACGAATGAATCATTTGTTTGTTTACTTTCATGGAGCAATAAACCTGATTTCAACTGAAGTTACCTCAGAATATAAACATAATTTAATGTAAGTCATCTCACAAACATTAATTTATTTTGAAAGACATGATTTCAAGTAGGAGAAATTATCGTTTAGTTGTCATATGTTAGAATAGGTTTTTTCATTAAGCCTAACATGGCGTTTAACGATGGTCGTTTCGCAAATCAGAGTGGTCGTTCCCGGTACCGTTACAGACACTTTCTTGCCTTTGGATTTTATTATAAGAAAGATGTGCCCTGCAACTATTTAAGCAGCATATGTATACACGGTCATCTAATCCTGTGGACTAGCTACCTTGGAACTTATACGCTTAAACATCAAAATTGTCTCAGCCGTAAACCACTCACAGGGCTGCCACTGGCGACTATTTTTAATTCTATCTCGCACCACTTTCTCTTTTTCGCGTACTCTTTGACAACATATGCATACTAAAAAAATTATTTTTTTTTTAAATAGTGGTGCGAATAGAATATAAAAATAGTCACCAGTGGCAGCCCTGCACTCAGTGATCGATGCCTATACGATTTATTCACTGACTTACGTACTGTCCAAAAATATGTAAATATCATGTCTTATTTATTTGTAACACTCTGTATGCCAAAAAACGGATTAAATCATGTTGCTCATGCAACGTTGTGATTAGAGTCTCTGTGTTTAAGATGGTGCGGTGTCGAGCATAAGTTTTTCTTTACGACACAACATTTCTAATTTTTATTACTTTTTATTGTGTTTCCAACTACCGTGCAAATTACTGAACAGTTAGATGGAATCTTTATAACCCAGTTATTCTACTGCCCTCTCTTTTCTCTTACATATAATTGTCTGAGTGCAACGAAGACTCATACACAGCGCAGTATTACTTTGCCCCATATATAGCTACGATGGATATTAAAACCTTTCATCAAGCATAACTCAAAAAATATTTAACGGATTTCATTCAAATTTTTACAGCAGGTATCTATAAAGGTGACAACGACGTCTATTTATTACCAACAATAAATGTCAAACCGTTTGGAAATTATATTAAAAAAATAGATAAAAAAGCGCAATTAAAGTACATACGTCACGAATATTTTGTGCGTACGTCATTTTCACCGGTGGGAGATTTTCGTAGATAATCGGAATTGAAAAGTTCATGGAGTACATGGAGCAAAAAAATATGCACGCACTAATATTCAGCACAATAAAATATATTTCAATTTAGTAGAAAGCGAAAATTAATCTGGATTTTTTTCTGTTTGAAAGAAAAACCCCGCAATAACTTGGTAGACTTGGTATTAGAGATTTGGCGCAAATCTCAGCAATAGCAGCTTTTTTTATTACGCGTGTGTAAATTAAAAAAAAATATATTTGGTGTTTAAATAAAAGGTTTCGATTTATGGCATTATTTCTTCTTTTTTTTTTCTCTATTTAGCATTTTAAATGGGATTAATGAAAGGTATGTATTTTAAATTAATTGAGTGAAAGGTTTAAATTTAAATGAAATGAATTCAATATGAAAATGTTATAGGAACAATATTTGGCGATTTATCAACTGCGCCAGGATAACATAAAAGTACCAATATATCAAACGGTATGTAGTATGTGAAATAAAACAATTATATTATAATCACCCATCGTACAAGAAAAAAAACTAATATTCTGCATTCAGAGGGAAAAATCCATCTCCTGTGCCGTAAGATTTGGCGAGTTCTTTTTTGGTGATAAGTTTTTCGATGTGATTGTTGGGATCTGCAGGATTTGGCTTACTTTTTCTAAATCTTATTTTTTTGCAGATGTAGTATTATGTAAATATATTTTTTTGCAGATATTTTTCTATTTTGTATATTTGGCATTCTATTTTCTATATTTTCTATTTGGCATTTGGAAAAGAGATTTTTACCTTTTTATCTGTGCCTTCGGAAATATTAAAAAATAAAAAAAGATTTACATATATCAAGCGTATAATGTTATGTTTTGCATTTTTATACGGACCACTTCTCCATTTTTAGATTTTAAATGCTATTTATTACTAGCCGTTTATTAATTGTTTACAATTTACCCCCCTGACAATAACAATTATTTATCACAAAAATGCCTCTTACGTTTGTTAAATAAGTTTGTTTATGTATTTTCATTACTTATTAAAATATCGAATATGGCGATAAAATATTCTTTTAGCATCGTGCTTAAATTTTGAAGATGGTGCAAAAACATGCTTTAATAAACGTATGTTTGTAAATATTTCAAAAACATGTTTTACCGCTCTCTTGAAAAATTTTGTAAGATGCTAAAACTACCTTTTGGCACCATTTTAAATTTGTTTCGCCAACCGACATAGGATACGAAACTTTTCCCCATTCAGATACACAGGCAAGGCTGGTCTCAAACAAGAGTAAAGCTAGCAACAATATTGTTTTAACTCTATAAGAGTTACAATAATGATATTAAATGCTCCGATTGGCTTTGGGCCCAATTACAAAAGTTTCTCCTAAAAAAAAAAACTGTAGAAAAAGTCTTTTACATTTGTTTCAAATGAACCTCGGTCTACAAGGTATCATCATCATATATATTGTTTCTCCTGTCAACATCCCTTTTTCTAAGAAAATATGAAATACGGAACAACGAATGAGATACCATATGAAAGGTTTTTGAACCGGCTTCTGACACAGTACACTTACATTTTTTTAAACATGTTTTTCGATTAAAAATTGCTGTTAATTAAATATTAAATCGACATTGATTTCATAAATGAAATGAAAGGTTTTCTGAAATCAGTGTTGCCACAGAAATAAAATACTGCATTATCGTATGACGTCATCCTCTAATGCAATTAGAATATGATTGTCAATTTATTTCTTGCGCGTGCTTTTTGAAAAAATATAGAGCTTTTATTCGGGTTTTTAATTTAATTTTTACGCGTGCGTCACCTATTGTTTATTTGTTTTCTTTGTTAAATCATGGCTGTTTATATGCGTACTGTATCGGAATTGGAGCACCAGTAGATTAAGTAATTTAAGGATTAACTTCCAAATATACATTTCATTAGGATTTACAAAAATTGTAAATATTTATTTTTTTAATATTTCATTAAGCTCTTAATATGCCACCGAAGTCTGATGTCACTTAAATGGCTGCTGGACCACAAAGTTTGAACGCCCCATGTTTAAGTTCCCATAGGCTTTCAAAAAAGTGGTGTACCAAATATTGATTTACGTATTTAAGAAATTTCTTTAACAGTTTTGCAAAATCTGAGGAAATGCTTTCGGCACAGATGTCATATACGCACCACATTGGCGCGATTTTTCCCCCGCTAATTTGGCGAAAACTTTCTTTATTTACTTTTGTTTGTTTGTTTATTTACTTTTTAAACGTTGTTTATTTACTTTATTTCGTATTTTAATTCTATAAATTATTGTTATTATGTATATCCACATTTATTTATATCAAACTATCATTTATTTATTTGTATTTCCTTTTTTAAAATAATAGAAGCTATTTCATTTATTACGTTATTTTACTTTTATATTGAAATAAAATATCACATGGTATTATTGTATGCTATTTGTAACTAATATTCAAAAACAAAATTTTCGCCAAATCGGCGGGGGAAAAAATCGTGCCAATGTGGTGAGTATATGACATCTGTGCCATGCAGGCATATAAATTCCTCAGACATCTGATTCAGTGTTTAAATTTTTTTATAATTCTTTTTTTTTCTTTTTTTTTCAGTCTTGGCAACTTAGAGAAATAACCTTGGCGAGATAATAAAATTTGGCAAAATATTTTCTGGCAATTTATTCGCACAAGCAATCATTATTGTATATATTATTTCATTTGTCAACATCCTTTTTTCTATGCCCATACAAAACATACAGCGATGAATGAGGTATTCGAAAAGTTTTTGAACAAGTTTCTGAGAAAGTACAACTGCATTTCGTTAAAACGCGTTGTTTGATTAAAAAAAAAAATACGTTAATTAAAAATGAGCACTAAAACGTACCAGGAAATAATCTCAAAGATTGCAGTGCGAAGGCTTCGCACGGGTCCTTCTGGTTAGTTAATAATACAAACAACACTAATGGCATGGAGGCAAAAGTTTTAATTTAAATGTATATATTTGAAACCCTTCTCCCCATAACCTCCCTCCTCCCCCCCCAAAAAAAGAAAAGAAAAGAAAAGAAAGTTACAGTAATGAATTTAGAATGGCGTTAAGCCACGCTTTCTGACATAAGCAATTGGCTGAAAACGCGATAACGAAACTTTCACTTAACTTAATAACATGTATCTAATATCGCCCTCAGGGTACTTTGCAGTTATACAGACCTTGTAGTTTTTTTTAAAAGCTTGAGACAATTCAGGTTTAAGAAGTTGTGATTTACTGTCAAATGATATAAACAACTATGAATACAAAACTGAGGAATTATTATTCAGGTTTATATATGTATTTAAATAAAATTGCATCTGATTACACTTATTAGATAAATTACTTCTGTTTGCATTTAATAACTTATAAACGGCTTCTGTATATTAAATGAATTGTTTAAATATTGGGAAGAGGTGGCGAGAGGTAGAAAGACGAGTAAACAAACGGGTAGACAGACGGGTAGAGAGACGAGTAGCGACATAGGTAGGCTGACGGGTAGCGAAACGAATAGACAGACGGCTAGAGAGAAAGGTAAAAAGAGGGTTGACAGAGGGGTAGCGAGATGGGTCACGAGACGGGTAGAGACACCGGTAGACAGGAATGTAGCAAGAAAGGTTGCGAGACGCGTAGCGTGGTAGATAAAGAGACGAGTAGAGAGATGAGTACAGAGACGAGTTGACTGACGGTTAATGAGATTGGTACCGAGTCGGGTACAAAAACAGACGGATAGTGAGACGGGTATACAGACGAGTAGAGAGACAGTAGATGGGTACGGAGATGGGTAAGAAGATGAGAGAGGCGTATAGCCAGACGGGTAGAGAGACAGATAGACAAGTTGTGAGACAGATAGACAAGTTGTGAGACAGATAGACACGTTGTGAGACAGATAGACAAATGGATAGCGAAGTGGATAGAGACGCGGCTAGACATACAAGTAGTTAGTCGGATAGACAGACGGTTAGAGAAATATATTGGCGGGTAGAGAGACCGGTAGGGAAATATAGACAGGTAGCGAGACATGTAGAGAGATAGACAATCGGTTAGAGAGACGGGCAGAAGAACGGATAGGGAAACAGACAGATTGTGGAGAGACAGACAGACAGGCAAAAGAAAAGTCTGCGGATTGGCGCAGTAAAGGCGCAAAGGGCAGAGCCTCCTAGAGAATAATCAAGAAGTATCTGTTAAACTTAACTTTGAAATATATATAATTTTTCAATTTTGCCGATATGGAGATTTAATGTAAAAGTTATTTTACAGAAGTCATCGAAAGATTTTTTGTATACTTATAATAGTAATTTAGACTATAGTTTTGCAATTTGGTTTATAGCAAAGCATGCTATCAATGTGGTTTGAAGTGTAAGAGTTTCTATAAACAGTTATACAAATAATAGATATATAATCAAGGAAGAAAAATTTTAAATTCACACACAAAAAAAGGTGCAACAATGAAATTAAATTTGCGTTAAGCCACGCTTAATACAATAATCTATTGGCTGCAAATCTAATTACGTAACTTTAAAAAGCTTGGCGTTTTAAAAGATCCGGCGTTTTTTTTTTTTTTTTTTTTTTTTTCAAGTTTTGCGCAATACGCGCTTAAGAAAACGAGATTCTTTGCCACATGTTAAAAAAAATTATGACAACACATCTGATGAACGGTACTTCTTTTCTATTTTTTTAACAGTGTATATAAATTTATATATGATATTTTGTAATTCTATCATTTAATTTGCTCTTTTTCTTTATATTGTAATTGTTAACCCTATGTTCTCAGCAATATCACTCAGACTAATCCCTTTGAGGGAATCCACCGGCAACCTATATATTAAGTTAATCAGAATAGTCCAGTTTAACAATAAAGGGATATGAATTAATTATTATTTAATAAAATCTTGACTTATTTTACTGGTGTGTCATTAAATAGCTTAAAATGATTTTAATTTTTATACAGGGTTTTTTCAGTATATCTGCATTCTTTGCATTTTTCACAAATGTTTAACTGATGAAAGAAATATAACGGTTTGATAAAATTTTATTTCATTGTATTTCTTGTATAACAAGTAAATTCTGGGATTACTATTTTATTTTCTGATAGGACAGTTTGTTAATTTCACATGAAAAACACCAGATGTACGACGCACCTTCTAAAGTCCGCCATATTGTTTTGAACAGGGTTCCGTTAACTTTGAATACTTTCCGTTGGTCAGTGTCAGGATGTTTTGTCGAGGATCGTATATGAAGGGATTGTTTGAGGTTGCTGGTATGGCAGCAAAATTTTTGAAGAATGTGCAGAAATTTATTTCAGAGAACAACAAATGCATTTTTAGATTTAAATTAGCACATATTTATTTTACCTCGTAAAAGATGAAATTTTTATTTGAGATAAAAACCAACTAAAGATGAATGGATTGGAAAATGAAAGGGAGTATCTCTAAAAAAATCTTCCATTTTACGATAATTAGGAGACATCATTACTATACATTCCGCAGCTAATAAATGGAGGTTATTTCATCAGTCTGAATATAAATATAATGCAACAAAGCACACAGTACAAATAATTGTAGATGCTCGACTCTTTAAAATACAATAAAACAAATATTCACAGTTAGTTATTGTGCGTAATGTACAAATAGTATTTCAAAAGTATGAAGCATTTCTTTCTGCTATAGTAATTCAGCACGCAGATTTCGAAATTGTTACGATTTATCTAGCTTCACTAAACCTGAAAATCTACTTTCTTGAACCAGAAGTTGGGAGAAAAAGAAGAAAGAACTTTCTCTTTCTTATTTAATCCCCAACATCAACATATCGGCGTAAAAAAACATACTTTTGGCTTACTTCTGGCTTTAATAATACTATTTTAATCTACGAAAACAAAACAAAACAAAGCCTCAAATTACTTGAAACTGCAAGTGATTCGAGAGAAAATGTTACAAACTTCAATAAAATTAATGTCAATATCGCCGTAATAAAAAGGACAGGGAAACGACATTCATGTTTTTTTAGAGTTCTAAAGATCAGGAATGTACTTTTGCTGAATTACGAAACCATTCCTACTATATTCGGCTAATGGAGCATAGAACTCGTTTCTCACCTAATTTTAGTTTCAGCAATGGATATGTGCATCCAGTGGATTGTCATTCGGTACGAGCGTATGGATAATTCCAACCAGCAAAAAATACTTTGAAATTTGTTCTGAAACAATTATCTGAATGATGCCCTTATCTTGAGAAAGCATCTTTGTTCATTTCGCATGATTGAATAAAAATCTTGAGAAACGCGTAAAATTGGCGACGAACGGAAGCGCTGTGACTCTTAAAATAAAGCTATTATTCTCAGATGAAGCATATAAAGCAACATTCAAAACACTAGAAGGCCATAGTACAAGATTAAGAACACTTGTATAATATATTCAGTATTTCCCTCTTTTAAAATTTAAAAATTTAAATTCACACTCTTTACTAATTTTTTTTCTATGAACTTGGTATAGATTTTATTTAATTTACTATGCAAAATAAATAGAAAATAATACTTATAATTACCAGGTTCTAGAAACCTTATTTTTCCTTGTTTCCTGTCCTCTTAATAAAGATCGATATACCGATCTTTGATAATTTGTACAAAAAAATAAAATAGTTTCAAGATTGAAATTTTCACAACAAGTAGTCACATCCTATGAGGGATCAGTGGAAGAAAACAATATTTAAGGTGAGTCTGATTTCCTTAAAAATAATAATAATAATAATAATATAAATAATAATAATAATAATAATAATAATGTCAGCGAAATGTGGTGTTTGACTTTTATCTCTACAGTTTTAAACATTTTTTTGGCCTAGATCCTTAAATCTAATGAAAATTCTCGAATTAATTAAATGTAGGCAGTCTTTTTTATTATTATTATTATTTTTTTATACATTTTAGCTTTTTGATCCATCTTGATCGGTATAAACATAAAACAGCTACAACATTTTCTGTAAAACCCGTTTTTACCAAAAACGACCGCGTAGCTGGTTAAAAATAGCCACCTCAAAAAAACTATGTGATATAAAAAATTAACCATGTTTTTAAACTGAGAAAACTTTAAAAAAAACTTGGTTAAAAAATTAGGAAAATTAAAAAAGTCGAGCAACATTACCTTGCCCAATTACGTGATTGGAAATGGATTGACCCTTATTTAACTAATATTTTCTTTTTAAATCTGCTTGCAAACAATATTGAAAACTATACGCCACATAATTAAGTTGCTCAAATAAGTTATTTTCATTATTTATCTACTCTGCTAAACTAAATACACTGTTTTCTTATTCAAGGGTCTTTTATCAAATGTTATTGCAATGTTTTCTTTGCTTGAGCATTTTAACTACATTAGATATGATATCCTATATTACTAGGTTTCATAAATCCGAATTTTGTATTATTCTTGCCGTTTAAAACCTTAAATAAACCCTTTAATTCTTGATTGTGAGGATGAAAAGAACTCCTAACCACAGCTCATTACTGAACGAATGTTTTTATTATTTAACCCCTACCTTACATGTTGTCTAAAAAAATTAGAACTATATAAAATTTGAAGACATAAATTAACTATTTGCATAACAGCAAACAATGTGAAATCATTGGACTTTTGATAATTCAAGAGAAAAATGAAAGTTAAAAATTTTTCTTTCCAAAAAGGATTTTAAAAATAAGAATTTTGGAATTCATAAAATTGCATTCAATTTTTAAGCATTATAACAATACGCGAGTTTGGGATTTTTAACTATTTTTTCTTTTTATTATTATTTTTTAATATGTGTGAATCGAAAACATTTTTGAATGCACAGTCATATTCACAAAAAGAAAAAAAATAATTTGATGTATTCATATAAATATTAACATGGGATATATATATATATATATATTGTAAAAATATATAATTCATGTGCTAAGGTGAATTAATGAGCGACATATTTTAAAACGTTCATGTTAAATTTGAATTTTGCAAAAACTATTTTTTTAGTCATTTATGGAATTACATATTATAGAGAATACATGTTTATGACAATGATTAGTTTTATATAGGTTTATTTTCCAATATCCTATCAGTATTCCTCTAGATCTTTGCGTGTTCGACGATTTTAATTACTATTTTTTATGTAATTAAATTAATCTTCTGAAAAGATGGTACCATAGATTCAATTTTTTGCACCATTTATTTTTCAATTAAAATTAAGGAATGGTACTTTTTCATTTTACCTCATTAGGGAAATTAAAAAATGTTCTAGTCGCATACTAATTAAATATCTTGTATTTCAGTCCAGTCTTTTATTTCCGTTTGCAACAATTTTAAACGCTGCAAGATTTATGATAATACAATAATTATTTAACACAAGTATAGAATTAAGAATGTTTACTGTTACCTCTACAGTAAATTTTTATTCACTGGTCTTTTTCAGAAATATTTTTGAACTTTTACATTATTTTTTAAATTCTGAAGTTGTTGCAATGTACGAAAATACGCACGGGTTGCCATTTGAAATGTGTTAGTGTTGTTCTGGTAAGAAAATATTTTTGGATGCGCTTTGCATTCACAAATGTATCAAGGAATTTCGAAATATATGTTATAAACATTAAAAAGTAACAGGTTTTGAGAATCGAATAATAATTGATAATGCTATGTTTAATTATTTATCTACTTATTTTAATGCTCAATCTGAATTTGAATTTGTAGGAAAATGATAAAATTCTTCAGTGGTTAATGTATTAAATATCACTTCGAAATATATGTTATAAACATTAAAAAGTAACTGGTTTTGAGAATCGATTAATAATTGATAATGCTATGTTTAATTATTTATCTACTTATTTTAATGCTCAATCTGAATTTGAATTTGTAGGCAAATGATAAAACTCTTCAGTGGTTAATGTATTAAATATCACTGATTAACAAATCTTAACGAATTATCTGTTCCTCTATATACATTCGGTGTTTCTTATTGATTTCAAGGTGCTGAAAAAGAATATATTTGTAAAAAAAATCTATCACCCTCAAATTTTTGAAGATACATTAAGTAATTTAGAAAAGAACAGCATGGATTAATTTTAAAAATGTTGTGACACATTTCTTAGGAAGTAATCGAAATTCTAACTACGAAAAATTACTTAAAAGCATGTTAAAAAGTTATAAAATTTAGGTTGTTTAATGTCATTAAAAATGCACATTTTAGCGTCTCATTTAATTTTTTTCACTGAAAGTATGGGAGCTGTAAGCGACGAGCATGGAGAGCGCTTTCACCAGAATATTTCTGCAATAGAAACCCGATATAAAGGAAGGTGGACACCTAATATGCTCGTAGATTACTGTTGGAACCTTATTAGAGAAGTTAGTGATTGTGTCTATAAGAGAGCATACATAGTAAAAACATTTACCGCTACATAATATATGAAATTTGGGAAATTTCTTACGAATATAATTTTTTTCACAAAAATTCTCTTACATTTTTCTGAAACTTTATACAAAATGTATATTTTCAGTGTTTTAAATATTACTTTTAAGCTTCATAAGTGTTTATTTAGCCGTGTTTTACTACTAAATACAAAATGACAAAAATTATAAGGTACATATATTGAATAATTACTACAAAATCGAGATTTTCAAGATTTTGAATTTTTTTTTTTTTTTGTGGGTGATGGAATATTTTTAATGTCATATTCTTTTTCAACACCCCCTAAAATATAAAAGCCACCACTTACTTAATGAGGAACAGAAACCTTGTTAATCAGTGCAATTAAAGGAAAAAATATGTTTAGAACATATGTACTAATGCCAAATATTTCACTTTCATTTTTTAATATATCACTAAGTCTTTGCTTCTTTGAATCCTTTACTAAATTATATTCTTGTAATTCAATTACTCTTTCTAAACTGTGATATCACAGATTCAACTTCTAATTGCATTTATTTTACAATTAACGACATGGTATATTTTCGCTTTTAGTTCAGTAGTGATGTTTGAAATATCTTTCTTAACACAAGATAAAACTTTGAAAGAAATAATTTATTTCAAGGTTACCGCCTGCTACGGTTTACTCGTTTAAAAATAATCCAACGTGGAAGTTGAAGAAATCTTAATTCAATAGTGATATGGAACAAAGACTGAATAATGTGATTATATTTTTAGTTCCGCGGTAAATTGTATTTTTTTCTAATGAAAACGTTTTTTATCATTAATAAAATTTCATATTCAGAAGTTTTATATGCTTTGAAAACGTCTCAAAAATAGACGAAGTTGTGATTTCTTAGTAAACCGTTTTTGCTTAGAAAACAATTCCGGGAATAGATGAACCTCAATATTTTTCATATAAATATTATAAAGAAAATTATTTTCAAAACTATATAAGGTAACTCCACCAGTAGTAGACATTTTAAGTATGTTTTTTTCCTATTTTTAGTGTACTGTTTTCAGTTTTAGTGACTGAGACAACAGAAAGTGTTCGATATCTGAATTAACTCTTTCTTCACACAACTTTGTTAAGAAAGTTTCTGTTTTAAGCATTTTGTCACACAAAAATTAATATTTTTCGGAGAGCTTAAAATGCACCAGTATCAGATACTCAAACTTCAGTAGTGTACACGTTTCCATTCTTGCGGAAAACTTAAAATAAAACGCGAAACGACTGGAGATATATATTTTATTAATATTAGGTCATTTTTTCCATTAATGAACTAATAGTATAAAACAAATAACAGACTTGTATGAAAAGTGGAGAAAAAAAGTTTAAAAGAGTTAATAAATTAAACTTTGATGCATGGCATATTTCGATAACACGGCTTTAAACACACCATTTTTTCCCCAATTCATTAAAATAGTTTAGCCAAGTCACAACCTCCTTAATACTAAGCCCATGCACGGATTCTAAAAATTGTGGCTGTTTTAACAGTTTATTTTTTCAGTGTTCGAACGGCCTTTTAATATGGATGCCACTATTCCAAACAGTAATACATGCCTTATTTTTATGCCATTAAATAATGCAAAGATTGTTGTTTGGAAATAGTAAACTTAAGTATACGGATTTTGTCCCCTTTTAAAACGTGAACACTACTAGTATTCAGAAAACAGCTGTTACGTGGGTGATAAACTCCCTGCTTGAATCTGCAAGTATCTAGTAAAGGCCTTTATTGACAACTAGCTATTGACCTTCTCGAACCATTGCAACAACTTTCCTTCATTGATAAGCTCTTGTTGCTGTTAAATTCTGAGCTATTTGATACGAAAGTGTCGTATCCCTTTGCGAAAATGCATTATACCATTGCGTCAATCCTTGGTTGATTATCCGCAAAATAGGTTCGTCTGATCAGATTTCTTTCCTTGAATGTCGCACACTGTTAGAGTCATCCCATATGACCAGGAATTCATCTTTTGATAGGTTGATTTATGACGGCCAATTATCAACACGAGGGATATAGGCCCTGGGGGGAGTGCCCTCCGTGGGGTCTTTCTAAGGGATCCTAACCCGT
This sequence comes from Maratus michaelseni, assembly GCA_963931845.1. NCBI lineage: Eukaryota > Metazoa > Arthropoda > Arachnida > Araneae > Salticidae > Maratus > Maratus michaelseni. Next base: position 310,283,104 of record OZ007592.1, read on the forward strand.
ATTTACGCAAGGTTCAAAGAAAACCACGGAAAACTCCGAACGGTTAGGTCAACGAGCGCGACAGGGGTTTGAACCCAGCACCTCCGTCTACCAGCTTTGAGAGCAGAACCTCTCAGCCACTGGTGGGGCCATCTTTGATAGGACTGACGATGACGGGTTACGGGGATAATTCGATGTACCAGTAGTGGACACCCGTAAGAAATGCATCAAGATTATTAAAAATCATCGGCGACAAACACTCTGCTTGAATCTGTAAGCATCTATTGAAGTCCTTTAATGACAACAAGCTATGAACCTCCGCTACATATTTCAATAGATTTTTTCATTAATAGCTGTTGTTGCTGTTAAATTCTGAGTTATTTTACAGGAAAATGCCGTATTTCTTTCAAAAGTACATTTCACCCTTGAGTTAAACAGTGGTTGGTTACCCGCAAAATACGTTTGTTCGATCAAATTGCCTTCCTCAGCTGTCTCACACTGTTATAGTTGCCCCTTGTCACCAGGATTCTACCTTTTTATAGAACTGACGATGACTGATTATAGTGATAATTCGACGCATCAGTAGTGGACATCAGTAATAAATACAGCACGATGATTCCAAATGAATACACAAATATAATAAGTGACTTCTGAACACTCAATTTGCCGATATTAAAATCACAAATCTTTTTTTTAATGTCATAAACGTTGGCAAAATGAAAAATTAAAAGAAATTGGCTTACCTCATTCCAAACTACAACAAAGACGATAATATTACTGAAGCATCGCATTGTTTAAGTGGAAATCATATAGTTATGTCGCTGCTGCATTAAAATCTCTAAAATTAGACCCATTAATATTAGAGCTGAGGCTCCCAACCTGTTTGACTGTCGGAGACGATATTATAATGAATGTCTATGACAAAGACCCTTTAGTCCTCCAGGTTTTATGTATAAGTTAATGTTATTTAGATGGATTGCTACGGAGAAGAAGAAGACTGATTAAGTAGTAGGCTATAAAATTATGAAATGTCTCTGCATTGTAATTATGTTTAAAAAAATTATAATAACGTATTCTCAATTACTGCCAATACACATAATATTGTCAAACTTGGTCGTGTAAAAATCTTCTCCAAAATTCAATAAATGGAAACATTTGACTTACAATTAATTTTACATTAATAATGTGACGCACAATACCGTATAAAAGTTTAATTTGAAACCTGTGGTGACATTTAAAGACTATTTTTTATGTTCAAATTTAAAAGCGTCCCTCAGTGGTACAGTGTCCATGACTGGTGCCGTTAACTATATTAAAGGTTTAGTTAAGGATAATACTGAATGACAAATTGTTTTCGTTCCAGATGAATTTGAATTTGCAAAAAGTGATAACGTTCTTCAATAACTTATGGCAATGAGCTTTTTCTAAAAAAAGTATTTGAAGGTTTTACTTAAGTTTAGCTTACTAAGTTTAACTTAAAGAATTACCATTTTAGAGGTATTTTAATACCTAATTCATTCTGTTTTATAATAAACTAAAACGTTTTGGGAGTTTACAGTAAAACATCTTTATTAACAACAAATTCCTTAAAGAATCACAGTACTGTTTATGGCTGTTTCACAGAAAATTATAAAACATATGTATTTTTTCATTTTCTTAATATTACATTCACAAAATGTTTAGAGGTATCATACCCTTTTCATTACTCAGATGAACACAACGATTTCTGGTATCACATACTTATATCAAAACTAGCGGCTTAAAACATATGGATTAATATAAAGAAAAAAAACTTTCTTGACATTCGGCTTATCATATCTGTGGGTTTTTGTTTCTTTAAATACTTTACTTACTTTTATTATGGTAATTAAATTAATCTTCTGAAACGATGGTCCAGTAGATTTAACTTCTAGTTGTATTGATTTTACCATTAATGTCAGGAAAAAAGTTTTTCCTTTTATGTCATTAGCGCAATTTAAAATACTTTCTATGACACAAGATTTGAAACAAGCCTTATGTTTCAGCGTTATCTTGTATGTCTACTTATTGTACTTTTATATGTTGCTTTGTGCAAGTTACTGCAACGATTATCTATCAGGAACATTAATGTAACTGAATTAAAAAATAATAATGCAATTTATTTTTAAATCAACAGTAAATTTGATTTTAATGTCCTTGCGTTTGTGTAATGTTCCCTATGATAAATGCATTTACCACTATAATTTATGCTTAAAAAATAGTTAAGGGGAAAAACATATTCAGTTTGTGTTATGAACATGAAATAAAATTATTAAGTAAAACGTATTCATTTTAATAAAATTTTATATGTTCTATTTTGAAGAAAATGCGAAATTTATTTATAACTAGAAGGCTATGCCCGCTGCTCTGGTCCATTTTCCAAATGAACTTTGAATAAAACGAAATGGTGAATTCAACCTTGTATATTAAATTAATATGGACCTTCACCTGAAAAGTCCTTCCGCATTGCTGAATACAATGCTAACGCCATTGCACTATTATATTATCTTATGCGTTAGACAAATTTCGGGCTATTAAGAAGCAACTCTTTTTTTTTATCATTTAAGTGGAGTTTGACAGAGGATTGTAGCCGTTATGACCAACAGAAATTAAAATGTTCTTTAATCACTATACTACTAAAAAAGAGATGTATAAAATTATTGCAGAGATTGACCATTGAACTTAAATAATATTCGTTTTATTCATTTTCGTTTGTTAGTTCTTGAACTCTGGGTCTCTCAGCTTGGTGCTATGTGTGGTTCTATTAGCTTAAATACAATCTCACTCTACATTACTTTATATTTCGTAATAAACGTCATCTTCTGTCAGGTCTACTACAATTTTCTATCTTTGAATTCCAGCAGAGTAAATACAGTCAAAATTGTAATAAGCTGTACTTGCACACAAAGAACAGCATTTAGTTTTCATATTTAAAAGAAATGTGAATCATAAAAAAGTGGATTTTTAAAGCTGAATTGTCTGAATAAAATTAAAATAACGTCATTTTCACTACCTTATTATTGTATACAGTTGCAATCATGTAACCATTAACACCGAAAAATCCCTCAATAACTGATTCTGGTATAAAAACAATCCTCTAGTCTGCATCCAATGAAATCTTCCTAATCGAGTCCATAACCAGTTTGAAGTGAAATGTTAGACATGTCTGCAACGATATTGCTTCAAATGTGCCAGAGTTAGCTACAAAACCAAGGTAATTACACAGCAAAGTACGTTTCATTAAATAATGTGAAATTGCTGTTGACTGAATTATACATCTTTCACCAATAAAAATCCACGATAATGATAAATAAAGTTAGTTATACAAAATTTTTAGTAATAATCTTTATGGTGAGTATTTGAACCAAAGTTTTCCCCCCATTTCTCTAATGAACATAATAAAGTGGAGAAATTAATAGGCTTGCTTTTTCTTTTATTTTCAAGGTAACATTATTCTTCAATCTGTTGCCTATACCGAAAAAGTTTACTAAGTTTAGCTGCTAGTGCTGTGCATCAACCGAAATTGCTTTATAATTATTCTATATTATATATTTAAATTAAGTAATTGAAGCAACTTCATAATGGATAACTCGAGGTGGACTTTAAAACACATTTAATTTACAATTTAAATCACAACACGTACATCTACACAAACACGTAACAGATACATTCTAAAGTAAACAAAACTTAATACCAGTATGTGACGTAGTTCGCTGTGGTGCTGCCATCTATTACTTACATTTGTAACTAAACATCACTTACTCTCCCCTCCTTATTTGGGAACTTACATGGAGCTTTTCTTTTCCTGGTGGATCTTCTAGGTACCTGTTGGGAAGAAGAAGAGTTAATTAAAGTATCTTTAGCATCATCAATAGAAGTATTGGGCACCATGGATTTCACTTTAGAGTCTACTGGAGCAGGACTTGGAGTATTTCGGAGAACAAAGTCATCTGGTTTAGGATTTGGAGCAGATGGGACAACAGAGTCATCTGGTTGAGGATTTAGAGTAGATGGGACAACAGAGTCAGCTGGTCGAAAATCTGGAGTAGATGGAAGAACAGAGTCAGCTGGTCGAAGATCTGGGATACTAGGAGGCATTTGCTGAGAATCACTTTGATTAACAACTGCATTATCACTTTTGTGACTTTCTGTACTACTCTCTTCAGAATTTGAATCATTAGTTAGATGTATCTTCGAACCGACATTAGTTATCTGATCAACATGCCTTTTCCAAATATTCGAACCAACTTGAATTCTATAATGCAACTTGCCCTCTCTTGCAATTATGCGACCAATTTTCCACTTGGCTTCAGGAGTATAATTTCTTACAGCCACTTTCTGGTTAATTTGAAATTCTTTTACTTTAGAATTGGCCTTTTTCGCATTTTGTTTATCATGCACAAAATTTGTAACGCTTGGAATTATCAAATCTATTTTCGTTCTTATATTTCGTTTTAGAAATAGAGATGCAGGACTTTCCCCCGTAGTAACATGAGGCATCTTTCTATATTGTAAAAGAAAGTTATTTATTTTCATCTGTAAAGTACCAGCTTAAGAAGATAAGGCTTTTAACCCTTTTTTAAGAATCTGCACATATCTCTCGGCCTGACCATTTGTAGCTGGATGGTATGGAGCACTAAACCTATGTTTAACCCCATGATTCTTCAAAAATGTCTGAAATTCTTCAGAAGTAAATTGTTTTGCATTATCAGATACCAGAGATATAGGATACCCGTATCTGGCAAAAAGAGAAGAAAGACAAGTAATTGTATGTTCTGACGTTGTATTAGGGACAATAAAAACTTCAGGCCATTTGCTATGAGCATCAACCACAAGTAAAAGCATTTTACCCATCACAGGACCAAAATAATCTATGTGAATTCTTTGCCATGGAGCTGTAGGCCATTCCCAATTATGAGTATCTACCTTAGGAGGATTATTTTTTAAATTGACACAAGTAGTGCAATTTCGTGCAAGATCTTCACTATCATGGTCAATCCCTGGCCACCAAACAAAACTGCGAGCTAAGGACTTAATTTCCACTATACCAAAATGTCCATAGTGCAAATCACGTAAAATTTGTTTATGGTGAACTTCTGGGATAATTACTCTACATTCTTTTAAAATACAACTATATTGAAGAGTATATTCTTCTTGTTTGCCACAAAAAAGTAAATTTTTAGGAATTGGAGAACCAGAAATTAGATGATGAAAAAGTTGACGTAATAAAGGATCAGATTTTGTAGCTACAGCAATTGATTTGGCGTTTAAAGGCAATGTAGAAATTTGGTTAATTTGAAAAAATTCAGATTCATCAATTACATTATTTGAATTTAATTGTGGGGGTAACTCTTCCCTACGTAATGGAAGTCGTAAAAGAGCATCGACATTTCCATGTTCGGATGTTTTCTTATAGCGAATATCATATTTAAACGCTTGTAAGTATAATGCATATATTTGCATCCGAGCAACTGAAAGAACGGGAATACTTTTATTTGGAGAAAATATGGACACGAGTGGTTTGCTATCTGTAAATAAAGTAAACCTATTACCATATAAATATAGAAAAAAATTCTTTACTCCAAAAATAATAGCTAGTGCTTCCTTATCAACCTGGCTATACTTTTTTTCTGCATTCGTAAGTGTTCTGGACACAAAACCAATTGGTTTTTCCATATTATCTAGCATCACATGCGAAAGAACTGCAGAGATACCATATGGAGAAGCATCTGTTGCTAACACTAAAGGCAATTTAGGGTTGAAATGAGTAAGAACTCTTTCTGAAATAATTTCTTTTTTTATATTTTTAAATGCTTGTTCACAAACAGGAGACCAAATAAATTTTACATTCTTTTTGAGCAAGTGATTTAAAGGATGAGCAATTGTAGATAAATTTGGTACAAATTTAGAATAATATGTGCCTAAGCCTAAAAAAGGTTTAACTTGTGACACATTAATTGGTCTAGGAGCATTGACAATAGCCTCAATTTTATCTTGCGTTTTATGAATGCCTTGCTTATCAATTTTATAACTACAATATGTAATATGGTCAGCCAGAAAAATTGATTTATCTTTATTTATCCTAATATTATATTCACGTAATCTTTCTAAGACTTGTTTTAGCCTTGTTAAATGAATTTCATCCGTTTCCCCTGTAACACCAATATCATCAATGAACACAGTGACACCATCAATGCCACTTAATATTTGTTCAATAGATCTTTGCCAAATTGCTGGAGAGCTAGTAAGACCCATTGGTAACTTTAAAAATTGAAATAAGCCCTTCGGAGTATTTATAGCTAACAATTCCTGTGATTTTTCGTCTACAGGTAACTGAAGATAAGCTTGATTTAAATCTATTTTCGTAAAATGTAAACCACCACCTAAAGTAGCTAACATGTCCTCTACCCTAGGTAAAGGATATTTTTTCATCTTCAAAAATGTATTTACTGTAACTTTAAAATCTCCGCATAAACGTATTTTCCCATTTGGTTTTACCACTGGAACTATAGGAGTTGCCCACTTACTACTGGTGACAGGTTTAATAATACCCTCATCCTGCAACCTTTGGATTTCATCATTTACTGCATTACGTAGAGCATACGTGACTGTTCTAGCCTTACAAAATATGGGCGTAGAACCTTTTTCTAGGTAAAGTTCTGCTTTCAAACCTTTTATTTCCCCTACTTTATTCGAAAATAAATCAGAAAAATCATTTAATAATTCTTTTAATTTATCAGCTGAATTTGAAATTTCATTGACATACACAGATTTAAAGTTAGTAGGAAACAAATTAAATGCAGCTACCCAGTCTCTGCCAAATAAAAGTGGAAAATTATCTTCTTTAATTAAATACAATTTACGCTGTTTAGTAATATTTGCATAAGAAACATCTACTGTTACATACCACACAGGTGTAAACACCTCACCCGTTGCAGTTCTCAACTTAACGTCTGGTGGAAAATTTTTATTATTCGTAAAAATTCTCCGAAAACGATTTACAGGTACCGCAGAAATTCTGGAGTCCGTGTCTACCTCCATTTCAGCTTTAGCTTTGTTTTCAATTAAAACCCACACTTTTATAGGTGTAGAACTTTTCTCATGGCTTGCGGATAAAATATCGACAGTTTGCAATACATTTGTTTGTTTCTGAGAATTACTTTTGCATACCTTACCAAGATGGCCTCTTTTATGACAAATTTTACAAGTAGTATTGATATGCTTACACTTATTGGAAAGATGTGATGGATTTCCACATCGATAACATTGTAATTTATTTTTATTTACATCAAAATTCCCCTTATTTACATTGTTTATTTTCGGTTTCTGGAAATTATTTGAAATTTTATTCGGTTGAACATTTTTAGAATATGCCAATTTATTAACATTTACATTTTTGTTTTTCAATTCAGAAATATCATGTTCGTTATTTTGAAAAATAATTGCTTTTTCAATAGCTTTCTCAAAAGTTAAATCGTCTATTTGTGAAAGTAATTTACTTTGGATAGTTTCATTTTTTAAACCTCTCAGAAATTGTTCCAACAAATTTACATAAGGTGTTTCACCAGTAAAAGCACAGAATGTAGTTAACTTCTTTAATTTTGAAACAAAATCTTGTATAGATTCGTTCTGATTTTGATAAGAATTACGGAATTTAATTTTAGAACAAAATTTATTAGGGGCGGGGCTTAAGTGCTTTAACAGAATTTCAACTATTTCTTCGTATTTTAATGCTTCCGGATTTTTAGGAAACGCTAAATCAGACAGTAAATTATACAATTTAGGCCCCATACAGGAAATAATAGCAGGTACCTTTTTTTTTCTTCAACATCATGTAAAAAAAAACTCTGTTCCAATCTCTTAACGTATGATTGGAACGATTCTATTGAATCATTGTATTCCTTAAAATTAGCAAACATTATTACTTTTTATTTGTTCCAGAGAAGAAAAAAAATGTCAGCACTTACCACCCTCGAAATGATGTACGCATTCAAAATATTAATACAGCATATACTCTTGTAGATGCAAAACACGAAGTTTCGCCATTTTGCGAATCAGTAGGAATTTCTTGTAAGTTCAATTCCGGGAAGAAACTTGATTTTCATCGTCGCCATAATATTCTATATTATATATTTAAATTAAGTAATTGAAGCAACTTCATAATGGATAACTCGAGGTGGACTTTAAAACACATTTAATTTACAATTTAAATCACAACAAGTACATCTACACAAACACGTAACAGATACATTCTAAAGTAAACAAAACTTAATACCAGTATGTGACGTAGTTCGCTGTGGTGCTGCCATCTATTACTTACATTTGTAACTAAACATCACAATAATAATCGAAATGTTATATGTGAATTTCAGGTACTTTTATCTTATCTAGGCTAAAATGACAAAACAACAAATATTGTTCCATTGGTCCACTTTGGCATTTCAATTTTTTTTTCGTACATTGCAAGTATTGCTTTTTTAATGATAGTAAAATAAATGCAGATGAAACTGTAGATGAAACTGGTCTCAACTGTACGTACATGACGTGATTTTCTGTCATAAATTTCAGTCTGCCTGGGGGCTCTACCAGAATATGCCCAGGCAGACCAAAATATTTTTTAATAATATATTTAAACTGTAATTTGTTACTAATTTCTTCTCATAACTCAATGACGTGATAGTACAGACAAAAGGACAACTTGGCGTCCTCTGGTTGCTCATATCGTACAAAAATATGACGAGTTAGACCAGTCATTCCTTATTCTACTCCTAATAATCTTGTCCTACATCATGATTTCATCCCTAACTCGGTGACGTAGAATGTTTGTTTCCACAGCCCGGTCTACGATGACAAAACGGATTGCAACACTTCGTAGAATAGGTTTTGAAGTTAATGTAGTAGAATTTCAAATATTAGTTGTCGGATTTGCGGTAGCACGTAACTTAAGAAAAATATGATTAAGATAATAGGTGTAGTTTGAGAATAACTGTCTTAATTTCACGCTATATCTCTAGTTCTGTCTTTCTTAGATTCCTTCATTTACCGATTTAAAATAATCTTCTGAAACGATAGTATCGAAAATTCAACATTTCGTTGCACTGATTTTACATTTAATGATTTGTAGCATGGAAATCTCTTATGTACAGAAAATAATGCTTAAGAAATTGTGAATATATTGCTTTTATCCCTGTATCATGCATAACCCTCATACGAAGTTCAATAAAACCTATGAAATACAACAACAGAAGACAGAGTGATTTTGTCTTAGAAAATTCAGTTGGCAACTGAAGAGGAAGAATTTTTATATTTAAACTAACTATGAGCATTATTTGTTTTTTAAAGAACAAAACTTTTTGAGCATTTAACATACCACACAGATTGCATGCATAATTCCTGATCCTATTAGTGGAGACAAAAACAAACAGGTCTCCAGCTGCATCTTTCTGAAATCGCTCAAAGAAAAATAAATAAAGTGAGGATTTTTTCAGTCATACCATTGAACATTAAAAAAAAAGAAAGAAAAGAAAACACCGTTTACGATGATAATAAAGTTTAATACTAATAACTTTATAGTAAAGATTAAATTTAATTAGGTTTTTAATTAAACATACAATCAACAGACGATTTTGTAAATCATCTATTCAGCATACAACATTATTGTAAATTTGAAATTTTGATCAGAAAGCTTGTTTCCGTTATTGTATTCCAACTACGTGAGTACTTCAGTTGGGTGCAAAACTGTCAATGACTAGAGTATATACATTGTTTAATCAACAATAATAGAAACGTTTGCGTGAATTTAATCAGTAAAATTGCCTTTTTGCATAGTTCATTTAACCTTTAAAATGTAAATGAGATATATTATGTTCCTGACGGAATATCCTAATTAATAGAGAAATATGTTTTATAAATATTTTATTAACTAAAAATGATTAAATTTATATGTTTGTTCAAGACTGATGAAAATACTATTTTGTCTGTTGTATAAATGTAACGTTTAATTAACAATGATTTTGGTAAATATGAAAATTTTCGACAATTAATAAAAAAGAGCTTTTCTATGCAATTCATTTAGTCTTTACAAATTACAGTGTTTTATGCCATGTCCAGAGAGATAGACCACTAATTGAGTGCATGAAAGATATTTTCTGCTTAATTAATAAAAATATGTTTCATGCATAATTAATATCAACAGAAAACTAAATTTTGACATTCGCACACAACTAAAGAAAATACGAAACAAATTTCGGCATTTTTTAACACATATTTGAAATTATTCGTACTTCGATAATTACGCTGGCTTTTGTTTTTGACTCCCTTTTCTGTTGTTTACAAAATTAAATACAATTCTCTTTATTTCTTTGTATTATCATGTATTTATGAATAAAACATTTTGCTATAATAATAACAGAAAGGTGTATTTGAACATTAAAATAATATATTATTATTATTATTTTTTATAAATCATTATCTGTGTTGCTTAAGCTATATAAGCATGAATGCTTTTACAACGAAAAATACAAATTATTCAATTTACAATTTTTTTTTTATTTTATAAATTTGAGTTCAACATATTTTTAATTCTTTAGCACATTAATGCACGTGTGATATTTTCAAAATAAGTGAGCATGTTACTAGAATAATACATATTGTTTTCTCTAATTTAGTTTTTTAGAACAATTTAAAGTTCATAAAAAACACATGTTATATACACAACACAATTTAAAAAGTTTCAAAATAGTTTTTATAAGCCTGTGGATACTTTTGTAAGCATATATGAGTTACATAAAAGCGATTACATGCATTATAAAGACGAATGTCACTGATCAAATCCCAAAATATTTTATAGTGAACAAATATGATAAACTCTTTGTAATAAATAAAATTTTCTTAAATATAGTCACCAATGAGAACTAATCTTGGTATTTAAATATCAAATATAAAAATTCAAAATCACATTAAAAGGCTATTTAAGAGGAAAAACAAATCTTAAAAACTTTTTGAAGAATCAATTTTAATTAGTTATACAAATTTTTGAGCAGTTCTTTGCAGTTACTGATAAAAAGTGGGTCACAAAGGTGAAGAAACGTATCTATAATAATAAAAGAAAGGTAGATGTGTGTGTGGGTGTGTGTAATAGATAAGGAAATCTACCGAACGTAGAGGTCTTCAAATTTAGGTGAGGCATATTCCAAGGCAATCCAAGGCATGTTCTGATGTACCTGAGGCTGAGATTTGTCTTTTATGTTAATTAACCGAGATAGTAATTAAAAACCATAATGAATATCGCAAAATAGCGCGAAACCCCGCAGCGCAGAGGAAATAGCGTCATTTCAGAGAATTCGAAATAGTGAAAATCGGAAAGTGAGAAAGCAGATTTACCCCCCTCCCCTGTCTTTCTAAATGGGGTTCAACCGAACCGTTTTAAATACCGACAAACTATAAACATATTCCTAAATTTTTTTCTTCAAACTTTCGAACATTGCAATCTGCATAAAAAATGCAAATGTTATACAAATGAACCCTTTCAAAAGAAAATTTTTAAGTTCGATTTCACGGTGTTCTATTTTTTTAAAAGAGGTATTTTTCGAAGCTCGCATCGGGGTTAATTTTGGAGATAACGAAAAACGAAAGTTACCCCCTTAATTTTGATACTTCCTTCTCTACGACTTTGTTGTTTGCTTTCATAAATACGAATATAAGTCATTAAAAAAAATCACGACTGGAAGTTACATCGCGTGTCCCGGAGACGATTTTTTCCTACGCTAACAGTAAATAAATGTCGGTATTTCAACACAATAATTTTACAGTTTTCTTGTAACTTTGATTTACATCAAGTATAAAAATCTCGAAACATTCACCTATTTTTCGGTCTTGTTTTTCCTTACCATTTTTCATTTCTCTCTCGTCAAGATACAAGAATCACAAGTTTTGTCTTTTGATATCCCTGAAGATGGCAATAAAATTTAGCCGAAATTGTTGGAAGAATATAACTTTTAACTGAGTTTTAATATTTCCTCTTACACTGCCTTTAGTAAAGTACAAGTACAATTACTACAATGCTAAATTTCAAATTTCTGGATCCTTCAGTATAAAAAAAAATCGCAATTTTAGAACATTTTTCGCTTTTGCACCTCCGTGGGGTTAGTGTCACCGACATAAAATATAGCCTATGTTGGAGCAAGGATTGTCACCATCAATTTGCCACCATTTCTTTTAAAATAGGTTCGGTAGTTCCAGAGATTAACCCCTACAAAAAAACAAACAAACAGAAAAAACAATCTTTACTTCTTTATAATATTAGTATAGATTTAATAAACGTTACCCATATGAAATTCATTTAATAATGTTAGCATAAATTGTATCTGCATTTGAATTGAATAAAAATCTTCCCATCCAAGGCAAAATAAAAGTGTTTCATTTAAGTTGAAGCATTTATGAATAATATTGTCAAGATTGTAATTAGTATTCAATGAAAAGAATAATTTCTTATCATCTTAATTAAACTTTAAGAATGCATTTGGCATTCCGATTGTATGAATGAATGAATAATTTTCATTGAAATCCAAAAAGCATATTCTATTGAAATATGTATTAAAGCGTTTTGCTTACAGTGAATGCATAAGATTGATAAAAAGGCGAATAGTATTGAAATTTATATTAACGTCGTGAATTTATTTGTATGATAAACATAAAAATATAAATATTTTCTCATGTATGAATAAACGTTGGTTGTTTTGATGTTTTAGTTAAATAATTTAAAATTCCATGTGAATATCAATAATGATGCAGTGATTTACATTGAATATTCATATTAATAACCATTATACTGTAGTTTGTTATATTAAAACTGCTTCAGAAAATATTAAAGAGTGTTGTTATATCACATATATAATTTTTATTAATTGAAAAAAAAAATATCGTCGATGAATGTTCTTCAGAAAACATAAATGACAATTATCAATACATGTCTATAAGAACTTTTATTAAATGGTGCAACAGTAAATCAGTTAATCAAATCATACCAATTTGAATACTATATCTAACATAATTGTTCAATTTTTTTTTTATTGTTGTGGAAAACCTTACTTGTGTTACTTTTCTTTTAACACAACTATAACGCCACTAATATGAGTTTACATAATACAATTAGGAGAACTTTCCTTTGAAAAAAGGGTTTCGCACTCTTGTTTATACAGGTACTCTATGAATATTTTGTGTGAATGCGTATATATTGTTTTCATAAATAACATTCAGTGTGTGAATGGATATTACTCCAGTATCCAGGTCTCTTTCTTTTCAAATTTACAAATGAGTTTAAGAAAAATGCGGTTTTTGCAGAAGAGTATATTTTAAGCTAATCCAAATTCGACAAGTCTATTTAGAGAAATTATTTATCGAATAACTTTCTTGGTTGATGCATGAAACGACTATGTAGTGTAAGCTATGTTTCGGTAGCGATTCCCACTTGTTAAGGAAAAACATTAGTAGTTCTCCGATAATTGAAATTTTCAGCTCCACTTCACCTGTTATTTTTAAGAATTGTGAAATTGAATACTTGCGTATTTTAGGCTTTGAGCAAGAAATCTTGAATCTTTGCTTAATGCATTATGATTTTTAACTGGCCTCTTATGGAATACCATTTTAACTTCAATAAAAATAAAACATTAAAGAGAAACCTACAACGAGTGCTATTAGACGCTTCCAATTACGAAAAGTTAGATAAAAACTATAATGTCCTAAATAAAAACTTTTCATATATCAAAGAATTATTATAACCTATAAAAAATTCTAGATCTGTAGGTTTTAAAAACTATGTTTTAAAAGACTTAATAGACTAGTGCATAATACAATTGAAACTTTTCAGTACAATATCATTACTGTAAATATCTGTAAATATTTATCTTTAATATTGTGTAATCTTATCAGTATATTCATATAGAACTTATATACATGTAATAACTTTGGGCTCACCCAGCAATAAGCAATATTGAGTAGCTCGTGTGATTTTTTTTTTTTAACTTGCTGGGAAGTCCGGGTCCTTGGACACTGGGGTTCCTGGTAGATATAGGTTTTCCCCTCGTGGACTATAGTTCCTATGAGAGGTTGGCTGTCCACGAGTGGGAGGTTTCTGTTTCTATTTCTGTCATTATGATTTGATTTCAAAGTGTTAGCTGAAACAGAGCATGGCGGGAATATAGAGGGAATATGTTACCTAAAGAGAGTAAAGTTTTGTTTAAAACTGGTGTTTCTTTTTCAAAGATAAGTTTCAGAGGTTTTGAGTTTTTGTAAAAATAACCAGGTCGACACCACCAACTTAAAAAAAATATAATAAAAAATAAATAAATAAATAAATAAAATAAACTTTTTAATTTGCGTATAAACATATTTAGTTAGAAGTTATGAGTAGTGAGGACGTGATTATTATATATTTTGAAATTGCAGATATACAAATTATGCCCTAAAACCACATGTGACAAATTACCACTGCTTTCAAAAGTCAACTACTAATATTTTAAATATTAAACGTGCTTTTCTGAAAATGTAATATTGCACCTCTACGTATAGGAATTACACGATTTAAATAGAGATTTCATCTTCGAAAATCTCAAAGAGTGCACCCAGAAAAAAGTTTTGTTGAATCAACAAAAATTTGGTTGACCCAACAAAACTTTTCGTTTAAAAATAGGTCAATGGAAATTTTGTTTGAATCAATAAAAAAAATATTGTTTTTTTTTTTTTGCAGTTCTAAAAAAAAAAAAAAAAAAAAAATGTATCGTCAGCCAAAAAATATTTTGTTAATTCAAGTAAAATGGTTCAATTTTACTTGAATTAACGAAATTATTTTTGTTACATAGATAGAGTGTTAAAATAACACATAGCCTATATTTTCTTTTTTCAACAAAATATATTTTGTTTGTTTAAATAATAAAATATGTTATATTACGAACTTGTTTTGTTTATACTACAAAACCTTTTGTTAAATGAACCAATCTAAATATGCAATTTTAACTATTTTTTAATTCATTTAAAACAGTGAACAGTGTAAACCTTGAATAATAGCAATTGAATTTTTATCCTGCTTTTTTTTTTTCAAGCAAAAGCCGATAGAGTGAAAATTGCCCAAACCGGGAGTCGATCCCGGGTTCTCAGAACAGCGCTCTGAGGTACCACTGAGCTACACGGAACGATATCTGAATTCGGTATTTCGCACTCTTATATATGTCGGAATGGCTGCAACAGCAGCACAAGATGGAAATATCATCAGGAGCACGCAAATTTCTGCGGCAAACATGAGACGACAATACAAAGTCCAGCATACGGCAAGCCCAGCATACTTAATTTTTAATTCATTTTCAGCAGTAAATTACACCTTCAGAAAGCAGGATAAAAATTCAGTGTTATATTTTACCAGTGTACTTTCTTCCAGTATCAAAGTACGGAACAGATGCTTTACACTCACGCAGAGATGTTTGGCGACTTTTTGGTTGGCGCGATTTACAAACCTGCGCCAAACCAATAACTTAATACAATAGCTAGGTTGCCATTAAAGGAAAAAATCCCCTAAATTTGGCGACTTTTTTAACCGATTTTTTAACCGATTTTTTAACCGATTTTTTAACTTTTTAAACCTTTTTTTAACCGATTAAAAAAAACTGTGCTAGAGTGTATGACATCATAGCCCAAAGTACTTATGTACCAGAGTACTTTCTTCTTGTAAAGATAGAAGAAAGTAATAAATGGGACAGGGGGATTTTTAAAACCACCTTGGTCCGACCCAATGAAAAAAGTTTTAATTATCCAAAAATTATGTTAATCCTTTAATTATATAGCTACATAAGACAAATAAATCGAGTTACGTTCAAAGATTACAGACGTAATTAACTGCTGAAAATGAGATAGAGCTATTGCAGAAATCGCGGAAAATGCAACATAGCAGCGCCACCTGTTGCGCGATTTACACCAAAAACTAATCAGCAACAATTTATATTTTTTAACACAATTTTAAAAATTGGCAAAGTAATCATACAAGTTGTAAATTTCCAACTGGATGAAAAATGTTGTAAATTTCCAACTGGACGAAAAATGTCCGGGCCAGGATTCGAACCTGGGATCGCTTGGCTGAAGCCGCCACGCTCTACCACTGAGCTATCCCAGACGAATCTGGAGGGCATAATTCATCCAGTTAACCTTATTGATCAAAGCATCTGGTCTGATATTTTAATCAGCTCAACAGAAAAGATCGCAGGTAATGGAACTCCAGTAAACGCTGGATACGTGAATACACTAGATTATTTTTTAACACAATTTTAAAAATTGGCAAAGTAATCATACAAGTTGTAAATTTCCAACTGGACGAAAAATGTCCGGGCCAGGATTCGAACCTGGGATCGCTTGGCTGAAGCCGCCACGCTCTACCACTGAGCTATCCCGGTCAAATCTGGAGGGCATAATTCATCCAGTTAACCTTATTGATCAAAGCATCTGGTCTGATATTTTAATCAGCTCAACAGAAAAGATCGCAGGTAATGGAACTCCAGTAATAAAAATTGGCAAAGTAATTTTACAACTTGTATGATTACTTTGCCAATTTTTAAAATTGTGTTAAAAAATAATCTAGTGTATTCACGTATACAGCGTTTACTGGAGTTCCATTACCTGCGATCTTTTCTGTTGAGCTGATTAAAATATCAGACCAGATGCTTTGATCAATAAGGTTAACTGGATGAATTATGCCCTCCAGATTCGACCGGGATAGCTCAGTGGTAGAGCGTGGCGGCTGCAGCCAAGCGATCCCAGGTTCGAATCCTGGCCCGGACATTTTTCGTCCAGTTGGAAATTTACAACTTGTAGAACAATTTATATCAGGAAGTAACTGAATATAAAGTTTTATTAAATTCCGTGCATTAGTTCTTGAGATAGAGCGCCCACAAAATTTTTGTCACATACAGACAGATAGGATAAAAATTCACTGTTATATTTTACCAGTGTACTTTCTTCCAGTACCAGAGTACTTTCTTCTTGCAACGATAGAAGAAAATAATAAATGGGACAGGGGGATTTTTAAAACTACCTTGGTCCGTCCCAATGAAAAAAAGGTTTAATTATCGAACAAATATGTTAATCCTTTAATTATATAACTACATAAGTCAAATAAATCGAGTTACGTGAGAGAGTTATGGCTACTACACAACAGTTTAAATTTTGCAAAAACAGCAAAATTTTGCTTGAATTACAAAATTATTGTAAAATTTAAAAAAAACAGATTTTGTTTATTCAAGTAAAATTGGTGAAATTTTTTTAAAATTTTGTAAGAGTGTTAACAATATTTTTTTGTTCAATCAACAAAACCAATTTTTTTACTTCAACTAACAATTTTGCTAAAACAACCAAAATGTACTCAACAAAATGTGTTTTGTTGTTTTAATCAATTCCTTTTTCTGGGTGTGGTATTTAAATTTTATATAGTTTGAACAGAATACACTTTTCGCTATTTAAGGCGCAACATAACTTTTTTTTTTTAATTTCCATACCAGTATTTATATAAAAAAAAAGTATTCTACAAATGTGTTTAGAAACGCCAGATCTTAAACTTTTTATTTAAAAATCTAAATATGAAATTCATCTTTCTTTAAAAACTTAAAAATGTTCTATCACTTAAAGGAAATTCTGACCCATAAACATATCTTATTTGAATTTCATATAAAAATGACATTTTAGCTTTATTCGCATCTGAACGAAATCAAATATTTTCAATTAAGAACAGAATTAAAGAATAAAACGTTTCCTTTTCATTTAAGTGTAAGTATTTATGAACGGAAATCAGTCGATATGGTAATTAGTATTTACTGAAAAGTGTAATTTTTGTTTTCCACCCTTCATTAAACGTGAAGAATGCACCTAACATTTCAAACTGCATTCATGCATGAGAATCTGAAAAGCTATTTAAATGTGAGTTAAATCGTTTGCTTAAAAGGAATGAGTTATTTTAAAAAATGAATAATATTGAAATGATAATTAACGCCATGAATGGAATTATCTGAAAGCCATAAAAATATAAATAATATATATAATGCATGTTTAAACTTGTGTTGTTCTGATTATTCAAATTTAACTTTCGGTTCGTGTAGATGAATTATTCTGTAACGTACAGCATCTTACATTGAATGTTTAATTGTTGCGTTGCAACTACATAATAATTTCCTAAAATAAACTAAAGGGTGTAAATACAAATTGCATAAAATGGAAATAAAGTATGAAAATATTACTTGTTATTGATGTTCCATAACGAGAAAAAATATATCATCATACGAAGTTGGTTAGCATATTATGTACCGTTAGTTCAAAATTAAATCTAACATGAGTGGTCAAACAAACATTTGAAAGTTTTGTAAGTAATATTTTTGTTAATTTTTTGGAAAACTTATAATATAATAAATGGAAAGTACAATTACGGGAAATGTAATATTTTGTCCTTCTGAAAAATAGCCAAATACGTCAAGCTCCTAAGATTTAAAAGATGTATCTAATATTAAATATAACTACTGTCGACGAACTTAAAAATGCACTATCACAGAATTAATAAACTTGCCTTAGTTGGAATTCATTTAAATATGGTACATAAGGTTTATCTGAATTTTAATTGAACAGAATTCGCTCAATATAAGTAAAATGAAGGAATAAAATGTTTTATTTTCATTGAGAACGATTATTTATTAATAATACTCATTGATTTGCCAATTAGTATTTAGTGGTAATAGTATTTTATTTGCTTGGTAACCAAGCAACCATTTTAAAATTTTGTAAATAATATAGTTTTACTTTTTTGGAAAACATTGAATTTATTATTTAACATAACACGGAGACTAAAA
Organism: Maratus michaelseni; assembly: GCA_963931845.1. Lineage (NCBI taxonomy): Eukaryota > Metazoa > Arthropoda > Arachnida > Araneae > Salticidae > Maratus > Maratus michaelseni. Next base: position 310,301,973 of record OZ007592.1, read on the forward strand.
TAACACGACTTGTATAAAATTTTATCCTTCAGAAAATTGCAACAACAAACTTAAAAATGCACTATCATAGAATTAATAAAGCTTTCTTCATTGGCATTCCTTCAAGTATTGTACATAAGCTTTATCTAAATTTTAATTGGATATAATTTGCCTAATATAGAAACATTGAAGGAATAAAATGACTTTTTTTCATTGAGTACAGGTATACATGAATAATGCTCATCCATATCGCTATTAGTATTGATCGGAAAGGGTATTTTATTTGCTTGTTTATTTTTTATTAAACCTTACGAATGAAGCTAATGGAAAATTAAAAATGCACCTAGCAATCCAAATTGTATTAATCCTCTGAACGCTCATTTTTTTCCAAAACTTCTCGACAAATATTTAATTGACTAGTATCTCCTCTATTATTGCATATTTCAAATCAACATGCATTTGAAATATGTAGTGTATTTATCATTTGCATTTTTTCCCTTTGACTGTGAAAATTTAAAAACAAAACGGCCTCAGAAATTGTGTATGATATAAATATTTCTATAAATGTCTTGCCTGTAGAAACCACGGGATAAGTGGTCAGATGGTGGATAATTTGTTTACGGCTCAGGACTGGCGACTGTTATCATATTAAAAAGTACCACAATTTACAAAATATGTTCTTTGCGGAAGATATCAATTGAAAATAGCTTAGTATAACTGTATGACAGAAATTTCTTTTTTCAAAAATTGGTACGATTAGAATAAAAAATAGTCTTTGGTACATACGGTGTCCCACCCAACCTCGTTATCCAAAGGTTAATGACAGAAAAAGTTTCGTTGCATGCCGAAAAGCATATGCTGCTGAAGTATGTGTAAATCATTTCGCTCTACTCGGTGATACAAAAGTGATTAGCCATGATTATGAAGAAGTTCGTTTCGCAGAATTCAGTGATTACATAAGGCGCAAATTTCCTTTCATAGTTACTGGTGCCAAAACATCGTAGCAGTTGGCAGCTATGTCAGATGAAGTAACATTAACCCGTCCAACTGAGAATTAAATATTAAAAATTAAAGATTAAAGGTTTATCTAAACGTCACTATCTTGCGCAGATTCAGCCACAAAAATATTTTGAGTATCTAAATTAGCAACTAACAACATTATAAAATTAACAAATACCCAAATGGATAATAGAGTATGAAATACATTAGTAGTATATTTTTAATATCTATGGTGCAGGCATAATACAGAAGAATATACATTACGACCAACTAGGAAAAATTGAGTTTTCGAAAAATTTCACCTATTCTTAATAAGAAACTATTATCAATTATGAAATGTAATATTTGTATCAAATTTAATACCAAACGTGAGAATATCTAACAAATAATTTGTGGAAATAAAACGTAAGATCATATAACAATTTTGTTTCAAACTCAGATGAATTGGCAAAAACAACAAAACTCATCTAGATGTGAAAATGAAGATTTATTATTTTCTTGAATTAATCGCTTTCTGTTAAAAAATATTAGTGACTTGCCATTGTTAATCACCGAGTGTATACAAAATCCTTTAACTGGAACGCCACTATTTTCGTACAGCTATTTTCACCTTATCTATTTATCGATTTTCAGTTATTAATTAAACTGAGTATTTTTATTCGGAAAAAGTAGGGTATAAAAAATAAAAGAAGTATAAAAGACTTAGTTACGATGTGTTTAATGCATTATTAAGCATCTGTCGCAGCATCGTATATGTTTTATACATTCGTCAACACTATTTTAAAAATTTGAAATTAGTGGCAGCTTCCTACTGCACATTTTAATGAAATCTATCCCAAAGTTATTAGTGTAGAAATACTAGTAGCATATGTATATAAATATATATTGCAACTCCTCTTTCAAGGCTTTTTGCGTGTGAATAAAAGTTCACGTTTTAAATAATATAAGACAGGGAGTTTAAGTTTCAGGGAGCATTGTGGTTATGGAAATGCTTAGGTGGGCGTGGCCAAAATGATCTTGCGAATGTTTACAAAAATACTTAAGTATTAAATTTTCGTTACTCCAAAATTAAAAATGCACCACGATTGAGAGAAATATTAACTGTCATTAATCATAATCTCTTTAGGAATTATATTTAATCTAAATACGCATTTTTATTGAAAAAACTTTTAATCCAGTGCACAATAAAGGAACAAATTTATTTTCTTTGATTTAAGGAGAACTAAATATTAATAAAATTATGTAATTATGGTAATTAGCATTCACCGAAAAGAGTATCTTATTTGTTTGACGTCCTCCATTAAACATGAGGAATGCACCCTTCATTACAAATTTTATTAATGCATTAGTAATTTTCAACGGAAGCAGAAAAATACATTATGTTGAAATTTGTAACAAAGATTTTTCCATAAAGTAAATAGGGTATTTCTATGAAAGAAACGAAATATGTATAAGTTAAAATTAAGGGTTAGGAATTAATTTAAATGACAAGACATAAATATATATTTCTATGATAATCAATAATTGGAGTTTAGTTCTTTCCATGCTTTTATTATTTCTTTCTATTAGTAAGAATAAATAATTTTGTAAGCTTTATTTTTGACTAATTGTTTCTCACATCATATTTATACATTTGTTTTCAATAAAAGAATGTTTTTCAGAAAATATAATAAACAGTGTAACTAAACATTACATAAAGAGATTAGGAAAATTGTTTCAGTGAGCAATAAATGATATGAAATATGTGATAAACATTTTCGTATACTGAATGCGGAGTGACTACTACTGACATTGAAATTAACTCAGTAACTAAAAATGTATTCTCAAATCCAGCATAAATACGTAATTCACCCAGAAAATAAAGAACGTTCGCTTATAACGCAATGAAAACAACAGTTATCCAAACGTAACTATATATAGAATAGCACTGGATCTAACCATACTTCTCTACATTGTTGTCTGGTTATTCAAGCATATTTCAAAACGATGCAAATGTTTCTGTTACCCTTTGTTGTACTATTATTGAGTATGGACTTTAAGAGTACCAATTTGGATTATTGTCAATGGGAGACCAGTCGCTCTTTTCGAGGTAAGTCCCGTTTATGGTTATTCTTAGATAAATTAAACAAAATAATATAGTAATTTAACTTTTAGAATAAGATCATTTCAGACTGAGCATAGTGTGAATTTTATGAACATCAGGAATTCGTAAACATATAATTACATAATTCGATGGATAACTCTTTTATAAGTCAAAAAGAAGTTGTTGGCATATTTGAATTATGTAAAACATGTAATTGTATAATTCAAAGGATAATCGTTTTTAAAGCAAAATATAAGTTGTTGGTATATGTGAATTAACTGTTTCAGGTGAATTAATTGTTTCATACTAAAAATTTAATGCTGAACTAAAAATTTAACTTGAAATTATCATTGAAATAAAATATATGGTTAAGGTTAAATTCGCATTTATTTTGGAGTAGCGTTCCGAATTTTCATATTACTTTTGATGGAATTTCTTCATTTCACTTTAAGGGAATTGATATAACCGTAATTACCTGAAGAATTTGGAAGGGTATGTTTTTTAAAAATTGACTGAACTAAAGGAACAAAATTGAACACAACGCAACAATGTTAAATTTAAAGCTTTTATTTTAATTTAAGTATTTATATGTTTTAAAGATATTATTGAAAAGGCTTTGTTTATTGGATGAATGTCTGGAAATTATCTTTATAAAATAATGTTGTACATAACTAAAACTTTAATGTGTATCTAAATATATTTTAAATGCAAGAGATAAATAACCAGCGCCCAAAGAAGAGTAGTGTTAAATTTAATAATTAACGAATGTATAACAAGACTCATTTACATATAACCATTTATAAAAAAGAGAAGAGGTGCAATATAATATTATGTTGTCAATATATGTTTCAAGTATCTGATTCAGTAGCACTGATAGTTACCAGGTATTCGCAAAATTATAGGCAGCGGACCTGTTCAATATTACCAAGATTTTGAAAATTCACTGCCAAGTATTTAAGTATATAAACGGTTAAAACAAAAATAATTTCATTTTTGTTTTACAATTTCTAAACTTTTCACTAACACAATAATATTTTTCACATTTAAAAAAGTAAGAATTGGATAAATCCTTTAAATACTTGTTTCCCAAAATGTTGATAGTATGATAGTTTATACTTGTTTGAATTATTTTTGTATTTTCGTTCGTTGTAAATCAATTCGAACGATTAAAAACATTTGAAATTAATCAATTTAAAGCGAGAAGTATTTAAATTTAATAATGATCAGTGTGATCAAAATTTCCACAAGGAAAAAAAACACAATAATTAAAAAAGCATAGACAACAGCACAATGTGCAGAATACACGTAAGAGGTTCATCAGTTTACGGTACCCTTAATTTCAAGATTTTCCCCCTTCATTCACATAATCCTAGTTTTCCTCAGATATATTTGATTTAAACCTACTCTTCAGATATTATTATTTATAGGCTAATTATCATATTTCAATATCTATTTTAATATCAATGAATAATAAAAAAAACGTTATTTATGACACGGAAAATATTCACCATTTATTAAAAAAATAATAATTTTAATATTATTGTGGTGCGCAACCTTACAGCCCTAAAAACTGATTATTAGTTTTAGCTTTGACTGTTTATTAATGGGATATCTATACTAATAAAAGAAGTGTCTGTTGGCGATGGCTAGCAAAATCTAGCCCACCTAGAAGTCTGAAAATTTAGGTGTGGATAGTCCAAGGTCTGACCAAGTGCACCTGAGTCTCAGAATTTTAATACTTTGAAAATTGACAAAAATATTAATTAAAAACTGATCAATAACTCATATATTTTTTGCGAGCCGGCTTTCACAACTAGCGCATGCCCAGAACCCGATTTTGAACATCGGACGGGAATGAAGAACCATTTTCAGGAAGAATGCATTTATTTCGCAATTCTGTTTTAAATTATATCGACTAAACCGTTTGGTTTATTTAAAAACGAAAAGCATATTCTGAAAGATCGCACTCTTACGTCTCTAATGCCGTAATCAATTCGAAAAAAAAAAATTATGTTAACCTTTTGAAAAATATTTTTGAAAAATGGTCATTTTCCCATACTTTAGTTTTCTCCCTTACGCCAACGCCCCTCAATAGCACAATTTTAGAGATACAGACAAACCAAACATATGCTCTTAAAGCTGAAAACCTTCTTCTAATAGGCGGTATAATTGTTATTTTAATACTAATTTTAACCCTTTGAAAATCACCAGCGAACGCAGGTCGTTTAGCGCCTCACCAGAAGATTTTTTTTCTTGCTATAAAAGTTACTAAACGTTCGTTTTTCAACACAATCTTTTCAGAACATCTCGGTAGAACAGATTTACATCACCGACAACAATTTCGAAGCGTTCGGATGAGAACAAATATTTAAAAAAAATTAAAATCTCAGATATTTTCGGCGAAAACCCATAATAACGGGATGTTTTTCGCAGTCACGCTCGGTTTCTGGTAACCTTTCACTATTTAAAAGGCATATATTTTCACATAATTTTATAGAGGATTTGGAAGCAGTTATATTTATAAACGATTAAAATTTCAGAAAGATCGGACGACGAATACTGATCATACTTTAAAAAAATATGTAAATGTTTTTTTTACGATTTTGCGATTTCGTCATTAAAGATATAAATTTATACAAAATCGAGTACAATATATATAATAATACAAATCTGGGGTTTATTTAAAGTTTTATCACGGGCCCGGGCGACACTGGGCGGGTCAGATAGTTAATATATAAAAACCAGATCTAAAGGTTTTAAATCATATGAAAAATAATTTAAGGGAGATAATTATTTATTTAAATTACGTAAAATATCGCAATCCAAAGTACATTTTATTTACAAAAATTAAACTTTACATCCCATATTTTACATAATAACTGCTCTAGGTTTATAGTTAATGTGTTTGTATTAATGAAAAATCAAAGCTGAAAAAAAATTTAGTTTTTGTGGCTGTATTGTTGCGCGCCACCGTTGTATTAAAATTATTTTTTTTAATAAATGGTGAACATGTTTGTGTCATTAATAAAATTTCTATTCATTTCTATTAAAATGAATCGTACAATATAATAATGAAACTGGAAATAATAATTGCTGAAGAGTATTTTTAGATAGAACAAGAACGAAAAATCAAGCGTCAAGCATAGATTATATAGCACTTTCCAACGCTTCCAAAATAATTTTACAAATCATACCGTTTAATAAGCTAAAAGCTAACATCTAAGTAAACAATTTAGAAAACGCATAACATATTTAAAAACATAATTTCAGGAATTTCCAACATATACAATATTCGGAAAAATATACGAATACTTTTATTCAGCCCTGTATAGGATCTATAGTACTAAGTAGGATGATAATTTTAGTTCAGTTAGGAAACGCGTAGCACAGTTTAAAATTCTCCGTCTGGAGTTTGTCAATAAACAGAAATGTGTTCGCGAACTTTTGTGCTGCCCTGTATAGGATCTACAGAATTTATACACACCACGTAATATACAAAAAGCGATTTAAAATTAAAATCGCGTTCAGTAACTTAAAACGCACTTCCAGGAATTATTGTTAACATACAGTAGAAAATTCTTTTGTGTGTCCCTGTAAATGAACGATGACTGCTATACACACAATATTCCGTAGTAAGTCTCTTGTAATGCACCTTAGTGATCTATATACATTTCAATGTGTTTAAAATAGTGAAACATTATTTAAATAAACCGCAGACGATTTTTCTCCATAGACGTAATGTAACGGAATTATTTTTACTGTCCCTGTAAAGTAACTATAAGTGCTATGCACACCCTGTTCCAAATTAAGCTTCTTCTAATGCACCTTAGTAATATATATCAATTACAGTGCGTTTAAAATAGTGAAACATTATTTAAATAAACCGCAAATGATTTTTCCCCATAGACCGCAATGTAATGGAATTCTTTTGAGTGTCCCTGTAAAAAAACTATAAGTGCTACACACTTCCGTTGAAATAGGGAACATGCTATAGATAACGACAATAACATATAAAAATTGCAGAGCAATCCGAGCATATTTACGGGAGTTAGAGCACGGACAGACGGCAGACGGCAGACGGCCAGACGGCCAGACGGCCAGACGGCAGACGGCCAGACAAACCGAAGTCATAAGCACTTTTCAACTACGTTGGAAAGTGCTAAAAAAAGGTGAAGAAAACTATGATGCATGAAATAAGCTATAAAGAATCTAGCAATTAAAGGTACTGTAAAACTCCCCTTCAAATACACATAAAGACATGGTATTTTTTATAATAGAAAACTATTGCGGGAATAGCTTCCCTTGTGGACGAGATTCGTCTATGTGTATTGTTCCAAAGCTACTTTCTGTCGCTGTTTAAGCCATCCTGTCACAGAAATTACAGCTGAGCTTAATAGTGTGATACGCCTGAATACTAAAATCGCTAACAGCGTCTTGGAAGATGCACACTTGTAAACCTACTTGCGTTGTGAACTAGGCAACGCCGTTGAACAAACTATTCGCAGAAATGAAACGTCAGTTGATGATTGCAAATGTAATTATTCCGGGAATAAAATGTTAGGAATTTTTGTACATTGCTGTCAAATCCACATTGTTTTAGGTGCGTTCGTAATTATGTAAATACGTAGCACCTATTGTCGTCGTCTGGTCCATCCGTCCGTCTGTCGGTCCGTCCGCATATATAACAACGCAAAAAACTACCCAACCGAATGATTTGAAATTTATGATATATTATCTTTGCATAAATTTGTCGAGACATTTCAAATTTTATGAAAAATCGAATCAAAACTTTAGAAGATATTAATAAAAACATTTATTAAGAAATTTGATTTTTTTTAAGTCGGTGCTTTCTTGTTATAGGAGCTTCCGAGGTTCAACCATCAAGCGACCTAGATACTTATTTTATTACAGAAATAATTCTGCAGACGATATAATTCATTTCACAGAATTGAAAATCATCAAAATTTGCATATTTTTATAACTAGCTATAGTACGAACGCACCTCATTTGTCACGTATGACGTACAATTTCCAACTTCTTAATTTTCTAGTTATTGTATTTTTTACACTTTGCAACATAATTGAAAAGTCTTTGTTAATTACATTTGTCTATTAGTTTGTCTGACTTTCCACGCTCTAACTAGCTTAAATATAATAAGTTTGCCATGAAATCGATATATATTATTGAGGTTTACCGTGGCATATTCGGTATTAAAAATGAAGCGTGTAAAGCATCATAGTTCGTTTACAGGGTGACTCAAAATAATTCCGTTACATTGTGATCTCTGTGGAAAATTGTTTGTAGTGTATTTTAATAATGTTAAACCATTTCAAATATATTGAAATTGATGTACTTAACTTGATATACACCTTACAAGATTCTTCCTATAGAATGTTATATGTATGCTTTTCTCGTTCATATACTTTTACAGACACAAACAAAAGAATTTCGTTACACAATGGTCTACGGAGAAAAATTGTTTGTAGTGTATTTTAATGATGTTGCAATATTTGAAAAGTAATGAAATTAATATAATATGATGTACCATTATTTGCTTACTGTAAAATGTGCATAACGTTTATCATTCCTTTAGAGCGACACAAAAAAGAATTTGGATACAGCTATGTCTATGACCGATAATTGTTGGAAGCACGATTTCAATTGCTGTATGCGTTTTTAAGCATAACTAATAATTTGTATGTAATTTTGTGTATAAATTCTGTAGATCATATGCAGGGCTGCACAAATTAGGTACGGTACATTTCCATTTATTGCCGAAAATTACTGAAGGGTAATTTTCAGCTGTGTTATGCGTTTCCAAACTGAACTAAATTTTAGCCTATTATGTACCAAATATACAAATCTATGCGATCACATACAGGGTGCACAAAAGAATTACGATATTTTTCGATTACAGATAGTAATTGGTGAAATTGGATTTTCTAATGTGTTATGCATTTTCCAAATTGTTCGCTTAGTCATCATTTTTCATCATATTAAACGATGAAATTTTGTTACAGTATCAGAAATATGTTGGAAAGCGTTTCATAATCTGTGCTTGCAATATGATTTTCCTTTCTTGTTATTTATTTTTTAGGATTTCTGAATTTAGAAATAAGTATGTTGCTATTAAACTATGATTCTTTTAACGAATTATTGATTCAACGCAATGATATAATCGTTTAGTGATAATGATCGTTCTGATTAATAAATTAGTAACATTACATCTATATTACCGAGGATTACAATAACTTGACTCAATTACTGTAATATTATATAATATTAATTTAATGAATTGCCTTATGATATTAGCTAGTATATCAACTATGTAATAAATATTACAGGTCTACTTGAGTCCTATTATCTACGCATTATAATTGGATGTGAAAACAATAGTATATTTCTCGCATGAGCAGACTCACAGTTTACGTTTCCTGTACATTCATATAACGATATACAGAAATACGATAACCATAGTTTATTTTAATTTTTTTCTAGTTTTCAAAAATTTTAAATCTACATGCATTTGAAGGTAAAAAAAAAATATATATTATTATATGTAACATATTTGAGAAGGATGTATTTCTCACAATGACACTGTTGCTAGCATTTAAAAAAGACATTTTTAAGACTTGATCTCCAATCTACATTCTCTCTCTCACCTAATATCCTAACTTTAGATGAAAATGTATATAGAAAAACAATAATTGAACAGTCCGCAAAAAATATTTGAGAGAATAACTGCCAAATGTACATAGACAAGTGTGATCATGAATTTTATAAATTCGATAAAGTGGTGAAATTCTTTTCTTCAATTTCTCAAACTATAATGAAGATAACTTTCCTTAGTCTTTAAGTATTAAATCTTTCGACCTATAATTGAAATATTATTAGTTTGATTGCTTAGTAAAAGTTGCAAATTAAAGCGTATTGCTCCTTTTCAAAAGGAAGTTTACACTTTTTAGGTGCGTTCCTAATTATATAAATACATAGCACCTATAGTCGTCGTCTGGTCCGTCCGTCCGCATATAACAGCACAAAAACTACCCAACCGAATGGTTTGAAATTTATTATATATAGTCGTTGCAGAATTTTGTCGAGTCATATCAAATTTTATGAAAATCGATTCAAAACTTAAAAAGATATTAATAAAAGTTCTCTTTATTCTACTATTAAAACATATCACACGTAATCTATACAGTAAAAACGCAAGTCATGTGACTGAGAAAACAAATACGGGTTAACCACATCTTTTACCATATTCCAAGCGGCCATTTTTATTCAAAATTTTTTTTTCGAATAAAATTGCATAAAAGTTACCTTTTTAGAAAGATCGTTCAAAATATTATTTGCTTGAGAGATGAGTTACATTACAAAATGTATAAATTCTGAGATAACTTCCGTGGAAATTAGTTTAACAGCAGAATACCTCATTCCATTAAAGTAAATAAACAAATGATTCATTCATCGTGAGTCATAGATATATTAAACCATGGAGGTAATCATTCGCAAAGCAAGATCTCCATAGTGAATTTTACAGCGCTACCTGGAGTAGAAAAAGAAAATTCACATCTGTAAACATGGCATACGTAATAATAAAAAAAAAAAGTCATCCTCATTTTGCTCATAGCAGACGATATAATTTATTTCACTGAAATAATAACAATGATTTTCTTACATTGTAAAATTAGTTATAGCACGAAACGAACGCACCTCATTTGTCACGTTTAACGTACAATTCCGAACTTGTTTATTTCTGGAAAGATTAACATATCTAGCGTTGTACCAACGATGATGTATGACAGAATAATTTGATTTTTTATAAATATTTATTAATAAAATCGTGAGGCACTTATCTTATTTTTAAATGGTAGTATGAGACAAAGAGAGAGATAAGTGCAGAGTATGTACGGAAGGTTACATTAAATTTCGTCCGAAATTTTGTCTTCAAGAGGTAACTAATCATAAATTTTGCATTTTTACTCCACTTTCACATTCTTAAAGTTTGAAAAAAAAAGTTGTAAGTAAAAACCAGTCGTTGGGGGTCACCGTAATACTTACCCATCATAGATATGCATAATGTAAAATATTAAAATAAAAAATGTGTAAACTACTTATAAAATGCATTGCAATTCAAATAAAATCGTGGCTTGATGACGTCACAAACTTTGAAGGCTCGATTACTGAATTGCTTAAAAGAAACATCCTTATAACTCCAAAAATAATAATCATATTACCTAACAGTTTATTGCGTCTCATTTCTAATTAAAATATACCTTTGAATTGAAATTTGAATGAAATACAGGGTCATGAAAAATCGAAGAGTGTGTAAAATAGGATTACAAGTATCTCGGCAACTAATTATCAGATCGACTTCATGCTTTATGCAAAATTTGTTTTTTTTTATTTACTCTTTAAAATAAACAATTTCGAAAATTTTTATATACCTTTTAACAGAACGAATAGTTCGAGAGTCCGAAAAAATAGTTCCGGGTAATCGAGGTTACTGAAATTCAATAAGCTTCTTCCATTATTACATACTAAGTACATACCATATTTCAAGTCTCTATCTCAATTTTTCCGGAGATAGAGCGTTTAGAGACACACAGACACACAGACATACAGACACACAGCGACGGCAATTTTTTTTTTTCTAAAAATATGTTTTTCGGAATTTCCAGTGTCTGAAACGTGTAAATCCGTCAAAAAAAATTTTGATTTTCAAAACGATTACAAGACTTACCCTATACTACATATGATGGGTAAGTAAAAAAGGTAGTCATTTGAAAGTATAGAGAGTTATAGTATATTAAAATGCTGATATTTTAAAGTAAATTTAGAGTAAATTAAGATATGTAAAATTTTATTCGGTAACTTTTATGTAAAAGAAAGTTATATTAAATAAAGTAAATTTTATCTGAAAATGTCATTTTATGTAGATGGAGCTTCCATGCTTTCTATTACAATACTCACAAATGTAAATGTTTTACATTATAAAGTCATTGTGCTTAGAGTGTCCCAGAAGATGCCGAAAAAAAGTTTGAAAAGGCCAAGTCTTACGTTTTAAAAATGTTATTTCTGTCATTATTATATTACTAAAAAATTCAAGTCATTTTACAAAAGTTTAAGAGTCCCGCAAGCTATTAGAAAATAGAGAATTTATGAAAAATTTGAATTTCTAATTAATATGCAGGATTACAGAATTCTACCACACTTCTCTTGCAAAATTTTGTTTCATAAAATTTGTTTAAGAACACTTTATCATCTTTAATAATGATTTCAGGTAATGTTATATTTTTATTACATTTTTAATAAAAAATTATAACTATACAAATCTATCCGAATACCATATTTCATTTTTCTGATCATTACTTTTCTAATGCTCTTCAATCTTTATTAATCTGTTGATTTCATTAAGGGTCCTCTCCCCTCACGCGAAAAAAACGGCTCGCTAATGTTAATCCTATGGGGCATTATTTTTCTAATATCTCGTTTGCATTTCAATATTTTTAAATGATGGTTTTGCATTGGATAGCTGATCCAATCTCCCCTCACGCGAAAAGACCGCCTCACTAATGTTAATCCTATGAGGAATTGTTTTTCTAATATCTCGCTTGCATTTCAGTATTTTTAAATGGTTTTTTTGCATTGGGCGGCAGCTGAAACCAATCTCTATTTTCGCCGTTAATTACTTTTTCGATTTTCTTTGTGGAATTTTTTATGACGATACTTCCACTTTTGAAATTTGTTCCGTTCATCGAAAACGCCAACGTCTTCACCAAGAAACTGCTGAACAATTAAAAACACAGTTTGAATCGTCAAAGTCAGTTGTTCATAGGGACGAAAAACTGTTTGCCAATTTGTCATAAAACTAGTCGTTGGGGGCCACCGTAATACTTACCCATCATGTATATGTATAATGTAAAATATTAAAATAAAAATGTGTAAACTACTTATAAAATGCATTGCAATTCAAATAAAATCGTGGCTTGATGACGTCATAAAAAGGCTCGATTACTGAATTGCTTGAAAGAGGTTTTTCCTTATAACTCCAAAAATAATACTCCTATTAACTAGCGGTTTATTGCATCTGATTAAGCGTCAAATTTCCAATTAAAATATATATTTGAAGTGAAATTTGGATGAAATACAGGGTCATAAAAATCGAAGAGTGTGGAAAATAGGATTACAAATATCTCGGCAACTCATTATCCGATCGACTTCATGTTTTATGCAAAATTTATGTTTTTTTATTGTCTTTTATATTTACTCCTTAAAATAAACAATTTCGAACATTTTTATATACCTTTCATCAGAACGAATATTTCGAGAGTCCGAAAAAAAATGTTCCGGTTAATCGAGGTTATTCAAATGAAATAGGCTTCTTCCCATTATTACATACTAAATACATACCAAATTGCAAGTCTCTATCTCAATTTGTTCGGGAGAAAGAGCGTTTACACACACACACACACACAGACACACAGACACACAGACACACAGATGGACGGCAAATTTTTTTTTCTAAAAATATGTTTTTCGGAATCTCCAGTGTCTGAAACGTGTAAATCCGTCAAAAAAAAGTTTTCGATTTTCAAAACGATTACAAGACTTACCCTATACTACGTATGATGGGTAAGTAAAAGCACAGGGAAGATTGATCGTTTAACGGTACTAGTTTCTTCTTCACAAGATAAATGTACTAAGCTTCTTGGGTTGGGTTGGGTTGATTATTGACGGCCAATTATCTACACTTGAGATATAGGCCCGGGGGGAATGCCCTTCGTGGGGGTCTTTCTAAGGGAACCTAACCCGTATTTACGCATGGATAAATCCACGGCTCGAAGAAAACCACGAAAACTCCAAACGATTAGGCCGACGGGTGCGATTGGGATCGAACCCAGCACCTCCCGGCTACCAGCTTCGAGAGCAGAACCTCTCAGCCACTGACTAAGCTTCTTGGAGTTCCTAAGTTATGGTCTGGAACTGGCAAAGTAGCAGCTGATGCTGTTTTCGAGCTCTTAATTGTGAGTATCAAGTAATTGGCATGTGTTTCAATACAACCTATGCAAATAGTGAAAGATTCAGTGGAGCATGTACCATATGTACTATATGTATCATATGTACCATATTGTTGTCTTTATATATTGAACATAATTTTTCCTCTTTTTTGAAGAAAAAGATATTTTTCCTTGGGGTTATATTGCTAAAATTTAGATAATATTACAAGAATATGATACAGTTTTGTTTTTAAAACACAACAATTCTATAAATAAGCATTTTTTTTAGGTTCAGTGTAATCACAAATCTCTCAAGTATAATTATATATGAAAAATGTTCTTTTACAGACCTGTATATGCGGAAAGTATTTTGTAATTATTGAGCGTAACCTGTGATTCCAATTTTCTGCTCGACAAATGTCTAAAAGTTTAAAAAACCGTATAAAAACTAATTTCCTCCATTATGATCAGAAACAATATGAAATGAAAGAAGACACATTTATCAATTTGTGTTTTGGTAATATATACTTTTTAAAATATTAAAATGACAATGTAATTGTTTTTCAGTTTAACACATTTTAAGAATTTTACGTTTCCTTAAATCAAAAAGAAACTTGGAATAAAATAAATGGAAAATTGAACTTTTCTGCAGAAACGTTATGACAACATAGATATGCTTATTGAGATCATAAGAAGTATCGTCTACTGTAAAATGTGATAAAGAATTTGTTAACTGTATATGTTTTTAACTATCGGGAATTAAATGTTTTGCTTAATTAATGCATTGATGCTTCCTTAAATCTTACTTGAACGAAATCCCTGTAAATTCTAGTAAATATACAAATAAATAACACTCGAATTTAACAGATATGTTATCGAACTACACACTCGTAAACACTGAAATAATCTTAATAAAAAATATTGCTATAAATGGTTAAATCTTTAGTGATTAAGCGCTGAGATGCAGCTAATACTAACGTTATAAAAATGCTTTTTAGTGACGTGAGTGTACAATCACAGAGAATAAACTAAATTTAATAAATCTATCAGATTTTTCAAGAAAAACCGATTTTCACCTGCGTTCTGTATCACGGGCTGTATAGCATTTATTTTTAACCGGTGTTAGATTGCCTGGTCACTTTAAACATGTAAGAGTAAACATTCTAGTTTGCTTAAATATTTATCTGTTTTGAACTAGAATGTTTTTTATAGGAAAATTGATTTGATTATTCTAATATATTTCGCATAGTAAACATAAATGCCTTAAAAATACCTGTTTTTTTTCCCGTAACTTTCCCTACTCAATTGAAGCATACATATACGCATAAATAAAAGAACGTATCGAATTAACCTGTATTAAAAAAATTATATACTAAAAAAATACATTTTTCTGCAAAATACAGAAGAATGATAGTTTTTCTGATCCAAAGACGAAATAACATCATTGAAAGTTCAACGTTTATATGAAAATTTAAACATTTATTTGACAACAGCTCAGTATGTTCTTCTTTAAAAAATCTACAAACATTAAATGTATCATAAAACATTTTAAGATAAACATTTTCAATGAAAAATTTCGTTGTTTGCAAATATCGTATTCCGTATACAAAAATCGAAACAGACTTCTATAGAATTTAGTTTATAGGATGCCTAAGTTAATATTTATTTTAATGTGACATTAAATCATTGTCTATTATTCAAACGACGTTTTCTAATACAAGTTAAAATAACTTTAAATATGCAAAAGTATACATTCCTGTATGCTTAAATATTTTTCTGTAGAATGTTTGTAATAGGGAATTTTGTTTTGAATAAACAGTCTGTTTGAACAATAAGTACTAAAATATTTTAGAAGCAAATATAAATAAGCAAAAATCAAACACTTTGTGCAAATTTTAATTCATAAACGAAAACCATTAACAACGTTATAACGCACAAATGAAAAAATGGCACAAAAAATTACATACGGCCGTTTCGAGGATTTTTGAATCCCCTTCCTCAGTGAAAATAAATAAATAAATAAATAAATAAATAAAATAAAATGGGTTTAAAGAAACCCTTGGTTATAGCCCCGAGTGCTGGCTTGATTGAAAATACCAAAGCAAGCGTTTATATATCCCAAAGAAATGACATAATGAACCGGAACTAACTGAAACAAGAAGTGACTGCGCAGGATCCCTCCACACGTGCGAGAGAAAAGGGTTGCTGGTCATATCATTCATTAAGGAAGAAGTATGTTTATGAATAAAGTAAGCCTCGTAAAAGTCTAGATCCATAACTGAATAAAATTTTTGGATAATTTTAGCCTCTGGATGATTAAACTGGTAGTTGGAATTCCAACAATGTTCCAACTATTGTAGATTTCTCACATTCCTGCTTTTTAACATAATTTTGGTGTTTTTTCAGTCTTATTCTAAGAGCAGGCTTCGTCTGCCCAATGTAAGAGAGGCCGCACTCGCAAAAAATTCTATAAATGCCCCAGGTATTATGGTCGTCAACTGGATAAACTAATAATTAACGCTGTACTTGATATATTTAATTCAATTGATCCATGTATCCAGTTTACTTTTGAAAATGAAACTGAACAACATCTAGCTTTTCTAGATATCCTAATAATTCGTAATGATTGTGAATTTTTGACGACAGTTTACCGTAAATCTTTTGCAGTAAGTTTACACCCTCATTATAGATCTAATCATCCCCCACATCAAAAACTGGCAGCTTTCAATACCCTTATTTTCCGTGCACGTAAAATTTATTCAATTTCTGAGTTGTTTAAGAGTGAAATCAACTATATTAAAGCAGTCGTCATCGATCGTGGATTTAGCTTGAATATCATTAACCGTATTTTATCTAAACTTCCATAAATCACTGATTCTGCTCCAGCAAATAAATAGTTTAAAAATGTTATTGTTTTACCGTATTTTCATAAAATCTGTACACAAATTTCTCGTATTCTAAATAGGTTTAATTTAAAAGTTGTTTTTTTCTCTTACCAATAAAGTTTCTTTTTCCAATCTCAAAGATCCAATTGATGACCGTAATACCTGAAACATTTATAGAATTTTTTGTGAGTGCGGCCTCTCTTACATTGGGCAGATGAAGCGTGCTCTCAGAATAAGACTGAAAGAACACCAAAATTATGTTAAAAAGCAGGAATGTGAGAAATCTACAATAGCTAAACATTGTTGGAATTCAAACAACCACTTTAACTATCCAGAGGCTAAAATTATCCAAAAATGTAATTCAGTTATGAATCTAGACTTTTACAAGGCTTACTTTATTCATAAACATACTTCTTCCTTAGTGAATGATATGACCAGCACCCCTTTTCTCTCGCACGTGTGGAGGGATCCTGCGCAGTAACTCCTTGTTTCAGTTAGTTCCGGTTCATTACGTCATTTCTTTAGGATATATAAACTCTTGCTTTGGCATTTTCAATCAAACCAGTACTGGGGTCTATAACCTAGGGGTTCTTTAAACCCATTTTAATATATATATATATATTATATATTTTTTATTTTCACTGAGGAAGTGGATTCGTGTAATTTTTTGTGCCATTTTTTCATTTGTGCGTTATAACGTTGTTAATGGTTTTAGTTTATGAAGCAGATATAAATATCGGAAATTAGTATTATGTATATATTTTCTAAGTTATGACTAAGAAACTACTAATTATTGGGAAATATACATATTTTTTACCAAATTTTTTATTGTCTACAGTGTTATAAATTTCACGTTTAAAATAATACTGTACACTTATGGATAGATAAAAAAGACGTAAACAATTCATAAGTTTGAAAAAATAAATAGTATCTTTAAAAATAAATATACATTTTTATATACATTTTTAAGTAAAATATAGAAGAATTATACTTTGATTCATTCAATAAGGAAAGAAATGTTATTTTTGAATTTTCAAAATTTATATAAATATTTAAATGAATATTTAATAAAAACTGACGTTTCCTCTGTCAAACGTGGTTTTGAAAAAAAAATACTAAAAATGTCAAATATAGCAAAAAATGTTTTCGTTCTTCCAATACAAAACTCTTCTGAATTAAAATGTTGACGTGTTAAATCATCCTTTTCTTTATGCAAAAACTGAAGTTTATTTTTTAAGAATTTATTTTCGAGAACACATAGGTTAATATTTACTTCAATGTCAAAGATGCATCATTTTTTATTATGCAAGATGTGCTTTAAAATATAATAACGGTAAAGATGTACAAGCAAACAATCTTGTTTTGAACGTATGTATCAGTTTTGTACATGAACTTTACAATACTAAGAATTATTACATAATACCGAGAAACTTAGCACGAGGGGTTAAAACTAAGCTTACAACTAATTTTTATAAAGAAATTCGCTGTCATTGAGCTTTTTTTTTTTTTTTTTTTAATAAGTGGTTATATTGAACATAGTAAATATTTGAATGATTTTAAAATATGTTCCGAATATTTTTAGATTTGTTTTATGCTATTGTACCGTGTTAAAGAGACGACAACAACAGTTGCAAAATTACATGAAAACCATCTGATAATTGATGTACCTTTTTGTTCGTTAATTACTAAAGCGATAGTTTTTAAAATATAGCTTTATATTTAGCTATATTTCGATCGTTTTAATTTTCAAGGATTACATTTTTTAAGTATATCCAAGTATCATAAATTGTTGGTCCATCGTTAGAAGTTTGTGGAAAGTGTTGGAAAATGCTAGGGTAGATAGGTCCCTCTAATTTCGAGATATAGAGTAATTCCTGGTGAGATGCCGCATATTTCTGTTGAATTTGTGTATAAAATCCCGTGATGCACAAACTAAAAAAACCTCATGCTGTGCTATTTAATGTTAAATATACAACATGTGTGTACAATATATATATATATATATATATATATATATATATATATATATATATACTAGCTAAGCCGCCCGGCGTTGCTAGGCCGAGATAATTACAATCTCAGAGAAAGGCGTTAACCCCTCCCTCCCCATACCCGTAAATATAATGAATAATTTGTTCAAGAGAACCACCGTCACCTACATTAACGCGATCATTAAAAAAAGAATTACATTTTTCTGATAATTAGAACATAACGAAGACGCTACGCTAAAATAGCCGGCAGATGACCCCCCTTCCCGACCTCAATTTCAAATCTATAACTTAATTAGTTACCTAAATTTTTGTTCATTAGTAAAATTTGGCAATTATTTCCTTTCATTTTCGCAATCTAAATGAGAGGGATCGGCCAGAGAAACAGATCTCATTGCAGTTCAGTTTTTAATGAAAGCAGATCCCTGTCTGAAACTTTCTCGGATTTAT
Source organism: Maratus michaelseni (assembly GCA_963931845.1). Classification (NCBI taxonomy): domain Eukaryota; kingdom Metazoa; phylum Arthropoda; class Arachnida; order Araneae; family Salticidae; genus Maratus; species Maratus michaelseni. The sequence goes on from OZ007592.1 coordinate 310,321,357, forward strand.
TTCACTGGCGCCAGCAGATCTTTAGCAGTTTTTTGCATAAATTAAGAAAAATTACCGGCCGAATTTTTCAAAAATTGCATAGACGGATGCAGAATGTTTTTTTTTACATATGCTCAGAAATTTTAAAATTGATATATTAATTAGTTTTCTTAAAATTCGCTAATTAGTAAAATAATTTTGAATTAGTTCATTTCCGCTTGCAAACGATTCGTTTCTTTCGCGATTTTGATTTAAAATTTGTCATTTTAGAAGCGATGGTTAATGAGAATCTAATTAATATCTAGGCTAATTATCAAAATATTAAAATTCTGAGGCTCAGGCGCACATGGCCAGACCTTGGATATCGTGTATCTTCCTTTTGTATATCGTGTGAACGATCTCGTAATACCGAACTCAAAAACATATTTGTTTTAATTTTAAGTATTATATTTTCAGAGGTATCGTCGAAAATGCACTGCGAAAATATGTTCTCCCCCCCTCTATTGCCGAATCTACTAAAACTAAAATTATGAAAAAAATTAGGATTAGTAGGAGTTTATTTAAGCCTTTCAGGAAAGCTATACCGATTTTTTCATGTATTATAGTTTTTGAGAAAAACGCATTTTTTCGTTACACACAAACTTCACTTTTCGGGTGGCCAAAGGGAGGGTTGTTAAATAAATCGAGGTATGTATCGAAGCAGAATCATCCAAGGATATTTGATACTGATTTTTGAAAAACAAGTCGGTAATTACACTAGATTACTTTTAACACAATTATTTCAAATTGGTAAAGAAATCACACAAGTTGTAATTTTCCAACTGGACGAAAAATGTCCTTTCCAGGATTCGAACCTGGGATCTCTTGGCTGAAGCCGTAGAGCGTAGCGGCTTCAGCCAAGAGATCCCAGGTTCGAATCCTGGCCCGGACATTTTTCGTCCAGTTGGAAAATTACAACTTGTGTGATTTCTTTACCAATTTGAAATAATTGTGTTAAAAGTAATCTAGTGTAATAACGTATCCAGCGTCTACTGGAGTTCCATTACCTGCGATCTATTCTGTTGAGCTGATTAAAATATCAGGCCAGATGCTATGATCTATAATGTTAACTGAATGAATTGTGCCCTCCAGATTTGAACGGAATAGCTCAGTTGGTAGAGCGTGGCGGCTTCAGCCAAGAGATCCCAGGTTAGAATCCTGACCCGGACATTTTTCGTCCAGTTGGAAAATTGCAACTTGTGTGAAGTCGGTAATTAGCCGATGTATTAATTAAGTTACTTAAAAATATGTTTTATATATCGTGTATAAAGTATTGTTCGCAGGATCTCGTAACATCGAATTTAAATATATTTTTTGTTTATTTTTCGGTATTATATTTTCAAAGATATCGTCGAAAGTACACTGGAAAATACACCCCCCCCCTCCCTCCTATTTCGGAATCTATTGAAATTAAATTGTGAAAAAATTGGGGGTAGTAGTTGTTTATTAATTAATAAATTTAATGTACGAGCCCTTTGAGCGCGAGTTATACTCCCACTTGACCGATTTATTTAACAAAATTTTTCTAAAACATTACATTGGGGCGTAACAACCACACATTCAGGTTGAGACGCCGCACTTGTGTGGGAGTTATGCCGCGATTTTCATAAGAAAAGAATGAAATTATAAATAAAATATATTCAAACAAATATTCATATGGACTATAATTAACTACGTAAGAACAAAAAGAAACTAAATGAGTACAATGAAACGTACTAGTAAAGGTTCGAATCAATATAATTCCGCCTACTTTGTTCACTTATAAATTTATCTACTTATTTTTTAAAGATTGGATTTTAATTGTTATTTCAGCAACAATGTAACGTCAGTATGCTAGAGAGATGACAGAAAAACTAAGAACGTCTTTAATTGTTTTATCTGGTAATAGACCTGTTTTTTCGATCGCACTCTGCACAAAAAGTGTCGAAAACAGTACAGTCTTCAAGTAACCACATTTGACACATGATGCAATGAAGCCAATCACATTACCTCTTTGTTTTGTAGTAGTTTTCTACACACTACTTGCAAAGAACGTCTGCGTCACATGTGTGATCCAACTTTTCATTATTATCATCGTGACTTTCACTTCGTACTTTCTGTTTTTCCTTTTTTTCCTTAGGTGTAAAAAACTTCATACTGCTTGAACAATCATTAATGTCTAATGAACTGAATTTTATTAATCGCGGCATCCCTTACAAAAGAAACTGCGGAATGCATCCCATTTTGTATGGTACAGACGTAGCACGTCACAGTTTCTTACCCTTGCAAAGGAAAATGGCGTAACCCTACATTAGGCATTAGCGTATAAAAAGTATTTAAAGATAACGTGTTTAAAAGATTCGATAGTGAAATCATGCGATTTCCTCAAAATAATGATTATACAGCTACAAGTATACATCTAAATGGGATTCACGCGTTAAAGTAATCGCATTTCGCACCTATACTGTGCGTCTGATCACCTATCGATAATTACAAGAAATACGAAGAGTGCGGCATCTATTCCGGATGTGGCGACTCTCCCAGAGTTACTGTATGTGCAGGGTACTGAATAGCTACGGTTGGACACGTGTTGGGCGTTTGTTGATAAATGGTTCGTTGGCTAATGGTACGATAATGCGGACATTTATGACTGTAAACCATCGGCGGGCTTTAATTAGGTAACACTTATCCAACGTTGGCCTAATCATTATGTGCTACTCGAGGTTAATTATATATATATATATATATATATATATATATAAAGTTTGTTTTGTAAAAGCGTGGAAATATTGATTGTTTTATTTTTATTTCTTGCGTAATGAGTAATTTATATTTTGCTGCTTCCAAAACTATCAGATAAAAAAAAATGAAATATGTTCACTAGTTCTGGATAAAAAAGTTCTTTATTATGAGCTGTTTTTCATGAGATTTTGCAACTAGTATTGGTTTTCGAAGAAGAAAATATATCAATAAACAGAAAAAAAAAGTGTTTCAAAAGAAGAGTGAGTTTAATCGTTAAAAGAAGAATGCTATTTATTTCAAGTTAATAGAAAGAATTATATCTGATATTATTGATATTTACTGTATATTTTATATACTGTCAGACAAAAAATGTTTCACTTGAGAAAACCTACAAGCATTAAATATAGAATAGAAATAGTGTTACTTTATTCTGCAAAACTTTTCAAAATAGAAATTTCGACATCAGCAAATATCTGATACAGTATTCAAAAATCGTAACTGACTTGCAAGGAATATTTTTTGAGGATGCCTAAGTTAATATTTATTTTAATATAGTACTATGTCATTTTCGCTTATGCAGAAGAAATTTTCCAATACAAGTTAAAATAGCTTTAACAATTTGTAAGTAAAAATTTGTGTTTGCTTTACTTTGTATGTTTTGTGCCACAAAATTTGTATAGTGAAATTTTACATCCTAAACCAAGAACTTATATCTATGTAGTTATTATCATTAACGAAATTTAATTTCTTTAAGTTTATTCCCATAATTATCCCCGTTTATTATTTTATTGTCTATATCAGTTCTGGTTTTGAAACTAATAATTTGTTGAATGAAATCTATATATTTATCTGTTATTTTAGTTTGAGATTAGTTTTTTTCAAAATTAATATATAACAGAAATAGAAATTCAACATCATCTGAAAGATCAAGGACATCAATGTATAAATAAAAAAATATTTTCAAAATTTAAAAATATTTAAAATTAATAATATTTATACAAATAAATAAATATCTGATCCTATAAAGAAGATGAATATTTATAGACTAATTAATTTTTCAGCAGAGTTGAAATTACGCTGTAAATTGATGAAATACAAAGGATGTTTATTATCACTTTATTAAACAGCGTACAACCATTAGAGTGAAAAAATGTCCAGACCGGGGTTCAACCGGATCCCTTGGTATAACGCACCAAGTGCTTTACCAATTAAGCCATCCAGACGACATCCAGTCTAGCATTCTCTCACTCTTACATGGCAAGGCTATAACCACGCATCACAAGATGGAAAGTCAATCATGAGAACAACACAATTGGCCTGCATGAGACAAATTAAACCCAGTACCGTTGAATAATTAATGTCAATGAATGTTTGAAATTGTCAATGAAGTTATGAAACTGTCAATGAAGTTATGCAAATGAAAAATAACACATTTGGTAAAGTTAAATCTATTATCATTATTGATACAGAGATCATTAAAAGTTTTTTTTAAAACATAAATGCCGTAATATATTAAAAAGTAGGTTGGAATTAGGTTTTGAAAGGCATTTTATATGCAAATCAGATTACTAAACTATATTCACGGATACTGGGTTTAATTTGCCTCATGCATGCCAACGGTGTTGTGCCCATGATTGACTTTCCATCGTGTGATGCGTAGTTGTAGCCTTGCCATATAAGAGTGAGTGAATGCTAGACTGGATGTCGTCTGGAGGGCTTAATTGGTAAAGCACTTGCTGCGCTATACCAAGGGATCGGGGATCGAACCCCGGTCTGGGCATTTTTTCACTCTAATGGTTGAACGCTGTTTAGGGTTGGGTTGATTATAGACGGCCAATTATCTACACTTGGGATATAGGCCCCGGGGGGTGTGCCCTTCGTGGGGGTCTTTCTAAGGGAACCTAACCCGTATTTACGAATGGATAAATCCACGGCTCGAAGAAAACCACGAAAACTCCGAATGATTAGGCCGACGGGCGCGATTGGGATCGAACCCAGCACCTCCCGTCTACCAGCTTCGAGAGCAGATCCTCTCAGCCACTGGTGGGGCTGAACGCTGTTTAGTAAAGTGATAATTCACATCCTTTGTACTTCTATAAAGATGATTTTCTTCCTTTAGTATTAACTAAATGCTAATAACCAAATCTTATTTAAATGTTCTTAAGGAAATAAATTTTAAAAAAACTTTAAAACAGTTAATTGATGTAAATGCTTGGAAAGTATTGTTTCAAGTATACCTAAGTTACTATTTATTTTACTATACCTAAGTTAATATATATTTTAATGCGGCAGTATATCAATAAATGTTTTGTTAAAATGACTTTAACAATGGACTTTAAAATTACTTTAAAAATGACTTTAAAATTAAAGTTACTTTAATAAAGTATAGGCAAAAATGAAAACAATCCATTTTTTCTTTGAAGTTAATTTTGTAGAATTTTAAGTAATCGACAACAATGAATAGAAAAAAGCATCTTTGAAATGTATACATATTTAAAAAAAATAATTATATAATAAAAAAAATAAATACTCCCGCAAAAGTATTTGTCTTTCCTTTATATTTGATTTAATTGATTCAGTCTAAAATGTTCGTAATATCTTTCAATAAAGTAAGTTTAAAAACAAATATTAAATAAATTTTATTTGCAGCTTATCAGCAAAAATGTACAGAAAATATTACTGAAATATGAAAGTTATGCAAATGAAAAATAACACATTTGAAAAAGTTAGACCTAATATCATTATTGGTATAGAGATCATTAATACTTTTTTTAAAAACATAAGTGCCATAATATATTAAAAAGTAGTTTGAAATTAGGTTTTAAATTGCATTTTATATGGAAATCATATTACCGAAATATATTAAGTATATTTATAATAAAATTAATGTTTTGCGGTCCAATACCAAGAATTACGTATTATAATATTAAATATTCAAGATTAATATGAATAGTTAAATATATTTTTCAAAACACCGAGATTTATTCCGTCTCCCCAAAATCGTTTTACTTAGAATATTCTATAAATATGATATGTATCATAAAACTTATTTAAACTTTTCTAAAACTTTTCTAAATGAAAATATGGAGGAGTATAAATATCATGTTCCTTATACAACAATCGAAATTGACTTGTGAATTTTTTTTTCGAAGGAGAATAAATTAATATTTATTTTAATACCTCGATATATCACTTAGTATTACGCAGAAAAACTTTGCTAAGTTAAAAAATCTTTAATAATACGTAACGCAGACAGTTGCTTAGTTATTTATTAGTTTTAAACTAAAAACCTTTCAAGGAGAAATGAATTCCGTAGTACTGATACTTTATTTTATTGTAGTGCATATATTAAAGTACGGTTAGACTTTTTTTTCATAGCACCTTTAATATGTGTTACACAAATGTTGCAGGAAGTACACACTGCAGGGAGTGGAGTTGCTTTGAAACTTGGGTATCCACGGATGGAGCATCTGTTTATCTGTTTATCTGTACAGTGAGTAAATTTTTATAAGCAATGAAGAAGTTTAATTTTAATTAAACAATATATTTTATCAAGTATTGTTTCTCGAATAAACTTTAAACAGTGCTTAAAAAGGTGGTTTGGTCACACATTTGAAATTAGACTTCAGGAACATAAATATGCATTCAAGACCGGAAATTTAAACTCAAAAATAGTTGTCCATGCCCCAGATACAGACCACATACCGGACTTTGTAAACTCTATATTAATTAAATTGAATTGCATTACATACGTAAGCAGTGTTGCCAGTTTTTAACTAAAAACTTTTCAAGGAGAAATGTATTTCGTAGTACTACCTCTAATATGTGTTACCCAAATGCTCATCTGCAGGGAGTGGAGTTGCTTTGAAACTTCGGTATCCACTGAAAGAATAATCTGTCTATCTGTTTATCTGTACGGTAAGTAAATTTTTACAAGCAAAGAAGAAGTTTACTTTTAATTAAACAATAAATTTTATCAAATATTTTTTCTTGAATAAACTTTAAACAGTGGTTAAATAGGTGGTTTGGTCACACCTTTGAAATCAGACTGCAGGAACATAAATATGCATTCAAGCACGGAAATTTAAACTCAAAAATAGCTGTCCACGCCCCATATACAGACCACATTCCGGATTTTATGAACTCTACCATAATTAAATTGAGTTGCATTATATACATAAGCAATGTTGCCAGTTTTGAACTAAAACCTTTTCAAGAAGAAATGGATTTCGTAGTACTGACAATTTCTTTTATTGTAGCGCATACATTAAAGTACGGAGAAACTCTTTTTTTTCATGGCGACTATTTGAAACTTGGGTATCAACTGAAAGGATCATCTATCTATCTGTTTATCTATACGGTAAGTAAATTTTTCTAAGCAATGAAGAAGTTTACTCTTAATTAAACAATATATTTTATCAAATATTGTTTCTCGAATAAATTTTAAGCAGTGCTTAAAAAAGGTGATTTGGTCACACCTTTCAAATTAGACTGAAAGACCAAAAATATGCATTCCCGACCTTGGAAATTTAAACTCAAAAATAGTTGTCCATGTCCCAGATACAGACCACATCCCGGATTTTATGAACTCTACCATAATTAAATTGAATTGCATTACAAACGTAAGCAGTGTTGCCAGTTGGCTACTTTTTAAATTTAGTTTTCTTGATTGCCACTAGTTTTTTTAAGAAAGTAAAATTAGCCTTATTTAATAACTTATTAAATAAGGCGAAAACGAGGCGAATTATTCCATTACAAAAAAAAAAAATGGTGCCAATAAAGCATAGAGAGTTTTTAAAAAAAAAGTAGCCTACTGGCAACATTGTACGTAAGCTGCATTTTTCAGGACGCCCGGTACACAAGATAAATGAAATGTTCACCCTTAAATGAAGCAAGCCCTGTTACTTCAGGGTACAGAGTTTTGCTATGACTTTAATTTCGATTTTAATTGTTTTGAAATGGTTCTTTTTGTAAGTTTTTTTATATTCACCTTTTATGACTTGAAAGTTTTTTACTGTACTGAGGAGGGACTAATTTTTGTCCGAAACGTCTACATGCTCTTTAATGTTTTTAATGTGACTTTATTGTGCATTTTGTTAAATTGTCTGAATTTAAATTGTTAATTTTCATTTTTTTTATCAGACGGAGAAGGTTTACCTATCTTAAACATTAATTAGGTGCTAAATGTCAATATGTTTATTTACTTTTTTCTTTGAAATTAGTTTTTTAAGGTGTATCATTAATGGAAAATAGACATAAATATATAGGTTAAATTACGATTTTATAATAATTAAACTAAGAATTACAATAATTGTAAGTCAGTAGAGATAATTCTGTTTGCTATCTCAGAAGGTATATGGAGATTTAAGGCATATAATTATATTATACTAATATTTATATATGCACAACAACTGACGTTTATTTTGTCAGACAAAATATGTGTTTCTTGAGAAAACTTATAAATATTAAATACAGAATGGAATCTTTTCCATTTCTTTCTGCGATACTTTAGAAAATGAAATTTCAACGTGAGAAAAAAATAATCATATACCGTATTGAAAAATAGGACTGATTTCAAAAGAATTTATTCTTGAAGAAGGCTAAGTTAATATTTACTTTATTTCCAGAATATATCTCTAATGAATTTTCCAGTATAAGTTAAAATAACTTTTAAAATGTATGAGCAAACATTCGCGTTTTCATTAGTTTTTATCCATTACGTACCAAACAATTTGTACTAAAAATTACGTACTGGCTTATGTAAATATATGACTTATTTAAAAAGAAACAAATTACGCGAAATCCCAAGTATGTCCGAAAACAAATAATCAAAATTTTGTTATTTGGCGAGTTACTATTGATTGGTGACAACATTAAAAATAAAAATAATACTGTTTTGTGATACTTAACATTCCATTCAACGGATTGGGTAAATTGTAAAAAAAAGATGCTTGTGTGTCTGTCAGCCTGTGTGTTGCTTTCGGAGGAAACCGTTAGCTGCAGAACTATAAGTTTCTCAGGTAACAGTATGTCGGCAGTTAAACACCTCAAAGCCAGCTTTTTAATTTGTTAATTAGATATTTATAATTTAATATTTTATGTGATTTGTGCGTTTTTCGCTTTTCGACTACTTGTTCACACTAATAAAAAAATTCGGTTTCAATCTTTAACCATAATATAGTAATTTTTTTTCTATAAAGTATATTTGGATTTTGTACAATGTTTCTCAATTTTTCGGGCGATGTTTAGAGTTTTGTCGCGCTCAGCGCCTTTTTTAGCCCTTCTTAAAAAAATCTGATTTCAATCTCTTAGTTTAATATAGTATATTTTTTTATCTGCATCATTAAAAATTGTCGCGAAATTTTTATGCTATTTTTAACGTTTTTTATTATTTTTTATCGCGGTATTTATTTGACGGACGTTGGTTGTGTTGGTAGGACACCGCTAGTTTTAAATAATTTTACTGAAATAAATGCGTTTTTAAAACTTTAGTTCTGACATATATATATATGACATGCTTGATTTATTGAATTTCAACTCCTTAGAATTTCAAATATATAATAATAATAATACATTCTAGATAAAGATTTGATTTTCTAGATCGAAAAATAAGGTCTAAAATGTTAGCTTGACTTCACATTAAAATAAATATTTGCTGCTTGCAAAATAAAATATAAAAAAAATGGTTTTAATGATGAAATTAAGTACCTGGAATTCACAATGTCTGTTATAAAGATTAATATCTGTTATACAGGATCAGGATAAAAACCTAGCAGACATAGTATTAATTTTCTCAGTCTGATTCTTCAAAAGAAAAATTATCAGTCTGATTTTCAGTAGCTTAAAAAAGTAACTTCAGTAAAAATATTCTGTTAACTCAGAACATAAAAGTATTACATTTGTTTTTAAATTTTAAAAATCATCAACACTAATTTTAAATTTTCGTAAAGATATTTACTGAGTATCTGAAATTTCCCATCATAAATATCGTGTAAGTCTATAAACCACATTTCATGAATAATAGAAATATTTATTGAAGGATATGATACTTTTCGTAAACATTTTTAATATGCTGATAACAAAAACATATCAAATAATAGGCTCTGTTTATATAAGTTGAGAACAACGTATATTTAAAGTTATATATAAAGTTAAAAGTTTTAATTAATCGCAAATAAATGAAAAGTATTGCAAATATTTGTCGCCACTTTAATATTAATAAGATATTTATATAACGAAAAATTACACTGATTTGTTTATTTTTAAGTTTACATATTTATATTTGTTAATTTTAATATTGTTATCTATTTATGTTTTATTTGAAATAAAAAGTTTTTGATTATCTAAAATATATTTAAAATTTGTTTGAAGCACAGTAATTCTTAAACGTAAACTCCTAGATTTGACTGCTGGGTGTTTTGATGCTGCAATACTTTAAAGTAATAAATAAACACAAGTGGGAACTTTCCAAATATTTAACTTTTACTTTGAACACCTACTCTCTCTTTAAAGGCAAGACAAATTGTAGAGGTAGTTCCATTAATGCGAAAGTTATTTAAACTGTGCAAATAGCCGCTGCTGTGTTTACAGTGAAATGATATTAAGCGAGATCTTCTCCAGATTCCAGAAATATTAGAGACATTTTTGTGATAAACAGTACGTTTTAAATGATAAATGGAAAGTTATAGCGTTTGTGTGGATCTTCAAGGGAGGCCATTTTTTGTCAGCACTAACCAAAATCTGCTAACCAAAATAATGTAAACATTTGAATGGTATAAAACAACTCATTTCATTGAATAAATAGAATTCAGTTTTTGACAAAAATTAAATAATTACGAAATCAATGTTAAAATTATCAACTTTCTCTTTAATTTCATATTTTTTGTTAAAAAGCAAGTTAGTGATAATTTGTTATTACAAAAGAATAAATTACGACGACAAAAAAAAAAAAAAAAAAAATATGCAACGAATTCGCCAAACTGATATATATATAACTTTAATGAAATTAATATCTCCCCTTTTTTGTGATACTTGAACAAATGCTCTTTTTGCCACATCATTTTCCAGTTTTTCGACAAACTCTAAAACTTTTGTGTAATATATCACATTTTATTTTGTAATACCGGCAAATAGCCGTTACGATTGTTGTACCTCTCATGCTTTTGGTGGTAGATATCTTCTCTTCTCTTCAACTGGCAATTCCTTGATCTCTCTATAACCAAAGTTGCATCAGAGTTGATTTTGAAGATATAACGTAGAAAAGAAGGTTTCATTCTATTCGGTCAGTTTGTAGAAAAAAATTTTCGCATTATCCGATGAGTAGTCCGCTTTAAGCGATGTCTTTAACATTAATTGCAAAAATAGAAAATGGTGGAGAAAATGAAATTGTCCGCATTAACCGATATACATCTGAGCCAGATGCCTTAAGAAGTTTCCGCAGTGTATGAAAGAATGCAGATATTATTTTTCATTGAGAATGCTATTTCTTATAATCGATATACTTTTATTTGAAAATAAAATAAAGACATATTTATTTATTAAATTTTTGGCACAAAGCAAAGCCATGAATTCTGGATAACCATCGGTGTTTCTATAGTATTATTAGTAATTTATTTTAATTTTGAAATCATATTAGTTTCTACAATAATTGAACTTTAACGAAATCTATAAAAAACTGTAAACCATGTCCCATTTTTTCCCCATATAGGTTAATTTCTAGACTTTGGAACCGGTGCAAGTTGTAAAGTCTAGAAATAATCTAACAAACCTACCGTTTAGTATTCTTTCATACCTCACGAACAAATGGAAAGAAAGGCTAATTTCAACAAATTTACATTTTTCCATGTCCTTGAAAACCGTAATTTACATATCATGACCGGATATCTATGACCTCAGTTAAAAAGCAATTGTTTTGACAGTCTCATTTCGCCCTATTACGCAACATTTAGTAAAGAGAGGTGTTTTTTCTTCTTTTTTTACAAATTTGTTCTAATGTTATGAATTTTCTTTCTAGCAAAGTTGTTTTACAAGTGTATTTTTTTTATAATCGATCTCTAAATACGTTTCCTCTTTAAAGATTGTACCATGTATATCTATAAATGTATGTCTGCATGTGTAAGTTTAGAAGATGAGTGTAATAAAAACACTTGTTACTCTACTTTTTTTCTGATATGAATTTTTCATTGTCAGAATTAATAAACATATTCCAGTCAAAATAAAATCATTAAAATAAATGAAAACCTGTTTACGATGCTGACCATTAAATGTAAGATGTTACATGGTCTGACTACCGTCTGTGGTTTAAGTATTGTTTAGTTATTCAAAATCTGTTTTTAGCTGGACAAGTGTCTTTTTGCTTGGTCATCCTTTACACAATATTACTGTTGTGCTACACACAAAACATGAAAAGAATTCAGCTTAAAGTACCGGGTGATTCATAATGAATGGGCCAAAAAGAATCGCGCACTGTGACTGCCGTAATGGATTTATTCAGCCGAAACAAATTTATTCTGCAACTACAATTATACAAGTTTTATTTGGCAACAAGGAAAAATCATCGAATGACGAACTCGCCGCTAGAGGCGCTGTTAAACAAAATGTCGTCAATGCAGGAGAAAGCGTACTGCGTTTTCGAATATGCCAAAACCTCCTCGGTAAGTGTTGTGCAAAGACATTTTCGCACGGAATTTCGTAAAGAACTACCGCATCGGCATAACATAAGGCATAACCACAGGATTTGACATGTCTTCATTGGCTGCCGAGATCACCAGATCTAACGCCCTGTGATTTTTTTCTCTGGGGTTTCGTTAAAGACAAGGTGTTTGTGCCTCTACTTCCTCAGGACTTAGAGGAACTGAAGCAGCGGATAACTGCAGTGTTGAACTCCATCACAGGGGATATGCTATCACGAGTGTGGCAGAAGCTTTATTACCGTGTAGACATTTGTTGTGTCACAGGCGGAGCACATATTGAACACCTGTAGAAACTTGAATAAATATAGTTTTGAGGTAAATTTGAATTTTCTAAATATATTAATTACAACGTTCACAATCATGTTTTCTTTTTGTCCCATTCATTATGAATCACCCTGTATTCAATATTTTGTTTGAGATAGGAATATGGAAACGTAATTTTTTGATCCATGAACTGAAATAAAATCTAAACAAGAGCCAATCGAACCAATCGTGAAATAAATTTCGAATACTTCATCCCAAAAACAAATCTATTTATATATCTATCTATCTATCTATCTATCTATCTATCCATCCATCCATCCATCTCTCTCTCTCTCTATATATATATATATATATATATAAATTTTGAAAATAACTTGTGAAAGGTGAGAGACAGAAGCCGTGAAACCAGTGGTATGGTTATTAAAAAACAACGTAAAAATCTGATGCAGAAACCTCCAAATTTAGTAAAAAATAGCGCCGATAGATGGCACTGCATGCAGCATTAAGGATCCCTTTAAAGAGAGCTCAGACGCCAAGAACGTTCATCAAGTCTTCGAAGATTTCGCCGTTGACACGTGATCGCTATTATCGCATAGTGAACGAAATTCTGGAAGCAACACTAAAGGACATTGTTTACCGGAAAAATCCTTTAACACTCGACGAGCTGGAGGAGGCTATTTGTCAAGCTTGTGTGTTGATTCCCGGTGGCATACTACAGAGAGTCACTGACACAATTTTATTCTTCGTTTGCGACGTGTGTATTGTGTGAAATGTGGATATTTTAAATCGCTTTTGATGTGATACAGCCTACTTACGATTATGCCACCTGCAGAGCCATCTATCGACGCAAATTGTTACTAAAATTTTGAGGTTTCTAGTTTTTAAGTTTATTTAATAAACATACCACTGGTTTCATGCTTCTATCTATTACCGTTTCCGAGTTATTTATTTTAAAAGTTAGGGGTCCTTCCTGAAACCCCCAGTATATATATATAATGCATCGTTACTAAATTTAGCGAGCACTACTATACTACAACAGTTGTACTAGTAAAAAATATTAATACCAGAACTTTCTTAAAGAATTTTTTTTATAATATATATTATATATATATATATATATTTCTTTTTGTGTTATAGAGGAGGTATTTTTTTTTTTTTTTAGTTAAAAAAATATCAAGTAATAACTGATATCAAAGTCAGTTAATTTAAAAATAAATATGTTACTGTCTTTTGAATACAATTATAGAAGAAATAATAAAGTTAATTATGATATTCAGTTGCTTTATTAATCGAATATACAGGGTGACTTTTAATTAACGTACAACTTTTAACTGAAATAACTCTTGAGTCGTTGCGATATCACTGCAAACACTTTTCTATTGAAAAGACTGTGGAAAAGGAATTGAATGGAAAATGTTTTCAAAGTGAGAACCTTCAGAGGTGACACAATAGCGCAACTTAGTCACAAAGTTGTCAGTAACAAAATCGAACGTTTCTTTTTTTATATTTGAAAATGGGTCAGTTATGGAACTTTTGAGGCTAATAAGGTTTGTCGGCTTCTTCTTATAAACCAAATCTTTCATATGCCTTAAAAACAGAAATCACATGGTGGCCAATTTTCTTATCAGATCTCTTGCCATTGCTCTAAAAGTCTCAGGTCGGTTTCTGAATGTTGAAGACCACTTCCTTAGAAATAGTGTTGTATTGTCACCACATAAATACCTTTTTTAACAATATAAATGCGATCTTTATTTGAACATTACGCTTTTGGAGACATTTCAAAATTGCGTGTAACTGACACTAAACAAATTCCTTTTATGCCGTCTCTCACTACACTAATCCGTACCGTCATCTAGTGATGATCTGAGAAGTTATTTCGGTTTAAAGTTGTAGGTTAATTAAAAGTGACCTGTATTTAAGTAATAGATAGGAAAGGTTACTGATATTTAGGACTGGTACGCTTTTCCACTTAATCTTGAGAGATTTTTAGATTTTACAGTCATTTCAGATTAAATTCTAATATTATTAAAACATAATTTAGTAATATTTGCATTTTATTGATATACACATATTAATACACTTCATTTGTAAATATTAAGGTTGAAAAACCGTAATGGTGTGTTAAAAATGTTTTTAAAAGTTACTTAAATTGTGGTGTTTAGTAAGAAATGTAATTAATAGATGGCAGCACTACAGCGAACTACGTCACCTAACTGGTATTAAGTTTTGTTTACTGTTAGAATGTATCTGTTATGTGTTTGTGTAGATGTACGTGTTGTGATTTAAATTGTAAATTAAACATGTTTAAAGTCCACCTCGAGTTATCCATTATGAAGTTGCTTCAATTACTTTAATTTAATTATATAATATAGAATATTATGGCGACGATGAAAATCAAGTTTCTTACCGGAATTCAAATTACAAGAAATTCCACCTGATTCGCAAAATGGCGAAACTTCGTGTTTTGCATCTACAAGAGTATATGCTGTATTAATATTTTGAATGCGTACGTCATTTCGAGGGTGGCAAGTGCTGACATTTTTTTTCTTCTCTGCAATAAATAAAAAGTAATAATGTTGCTAATTTTAAGGAATACAATGATTCCATTGAAACGTTTCAATCATATGTTAAGAGGTTGGAACAGAGTTTTTTATTACATGATGTTGAAGAAAAAAAAGGTACCTGCAATTATTTCATGTATGGGGCCTAAATTATATAATTTACTGTCTGATTTAACGTTTCCTAAAAATCCGGAAGCATTAAAATACTAAGAAATAGTGGAAATTCTGTTAAAGCACTTAAGCCCCGCCCCTAATAAATTTTGTTCTAGAATTAAATTCCGTAATTCTTATCAAAATGAAAATGAAACCATACAAGATTTTGTTTCAAAATTAAAGAAGTTAACTACATTCTGTGCTTTTGCTGGTGAAACACTTAATGAAAATTTGTTAGAACAATTTTTACGAGGATTAAAAAATGAAAGTATCCAAAGTAAATTACTCTCACAAATAGATGATTTAACATTTGAGAAAGCCATTGAAAAAGCAATTATTTTGCAAAATAACGAACATGATATTTCTGAATTGAAGCACAAAAATGTAAATGTTATTAAATTGGCATATTCTAAAAATGTTCAACCGAATAAAATTTCAAATAATTTCCAGAAACCGAAAATTAACAATGTAAATAAGGGGAATTTTGAAGTAAATAAAAATAAATTACAATGTTATAGATGTGGAAATCCATCTCATCTTGCCAACAAGTGTAAGCATATAAATACTGTTTGTAAAATATGCAAAAAAGAGGCCATCTTGGTAAAGTATGTAAAAGTAATTCTCAGGAACAAACAAATGTATTGCAAACTGTCGACATTTTATCTGTCAGCCATGATAAAAGTTCTACACCTATAAAACTGTGGGTTTTAATTGAAAACAAAGCTAAATCTGAAATGGAGGTAGACACGGGCTCCGGAATTTCTACGGCACCTGTAAATCGTTTTCGGAGAATTTTTCCGAATAATAAAATTGGTCCACCAGACGTTCAGTTGAGAACGGCAACGGGTGAGGTGTTTACACCTGTGGGGTATGTAACAATAGATGTTTCTTATGCAAATATTACTAAAAAGCTTAAATTGTATTTAATTAAAGAAGATAATTTCCCACTTTTATTTGGCAGAGACTGGGTAGCTGCATTTAATTTGTTTCCCACTAATTTTAAATCTGTGTATGTCAATGAAATTGCAAATTCTACTGATCAATTGAAAGCATTATTAAATGATTTTTCTGATTTATTTTCGGATAAAGTAGGGGAAATAAAAGGTTTGAAAGCAGAACTTTACGTAAAAAAAGGTTCTACGCCCATATTTTGTGAGGCTAGAACAGTCACGTATGCTCTACATAATGCAGTAAATGATGAAATTCAAAGGTTACAGGATGAGGGTATTATTAAACCTGTCACCAGTAGTAAGTGGGCAACTCCTATAGTTCCAGTGGTAAAAACAAATGGTAAAATACGTTTATGCGGAGATTTTAACGTTACAGTAAATAAATTTTTGAAGGTGGAAAATATCCTTTACTTAGGGTAGAGGACATGTTAGCTACTTTAGGTAGTGGTTTACATTTTACTAAAATTGATTTAAATCAAGCTTATCTTCAGTTACCTGTAGACGAAAAATAACAGGAATTGTTAACTATAAACACTCCGAAGGGCTTATTTAATTTTTTAAAGTTACCAATGGGTCTTACAAGCTCTCCAGCAGTTTGGCAAAGATCTATTGAACAAATATTAAGTGGTATTGATGGTGTCACTGTGTTCATTGATGATATTGGTGTTACAGGGGAAACGGATTAAATTCATTTAACAAGGCTAAAACAAGTCTTAGAAAGATTACATGAATATAATATTAGGATAAATAAAGATAAATCAATTTTTCTGGCTGACCATATTACATATTGAGGTTTTTAAATTGATAAGCAAGGTATTCATAAAACGCAAGATAAAATTGAAGCTATTGTCAATGCTCCTAGACCAATTAATGTGTCACAATTTAAATCTTTTTTAGGCTTACTCACATATTATTCTAAATTTGTACCAAATTTATCTACAATTGCTCATCCTTTAAATCAATTACTTAAAAATAATGTAAAATTTATATGGTCTCCTGTTTGTGAACAAGCATTTAAAAATGTAAAAAATGAAATTATTTCAGAAAGAGTTCTTACGCATTTCAACCCTAAATTGCCTTTAGTGTTAACAACGGATGCTTCTCCATATGGTATATCTGCAGTTCTTTCGCATATGATGCCAGATAACGTGGAAAAACCAATTGGTTTTGTGTCCAGAACGCTTACGAATGCAGAAAAAAAGTATAGCCAGGTGGATAAGGAAGCACTAGCTATTATCTTTGGGGTAAAGCAATTTTTTCAATATTTATATGGTAATAGGTTAACTTTATTTAAAGATAGTAAACCACTCGTGTCCATATTTTCTCCAAATAAAAGTATTCCTGTTCTTTCAGCTGCTCGGATGCAAAGATATGCATTATACTTACAAGCGTTTAAATATGATATTCGCTATAAGAAAACATCCGAAAATGGAAATGTCGATGCTTTTTCACGACTTCCATTACGTAGTGAAGATTTACCCCCACAATTAAATTCAAGTAATATAATTGATGAATCTGAATTTTTTCAAATTAACCAAATTTCTACATTGCCTTTAAACGCCAAATCAATTGCTGTAGCTACAAAATCTGATCCTTTATTACGTCAACTTTTTCATCATCTAATTTCTGGTTCTCCAATTCTTAAAAATTTACTTTTTGGTGGCAAACAAGAAGAATTTACTCTTCAACATAGTTGTATTTTAAAAGGATGTAGCGTAATTATCCCAGAAGTTCACCGTAAACAAGTTTTACGTGATTTACATTTTGGACATTTCGGTATAGTGAAAATGAAGCCCTTAGCTCGCAGTTTTGTTTGGTGGCCAGGGATTGACCAAGATATGGAAGATCTTGCACGAAATTGCACTACTTGTGTCAATTTAAAAAATAATCCTCCTAAGGTGATTGATTTGATTGAGGCCATTCCCAATGATACTCATCATTGGGAATGGCCTACAGCTCCATGGCAAAGAATTCAAATAGATTATTTTGTTCCTGTGATGGGTAAAATGCTTTTGCTTGTGGTTGATGCTCATAGCAAATGGCCTGAAGTTTTTATTGTTCCTGTGATGGGTAAAATGCTTTTGCTTGTGGTTGATGCTCATAGCAAATGGCCTGAAGTTTTTATTGTTCCTAATACAACATCAGAACATACCATTACTTGTCTTTCTTCTCTTTTTGCCAGATACGGGTATCCTATATCTCTGGTATCTGATAATGCAAAACAATTTACTTCTGAAGAATTTGAGACATTTTTGAAGAATCATGGGATTAAACATAGGTTTAGTGCACCATACCATCCAGCTACAAATGGTCAGGCAGAGAGATATGTGCAGATTCTTAAAAAAGGGTTAAAAGCCTTATCTTCAGAATCTGGTACTTTACTGATGAAAATAAATAACTTTCTTTTACAATATAGAAAGATTTCTCATGTTACTACGGGGGAAAGTCCTGCATCTCTATTTCTAAAACGAAATATAAGAACGAAAATAGATTTGATAATTCCAAATGTCACAAATTTTGTGCATGATAAACAAAATGCGAGAAAGGCCAATTCTAAAGTAAAAGAATTTCAAATTAACCAGAAAGTGGCTGTAAGAAATTATACTCCAGAAGCCAAGTGGAAAATTGGTCGCATTATTGCAAGAGAGGGCAAGTTGCATTATAGAATTCAAGTTGGTTCGATTATTTGGAAAATGCATGTTGATCAGATGGCTAATGTCGGTTCGAAGATACATATAACTAATGATTCAAATTCTGAAGAGAGTGGTACAGAAAGTCACAAAGTGATAATGCAGTTGTTAATCAAAGTGATTCTGAGCTAATGCCTCCTAGTGTCCCAGATTTTCGACCAGCTGACTCTGTTGTCCCATCTACTCCAAATCCTCACCCAGATGATTGTGTTGTCCCAGCTCCTCCAAATCCTAAACCAGATGACTTTGTCCTCCCAAATACTCCAAGTCCTGCTCCAGCGGACTCTAAAGTGATCCCTTCAGTTCCAAAAACCATGGTGCCCAATACTTATATTGATGATGCTAAAGATACTTTAATTAACTCTTCTTCTTCCCTACAGGTACCTAGAAGATCCACCAGGAAAAGAAAAGCTCCATGTAAGTTCCCAAATAAGGAGGGGAGAGTATGTGGTGTTTAGATAGAAATGTAATTAATAGATGGCAGCACCACAGCGAACTACGTCACCTAACTGGTATTAAGTTTTGTTTACTGTTAGAATGTATCTGTTACGTGTTTGTGTAGATGTACGTGTTGTGATTTAAATTGTAAATTAAACATGTTTAGAGTCCACCTCGATTTATCCTTTATGAAGTTGCTCCAATTACTTTAATTTAAGTTCAAAATTGCGTGTACCTGACACTAAACAAATTCCTTTTATGCTCTCTCTCACTACACTAATCCGTACCGTCATCTAGTGATGATCTGAGAAGTTATTTCGGTTTAAAGTTGTAGGTTAATTAAAAGTCACCCTGTATTTAAGTAATAGATAGGAAAGGTTACTGATATTTAGGACTGGTACGCTTTTCCACTTAATCTTGAGAGATTTTTAGATTTTACAGTCATTTCAGATTAAATTCTAATATTATTAAAACATAATTTAGTAATATTTGCATTTTATTGATATACACATATTAATACATTTCATTTGTAAATATTAAGGTTGAAAAACCGTAATGGTGTGTTAAAAATGTTTTTAAAAGTTACTTAAATAATGAAAGAAACTTCAGTGATTAACATTTTTAGACGCGTTCGTAATTATATAAATACGTAGCACCTATAGTCGTCATCTCTTCCGTCCGTCTGTCCACATATACCACTGAAAAAACTACCCAAACGTATCTTAAATCTAATATATATAATCGTTGCATCATTTTGTCGCGACATTTCAAATTTTATAAAAATCGAATCAAAACTTAAAAAGATATTAATAAAAGTTTTCTTCATTTTATTAAATACTATCATACGCGTAATTAATTCAATGATACCCCATGATAGGTAATGATTCTAGGTTGCCATGGTGATTACGTCCTATTTAAGATGAAGTCCTGTTATTTCCGTATTACTGAATTTGAAAACCGAAATTGTATACTAAAATTGTTTAATTATATCTATTACATAATCTACCAACAGTTATTTGGCTAGATGTTTCCGGAGAAATAGATATTAAAAGGAAAAAGTGTCTAAATATATGTAGCATTTTGACAAGGTTGAGATATTACGATGAATAATATTCGATGAATAGATGGCAGTCCTTCAACGATATAGCAAGTTGCAGTCGATATTAGTGAGTATGGCGAAGTAGAAGGCAATGAAATGAGTCCACCAAAGTTTTCCAATAAATCCAGCCAATCTCCAGATAAATAATTTTATTAGAAGACGAACAACACAGAAACAAGTCCCAAAGGTCTAAAACTTATAGCCCTTGGGCTAACGTTGCTTCACTTCATTGAATTAATATGTTACTGGGCCAGTTGAATAAAAACACCAGATACATATTTGTTTATGCTTCCGAAAACGTCAAAAATCTAGTGCTCCGACCGATGCGGGCTAGTTTTGTTCTCTCCGCGGAGATATAGAGAAATTACGTCACGAGCGCACAACCCAATGAGTGAGAAGCTAGCTCCAGCCCAGCGAATGAGGTTAGAGGGCGAGGCTAAAACAGTAAAGAATCCCGTACTTGGGTGCGGATAAATTTTGAAGTTAAAATCCCAAGCGCGAAAAAAATCAGAGCAATAATAATAATAATAATAAAAAGAAAATGGCTTTTAAAAAACATTCGAAATGAGAACGCGTCTCGGAATTTTATAGATTGGGGAACTGATAAAAGCTACGAATGATCTTAAATTTTAGATTAAGATTTGGAATAAAATAATTATTAATATACGGATATTTACTTTTAAAAGTACTTTAAATAGGAATAGATATTATTAAGAATTAAGGAAATACTGACTATGACAGAAGTTAGATTAATTTTAAAATATTAATGCGAATAAAATGGAAGGATACGAAGGAAATAAATTTTTATATAACATATATATTTCAGGTTCTGAAATTTTCAAAGCTAGTTTGAGTTTTCCATTGAAAACTTGAGTTAATGTCAACAAAATATAAAATTTTTCTAACTTAAAATGTACTTACTTTATTACGGAAATTATTCATATCATAATAACATACGATATAATTCATTTCACTGAAATGATAACGATGATATTGGATACTTGCACATAGTATAATTTTAATGTAACAGAATTTTAATTAATTTTTTGTCAAAGTGCATTGAAACTTATTTTCATAAAATAAAATTAATATCTATAATATGAAAATCTGCACATAAACTAAATTTTTTATTCAAGCTTTTCTGTATAAGACTGCAACAGCTTTTGCACCAAAATCTGAATATTTATAAAACAAGTTATAGTACATTTGTCACGTTTGACGTATAATTTCCAACTTGTTTATATTCATGAAGATTAGTATCTAACATATGACTCGAATAAAACTTTTTTTAACCGACATCTAATAAAGGTTGTTATACAATTATTTTATGTGTATATGTATAGTATATTATGTATGTCTACACATACTTCTGCAACAAATGATCCGATTTTCATTTTCTTTGTTGGAAAGGTCAATAGGTGGTCCATTTCCATATCATCAGGATTTCACAATAATATATTTGTCAGTCTCTTTGTTTACTTGTCATTTTTGACATTATACGTTTTAACTTTCGTAAACACTTTCGCAAACTTCACGAAATTTTAATATGTTGCAAAAAAATACAGTATAAATTTCAATTTTAAATAACCGTCATATCGATAGTTTTAAAAATTTTCCAACATAGTTGAAAAGTGTTTACAAATTCTGTTTGCCTGTCTGAAATCTGTCTGTCTTTCCATGCTTTAAACCGCGTAAATATACTCAGATTGTCATGTAATTGATATACGTTATTAAAGTTTACAATGGCATGTTCTGTATTGAAAATGAAGTTGTGTATCATTTATCGTTCGTTTAAGGGCACTCAAAATAACCCCGTTATATTATGGTCTATAGAGAAAATGCAAGCGTTTGCAGCTTATTTTAATGATGTTACACAATTTCAAATATATTAAAATTAATATACAAAACTGAGATGCACTACAAGATTCTAACTATAGAATAGGACTTATACAGCACTAATCGTTCATTTACAGGGACACACAAAATAATTGGATTACAGTACAGTGTACAAGCAGTAATTGCTGGAGGTGCGTTTCAATTGTTGTAATAGTTTTCAAATTTAACTAATTTTTTTACCTATTACCTGGTGTGTTAACATTCTGTAGATGATATACAGGACTGAACAAAAAGATTCGAGTACATTTCCATGTATTGAGGGAAATTGCTTATCAGGAATTTTCAGTTGTTTTATGTACTTTATAAATGAACTAAATTTTTTGTATTCTATGTAGAATATATACAAAAATATAAATCATATATATGTCTGTACGAAAGAATTCGGATATTTTATCAGAAATAGATTGTGACAGCTAAAATTGGGTTTTTTAACGTGTTACCTGTTTTCCAATGTCATTTTTCATCTTATTAAACGGTGAAGTTTTGTTACAGTATTCTTTATGTGTCGGAAAGTGTTTCATAATGTGTGCTTGTAGCATGATTATTCTTTTTTGTGATTTCCGGATCACCCGTATTTAGCAATATGCGTGTTGGTATTAAACTATGGTTTTTAACGAACTATTGATTCAACGTAATGATAAAATCGCTTAGTTGTTTATGACCATTATGTTTAATAAATTATTAATATTATTACTGAGGATTACTACAACTTGACTCAATTACTGTAATAGTATATAATAGTAATACAATGAACAGTCTTATGATGTTAGATAGTATATCAACTACGCATTAAATGTTAAATGTCTGCATAAGTCCCATTATCAACGCATTATATGAAGATTTGAAGACGATAGAATTGTTCTCGCCTGAGCGAACTTACGGTATAAATTTGCTTTGCATTCATTTAACAATATACTATAGCCTAATTTCTAAAATTGAGTTTTCGAATATGTTATGAGTTGTTTACATAAACGTTGTTTTCCGACTTATTATGGGGATCATTCTTTTGTGTATCGTTGCAGGCTGGTTTCGAGTTGCATTTTGACTCTTGTGGATCGTGTTTGGAAACTCATTTTGCAAAAGAATATCTAAAATATTGTTTGAGAAAGTAAAACTATATATTTCAATATATATGAGTATATATATGTTAATGTTCCTACATAAAGGATAAAGTTGATGTTAGAGATAAAACTATAGAGTATTCTTCACTAATTGCATTAAAATATGGAATATTTTTTCTTCATATAGGAATGATTTAGGTTCGAGTCGAGTTTTCTATCAAAGGAAAGTTTGTTTGGTGTTTTGATAGAATTACCGGTTAACGTCAAATAAACCCGAAACGAATCCACACAGGATTGGATAACGACTGATATCGTATCCTGCGCGTTTTCAGCTTTTTTTCTAAAACGCATAAAGTTACGAAACAATCGTCTGAACTTTCTTTTATTTACGTATGAAAAATCCTTGCTATATAGATTGTTAAAAATTGTTCAAATAATTATTCTTTATCAAATTGTTTAATTAAACGTCTTTTTACGACTTATTATCGGGATGAGTCGGCGTTCATTCTTTTATGTATCGTTGCAGGCTGGTTTCGAGTTGCATTTTGACTCTTGTGGATCGGGTTTGGAAACCCGTTTTTCAAAAGAATGTACACAGTATTGTTTGAGATAGTAAAACTGTATATTTCAATATAGATGAGTATATATACATTAATGTTCCTACATAAAGGATAAAGTTGATATTAGAGATAAAATTATGGAGTATTTTCCACTAACTGCATTAAAGTATGGAATATTTTTTCTTCATTTAGGAAAGATTTATGTTCGAGTCGAGTTTTCTATCAAAGGAAAGTTTGTTTGGTGTTTTGATAGAATTACGGGTTAGCGTCAAATAAACCCAAAACGAATCCACACAAGATTGGATAACGACTGATATCGTATTCTGCGCGTATTCAGCTTTTTTTCTAAAACGCATAAAGTTACGAATTAATCGTCTGAACTTTCTTTTATTTACGTATGAAAAATCCTTGCTATATAGATTGTTAAAAATTGTTCAAATAATTATTCTTTATCAAATTGTTTAATTAAACGTCTTTTTACGACTTATTATCGGGATGAGTCAGCGTTCATTCTTTTATGTATCGTTGCAGGCTGGTTTCGTGTTGCATTTTGACTCTTGTGGATCGGGTTTGGAAACCCGTTTTTCAAAAGAATGTACACAGTATTGTTTGAGATAGTAAAACTGTATATTTCAATATAGATGAGTATATACATTAGTGTTCCTACATAAATAATAAAGTTGATATTAGAGATAAAATTATGGAGTATTTTTCACTAACTGCATTAAAATATGGAATATTTTTTCTTCATTTAGGAATGATTTAGGTTCGAGTCGAGTTTTCTATCAAAGGAAAGTTTGTTTGGTGTTTTGATAGAATTACGGGTTAACGTTAAATAAACCCGAAACGAATCCACACAGGATTGGATAACGACTGATATCGTATCCTGCGCATATTCAGCTTTTTTTCTAAAACGCATAAAGTTACGAATTAATCGTCTGAACTTTCTTTTATTTACGTATGAAAAATCCTTGCTATATAGATTTTTAAAAATTGTTCAAATAATTATTCTTTATCAAATTGTTTAATTAAACGTCGTTTTAAGATTTATTATCCGGATGAGTCGGCGTTCATTCTTTTATGTATCGTTGCAGGCTGGTTTCAAGTTGCATTTTGAGTCTTGTGAATCGGGTTTGGAAACCCATTTTTCAAAAGAATGTACACAGTATTGTTTGAGATAGTAAAACTGTATATTTCAATATAGATGAGTATATACATTAATGTTCCTACATAAAGGATAAAGTTGATATTAAAGATAAAATTATGGAGTATTTTTCACTAACTGCATTAAAATATGGAATATTTTTTCTTCATTTAGGAATGATTTAGGTTCGAGTCGAGTTTTCTATCAAAGGAAAGTTTGTTTGGTGTTTTCATAGAATTACGGGTTAACGTCAAATAATCCCGAAGCGAATCCACACAGGATTGGATAATGACTGATATCGTATCCTGCGCGTATTCAGTTTTTTTCTAAAACGCATACAGTTACGAAACAATCGTCTGAACTTTCTTTTATTTACGTATGAAAAATCCTTGCTATATAGATTATTAAAAATTGTTCAAATAATTATTCTTTATCAAATTGTTTACTTAAACGTCGTTTTCCTTCTTAATATTGGGATAAGTCGGCGTTCATTTTTTTATGTATCGTTACAGTCTGGTTTCGAGTTGCATTTTGACTCTTGTGGATCGGGTTTGGAAACCTGTTTTTCAAAAGAATGTACACAGTATTGTTTGAGATAGTGAAACTATATATTTCAATATAGATGAGTATATATACATTAATGTTCCTACATAAAGGAAAAAATTGATATTAAATATATAATTACAGAGTATTTTTCAATAATTGCATTAAAATATGGAGTATTTTTTCTTAATTTTGGAATGATTTATGGTTGAAATGCGCCAAGTTCGAGTCGAGTTTTGTATCAAAGGAAAGTTTGTTTGGTGTTTTGATAGAATTACGGGTTAACGTCAAATAAACCCGACAAGAATCTGCACATAATTGGTTAACTATTCACATCCTATAATCGCGCGTTCATTCGGGGTTTTTCACAAACGCATAAAGTTATAAATCACTCCTATGAACTCTGTTTTATATACGTATTTAGAAATCCTTGCTATATAGATTTTTAAAAATTGTTCAAATATTTATTCATTATGAAATTTTCACAGTGTATTACAATGTTTTTCTGAAATTATGTATAATTTAGAAATTACTAAATTATACATAATAAAGTCTGACCACAGATAACCATATTTTCAGTAGATCATATTATTATACAAATATCGAAAAATGTATTTACGATTTCATTGAAGATATTTTATGTTTTGGTTTAATATATACATTCAAATATCTGATAATCCATATGGCATACCGAAACTTTCTGGCTTGACAAATTTTACAGACATTAAATATAGTTGAAAAATTTTATTATGTTCTATTTTTAAAATTTCTCGAAATGATAATGTGGACGTCTGCAAATATTTAATTCCCGTCTATAAAAATTGGATTGATAAGTAAGGAATTCATTTTCAGATGACAATAAGATGATATTTTGCTATCGTAATAAGAGTACCAGTGTTTCCCACACCGAGTAAGTTTTCTATAGTGTAAGTTAGAATAACAGTGAAAATATCAATGAAAGTATTGTTTTTGCTTAATTGTATGTTTTCTTTATAGCTAATTTTATTTCAAAAGAAGTTGGGTTATAGCATTTATGAGGGAATAGGAGAGTTAAAATTATTTTGCGTAGTTATTAATAATAAAAATATTTTTTTAGAATACACAATACTTTCTAAGCTGTTCTTAGGTTCGCGTTTATTGCGGCTGATTATCTGAGTGGGGAATATAGGGTGTGGGGGGTCGTTTCTACAGGAATCTGCGGGAATTTACGCATGCTAAGCAAGTTTCGAAGGAAACCACGAAAAACACAGAAAGATTGGACTGATGAGCCTGAGATATGTCCCAACCCAGTACCGTACCTTCAGTGTCACCAGATTTGAGAGCATAACCTGTAAGGCGATTATGGGCCATTTGTAAACTGCATTTTAAAAATTAATACCAATTACAAAATGACATTTTTTTAGAATTTCATCTATTTTCTAAAAAAACTAGTTTTCTAGATTTGTATTGGTAATAAAAAAAATTCTGTAAAATGTTATAAAAGAATAAAGGAGAGTTTTGTTTTTTGTTTTTTTGGTAATACATCACATAAATGACACAAAAAAAACATGGATATATTGTGTGGAATTAAAATCCTTTCGGTTACCATTTTAAAATTAAACATTTAAATAATTTCAATAATTCTTTGCTTTGAAAACCATTAAAGTAAAATTATTGAAAAAAAATATA
This sequence comes from Maratus michaelseni, assembly GCA_963931845.1. Lineage (NCBI taxonomy): Eukaryota > Metazoa > Arthropoda > Arachnida > Araneae > Salticidae > Maratus > Maratus michaelseni. The sequence goes on from OZ007592.1 coordinate 310,348,815, forward strand.
TATATATATTTTTTTTTTAAGTCCGAAAAGTTATACATCAAGACACAAAACTTTCCCACTATATTTATAGATACATCCAATGACAACGTATGATATTTTATATTATATGTTATATGAGTGGTGGTCTAAATGTCTTTAACCCTTTTTAAAATTCAACAAAAATCAAGCAATTGGCGTACGAGAGTGTAGTTTTGACGAAAATGCTTCTTATTATAGAAAAATGTTTTTAAGTAAATAAAATAAAATAAATTCCAAAAATGTCTCATATGTGGCGTTACTTCTACCAAGCTACCTAAGTCGTTGAATGTCTTTATACTACTCTCAAAGCTGGTAGACGGGAGGTGCTGGGTTCAAACCCCTGTCGTGCTCGTCGGCCTAACCGTTCAGAGTTTTCCGTGGTTTTCTTGGGACCTGGCCGTAAATACGGGTTAGGATCCCTTAGAAAGACCCCCACGGAGGGCACTCCCCCAGGGCCTATATCCCTGGTGTTGATAATTGGCCCTCATAAAATCAACCAACCAGCCTTTATACTACATAAAAGTGACGAAAGACGCGCAGTGCATATCCACAGTTTTTGTCCAAAATGTGCAAAAACCACATTCCAGAACTTAACAATACTCGCCTTCATGACTTCGATTAGAGGAGTCAGACATGTCAACAAACATTAGATTGGCGATAATATAAATCTCCCTATGAATAATAGAGTGCTTTTGATTGGTCGATACGATTTTGAAAAAAAAAAGAGATTTCTGTTATTGCCAAACTGTTTGTTGATTTGCCTCACTCATCTAATCGAACTCATGAAGGCGAGTATTGTTAAGTTCTCGAATGTGGGTTGCCATAGTTTGGTAAAAACTGTACACACGCACTGCAAAGTCATCCAAACTTTTCAGCAGCTTTGCAAAAGTAATGCCACCTATGAAAAAATACTGGAACTATTTTTTTTATTTGCTTAAACAAAAGTTTCGATCATAAGAAGCATTTTCGGACAAATCGCATTCTCGTACGCCAATTGCTTGATATTTTTATTTAGTTTAAAAATGTGACAATGACAATTCGACCACACTGTATTTTCTGTATTACGAAATAATTCAGGAGCTCTAAAATTTTCTAGCACCTGGGTCCGTTTAAAGAGAAGCTTGGCCATTATTTCAAATGCGTTCAATTTTGAAATATTTTTATAAGAGTCAGGTGCTGATGAAGAGGATGAGGGGCATACAGTACCCTAAAGTTTAATATTTTAACTTTGTTTAATCTATCGTTGATAATTTTTTTCAAAAATATAATAAAATGTTATTTTTCCTAAGTTATTTAATCTAATTAAACACTAAGCGTAAAAAAACATAATTAAGTGTATAAAAATTGTATTTATTGTATCATGGCGTCAATTTGTGACAGTAATTATCAAAAAGCAGACTCGTTAAATAAATAAAAAAAAATGTATGAATAAACCGTAATTTCCTTTCCCGTTTTTTGTTTAAGTTTTATGATTGAATGTTTCCTTTAAACATGACATCAATTTCTCGGATGGCGTAAATTGCTTATTCAGAGATTAGGGGATCATTTTCATTTCCAGCGAAATAAAAAATGTTGTAAATTACATCATATGACAAAATAGTGTCGTTTGTCGGTTTGTGACTTTAATTTGAAAGACAGAGGGCTTTCCTCAGTAACAAGAACGAAAAATCATACGATACACATATATCATGAAACTTTTTCCAACTCTATTAGTTGACTGTTATAAGAAATAACTATTTTAGGAAATTTAATTTTTTGCATACAATGAAATTATATATCTAAATAAGTAATTAAAAATAATAATAACTCGGATAAAATCTATTTCCTGCAATTAGTATCCATATCACGAAATGTTCATTAGTATAGTTTTGTATATGATCTATGGAAATTAAACACATTATATAATGCACTAAAAAGTAGATAAGTTAAAAAAAATGAACAACAACACAGCGGAAAGCGCACTTGCAGAAATTATCTATCACAGTCCGACCTGTAACCGAATTATTTTGTGCTTCTCTGTAAACGATCCATAATCTATAGAAATCATGTTGTACTCTACTTCAGTGAACATTTTTAATTTCATTGTATTCGGTGTAAGGTAAAGCTAGGATAGTCTGCGCACAATTCAAAAGAATAACAATAAAAAATCTAAATATTAATTTTTTGCTAACCTATCCATGAATAACTTTTACTTCATTTGTTTTTTATGCGTTTCCATTGCTATTTTGTTCTTATGTTGCAATTTAACAGAACAGTTGCAATAAAACCAAGAAAGTTATTTTGCGCAATCTGTCCTTACAGGGTTGGAGTGATTGCGCACATGGATAGGAGAGATTGTTGCTAATAATAACTATAATTAAACTGTTAACAATAATAATTACACTTAAATGACATTGTTGTAAGGTTTTTGTGAACAAATATTATTGTATTAGAAGTGAATATTTCAATCTAATGACTAAATAATCAGAAAAATAAAATACTTTCAAAAACAATTAAAACTTTTTATTTAATGGAAATAAAACTAAAGAATCAGAAAAAAGCAAGTCCAGATAAGATTACCAAATAATATTAAGTTACCTGATAACACGTTTAACTTAAAATTAGTCCATTTTCATTTTTCATTTTTTTAAGCAAATTTACCAATAAGCTGCGTAATCTCTCCTTCCATGGAAACTAATAGGAACAATGCGCCAACTCTCCTAAGTAGCAGATGCGCAAACTCTCCAATTTCGGTAGGAGAGATTGCGCGGACTTTTATTTAAAAATGGCCGCTACTAAAACAAACCGTTGATGTTCACATTGTTAGTCTATATTAGTAGCTTATGAGAAATCGTTTAAGTTTAAAATATTTTGTACTACTGACATTGTATAGAAATTATAATGAATAGCTACGAAAATTCAAGCATTTACTTTCGGAAAACAAAACGAAATAGCAATGCTTTATCTTAGACGCTCAAAACAATCAACGTGCACTTTCGAGTAGACACTTCAGTACTGCTGTTGTACAACTACCTGGAGTCGCTGCTCGCTCAATCTACTACATCCCCCCTAATTTCTATGTGCGCAATATCTCCGACTGCGCCATCTCTCCGACTGCGCCATCTTTCCTGGTTACTGTATTGCGTAAAAGAAACATCCTCATAACTCCAAAAACAAGAACGAAAAATCATGCGTCAAGCATAGATTATGTAACACTTTCCAACGTTTCCAAAATAATTTTACGAATCATACTCTTTAATAAGCTAAAAGATAACATCTAAGTAATCCGAATACTTTTATTCCGCCCTGTATAGGATCTATAGATTTGTATATATACTACATAGGATGCTAAATTTTAGTTCAATTAGGAAACACGTAGCACAGTTTAAAATTCTCCGTCTGGAGTTAAATAATACGGAAATGTGTTCCCGAACTTTTGTGCTTCCCTGTATAGGATCTACAGAATTTATACACACCACGTAATATACAAAAAGCAATTTAAAATTAAAATCGCGTTCAGTAACTTAAAACGCACTTCCAGGAATTATTGTTAACATACAGTAGAGAATTCTTTTGTGTGTCCCTGTAAATGAACGATGACTGCTATACACACAATATTCTGTAGTAAGTCTCTTGTAATGAACCTTATATAAATTTCAATGCGTTTAAAATAGGGATACATTATTTAAATAAACCGCAGACGATTTTTCTCCATAGACGTAATGTAACGGAATTCTTTTGACTGTCCCTATAAAGTAAATATAAGTGCTATGCACACCCTATTCCATATTAAGCTTCTTCTAATGCACCTTAGTGATATATATAAATTTCAATGCGTTTAAAATAGTGAAACATTATTTAAATAAACCGCAAATGATTTTTCCCCATAGACCGCAATGTAACGGAATTCTTTTGAGTATCCCTGTAAAAAAACTATAAGTGCTACACATTTCCGTTAAAATAGGGAACATGCTATATATAACGATTATAACATATAAAAATTGCAGGGCAATCCGAGCATATTTACGGGAGTTACAGCATGGACAGACGGCAGACGGCCAGACAAACCGAAGTCATAAACACTTTTCAACTAGGTTGGAAAGTGTTAATAATAATCATATTCACTACAATTTATTGCGTCAGACGAAGCGTCTCATTTCCAATTAAAATATATCTTTGAATTGAAATTTGAATGAAATACAGTGTCACAAATAATCTAAGAGAGTGTAAAATATAATTACAAATATTTTGGCAACTAATTATTCGATAGGCTTCATTCCTTATACAAAATTTACGTTTTTTTATTGTCTTTTATATTTACTCCTTAAAATAAACAATTTCGAAAATTTTTATATACCTTTTATTAGAAGGCATATGTCGAGAGACATAAAAAATAGTTCCAGGTAATCGAGGTTACTGATATACAATAGGCTTTATCTCCTTATTGCATATTAAGTACATTCCAAATTTCAAGTCTCTATCTCAATTTTTTCGGGAGATAGAGCGTTTACAGACACACACACAGACAAACGGACGGCTATGTTTTTTTTCTAAAAATATGTGCTTCAGAATCCCCAGTGTCCGAAACGTGTACATTCGTCAAAAACATTTTTTTTCGATTTTTTAAACGATTACTAGACATACTCTATACTACGTATGATCGAGTTATAATTTTTTTTTTTACTATTTTCCATATATGCATCTCTTCCGCACACGCAATTTAAAATCAGTAATATATGCTATTCCTCCAAACTTACTATAGCTTTTATTTATATCGCATTTAATGTCATTTTAAAGAAAATTATGCATTTGCTTTTAATAAATAAAATTGTTATTTTCAATTAGGCGGTAAACATAATCCACAAACGTAAAATTCAATAGTTTACCTCGAATATTCTGAACTAATTTAACAATCGCGTGAGAGTATGGAACAATAATTATAGCGTGTGACTAGGATGTTCTTGGTAGTAAATAGCCATATGAATTCAAGGTATCGTTATATTTAGAATTTCGTCCTTTTAAATTACCATCTAACAATTTGTATTAATATACATAATAGACTAGTGGTTGGGGGCCACCGTAATACTTACCCATCATGGATATGCATAATGTAAAATATTAAAATGAAAAATGTGTAAACTACTTAAAAAAAGACATTGCAATTCGAATAAAATCGTGGCTTGATGACGTCATAAACTTTAAAGGCTCAATTATTGAATTGCTTAAAAGAAACATCCTTATAACTCTAAAAACATTAATCCTATTAACTAGCGGTTTATTGCATCTGATTAAGCGTCTCATTTCCAATTAAAATATATCTTTGAATTGAAATTTGGATGAAATACAGGGTCATGAAAAATCGAAAACTGTGGAAAATATAATTACAAATATCTCGGCAACTCAATATCAGATCGACTTCATGCTTTATGCAAAATTTATGATTTTTTATTGTTTTTTATATTCCCTCCTTAAAATAAACAATTTAGAAAAATTTTATACCTTACATCTGAAGGAATATTTCGAGAGACCGAAAAAAAAATAGTTCCGAGTAATCGAGGTTACTGACATTCAATAGGCTTCATCTCATTATTGCATATTAAGTACATACCAAATTTCAAATCGCTATCTCATTTTTTTCGGGAGATAGAGCATTTACAGACACACAGACAAACGGACGGCAATTTGTTTTTTCTAAAAATATGTGTTTCAGAATCCCCGGTGTCCGAAACGTGTACATCCTTCAAAAACATTTTTTCGATTTTTTAAAACGATTACTAGACTTACTCCATACTACGTATGATCAGGTTATAATTTTTAGGTGCGTTCGTAATTATATAAATACGTAGCACCTATTGTCGTCGCTTGGTCCGTCCGCGTGTCTGTCCGTCCGTCCGTCTGTCTGTCCGTCTGTCTGTCCGTCGGACCGCATATAACAACGCAAAAACTACCCAACCGTACGGTTTGGAATTTAAGATATATTATATTTGCAGAATTTTGTCGAGACATTTCAATTTTTTAAAAAATCGAATCAAAACTTTAGGAGATATTAATAAAAATATTTATTAAGAAATTTGAATTAAAAGAAAAAAAAAATCGGTGCTTTCTTGTTAGAGGAGCTTCCGAGGTTTAATCGTTAAGCGACCGAGATATTTATTTTATGGCAGAAATTAATCTGCAGACGATATAATTCATTTCACAGAATTAAAAATCATCAAGATATGAATATTTATATAACTAGCTATAGTACGAACGCACCTCATTTGTCACGTTTGGCGTACAATTTCCAACTTGTTTTTTACAATTTTCTATATACTCATCTCTGCCACGCACGCAATTTAAAATCAGTATTATATGCTATTCACCCGAAATTACTATAGCTTTTATTTATATCGCATTTAATATCATTTTAAAGCAAATTATGCTCCTAGTTTTTGTTATTCTCAACTAAGCGGTAAACATAATCCACAAACGTAAAATTCAATAGTTTACCTCGAATATTCTGAACTAATTTTACAATCGCGTGAGAGTATGGAACAACAATTATAGCGTGTTACTACGGTGTTCTTGGTTGTAAATAGCCATATGAATTCAAGGTATCGTTATATTTAGAATTTCGTCCTTTTAAATTGCCACCTAACAATTTGCATTAATATCCATAATAAAAAGGAATCTATACTAATAAAAGAAAGTTTCGCTCTGTGTGTGTGTGTGTCTGTCTGTGTGTGTGTGTGTGTGTGTATGTTGGCGATAGCTAGGAAAATCTAGCCCACCTAGAAGGCTGGAAATTTAGGTGTGCATAGTCCAAGGTCTGGCCATGTGCACCTGAGCCTCTGAATTTTAATATTTTGATAATTAGCCTAGATATTAATTAGATTCTCATTAACCATCGCTTCTAAAATTTCATCTTTTAATGCAAAATGGCGAAAGAAACGGACAGGCGCATTGGATTTGCAACCTAAAATGAACGAATTCGAAATTATTTAACTAATTAGCGAATTTTAAGAAGACTAATTGAGATATCAAATTGAAAATTTCTGAGCATATGTAAAAAAATATTCTGTATCTGACTATGTGATTTTTGAAAAATTCGATTGGTAATTTTTTCTAATTTACACAAAAAACTGCCAAAAATCTGCCGGCGCCAGTGAAAACGATCCGAGAAATTTTCAGACAGGGATCGGCTTTCATTAAAAACTGAACTACAAAGAGATCTGTTTCTCTGGCCGATCCCTCTCATTTAGTTTGCGAAAATGAATGGAAATAATTGCCAAATTTTACTAATGAACAAATATTTAGGTAACTAATTAAGATATAGATTTTAAATTGAGGTCGGGAAGGGGTGTCATCTGCCGGCTATTTTAGCGTAGCGTCTTCGTTATGTTCTAATTATCAGAAAAATGTAATTCTTTTTTTAATAATCGCGTTAATGTACGTGACGTGGTTCACTTCAACAAATTATTCATTATATTTGCGGGTATGGGGAGGGAGGGGGTTAACGCCTTTCTCTGAGATTGTAATTATCTCGGGCCCGGGCAACGCCGGGCGGTTTGTCTAGTAAGAAATAAAGCCAGCTGTTAAATCTTAAAGGCTTTTATAGTTTAAAAATAAATTTATGTAATTGTGTAAAAAACGAGCTATAAATAACATTGATTGCATTTAGTTTAGAAACAGGTGAGATATTTTCGAAATTATCTTCACTACTAGATTGTGAATAAAATATTTTAAGTGTAAGTTAAACTTTTTGAAAGTAATTTTTAGAGCCAGTAGTTAGAAATAAATTTTCAATTATTTAACTTTTTAAATTTAAGGAGATTTTAATCGATTGCTTGAAATATATAGTCATTGAGCAAACATTTAAATATATCCTTTCTGTATCTTGCCATTAATTGGAAAACTTGCCTCTTCCAAAATTAAGTCTTTTTAAATATTCATCATATTAAAGGTTTGTGTTTTTTTTATAATTTTTCCGAAATGCTCTTATACAACTTTATCAAAAGACTATAATTTTATTAAAATATGTTAATTTGAAACTAAATTATTCATTTAATTCTTATAGTAATTTATAAAAATATTCATTGTAATTAAATTCACATAAACCAAATTATTTAGTATACAGCAATAGTGGTGTTAAAGGGACAAAAAAATTATACATTCTTATGATTGATAATTTTTTTTTTCATTAAAAAACATGAACTTTTAAGCTAAAATTTAAATTTATATTGTATTTTATGCAATTTTACGCAATATTTAACACTTTATGCTCCAAATTATCAATTTAAAAATATACTTTCTTAAAACTTTTTTGTATTATTTTATAAATGTAGATTAGAAGATTTATGTAATATTAATGTAAAATAAAAATAATTTGATAATTAGAACTAATAATGTGAAAGGGAACTTTTAATTATTGCTGAGTCAATGTAATTAGAATATATCATAACTTTCAAAACAAGGAAACTGCATAACATTTCAATGCAATTGTTTTAAATATTTGACAATTATCATAAACTCAAAAAGAAGATTTTTTATTTTAATAATCAAATGAAACAATAGAACAATGTAATTAGCAGCATGGAATACCTAGTTGCGTACCAACTGAACTTCCAGGTTAAAGATAATTGACTTGCGAGGCAAAAGGGAGTCGTAAGAAATTTAAAAAATTAGAAATTAAATAAAAAATATTTTAAAATATAATAATGAAATAGAAGTATAACAAAAATAGTAAACAATGTAAATAAAAAAAGTCATTATATCCATAGAAAATGACAGACAAAAACCTACCGAGGGTCGAACCCATCTCAAAAAAGAAAAAAAAGACTCTCTTCAGAGACCATACATTTAGTTTATAAGTTACAAAATAACAACATTAAAAAGCCATTAGGCAGACTAAACAATTTCTTTTTTAATAATCAAGAAAGTCTGCCATTAAGTAAAGCAAATATTGCTTTTAAAAATTTCTGGTATTAACTTGGAATTTCTGAATAAAAAAAAATTGCTGAAATTCACCCATTTATGCGCTAATAATGCAAATGGGTGAAAACCAACAGAAAATATTCATAGACTAATTTTTCTTATAAAATGAATTAAAAGTTCACTTTATAGTGTCCAAAGGTTTTTTTAACAAAGTGAAATATTCTTAAGTATTGAAATGAGGAAGGATAAATGCATAAAGAGTTATGTATTAAACTACACACGTACGTAAATATGAAATTTAGCCAATTTTTAGTAAACATATAAAAACTGTATGTAAGACCAGAACATGCCAACTTAGAGAGAAGGGGTTTGTGTACCAAATTTAATGAACTTTTTTTAAAGTTTAAATAGTTTATCTCTATATATAAAAAAAAGTAACCGCTACCGCCGTCAATGATATTTTTGTGTCTTGAAGTCTTTCTGGGATAATATTCAGAAATCTATTGCATATAAAAATATGAAAATTGGTCATTTTATAGAGAAATGTTTCATAAATACGGCTGAAGTAGACAGTTTTTAAATCTAAGAATAATTTTAAGGGATAGTTAATATTCAATTTGATCAAAATAGTTCCCTTAAACACATTTTATAGGAACAAAATCTATCTATAGGAATTTATTAATATTTTGAAAGGATATAGTCAATAAGCTTGTGGTGTTCAATGTGTAATTATTTTTTTAATGTGACTAGTCTTTTTAGGGTTTTTTTTTATGTTTTTTATTCAAAATTTCATTTTTTCAATTGATATTTATTTCATATTTCAAAAAGGTATCAATTTAAATCTCTGCCAATTTGTAAAATAGTGCACATAATGATATTCCTTTCATATTAAAAATGTATTTACACTTTACTATTAAAAAAGAAATAAAACTTTGAAGTAATAATTAAACTATCATATGTTAAAAGCAACAAATGGAGAAAATTACGTCATAAAAATGTAATTGCGCGTGAATATTAAACAGAAAAATAAAACTTGAAAATCTATATATTTAAAACGCTAAGCGTTTTTATTCGACAATCCGTGAGAACAAACTACTGCATCAAATTACATCACTCTTTTTTTTTAAATGAAAGATATTTGGACACAGATTTATTATCGTATATTCGTTTGTTCGAAAATTTAATTAATTAGCCGTAATTTTAAATTAAACATTTACTTCTCCGTATGACGTCATAAAGTCGGCAATCTGATAACGCCTACTGTTGCGAGGCACAGAGTAGCCAGAAGCTCCGTGGTTGCGAGGATAAAAGAGAAATAATAAATATTAAGCACTTGGCTTTTAGGCCGAATTTTTAAATTTGCAAGTTAAATTTTGGTAAAAATATTTATCCGCGTGTCTTTTAAGCGAATAAAAGTTTATATTTATTGTGACATCACGGGAATATTCTGCATTGGGTTTATTTTATCATTATTTATTATAACTCTGTTGATGGGCTTTTTTCATTGCAATTAAATACAAAATATATATTTATTTGTATATATGGTGTTTAAGCATAAAACTAACGTATACAAAGTACGTGTGAAAAGTTTGAGCCGGTGAAAGTGACGTTATGCTTAGTTCGAAATGCATTTTAACATTGATAAAACTAAAAAGAAATTTTTTTATGATTATGTCAAAATGACGTAATTTTAACTGATTTTTAAATTTTTAATTTTAAAGATTAGAACTGGAGACTATTTTGGTTGCTTTATCTTGATTGCATACCCTGATTACATGTTACCAATTATCTTTTTTAAATAAATTATAGGTTAGAAGATTTCATTTTTAATTAAAAAATCCACAAAAGTGAAGGATTTCAGGAAAATTTATATTATTAAAAATACTGTTACGGTAGAAAAAAAAACCTTGGAATAATGATTGTACTTTTAGCTAGAATAAACAATGTAAGGCTAATGATTTATAGGAATTACTTTGGTAGGTTTATTATAAGTTCATTTAACAGTTCCTTATTAAGGGCAAAGTCTTATTTCTTTCACTGTGAATTTCTCTTTCGGTAGTCTACTTTTGGACGCCACGTGAGCCAAAGCACAGTGGCAATTTTTAGAAATGTATAACGGCTGTGACAACAAACGACGCTATCGCTTTAGCTTTCATCACGCTTACATCACTTCTAAATGCTACAAATTTAAATTTTTTACTACATTTTAATACATTTTGCAATTTCAATTCTGACATCATCAATTAGAAAAAAAAATTAGCTTTCGATTGAAATTTATTTGAAAACTGACGCTTAATTTAACGACTTTTAAAATAATTTTCAAACATGAAATATTTTCCAATTCTATCTCAACAATGACCATCAGTTTGCTTTAATAATGTAAAAAAAAAAACCTGGAAAAGTTGTCCCAATTGAAAATAGATTTCCCTAAACATCATGAAAAATGAAATAAATAATAATAAAAAAAACCTGATAAATCATAAGATCAGATTATCCATAAGATAGAGCATTTCGGCGCTAAAAAAAAAAAAAAAAAATTGTTTATGAGTAATATAAAATTGATATGTTGAATTCGTTGGTGTATATGTTTCATCAGAATATGCTAGAAACTGTATTTTATTATTTTTTTAAAGATCCATTAGATATTTAACTGTATAAGTGGGAAAAGATCACCAACTGTCATGGAAAAGGAATAATCATCATGATTATGTAAAGAGACCACAGAAAGCATACAAATAAATAACACTTGAAAACATTAAAAATCTCCCTCATCTGCTGATTGATTTATTATTGTAAAAAAAAATTCTCCATCTTTACATAAAAATTTATTAGCTTAAAACGATGGATGCGTTTTAGAAGATATGGATTTGAAACGAACAATGATTAAAGGACATTTTAAAACTGTTAATTTAAACATTTAAAAAAAAATTTAAGGTCGAATTTCGACGGTGCCTTTAGGCAGATCCAATGCACATGCGCATAGGAGGTTATTCGGTTGCATTATCACAGGGGAGGAGGGGTGTGCTTTATTTACTATGTTCTTTTATTTACTGAATATGAGATGAATTTAGGGATATACTATTTGTATGATACTTCACAGGTCCATGAAATTTTCTTTCTTGCCGTGGGGAATATTTCGGTAATGTCAAACTGATTTGCATTAAACAGTTGTTTACGGATTGTTTGTTTGGAATTTGCATCGGAAATAGTGCTGTATTTCACTGGGGGGGGGGACTTTTAAAATAAAATATTTGAAAGACTGTTTCATACGCACCCCTTCTTATGTAATAAAGAAGCTTATTTTAGTGATACTGTTATAGTAATTTTTTCCCGTCAAGTTTTGACGGGTTCCATATAGTAAAAATTAAATTATTACGAGTCCAAAGCATTAAATGGGGAACTTACGCCATATTTAAGATGCTCATAGGACAGAACTTACAAACGGTTTCAATTTAAATATATATTTACACGAGAGATTAATTTATTGCGACAAAATATTATACATATTGTTGCAAATTTTAAAACAGCGTAAATAATAATATTTTCCATCAATTAAAAACTATACTTTTACGTTTAATAATAGGAAGAAAACTTTGGAGAAAATTACATCATATTGGAAACGATACATTTAAAATGTCTTACTGAAAACAATTTTCTTATACCGTCGTTATAAGATTCCCTGATGCAGCGATATTGTTTATTTAGCTATTTTACACAAGTTTTTTTTTTTTCAAATGTTAAATTGATCTTATTTAATTGAATCGCGAAAACAGTTGTTAGCTGTTTCGACAGCAGTTAATTCGGCATTAAAATCCCCCAGTCAAAGGAAAATCAATGAAAACCCGATTACAGGAGATTATCACTGGTCATTTAATTATAATTTAATCTTCCGTAATAGTTTTAGAGCCAATAAAATTAGAGTATTTTTAGAGTTTTCGGTGTCAAAACGGTAGTATGGGAGCGTAGCTCGTAGGGGATAGAGACTTCTAGTAATTATGGAAAATCTACAATATGGAAAGCTTCTTGTTAAGATAGAATATAATTTTTCGTTAAACGGCTACTTCTAAAAGGATAATATTCATAAAGTGGTTAATTCGTCCAATATATATTGTGCACTTTTTAGGGTTCCGAATTAAAAAAGTAAAAACGAAACCATTATAAGATCACTCCTGTGTCTGTTACAGCCATTTTTCTTGTAAACAATGAGACGTGTAAAGTGCAAACTTGGAAAAGATATAAAGTCTTTTTACTCCCATATTTTCAGAATTTTAGCCATTCACAAATATGATTAGGAAAAATTTAGGGAGCTAATTAAGCTACTTGAAATAAAAGTTTTCGTTGTGTAAGTTCGTGTGGGGCATCATGTGAAAGATCTCGTAATACCGAACTCAAAAATATACAGTGAAACTTCCATTTAACGAAGTCTCATTGCTACACTTAAAAACTTCGTTATGAAGAAAATTCGTTAAATAGAAATCAACTTAAATTCATGAAATTTTTCCTGCAGATATGAAAAACAGATATTGGATTCAGAAGCTTTTGATTCAGTTTCAATTATGAAGCCGTCTTTTACAAAACAGTTGTGTACGGTCGATGAAATCACGTCACATCCCTAAGCTTTCATCAGCTCTGATACACAGGCTCTCAAACGAATGTCTTCACTACATTGTCTTTTTTCTGTCTTTTTCGATAATGTACTTCAAGATTTTTAACACTTTCCAACCTAGTTGAAAAGTGTTTATGACTTCGGTTTGTCTGGCCGTCTGCCGTCTGGCCGTCTGCCGTCTGCCGTCTGTCCGTGCTCTAACTCCCGTAAATATGCTCGGATTGCCCTGCAATTTTTATATGTTATAATCATTATCTATAGCATGTTCTCTATTTCAACGGAAGTATGTAGCACTTATAGTTTTTTTACAGGGACACTCAAAAGAATTCCGTTACATTGCGGTCTATGGGGAAAAATCATTTGCGGTTTATTTAAATAATGTTTCACTATTTTAAACGCATTGAAATTTATATATATCACTAAGGTGCATTAGAAGAAGCTTAATATGGAATAGGGTGTGCATAGCACTTATACTTACTTTACAGGGACAGTCAAAATAATTCCGTTACATTACGTCTATGGAGAAAAATCGTCTGCGCTTTATTTAAACAATGTTTCCCTATTTTAAACGCATTGAAATTTATATAAGGTTCATTACAAGAGACTTACTACAGAATATTGTGTGTATAGCAGTCATCGTTCATTTACAGGGACACACAAAAGAATTCTCTACTGTATGTTAACAATAATTCCTGGAAGTGCGTTTTAAGTTACTAAACGCGATTTTAATTTTAAATCGCTTTTTGTCTATTACGTGGTGTGTATAAATTCTGTAGATCCTATACAGGGAAGCACAAAAGTTCGGGAACACATTTCCGTATTATTTAACTCCAGACGGAGAATTTTAAACTGTGCTACGTGTTTCCTAACTGAACTAAAATTTAGCATCCTATGTAGTATATATACAAATCTATAGATCCTATACAGGGCTGAATAAAAGTATTTGGATTACTTAGATGTTATCTTTTAGCTTATTGAAGAGTATGATTCGTAAAATTATTTTGGAAGCGTTGGAAAGTGTTACATAATCTATGCTTGACGCATGATTTTTCGTTCTTGTTTATTGTTCCTTAGACTAATGGCCGAAGTTTAGAAGTTGTATTGTCAAGAACAAAAATAACTTTGATGTTCTTCGATTTACATTTTGAAGCACATTCTTGTGGATGTAGAAAGCAATTGTCTACCAGCAATGGAAGGTCACATCGGTAACTGTCTGACTCTTTTTTGCTTCATTGCATCTGACGCCCTTGCGCATCTTCTATATCATTGAATGTAAAAAGGTGATTTGGATTCCCCCCAACTGTCAGCGTTGGAGTCTTAGTGTGGGATAATAATGATAACAAGTGTTTTTCTTAGTTTTATTCAGTACCAAGAAGAATGGAAATTATTTAAATATGTTAATTTTCATACAATCCGCTGAAATAAATTCGCATATCCATCGCAACAGCAACCTCGTAGTTTGAATTCTGTGTACGTACAAAAGTGGAACAAACTTCGTAATATAGAAAATATTTTTCGTAATATGGAGATTAATTTACATGCTAATGGTGTTCAAAGTCAAAGTTCTGCAAAAAAATTCGTTAAGTAGAAAACTTTGTTAAATAGGGACTTCGTTAAAGGGAAGTTCTACTGTATTTGTTTTAATTTTAGTTGTTATATTTTCAGAGATATCGTCGAAAATGCACTACAAAAATATTTCCCCCCTCCCTTCTATTTCCAAATCGACTGAATGTAAATTATTAGAAAATTAGAAGTAGTAGGAGTTTATTGGAACCTTGAGGGAAAACTATAGCGATATTTCGACGTTATAATTTTTGAGAAAAACGCATTTATACGTTATACACAAACTTTACTTTTCGGGCGGTCAGAGAGAGTTGACGGGCGCTCGAGGTATGTATCGACACCGAATCATTCAAGGATATTTGATAACGATTTTCGAAAAAAAATGTCTTTAATTAGCCGATATATTAATTAAGTTACTTGAAAAAAGTATTTTTATATATCGTGTAGGGTATTGTTCGAAAGATCTCGTAACATCAAATTCAAAAATATATTTTTTTTAATTTTATGTATTAAATTTTCAGAGATATCGTCAAAAGTATACTGGAAAATTATGCCCCTCGCCTCCTCTTTCGAAATGTATTGAAACTAAAACTATGGAAAAATTGGGGGTTTAATAATTAATAAATATAATGTACGGAACCCTTAAAGCGCGAGTTTAACTCGCATTTGACAGATTTATTTCTACTTTCCGCTTACTTGTGGCATTTGCTAATTTGATATTTCCTAATAGTTTAAAAAGATATATAAATATCATGTCGTATTAATAAAATAATTACTGTTCAACTGAAATTAGAACATATGTCTGTTCCTACCGCTGAGGGGAAAAAATAACTGTTTAATAACTTGCAAAAACATAGGAAGAGATTGCCAAAATGAAATGAGCCTTTGGTCGAGCTTATGTCCTCTTTCAGTCATGACCAGAGTTGGAAAGTTTCGAAAGTACATTTATTTGGAATACATTTTCAAAATACATTTCTATTTTGTAAAGTCATTATGCCTAAATGCGACGACTCATAAATGCAACAATGTTCTTGTACTTAAAATCTTAACGCATGGTAATAAATGCTATATAATGAGGCATTCGAACTTCAGAAAAAAAAAAAAAAAAAACGTGAAAAATTTTTCTGTTTTTAAAACACTTTCTTTAAAAAAGTTTCCATTACAATACACATTGTTCTTTATGTAGTGCTCCCATATCCCCTAAATGCGACGAAAAATCACGAAAATGGCGCATGATTTTTTTTTTAACTTTGAAGATCAAATAACCTTATGGACGTCAATGGCTTCAACGTGTTTTCATTTACCTAAAGTGTAAGTTCAGGAAATATCGACAAATTTTCAAATTATAGTTCTAAAATATTTTGCTTATTTTGGTTTTTTTTTAGATGCCTATTAGCGACGAAAACAATGCCCTGATTGCAAAGAGGCTTATAGGAAATTAACTTATGTAAGTTTATATAGTTTTATCATATATTGTATTAAAATTATGTTTAAAGTAAAACTTGTGTATAAAACTTGTGTATTGAGTTAATATATTAGGAATATCAACATTATCCTAAAATAGTGTTTTTATTTGACCGGATACTTAAATACGCATTTCAAGCGATAGAAATAGAAAAAATACATGTCTTTAAAATTTGTAAGAAAAAATGGCATTTTCCCATTCAATCGGTGTGCTATTTCAGAATCAGCTTTCGATCCCCATGTAATTCAACGGTATACAAATTTCGAAATCCGAAATATGAATTAAATGAATTAAATACTTCTTTACCAGTCATACACATCAATGACTTGTCTGGTAAGTATTTAGCTGTTAGCAATGAATTATGCTATGACCTGTTTCTTGCCAATAAATCAATTTTTATGGATGATTTTCATTTTAATGAATCGAGTATTAATGATTATCTTCGCGCTAGAGATGATAATATGTTTCTTGATTTTTAAATTAGAAATCTATACTATTATATAAAGAGGAAACGGTGACTGACTGACTCATCATCGCCCAGCCGAAACTACTAAAGTCAGGGTCACGCAATTTGGACTGTAGATTGCTGTTATGGCCTAGGCAAGCAATAAGAATGGATATTTGAAAATTCCCCCCCGAAGGGGGTTAAAGGGGGGTTCGAATGTTTTAGGTCATTTTGCCATATCTCAGCAGCAGTTATAGGTAGGAGCTTGAAATTCCAGAAAATAAATCTACTAAAAAAATGATTAAACACCTATTTCAGCGATTTTAGAAATTCCCATCAGAAGGGGGTTAAAGGGGGGTGGTCGAATGTTTTAAGTCATTTCGCCATATCTCAGCAGCAGTTATAGGTAGGAGCGCGAAAATTAGGAAAACAAATCTACTAAAAAATGATTAAACACCTATTTCAGCGATTTCAGAAATTCCCCTCCCGGAGGTGGTTAAGGGGGGTTCGAATGTTTTAGGTTATTTCCCCATATCTCAGCAGCAATTTTAGTTAAGAGCACAAAAATCAGGAAAACAAATCTACTAAAAAATGATTAAACATGTATTTCAGCGATTCTAGAAATTCCCCTCCCGGAGGGGGTTGAAAGGTTGGTCGAATGTTTTAGGTCATTTCGCCATATCTCAGCAGCAGTTATAGGTAGGAGCGCGAAAATCAGGAAAACAAATCTACTAAAAAAATTATTAAACACCTATTTTACGATTTTAGAAATTCCTCCCAGAAGGGGGTTAAAAGGGGGTGGTCGAATTTTTTAGGTTATTTCGCCATATCTCAGCAGCAATTTTAGTTAAGAGCACAAAAATCAGGAAAACAAATCTACTAAAAAAATGATTAAACATGTATTTCAGCGATTTTAGAAATTCCCCTCCCGGAGGGGGTTAAAAGGTGGTCGAATGTTTTAGGTCATTTCGCCATATCTCAGCAGCAGTTATAGGTAGGAGCGCGAAAATCAGGAAAACAAATCTACTAAAAAAATTATTAAACACCTATTTTACGATTTTAGAAATTTCCCCCAGAAGGGGGTTAAAGGGGGGTGGTCGAATGTTTTAGGTCATTTCGCCATATCTCAGCAGCAGTTATGTAGGAGCGTGAAATTCTGGAAAACAAATCTACTAAAAAAATGATTAAACATGTATTTGAACGATTTTAGAAATCCCCCCCCCGAAAGGGTTAAAAGGGGGTGGTCGAATGCTTTAGGTAATTTCGCCATATCTCAGCAGCAATTTTAGTTAAGAGCGCTAAATTAAAGAAAACAAATCTACTAAAAAAATTGGTTAAACACGTAATTCAACGATTTTAGAAATTCCCCCCCCAAAGGGGTTAAAAGGGGAGGTAGAATGTTTTAGATCATTTCGTCATATCTCAGCAGCAGTTTTAGTTAGGAGCGCGAAAATCAGGAAAACAAATCTACTAAAGAATGAATAAAACACGTATTTCAGCAATTTTGGAAATTCCCCCCCCCCCCCCCCGAAGGGTTTTAAAGGGGGTGGTTTCAAAAATTTTAGGACATTTCGCCATATCTCAGCAGCTGTTTTATGTAGGTGCGCGAAATTCAGGAAAACAAATCTACTAAACAAATGATTAAACACGTATTTGAGTGAATTTAGAAATCCCCCCTCCGAAGGTGGTTAAAGGGGGATTCGAAAGTTTTAGGTCATTTCGCCATATCTCAGCAATAGTTATTGGTAGGAGCGCGAAATTCAGGAAAACAAATGTACTAACTACCGGGACGGACCGCTAGTAAGTTAATAAAGATGGTTAATAAAGACTTAACAACTGCTGCTGACTGTTTTGGAATCACAAGTTTTTAAATTGCGCGCCATGAAGGTTATAAAAGAATTTCTGTAATAATTATTCGAGAATGAAAAAATATATATAATGAATTATATACTGAATGATATGAATTAAAAGGAATTAAATGAACTTGTGAATTATAGTGAAATTATAATTTATTTCATTCGATTTGAACCAAAAATTTTATCAACAAGTAAGTTAAATGAAAGCCACTGAGATCTAATGTCTTCGAAGAGAAAAGTGAAATAAGTACTATGTTAAATAATTTTAAATAAAAATTCGGGTGCGAGCGAAATTTTTTTAATCAAGGTTGAGAAAATTTCTATAGGGTAGGAAGGTGAAATAAAGTTATTAGATCATTAAGTAGTTCAATATAAAGCTATTCAACTTTTAATTTTATGTATTTGAATTTCAATTTTTATCTAAGTAATTCAAAAATGTATAGCAATTAAATGAATATTTTAAGGTGAACTGGCATGTATAAAACGTATTTTCGCATTCCGGCTTTTGGACGTATCATTTAGGTTTTAACTATTGTAAATGCGATAAAAATTACCTAAATGCGACAGTCGTATATTGTTGGCTTACATTATTAATAATGATTCAATGTCTAGGAAAACAAGTTAGTTTTGAACTAAAGGCACCATAGTGAATAATTTTATGCTTAATAAAATATATATTTCTTTATTAAAATGCCAGAAATACCCTAAATGCAACAGCACTATGGGGAATCGAGTCGCATTTAGGCACAACGACCTTATTTTGTATTTTAAGTCATCAAAATTAAAGTATTTTGGTAATTTATCTTAGACTGTTTTTTCCAATTATTTTGCATTTTCATAATACTGAAAACATATTTTTCAGATTTAAAACTGTAATGTTTAAATAGCAGATTAGCGTTTCGCAAAAGAAAATTTCATCCTTTCCAAAATAAAGGTCTCCGCGTCTTTTTCTTGATCAGGGTTTCTTCCCATTCTACATAGTGGCATGCAAAATACATATTACTTAAACTAAAAATAAAAGCAGCATTAGTATGACACAGTTAAGAGAAAAGTAAGACATATAAAAAAAAAAATCTCATTTTATACAAAGATTTAATTCTTTGCTTGTGTATTAGTTTATATATATATATATAACACCAGCTGACCCCCGCCCGGCGTTGCCCGTGCCCTTGATAATAATTTTTTTTTTAAATCAAGTTTTTATTATTTTATATCTTTAACCCGATTTTGTATGAAATTATATTTTTAAATGAAAAATTCGCGAAAAATATTGATATTTAGTGATAAAAGCGCTCATTTTTTTCGTTTTTTTTTTACCTAGGATCATTTTATAGTTTTAAAATAAAAAGTTATTTTTGTCCGAAACATGAGTTCTTTATAGAAAAGCTTTAGCGTTAAACCCCACAGCAAAAATGTATTAGAAGGTCTATGCTTTCAATGCAATGGTACGGCTTGATCCGTTTTCAATCAATCCTTTTCAATCATCCTAGGCTAAACAGGTGAGGGTTGGGTTAATCAATCACGTTTCCCGTTTCTGAGGGTAGAAATCTTTAAAAAAAACGTTGACGCATGCGCAATGAGACGATTTTCATGTGGATTTCACAGATTTTTAAATATATAAATGTATATTGCTTTCATATATAATGTATATTACATGAATATTTTAGGCTGCATTGTTTTAATAGAAAATACAAAAGAAAAGACTTCAAAAAATTTATTTTGTATTTTCTGTTAAAACAATGCAGCAGAAAATATCCATGTAATATACATTATACATGTTATACATGAAAGCAATATACATGTTATATATATATATATATATATAAACTAAGTCTTATCTCGAGCAGTTGTGATGGTTTTCTTTCTTTTTTTTTTTTTTTTTTTGTTAATACTACTACTTTGATTAGTACTGAAAAAATAAATGAAATATATGTACCGGAAAAATAATAAGAGAAAATATCAAAATTAAAAATTTTAAACTTTTGCTCTTTCCGTTGTTCTGTTCGTTAATCGAGATGCCTAAATTGTCTATTATTAAGGACAATTTGGGAGCCTATATTATTGCACAGCAAAATACTTAATGCATAGGCGGAAGATACCATCCACGATTTTATTAAGTATTAATATCTCGCATGGCGAGACTATAAATAATAGCTACTTTCTCGATAATAAACGGAAATCTTTCGTATTAAAACTTTCGGTTAAGTGCGTATTTTTCTCACCAATAGTTCTACTTTTAAAAAACAATATGATCTTGATAAGTCTTTACGACTTCGATTCGTCTGTCTGTCTGTTAGCTTTCATAAATACAGTTGATGTCGCTTAATTTGATCACTTCGGAACCTCGAGTTTTTTATAACAATGTCCGATTGATAAGAATAAGCGATTTAAAAAAATACCAAATGGTAACATGTAGTAGTACTATGATTAAGAAAATGACTAAGAAAAATACTCACCCTTGTTGAAATGTAAACTCACTCTTTTAAGTGAGAGAAAATATTTATTTAAAGAATTCGGTAATTTTTGTTTGTTTTCAATTATCACTTAAAGGGTTTATTAATGAATTGTTCATACTGGTATTGTTTCTTAACTCTTGTTCGAGCGATTTTGTACACCTTGTTTCAAAATTTTCAATGTACTCCTCATTTTTGCATTTGTTGATGGTCATTTAAAAAGCTTGCTTTCGTAGTCCTTCTGATCATCATCATTATCATTATTTTGTATTTCTTTACAAACCTTTTTTGCAATTTTCAGTTTATGTGAGCTTTGTAACTTTAGGAATGTGATTGTAGGTCAATCTTAATTCGTCATAACATCGGGACGTTTTCTAAAGTTTTCAGTTCATCATCTTCTCAGCTTCACAGAATCCTGCACTAACAAAACAAATTTTAATTGTAGCAAATATTATTCGGTTCCATGACATTACCAGAAGATGCATTGTTTCTGAAGATTAGTTTTTTGGATAGTTCATTCCCGTTTATGTCTCGTTTATACTCTAATTTTCTAAAACTCTTGCACGCATTTCATGCCAGTAATAGGCCTTAAATGCACTAATTACTCCTCGATCGCAAAGCTATATCACAAACGTTGTATTAAATAGCAAAACACAACATTGATATGTTTTAGTCGCACATTTAAATCATGCGCAGTGCAGTTATCAAGCAAGAGAAGAATGTCATGTTTAAATTCATTATCCCACTTCAGAAGCCATTCATTAATTATTATGTTTGTCATCGATGCTGATTTATTGACATAGTAATCAACAGGAAGCTTTTTTACCCCTCTGAAGCGATGTGGGTTTTTAGCTCACAGGCTATCAAAGCCTGAGAGCTTATGTGCCCGCCGGTTCTGTATGTACGTACGTACGTATGTATGTATGTACGTAACGGGATAACTCTTGATAGAACTAACCGTTTTACTTTAAATTTTGTTTATAGGTTCCTTGTGATAAGGCGCTACCCTGATTAGTTTTGGAGGTTCATTGGTTAAGCATAAAGGGGGGATACGGGGGGGGGCTAACCCCCCATAATTTAGATAAATGGGTTTTTCATGCAGAATTATCCCATTTTCTTCAAATTTTGTATATAGGTTCATTTTGATAATGTGCTTCTGTCAATAGTTTTGGGGCTTCATTGGTTTAGTATAAAGGGGGAAAGGGGGGATACCCCCCTAATTTAGATAAATGAGTTTTTCATGCAGAATTATCCGATTTTCTTCAAATTTTGTATATAGGTTCATTTTGATAATGTGCTTCTGTCAATAGTTTTGGAGGTTCATTGGTTAAGTATAAAGGGGGAAAGGGGGGGGGGTAATCCCCCCTTAATTTAGATAAATGGGTTTTTCATGCAGAATTATCCGATTTTCTTCAAATTTTGTATATAGGTTCATTGTGATAATGCGCTTCTCTGAATAGTTTTGGGGGTTCATTGGTTAAGTATAAAGGGGGAAAGAGAGGGCTAATCCCCCCTTAATTTAGATAAATGGGTTTTTCATGCAGAATTATCCCATTTTCTTCAAATTTTGTATATAGGTTCATTGTGATAATGCGCTTCTCTGAATAGTTTTGAGGATTCATTGGTTAAGTATAAAGAGAGAAAAGGGGACTAATCCCCCCTTAATTTAGATAAATGGGTTTTTCATGCAGAATTATCACATTTTCTTCAAATTTTGTATATAGGTTCATTTTGATAATGTGCTTCTGTCAATAGTTTTGGGGGTTCATTGGTTAAGTATAAAGGGGGAAAAGGGGGATACGTCCCCTAATTTAGATAAATGAGTTTTTCATGCAGAATTATCCGATTTTCTTCAAATTTGTATATAGGTTCATTTTGATAATGTGCTTCTGTCAATAGCTTTGCGGGTTCATTGGTTAAGTATAAAGAGGGAAAGGGGGGGAGGTAATCCCTCTAAATTGGATAAATGAGTTTTTCATGCAGAATTATCCGATTTTCTTCAAATTTTGTATATAGGTTCAATGTGATAATGCGCTTCTCTGAAAAGTTTTGGGGGTTCATTGGTTAAGTATAAAGGGGGAAAGGAGGGCTAATCCCCCTTAATTTAGATAAATGGGTTTTTCATGCAGAATTATCCCATTTTCTTTAAATTTTGTATATAGGTTCATTTTGATAATGCGCTTCTGTCAATAGTTTTGGGGGTTCATTGGTTAAGTATAAAGGGGGAAAGGGGGGGTAATCCCCCCTTAATTTAGATGGGTTTTTCATGCAGAATTATCCAATTTTCTTCAAATTTTGTATATAGGATCATTGTGATAATTCGCTTCTCTGAATAGTTTTGGGGGTTCATTGGTTAAGTATAAAGGGGGAAAGAGGGAGCTAATCCCCCCTTAATTTAAATAAATGGGTTTTTCATGCAGAATTATCCCATTTTCTTCAAATTTTGTATATAGGTTCATTTTGATAATGTGCTTCTGTCAATAGTTTTGGGGGTTCATTGGTTAAGTATAAAGGGGGAAAAGGGGGATACCCCCCCCCTAATTTAGATAAATGAGTTTTTCATGCAGAATTTTCCGATTTTCTTCAAATTTTGTATATAGGTTCATTTTGATAATGTGCTTCTGTCAATAGCTTTGGGGGTTCATTGGTTAAGTATAAAGGAGGAAAGGGGGGGTAATCCCTCTAATTCGGATAAATGAGGTTTTCATGCAGAATTATCCGATTTTCTTCAAATTTTGTATATAGGTTCATTGTGATAATGCGCTTCTCTGAATAGTTTTGGGGGTTCATTGGTTAAGTATAAAGGGGGAAAGAGGGGGCTAATCCCCCCTTAATTTAAATAAATGGGTTTTTCATGCAGAATTATCCCATTTCCTGTCAATTTTGTATATAGGTTCATTTTGATAATGCCGTTCTGTCAATAGTTTTGGGGGTTCATTGGTTAAGTATAAAGGGAGAAAGGGGGGACAACCCCCCTAATTTAGATAAATGGGTTTTTCATGCAGAATTATCCGATTTTCTTCAAATTTTGTATATAGGTTCATTGTGATAATGCGATTCTCTGAAAAGTTTTGGGGGTTCATTGGTTAAGTATAAAGGGGGAAAGGGGGCTAATACCCCCTTAATTTAGATGAATGGGTTTTTCATGCAGAATTATCCCATTTTCTTTAAATTTTGTATATAGGTTCATTTTGATAATGCGCTTCTGTCAATAGTTTTGGTGGTTCATTGGTTAAGTATAAAGGGGGAAAGGAGGATAACACCCCCCCCCCTAATTTAGATAAATGCGTTTTTCATGCAGAATTATCCGATTTTCTTCAAATTTTGTATATAGGTTCATTGTCATAATGCGCTTCTCTGAAAAGTTTTGGGGGTTCATTGGTTAAGTATAAAGGGGGAAAGGGGGCCTAATCCCCCCTTAATTTAAATAAATGGGTTTTTCATGCACAATTATCCCAGTCTCTTTATATTTTGTATATAGTTTCATTTTGATAATGCGCTTCTGTCAATAGTTTTGGGGGTTCATTGGTTAAGTATAAAGGGGGAAAGGAGGGATAACACACCCCCTAATTTAGGTAAATGGGTTTTTCATGCAGAATTATCTGATTTTCTTCAAATTTTATATATAGGTTCATTGTGATAATGCGCTTCAATGAATAGTTTTGGGGGTTCATTGGTTAAGTATAAAGGGGGAAAGGGGAGGCTAATCCCCCCTTAATTTAGATAAATGGGTTTTTCATGCAGAATTATCCCATTTTCTTTAAATTTTGTATATAGGTTCATTTTGATAATGCGCTTCTGTCAATAGTTTTGGTGGTTCATTGGTTAAGTATAAAGGGGGAAAGGGGGGATAACACCCCCCCTAATTTAGATAAATGGGTTTTTCATGCAGAATTATCTGATTTTCTTCAAATTTTGTATATAGGTTCATTGTGATAATGCGCTTCTCTGAAAAGTTTTGGGGGTTCATTGGTTAAGTATAAAGGGGGAAAGGGGAGCTAATCCATCCTTAA
Source organism: Maratus michaelseni (assembly GCA_963931845.1). Taxonomy (NCBI): domain Eukaryota; kingdom Metazoa; phylum Arthropoda; class Arachnida; order Araneae; family Salticidae; genus Maratus; species Maratus michaelseni. Next base: position 310,374,126 of record OZ007592.1, read on the forward strand.
TTTAGATAAATGAGTTTTTCATGCAGATTTATCCAATTTTCTTCAAATTTTGTATGTATATTCATTGTAATTAGACACTTCCCTGAGTAGTTTAAGGAGTTCATTAGTTAACTATGAGGGGGTAACAGGGGGATGACCCCCCCCACTTAATATATTGTTGATTTCTTTATTTTTCGAGGGCATATTTCAAATTCTTTGAAATAAGAGTACAATATACAATGAGTGTGAATAGCCTGTGAGCTCAATGCCCTCAGTTTAACTGGGCAGTTTTCTTTTTATTTTCTAACTGACGTTTTTAAATGGTTCTATTTAATTCGCTTGTTCCCTGCCTTTCTGGGTCAAATCTTGCAATCCATGTTTGACCAACGGTGAAAACTTGCGATCTATTACTGAAAAAAACAAGAACGGAAAATCATGCGTCAAGCATAGATTATGTAACACTTTCCAACGCTTCCAAAATAATTTTACAAATCATACCGTTTAATAAGCTAAAAGATAACATCTAAGTAAACAATTTGGAAAACTCATAACATATTTAAAAAAGTAATTTCAGGAATTTCCAACGTATACAATATTCGTAAAAATATCCGAATACCTTTATTCAGTCCTGTATAGGATCTATAGATTTGTATTTATACTATACATAGGATGCTAAATTTTAGTTTAGTTAGGAAACGCGTAGCACAGTTTAAAATTCTCCTTCTGCAGTTTCTGTCAATAAACGGAAATGTGTTCGCGAACTTTTATGCTTCCCTGTATAGGATCTACAGAATTTATACACACCGCGTAATAGACAAAAAGCGAGTTTAAATTAAAATCGCGTTCAGTAACTTAAAACGCACTTCCAGGAATTATTGTTAACAGACAGTATAGAATTCTTTTGTGTGTCCCTGTAAATGAACGATGACTGCTATACATACAATATTCTGTAGTAAGCCTCTTGTAATACACCTTAGTGATATATAAAAATTTAATGCGTTTAAACTCGTGAAACATTATTTAAATAAACCGCAAATGATTTTTCCCCATAGACATAAATGTAACGGAATTCTTTTTAGTGTCCCTGTAAAAAAACTATAAGTGCTACACACTTCCGCTGAAATAGGGAACATGCTATAGATAATGATAATAACATAAAAATTGCAGAGAAATCCCGGCATATTTACGGGAGTTAGAGTACGGACAGACGGCAGACTGCCAAACGGCCAGACAAACCGAAGTCATAAACACTTGTGAACTAGGTTGGAAAGTGTTAAAAATTCCTTGTGGATGAGAATGCAATGTTCCCGTATTGCCAGAATCGTGCACCATGAGTTGAATCCAAAGCCAAAAACATTATTTTATAAATTTGACTGACATCGCATACGCATAAATAACCAGCAGATTTTGCAGAAATTCCGTACATAAGATCATTGTTGATGACAGTGTAATATTCATGTAGTTTTAGCAAAGAGGTTTTGAGGCTATGCCTTATCAAGGGAAAGTACAAAGATGCACACAAACTCATTGTCAAGGACAATTTAACAGTCAAGTATTTTTAGAGCCTTATCTCATCAGGGCAGACTGCAGGGACAAACACAGACTAGCGTCTAGACACCGACGTCTAACGAAAGCACCCCACAAATCGAAGCTGTGATTGGTGAATTAAAAATTTATACTAAGCTATTTTTAGAAGCAGTGCATTGTAGCGTAGTGCTATGTCATTTGCCTAGTAATCTGAGGAGTTCAGTTCAACCCGATGAGAGGGAGTTTTAAAAAGTGCGAAGTTTTTTTCTTAATTTATAATTTAAAAAAATTAGTTTTCAATTTTCAATATTTATTTAAGTTATAAAATATAAAATAGTGGAAAGTGTTTATTTTTCGATATTCATAAAATTCCGATATTTATTCCGATATTTATTTGTATGAAAAACAGAAAGTTTGTATTTTTTAAATAATTAATTAAGTATAAAGAATAATTTTAAATAATATTAAATATTTTGATAATGTAAATTCCTTTAATATACGTTATACTCATTGCGGTTTTACTGAATTTCCTATATTAAGAGATTCCAATGCAACTAATTAGCCAAATTTTTAATGGGCGCTAATCGTTCATGTACGCGTTATACTGGTGTAGGCTTTAACGAATTCCATGAATTTTTAAGATTGCTACCCGACGAAGTCCAATAATATTTATTGGAATATATATCCAGTAATATTTAATTTTTTTCTATCTTTAAAAGAAGAAACTATTGGATTCATGAAAAAATTCGAATTCCGCTTTTCAACAGATTTATAACTTTTAGAAGGTTCAGAACACGATTTAACTGCACCTAATCAAATGTCTGTCTGTATGTGACAAAAATTTTCTAAGTGCGCTATCTCAATAACTAATACACGGAATTTTATGAAATACTGAATTCAGTTAGACCTTCATATAAATTGACGCTGATTAGCTTTTGATGTATATCTCTCAACAGGTGGCGTCAACAATGTTGAATATTTCACGATTACTTCCATAGCTTTATCTCAAGAAATAATGCACGGAATTTCACCATACTTCATATTCTATTAGACCTCGGCATAAACAAATCCTTATTAGGTTTGGGTGTGTTCCACCAAACAAATGTCGCTTCTGTATTCTGTATTCTTTTTTTTTTTTTTTTTTTTTTTTTCAATTTCCACGATCGAGATATATGGAAAACGTATAGATTGTCATTACAGTGATTGCAGCATTAACGAATTTTGTGGACATTATTCAATAGAAAAACTTTAGCAGTCTCGTCAATAATGTGTCCTTTTTCATGTTAAAGTAAAACTACAGTTAAGAAAATGTTCAAATGTATTTTGTTCCAAAAAAAGATAAAAACTTTTAAAAGGTTAAAAAAATTTCCTAAAAAAATCCTATATAGATTATAGATTATGGATTATAGATGGCAGCAGAAGCTAGAATGATTCTGAAATCTCTGATCTGGTGCTTTTGTTAGACGGTCGGGGTCTGGACGCTAGTCAAAAACTGCTCTTCGCACAAGCGGAAAATATTACAGAAACAAATTAAATAAGAATGATACTGGTAACTAACAGAGTTACAACGATAGAGTCACATTAATGGTTACAACAATCAAATTATTTTTGCGCTAAACCACTCATTCACTGTTTTATTCACTGTTTGAACTATATGGAAGTTACAACAATGATTAAAACAAGGAAAATGAGGAATAAAAACGTATTATTAAAAATTAAGTTATTTCTCTTGCTTTCAATTGTTGTATGCTTTAAGAATACACGAACAAACAATTATACTCTGTAAACAGAAAATATAACAATGATTCGAAACTAATTGTAATTTTAATCCGAACAACAATGAACTATGCAATACTGTTTGAAAAATCATTTCAAGTTAACTATCATTGCTAATTGCAAGCGACTAAACTTGTGCGATTTATCAAAGCGATTTAAGTGTTTGATACTTGTGATTTTATTAATATTTTTAATTTTTATTAATATTGATATTTTCTAAAAAAATCATTTTAATATTCTTTAATATTCATATAAAGTATTCTAATATAAGTCATATAAATCCACATTCTATTACACTAAAAGTGACTTTCCTAATTTGACTTGTATAGTAATTTATTAAAAATATATATATAAACAACTTTTGGCTATTTTGACAATTATAATTAATTTTGAAGCCATGAAAGTTTTTAAGAAGGAGCCTGATCTCAACTACGATAGAGATACTATTCAGAAGATAGCAATCAAGATTCTATCCAAGAACAAGTACAAATTTATTGAAGAAATTGGACAAGGATCGTTTGGTGATGTTTTGGCTGTCAGATCAAAAAGAAACCAAGCAATATTAGCTGCCAAAGTCATACATCCAAATCAAACTTCACCTGCTGAATTATCGTTATGGCCCGAACTTAATCACAGAAATATTATTCCTGTAATAGATATCATTCGTCGAAAAAATGTCGATATTTTTTTGATGCCATATCATCCAAATTGTCTGATAAACATTCTTCATGAGTGGCATGTTGGAGCATCTCGTTACAAGCCAGAGTTTTTTCAACTCACTGTAGGATGGTTGAGAGATATGTTCATGGGTCTCGATTACTTGCATCGTTACGGAGTATGTCACTTAGACCTGAAAATAGACAATTTGTTAATTACTTCTGAGAATATTGCAGTAATCTGCGACTTCAGCGCACTGGATAGAGTGAATAAACCAACGAACAAATATGCACTTCCCCAGTATTATTGCCCTCCTGAGGCATGGCCAAAAGAAATAGGTGGCAAACGCCCTTTTGTAAATGGCACTGCATTCGATGTTTGGTCAGCAGGCATGGTTGTATTTTATATTTTCACAAACCGTTGGATGGAAAGTCATTTATGGGGCAAAACTAAATGGATGGATGAAATATATCCGCTTGTGCACAAGTGTTTACAGATGCCTTTTTTCCGATCACAATTTAAAGAGGCATATCGTTGCGTGAAGTTTACTATTAAAGATTATTTCCAAGCCCTCAATCTCTTACAAGGTCTGCTTCGATATAAACCTGAAGATAGACCAACCGTTCACCAAATTTTAGAGCACCCGGTGTTGGCTGAAAATGAAGTCAGTGGAAATAATTTAGAACCTGATAAGATCTGTGTTCGAGAGCAAACCGAAATATGCGCGGTAGCGTATTACTGCTTGCGCGGCAGCGTATTACTGCTTATTTTACGGTTTAATACTGTTAATTTTACGGTATAATACTGGCAGCTGGGGTGCCAGTTTTATACTGTAAAATCGACAATTATTTTTTGCAGTGTAGAGCTTAGACATAATAGATACCTTAATTTAAGACACTTGTGTGTCTTAATCGACTGGTGGTAGAAATGAACCAATACGGTTTCTGTGGCCAGTGTCTTAATATGGTAAAATGTTTTAAATTAAGACATTGCTTTTGTTGATCACATCTGAAATGAGAAGGTGAGGGAGGTCAGGGCAGGCAGGTGTAGTGATGAGTATCAGAGATAGGGACGCCGGCATTACATGACGACGTAATGCATTCACAAATATAATAAATACAAGAGCTCCTTGGAGTATAAAAGAAAATATTTTAAAGAATAAAAGTAAGTTTTATCTTTAGGTTTTCTTATATCTTTGTTTTAATAACGTCACATAATTTCTAGTATATATTTGTCAAATACGAATTTAGTTTGTATTACGTGTATATTTATATAATAGTTTTCAAGTCACTTGCCTAGAATAAGTATTTCATCTTAAATCATTAAAAAATGATGATTTTGCTTGGGTTATGTTGTTGTATTGTAGTCTACTTTAACTATTACGTGTATTTTATCACAGGACTTTTTTATTATTTACGTATGATATGTGTCTAAGTATAGAAGGTAAATTTTATCCATGCAGATATTTTTTTTATAAGATTCTTGTTCTTTATTTCGATATTATTATGCATTTCTCAAAATTCCATTTTATGCGTTGGTATTCAAATATATTTTCTAAATCATATAAATTTTGTGCTCGCTAACAGTTTTCGGTTGACTTTCGGCGTAGTTTAAATATTTATTTATTTAATATACTATTAAAATTCACTAAATTTACAAGTCTAATTATCACTAAGTTGAGTTTCGGACAGTGATTTATTTTCGATATTTTTCGTTTCGGCAGCGTATTACTGCTTATTTTACTGTTTATTACTGTTAATTTTACGTTATAATACTGGCAGCTGGGGTGCCAGTATTATACTGTAAAACCAACACTTTTTTTGCATTGTACACTCTCAGAAATAAAACACTCAATTCTGACTATTCGGCAATCCTTAAGCCCTATTTCGTTATTTTTGACAATCATTTCGTCACAGAGTCACGTGGTTTATGACGAAACGTGAATCCTCAAATATCTGACGAAACTGTTTCCTCACTGTCAAAAATAACATTCTCACTATTGACTTTTCCGCAATTCTTGAGCTATATTTCAACATTTTTGACAATTATTTCATCTCGAAATTAAGTGATTTCTAACGAAATGGAAAATCTCAAATATTTGACGAAAATGTTTCCCTATTCACGACCAGATTATTTTTGTTGTTACAAAATCGTTCAAAAAAATTACACGAAAGTACCAAATTTACAATATATTAATGAAAACAGAAAAAAAAAATTTCATCCTTGGGGGCCGCTATAACACGAAATTGCTAAATTTCTACTTTATTTTTCATATCTGATATTTTGTGTATATCCTTTTTGTAACTTTAACATTTTTGTAACGATTTTATGCATTTCTATTGCCTATTCAAAGATAAATTTTGCTAAAGTTATAGAATTTCGTTAAAAACGCTTAAAAAATTCTTCTAATGTTACAGAATTTCGGTTAAAGTAGTAAAATGCGAACATCATTTGGTCTATTTTTAACCGAAAGCAAAAACCATTTTCCCAAAAGTAAAAAAAAAAAAAAAAAAAAAAAAAAAAAGGAGCTTTTTTTTTTATTTAAGAATTATATTCATATAAAAATCAAGTTTAAAATATGCCCCTTTAAAATTGATCCCTTTCCCCTCTATAAACAGTAACGTGTTAAAATCTCTCCTCCAATATGCAATTCAAAATTTATTATTTCTGATCAACAAATTAACTAGAGCATATTCTAATCATTCATTGAACAAAGGCAATTTCTCTAATAAATAATATTAATAAAGCCCTATTCTAATTATTTATTAACGATAGAAAAACCATTATAATAATCTAGCTTCGTTATATAAAACATGCTGATATTATAACAGCACCGATAAAAATACAATCTGCTTTCTAAAAATATAATCACACATCAACATACGGTAGATACATTTAAAATCAAAATCACACAAGGTCTCAGTGGCAAAGCAGGCAGCACGTTCGAATCCCGTTCAAGACTTGAGAATTGTGATGTAAAATTCCCCTCCTCCTTGCCAATTCGAGATGCTTCTAAAATTGTCAATAGATGGTGCCATCAGTCTTTTTTTTTTTTTTTTTTCGAACAAACAATTTGATGAAACGGCGGCTTTTTCAGACATTTCAAGTGTTTTAAAAATGGTGGCGTTTTAGGACGTTTCCAATGTCTTAACTTCAGATGCAAAAAGGTGTCTTAAAAAGTACGACACTCTTTTTTCACTTAAAATGTGACCATCCATTTAAGATACTTTTTTAACTGAATTTCAGACGTTTGTGTTTACAGTGTATAAATTAACATATGCGGCTGTATAGCCTATTTCATAAACAAATTAATTCCCATGCTATACCATAAAAAAATTGTATAGCCTTAATTCATAATTAATTTCGTTCCTTGCTATACCAAAAAAAAAAAAAAAAAAAAAAAAAAAAAAGTAAATAAAATATATATATTGTATGGCCACTAAAAAGTGTCTTTTTTTTTTAAGTTAAGCTTTGACTTCCTTTTCCCACCTGGCATTTATGTGCTGATTGTATCGAACATGTCCCGAACTCTATTTTTAACCTTTAAACTTTATTATCAGTAGTAAATCTTACTACAGCTAGACCATTTTATTTTCCTTAATTTTTAGACTCTATCCTTAATCTCTTTTGGTTTACTATATTATTCCAAATTTATTTTCTACCATTATTTAATTTTTTTTGCCTCTTCCTTTTTAATTGCTCATTGAAGTATTTTTACTTTTCCCAACGGCTCATTTTTACAAGACATTCTACTCACAATACCTACCTCAGGGAGTAAAGTTGATAGCAACTCGGAAGCCCCTTAACCGACATCAACTGTTCGGACTATTCGAGGTACTCTGTGAGATAATTGAACTGAAAAATGTTTCCTCAGGTACAAGAGGAAATGCTTGTTTTATAAACTAGTAAATCTGCAGATCAGGAGCCTCAACGTCAGCTCTAAAAGTCATTGTTTTTTAATCTCTCTTTTCATATTATTTAGCATCTTACAATCCACAATTTTTAAATATGGTTTCTAAGCAACTAAAAAATAAAAGAGAAAAGTAAAAAGAATTCTTTTAAAATTTGTAAAAAACATGAAAATAAAATGTTTTATATTTCCCGAATATATGCAAAATATTTTTCAATAAATTAAACAACTAATTTATAAATTCTAATAAATGTATCAGCAAATTTTCAAAGCTATTGGATACATTTAAAACCTCCATATCGAAAATTTAGCATAGTAATTTTACGTTGAAATCCATTATTCAAATATGCGATTTTCATTTCAGTTAAAAATGAAATTGGAAAATCGTCTGCTTTCCCAAAAGAAAGCATTATGAACTAAAAAGAAATGTTCTATATTTGTCGAACGAATGAACCAAATGTAACTAAAAACTATACAGCTAATTCTAGGTACCTCACCAACATACCCACCAAAAATCAACCTAATAGGCCGATTTTTACGGCAGTTATCGCGGAACAGACAGACAAAGAGACGGAAACCAAAACCTTTTCGCGTCTCCACAGTGAGCCGCAACTGACGTTTCGGCAATTAACAGTGTTTTCTACATTTTTTATATTTGTTATTGTTTTAATAAAATGATTCGTTTTACACGAATTCGGTGTATTATTATGTACCTAGTATATGCGAACACTACGAAAATAACAGGCCACTACGCCACACAATCATAACGCCTTGTAATGGCATACTTATTTTTAATTGCTAAAAGGTGACAAATAAAAATATTATAAACAGTAAAATAGGTTTTATTAGTTTGTTGATACATGTTTCAGCTCAATCTGAGCTATTATCAAAACAAGCAAAAATATTCTATAAATGCACCATCTATGCGGTTATTTGAAACGCAATCATTTAATTTTTCACGTAAAATTTATGAACGTTATCTTTTATTTTTTACTTGGATGTTTATTTCCGTATTTGTAAACATTAAGTAACGCGAACCACAATTGCGGTAAATTAAATTATGCTGCATCGTTATATATTGTAATTTTACGTGTTACAATTGCTACAGGTTTCTGCAATCTGTACTATCAATCCATAGAGTAAAAGAAACCATAGAGATTGTAACACATAAACATGCAAGTACAATATGTACCTATGCAGCATCATTCAATTTACCAAAATTGTGGCTCTAGTTACTCCATGGTTAAAAAATGGAAATAAATATCCACGTAAAAAATAAAAGGTTACGTGCTATTTTTTTAAAAGTACGTGAAAAATTAAATGTTTGCGTTTCAGATAACTTCATAGACCGTCCATTTATAGAATATTTTTGTTTGTTTTATAATGGCTCAGATTGATCTGAGACACATATGTCAACAGTCTAATAAAACTGATTTTACTATTTATAATCTTTTTGTTTTACGCCTTTTAGTAATAAAAAATAATTATAGGAAAATGTTTACTTGAGAATAGACGTAGAATGTTTTCTTGAGTTTACTTGATAGCATCCGAAAAAACTATATTCTGGCTTAAGAAAACTTATTAACACACCAGAAAATCAATTCGGAAACTTTTCCAAAAATCACTGGCAGCAAAAGAAACTTTGTTTTTATATGTATTCTTCCTTAAATCTCAAAATTATTTTTTTTTTCTTTTGTTCAATATTATTTTGATAATTGAATAATAGGAAAATACTAAAACTTATAACAGTTAAGGTGATTTTGTAAACAAAAATTAGAACAATGCTACTTTCAGAAATTGATTTTATTTATATCAACCGTAAAAAAAAAAAAAAAAAAAAAAAAAAAAAAAAAAAATTAATATGAATTGAGTCTATAAATATACATACAGATATGTAAATTTTTGCAGTACACATAATCCATAAATATAAAATATACTAATAGAGACTGGTGTTTCCTTTGAGTGACAGTACCAAATCTAAAATTTGTCAATGCTAGAACGATTAACCTCAGAAGTAAAATGCCACATGGTTTGAAATTATAGCTAAATTTAGAATTTGAACATTTTAAATCTGTACCTGAATCTACTAATTTAGATAGTGCATGTAATAAAACATCAGTTTCTATACCATTATATATGATTTTAAAATATCTATTATATGAGGTATTATATAAACAACTAGCCAAAATTTATTAGCATTATTTTATTGCTTTTTCAAAATTATTGTTTGGATTATTTCATAAAAATTTTATTATACAGAGATATTTTATAAATGATATTTCTGGATAAAAATTTTCTTCGTATGTTAGTCATGAAATAGCTGCACACCAGTGAACGAATTGTCATCACTAATTTAAATAGTTGTAATGGCTCGACTTACGTCAACAATTCGTTCCAAGACTAGCGACGTACGACAAAGTTCATTTAGATAAGCAAAAAAAAAAGTAAGAAAATTCACCAAAATCTAATGAACATATTCTATGGTATTTAGGGATTATGTTACGTACATTTAACATTAGCAAAAAATTCGTTTGCTATACAAGGATTTGGAATAAATCAATAAGTTGTTAATTTACAATTTATTGTTCTTCGAACTGCCCCATTCGATTCTTTGAGCTTGTGAAAAACATCTTGCAATGAAATTTGAACCGACAAATTCTCTTTATTTTTTCTCTTAGAAGCTCTTTGTAACAGCAGAGGTTTTTTTTAAGCTTTTTCTCTCTTTGTTCGTCCGGATAAATATCTTCGAGAACCGCCATTCCAGCTTCAATAAGGATAAATCTTTCGGTTAATAGTGCAACCGCCATAATCTTTTTCATAGGCTCAATATCATCTGTTTCTTAGATAGTATACTTTCTTTCTTTAATTCAATAAGTTCATCGATGGTTAATTCCGGACCAGGGGAATATATGAGTTCAACAACATCTTCAGCATCCATCTCTAAGTTGAGTTCGCTTCCATTTTCGATATTTTCATCAAATAGTACTTTTACAACTTAAATTTTTTATTTGTTTGTCACTATCACGTGACTGTCGCGGGAATTTTTCTCTTCATAGAACCAAAAGTCTTCAAAAAACTTAAAAGTGCGTCTTAATAAAGGTTTTTTTTTTCCCAGATCAGACGACGTAAATCCGGGGTGACTTAATTCGGGGTACTACTGTATTCTTCATTTTATTTAATAACAGAATTTCTGAGATTTAAAAAGGCTAGTAATACTGTTAAAATTTAGTGGTTACAATCTGCTCATCGGTGCGGGAGCTGTTCCATCACTGGTATATGCTAACCATTTCGGGGAAGTAACCGTTAGTCCCAGACGTTACACAGAATATTTCTAGTATGGGTATAATTCAATACTTAGTTGTATTTACCTGTTTAAAATATTGCATACAGAAAAGTGTTACAAAATATGTTTAGTATGTTTCCGTGAATTGGTAAAAACATTGTTTTAAGAAAGCTACGTGGTTTACGCCTATGTTATTTTTTATTTAAAATCTTTTAGCAAGAATTGTACTTTTAAACTAATATGGTTGATTTTTTTTTTTTTTAACTACGGCACAAAAGAAAAATTACTTAGATACATGCCATTAATTAATAGCATGTATCTAAGTAATTTTTCTTTTGTGCCGTAGTTAAAAAAAAAAAAATCAACCATATTAGTTTAAAAGTACAATTCTTGCTAAAAGATTTTAAATAAAAAATAACATAGGCGTATAATTTAAATTATGCAATCTGATTTATAAGCTGACAGAATAGTTTAATAAGAAGATTTATTAAAGATCTTTTTCCAACATAGGTAATTTGAAAGTCCTAAATAGGTTAAAAAATTCAGAGTGAAATTTAGGCTGCTATAAATAAACAATATATTATAGCTCATTGGGGTTATTTAGCATTTTAGAGCTTTTATAAGTACAGTTTAGCTCTATTCAATGAAATTATCTTCTTGAATTTGTTATAATGCGTTAAATCACTTTACGTTGGTGTTAGTACACTAAACCTGTTGTAATTAATGACGTCACTAAATTCATCATATAGGTATGGGTTATTTAGATAAATAATAAACGAATTTAAGCACAATAATGGTTACAATTGGATGTAAAGACGATGACAGACATTTAATAAGACATAAATCACACGAAACTAATTACCAGAACCTTGTACACTGAATTATCACAACTACTCTATTTAAAAATGGAATTAAAAATGACCGTTTGTTTATTTTTTACGTGACTAATATGAAGAAAAGGCACTTTAGCTTTTACTTGTTGAATAAACGATACTTCCTACTTCTTCAGAATCTATCCTGATAATCATATTATCCACTATCGTTGCCCGTGAATCTATTATGGCTTAAGAATCTTTATACTCCATTGAGTTTATGTGTTTTCAGTTAGACGTCATGCCTTTTCCTAACAGACATGTTACGCATATTAAAACCGATCAAACAAGAAAGAAGACGGCAACACTTGTTAACTATATCTACCACCTCTAAGAATTTCAGTGTGTTGAGTCAATGTAGGCCGAATTGAATATTTGTAAGCATTTTATTCAAAATTCATAATTTCCATTTTGTAACACAATTTTGTTTTTGTAATGCCAATAAAACATTTTGAAATTACAGAGAATAATAAAGAATTTAAATGTATGGAGTCAGAGAGGCCAAATGGAACATGTTTAAGCATTGTATTGAAAACCTGATGTAACAACGAATAATGTGCATTTTGTAACACTTTTGTTTGTTTTTAAAACCAATAAAAAATTTGAAATTGTTTGAAATTTCAGAAGTTCCCCGTATAGAATAAGCGAGGGTAATTGCGTGCTAGTGTTTTTTTATGTCACGCTAGTCTCTTGTTTTAGAATAAATCCATACACACGAAGGTGTAGCAATATTCATTATTTATCATTACAATTTTATTTCAGCTTTTTATTTAAGGAGTAACAAAAATATCTCCTTAAAAACAACACTATTCCGCGATTACTGCTGACAATCAATTTCCTCCACTAAATTATTATTAAAATATTTCAGATTTTCCCTTTCGTTAATATAATATATCGCAAACTTAATCGATATAGTTAGAAAAAATTCGTCACAGTCGTGCAACTTCTATTTAATAACACATTAATTATAAATATAGAGAGAGACTGAAAGTCCCTGTAAGTTCAACGGTTAAAAAATGTAAGTTTTGTCAATTTTATTATAATGAATTTTAGAAATCCATTAAATAAAAGTTATAAAACACCTTAGTTTTGTTACTAATTAAAACCTGCAAAATTTACTGCAGATCAGTTGTTTGGATGTACTCATAAACATTTTAAAGATAATGCTATGTTTGTTAAATTACAATTGTCCCAGGTTGTTTCTACATGTGTGCTGTCATATAAATGTTGTTTGAATTCAATTACATTCCTGGTTTTCGTAATATTCTGTGTTAATATTATGTGTGTAACGTCTTACCATTTTTCAATATTTTCTGAAAAATATATATAACAAATGTTTAATGTTTCAACTATGTTTTCTCATGAAATAAAGAATTGTCTGTATTGTTTGAAGAATATTTGTTTCGATTACATCTTCGAGAAAACCGGATGCCTGGTAGAATAAAAGATTCAATTTCTTTATTTGAAATAAATATATGGAAATGTAATAAATAATACGTTTTTCCTTTATGTTATGGAACGCATTTATTTTAATACTGAAATATAATGAAATTCACATTTTATTTGTACAAAAACGGAGCATTATTGTATTTTCATTGAAAGTATAATTTTATTTTAAATACAGAATTGTCCATTAGTATAGGTCTTCAATATTATTTTCGAAGTTTTTGTTTTCTTATAACTATGCAAAATAGTTAATATTGGATTATCTATATATATATATATATATATATCTGAAAATATTTATTCTATGTATATCTGATTCTATATATTCTATGTATATCTGATTCTATATATTCTATATATATATATATATATCTGATTCTATATATTCTATATATATGACACATTTTTGTTACGATTGGCACATTATTGATGATTGCTATTACTGTCGACTTGAAACGTTCGTTCCATCATACTCCAGTGATGACATATCAGTCCGAACCCCACGAAAATTACCGTATAATCAGTTCGATGTAGGCGCAGTCGAGATCATGGAAATACAGTCATGACATTCGGCGAGGGTATTATTACGATTTAATCACTATGAAGGCAATTCTCGGAGTACAAATCATATTTGAACATCATATTATAATGCAATCGTGGAGGCTGAGTAGAGGCAGTTCATTCCAATAGAAATTTCCCAAAACATTAAGGAAACTTAATAGATGAGCAAGGACTTTATTATGATAACAGAGATAAAAGCAACTCCACCGACCTTCGCTTCATTAAAAACTTGAACACATTAAGTATTGAAGAATTAGCAGAAATTGAAGAACATACTACCGACGAAATAGTGTAGACTTCCCCAGTGACAGCATATAGATGACAACAATTAATTTGTGTAAAAATCTGTCTCCGAAGCCAGTTTAACCGTATAAATACTTCCAAAATTTTGCCCAAAGTAACAAACGCGCGAAAAAAGCTGGCCCACTCACATCAATGTTCGGAGGGAGCCAGGGGGATAGACAAGAAAAGCTTTGGGCGCGAAGACGCGGGGAATCCTGGGATGCCGAATGATAATTAAATAGAAATAAAAATGGTATTACAAAAATGTTCCAAAGAATAAAAATTCAATGTCTCAAAAGAAGAAATTAGGCAGGTGCGTTTTAGAGGCAGTGTTGCAATTTAATAGAATAAGGTTTTAATAAATACGTGTAGCTTTTAACAGATTAAGATTTTTAGAATGATAAATAAAAGAATATTTTGATTAAGTTATGGAATAAAATATAAAATAGATTTAAGAGATATTTTAAAAAGAGAGGGAAAAATTAGAATTGTAAGAATTTGGAATAATTTAACTAAGGAAAAATGACGAACAATTTTTATTATTACATATATACCTGATTCTATATATTCTATGTATATATATATCTGATTCTATATATACACTGTTCGAAACAATTAGGGGATCACATGATTTTATCAAAATTACGCAAATATTTACACCGGTAAGTAAAGTAGAGTACAACATCATTAATTTAAAGCGTAGAAGAAAACAGAAGAAGAAAACTTCCTATGGAAATCAAAGTTCATGACGTCAAAAACATCTAGGAAATAAGTGCAGAAATCGGAATTTTGAAGAAACGTCTGTTTCACTTTCTCAGTTGTGAAACTCAATTGCTTAGCTTTTGCTTTGAGAAAAGTTGATTTGAAAATGTCACAAGAACGTGATTTACCGGAATCCATGTCTCGGGCTATTATCGGAACACTTGAATCTGGCCAAATACAACGAAGTGTGAGGATGTTGTTGAGTCGCAAGAAGTAACACTGCAAGGCTGTGGAATCGACTCCAAGAAAAATGGAATGTTAGACCTTAACCAGGTCAAGGTTGGCCACGTGCTTGCACGGCAACTCATGAACGATATATCCTGTTAACAGCTCGTCGAGACAGAGCAAGCAATGCTACTCAGCTGCAAAGACAGAAGATCTTGGCAGCAGGACGAAAGTTGTCCAGCCAAACAGTCCGAAATAAGCGTCATCAGGGGCTATGCACATAGCGTCTCTATGCACATAGGCAATTGGTCTGTATTCCGTTTACCTCAAGCCACCATGCGGCCGGAAGAAGGTGGGTTGCTGAACATGGAAATTGGAGAAAACGTGATTGGATTCAAGTGCTGTTTACAGACGAGTACAGATACAGTCTGGAGTGTAACACCCGACGTGTTTTGGTATGGAGGGAAAGGGGTACTCGATATAACCTCACATTCGTTCCTGAAAAAATCATATTCAAAACGAGATGGGTTGATGGTATGTGCTGAAATCAGCATAGGTGATGCACTTCCGGCTGTTATTGACAGAATAAATGTGTCAGAATTGTGGCCATATTTCTTATACAAATATTGGCTTCAAATGCTATGTACAGTTTCTTACAGTTTTCAATCATTTTTAAAGGATTATTTTCCGTCAGGTTCATGATATCTTAGGTAAGGCATGCCAGGTTAGAAGTATAGAACATCAAGGTCTCGCAGCAATATCCAGATGTGTTTTACCCTGTAAATGATTTGGACTTGTGGTGCTTGCGGAAATTGCCTTCTCTATCTCTAAGCATATATAGTTTGTAATGTAGTCAATCACATTTCTTTTTTATATTTTTCACCCCCCCCCCAGTCATATATGGAGTTTCATTCATAATAATTGTGTTTTCGAAATGTCCTGTTTGCAATTATCTGGCTCAAGGAGAATACCACTGAAGTCTTCTTACTCAAATGGCCATCAAGAATCTCAGATTTCCTCTCTTTCCTCACAATTATGATATTGTTGAGAATTGTGTTCGAGTACATGGTACAATATTAGTGGCTTTAATTTATGGAAATTTCTAGCATATGTTTTCCTTGTTATTCATTGACAATAGTAGACCTTTAGGAATCATGTGTCGTTATGTGGCAATCGATATGAAGGCCATATAAACAGACTTGTTTCTAATCAAATGTCTCTAAATCAATGTTATTTTCTTGTATTAAGGTATAATTAAAGTTTTGGAGAAACAGTAATTCTATATTAATTTGACGCTTAGAATATAGAGGTTTTGTGCATTGCATACACAAACTACAAAGTTTAGAAATATAGAAATATTTTTAATCCACATTATATGGTTTTTCCTTTTTGATACTTAGGCTTTTTAGAAGAAAAGAACTTGTTGCCGGATAACTATCGGCAAGGCGTGAGATAATTGTAAGCTTAGAATATTCTTTCTCAAGATGAGTTTCGGTTAAGTGCCAGGTAGGTTATATTAGAAGAATAGAAATAGAGCATGGGGATGCTCGTGAATAACATGGAATTTTAGGTTGGGCTAAGAAGATAAAAGGCTGGCTCAGCTGCTGATTTTAAGTGGCGAGTGCACGTGTGAACGATAATGGGGAACCCAGGTGTAAAGTTAGTTACGTCAAGAAGAGAGGTTACAATTGTATAGATAGAAGTAAGTTTAATAAAAGAAAGTCGGGAATAGTAAATGTCATACTTGACAGCGTTAGATAAAATTATGAGTGCAAGAACGCCCCCCCCAGACCACCTAAGAGCAAAAAAACGTGAGAATTTTCGGCGGGAAAAGGGTGAGATGACCCCGTAGTAGGTGGGATTTATTAAACGAAGAGATATCCAATAATTTTGTTTGGAGGCAGGTTTTCAGACAATGAGAAGTTTCTAGCCATTTGAGTGAATGGAAAGGGATGATAAGAAAATGAGAAGGTGGCCAGGATTGGGATAGAAAAAACGGGGAGAATATTTTGGGGGAGGAGACAGAGAAATAAGATAGGGGAGCAGAAAGAGGAGAAAGGATACGGGGGCAAGGAGTTGACGAGGAAGAGAAGGTTGGTGATGATCAGAGGAAAGTGATGGGTTTTTTTGAAGTGTTGGAGAGGATACAATAGCCGATTGAAAATTAGTCGAATTGTGAGTGATAGTGCCGGCTGAACTGTTTGAAAGGACCGATTTTAGGATGATCAGCGTACTGTTCCAGTTGACCGCAGGTATGATTTATTTACTAAGTATTCCGAATTCTTCTCATTCAAAAATTTAATGTAGATTTTAACGTAAGCTTGTATAGGGCTTCGTAGGCATCCTAACTAATGTGTTTAGATAAAGTGTATTTATTTATTTAATTAGAATCAAGTCTAGTTCAGCTTATATTCAAATTATGAGTATAATCTTTAATTGTATTGTAACCTATTTGTGAAAGTTCTAATAAACTGTTTAGTTCTAATTTAATGTTTAATTATTTACCAATACAGAGAAGGCGGGAGGTGATAGTCTGCGTACGATTCTGGGTAACCACCACTATTTACTCACGATGCCACGCAACTTCCATTGTAGTTTTTTAATACTATTCAAATATTTAATTAATAAGAGAGGTAATCAATTAATCAATGGAAGTAATCTAATTAAAATTCAATCGAATCAATTAAAGCAAAGTAAGGATAACGTACCGTAAATCAAGAAAACATTACCTTTTTCTGAAACATTGACACAATTTTCTGTACAATGATTAGCTACAAAGAACAATGAACACATTTTATTTAGTACTACAGGCCCGTCCCGGCTTTGCACGGGTAGGCAATGTAATTTTTTTAGTACATTTGTTTTCCTGAATTTCGCGCTCCTATCTATAACTGCTGCTGAGATATGGCGAAATGACCTAAAACATTGACCCCCCCACCTTTAACCCCTTCGGAGGGAGGGGAACTTCTAAAATCGCTGAAACAGGTGTTTACTCGTTTTTTTAGTAGATTTGTTTTCTGGAATTTCAAGCTCCTACCTATAACTGCTGCTGAGATATGGCAAAATGACCTAAAACATTCGACCACCCCCATTAAACCCCTTCTGGGGGGAATTTCTGAAATCGCTGAAATAAGTGTTTAATCATTTTTTAGTAGCTTTGTTTTCCTGATTTTCGCGCTCCTACCTATAACTGCTGCTGAGATATGGCGAAATGACTTAAAACATTCGACTACCCCCCTTTAACCCCCTTCTGGGGGGAATTTCTAAAATCGCTGAAACAGGTGTTTAATCATTTTTTATTACATTTGTTTTCTGGAATTTCAAGCTCCTACCTATAACTGCTGTGCGAGATATGGCAAAATGACCTAAAACATTCGAACCCCCTCTTTAACCCCCTTCTGGGGGGAATTTCTAAAATCGCTGAAACAGGTGTTTAATAATTTTTTTAGTAAATTTGTTTTCTGGAATTTCAAGCTCCTACCTATAACTGCTGCAGAGATATGGCAAAATGACCTAAAACATTCGAACCCCCTTCTGGGAGGAATTTCTAAAATCGCTGAAAAAGGTGTTTAATAATTTTTTAGTAGATTTGTTTTCTGGAATTTCAAGCTCCTACCTATAACTGCTGCTGCGATATGGCAAAATGACTTAAAACATTCGACCACCCCCTTTAACCCCCTTCTGGGGGGAATTTCTGAAATCGCTGAAATAAGTGTTTAATAATTTTTAGTAGCTTTGTTTTCCTGATTTTCGCTCTCCTACTTGTAACTGCTGCTGAGATATAGCGAAATCACTTAAAACATTCGACCACCCCCCTTTAACCCCCTTCTGGGGGGATTTTTTAAAATAGCTGAAACAGGTGTTTAATCATTTTTTAGTAGATTTGTTTTCTGGAATTTCAAGCTCCTACCTATAACTGCTGCTGAGATATGACAAAATTACATAAAACATTCGACCCCCCTCCTTTAACCCCCTTCTGGGGGAATTTCTGAAATCGCTGAAATAAGTGTTTAATCATTTTTTCAGTAGATTTGTTTTCTGGAATTTCAAGCTCCTACCTACAACTGCTGCTGAGATATGGCGAAATTACTTAAAACATTCGACCACCCCCTTTAACACCCTTCTGGGGGGAATTTCTGAAATCGCTGAAACAGGTGATTAATCATTTTTTTAGTAGATTTGTTTTCTGGAATTTCAAGCTCCTACCTATAACTGCTGCTGAGATGTGGCAAAATGCCCTAAAACATTCGAACCCCCCTTTAACCATCTTGTTTGGGGAATTTCTAAAATCGCTGAAACAGGTGTTTAATCATTTTTTTAGTAGATTTGTTTTCTGGAATTTCAAGCTCCTACATATAACTGCTGTTGAGATATGGCAAAATGACCTAAAACATTCGAACCCCCCTTTAACCCCCTTCTGGGTGGAAATTTCAAAAATCGCTGAAACAGGTGTTTAATCATTTTCTTAGTATATTTGTTTTCTGGAATTTCAAGCTCCTACCTATAACTGCTGCTGCGATATGGCAAAATGACTTAAAACATTCGACCACCCCCTTTAACCCCCTTCTGGGGGGAATTTCTGAAATATCTGAAATAAGTGTTTAATCATTTTTAGTAGCTTTGTTTTCCTGATTTTCGCTCTCCTACTTGTAACTGCTGCTGAGATATGGCGAAATCACTTAAAACATTCGACCACCCCCCTTTAACTCCCTTCTGGGGGGAATTTCTAAAATCGCTGAAACAGGTGTTTAATCATTTTTTTAGTAGATTTGTTTTCTGGAATTTCAAGCTCCTACCTATAACTGCTGCTGAGATATGGCAAAATGACCTAAAACATTCGAACCCCCCCTTTAACCCCCTTCTGGGGGGATTTTTTAAAATAGCTGAAACAGGTGTTTAATCATTTTTTAGTAGATTTGTTTTCTGGAATTTCAAGCTCCTACCTATAACTGCTGCTGAGATATGACAAAATTACATAAAACATTCGACCCCCCCCCTTTAACCCCCTTCTGGGGGGAATTTCTGAAATCGCTGAAATAAGTGTTTAATCATTTTTTTTAGTAGATTTGTTTTCTGGAATTTCAAGCTCCTACCTACAACTGCTGCTGAGATATGGCGAAATTACTTAAAACATTCGACCACCCCCTTTAACCATCTTGTTTGGGGAATTTCTAAAATCGCTGAAACAGGTGTTTAATCATTTTTTTAGTAGATTTGTTTTCTGGAATTTCAAGCTCCTACATATAACTGCTGCTGAGATATGGCAAAATGACCTAAAACATTCGAACCCCCCTTTAACCCCCTTCGTGGGGGGGGGATTTTCAAAAATCCCTTCTTATTGCTTGCCTAGGCCATAACAGCAATCTACAGTCCAAATTGCGTGACCCTAACTTTAGTAGTTTTGGCTGGGCGTTGATGAGTCACCCAGTCAGTCAGTCAGTCAGTCACCGTTTCCTCTTTATATAATAGTATAGATATAGATAACTTTTATGTCAAGCGGTGAAATTAAATGTTTAGAAGATATATATATATTTAATTTTAATAATTATCTAATTGCTGTCGTTCACATAAATTTAAAATTGGAACCCATTTACATATTATCAAATATTTTATTGACTCTAAATCCCTTTTAAATCATGTCTGTAATTGTTCTAGTGTTCATTAATTTCTCTAATTAGAATTACAGATTAAAAACAAACAGACGAGACTTTTGTAGTTATTTATTTACCTGCTATTATTAGTGTATTTGAATAATCACATTGAGCATATTGAATTGAAACAATGATTGAAAAAACGTGACTAAATTTTATTAACTGAAATTTTAAAATTATTGTGCAAACCTTAAAAAAAATACTTTCCAATTTTATTTAACAAAAGCAATCACAGCATTCACGAGTCCTTGATTATAAAATCAATAAAATGAAAATATTACTTCTGTAAATATAGAATTTTAGCTTTCAAGTACTTGCTCCATTTTTTTATGACACGTTTCGATTTCTTACAAATGTTTTTCAAGTAACGCACCAATTATCTTTTAAAAATGTTCACCAAAACCGAAGAAAAGTAATATATAGTAACATATTTCTCTTTATACACCCAGGACCAAAAATTAAGGGGAAGTGACCGACACTTTTGTTTTTATATGGTTTGTTGAATATCTACCGGAATTCTTCACGAATTGTCCTTGAACTTCGAGGATGTAACGAACATGTTTGACTTAATATTTTTCAGTGAAGATTTAGTTTCCAGGGCAATTAGAAGGGCCAATAATAAATTCAGTAATACAATAACCAGGACAGCGGTGTATTTACAAGTTAACGGATTATGGCATATCAGGTACAATGTTAAATATTCAAATTTATGTGGTAACAATATTTTCAACTAAGCCAAAAATAATAAATAACAATAATATTTAAAATTCCCATATCAAATGCATGCATATACTGAAAACGCCAAGAAAAGTATATTCGGTATTTAAAAATTTATATTGAAGTAAAGTGTATAAATTTACTTGGGGGTGAGAGTGATAAATACACTCAGGTATTTTTTTTCCGATTTTAAGTCAACAATTATTTTAATTAATTAAATGTACAAGAAATATCATATAAGGAAGGGCTGGAACAGAGTTCGTTTAACTGGAGAATTGCTGCATTAAGTAAAGAAATATTTTCTATGAGAAAATGTTGTTATTAAAGATCCAGAGGGTTTTCAGCTCCAATAAGAGAGCTTTAAAAATATTTAAATTCATAAAAATACTTCTGCATTACCAACAAAATGGTGCCCACAAGAGATTCACGAACTTTAAAATCTTGTAACTCATTAACCACGATAAATTTAAAGTATATAATAATACATAAACATAGTAATACAATGTAAATATAGTAAATACAATATGTGATATTTACAAAAAGAAACTCATAAATTTAGTGTGTAGTAATTAATATATATATATATATATATATACAGTGGAACTTCCATTTAACGAAGTCTCATCGTTACACTTAAAAATTTCGTTATGAAGAAAATTCGTTAAATAGAAATTAACTTAAATTCATGAAATTTTTTCTTGAAATATGACAAACAAGTATTGGATTCAGAAGCATTTGATTCAGTTTTAATTATGAAGCCGTCTTTTACAAAACAGTTGTGTACGGTCGATGAAATCACGTCACATTCCCAAGCTTTGGCCCAAGCTTTCATCAGCTCTGATACACAGAATCTCAAACTAATGTTTTCACTACATCGGCTTTTTTCTGTCTTTTTCGATAATGTACTTCAAGATTTTTTACTATTCCTTAGACTAATGATTGAAGTTTAGCTGTATTAGCAGAAACAAAAATAACTTTGATGTTCTTCGATTTGTATTTTGAAGCACGTTCTTTTGGATGTACAAAGCAATTGTCTAACCGCAATGGAAGGTCAGAATGGTACCTGTCTGACTCTAATAGATATTTTTTGTTTCAAAGCATCTGACGCCATTGCGACACCTCATCTTCTATATCATTGAAGATAAAAAGGGGATTTTGACTTTCCCTAACTGTCAGCGCTGGAGTCTCGGAGTGAGAGAATAGTGATAACAAGTGTTTTTCTTAGTGTGAAAAAAATTGTTTTATTTAGCACCAAGCAGAATGGAAATTATTTAAATGTGTTCATTTTCATACAATTTAATCCGCTGAAATAAATATGCATATCCTTCGAACAGCAATCGCTTAATATGAATTCTGTACACGTGCAAAAGTGGAATAAACTTCGTTATATAGAATATATTTTTCGTAATGTGGAGATTAATTTACATGCTAATGGTGTTCATAGTCAAAGTTCTGCAGAAAATTTCGTTAAGTAGAAAACTTCGTTAAATAGGGACTTCGTTAAAGGGAAGTTCCACTGTATATCATTAAATCGCGCTTTTGTGTAATAAAAGTTTCTAAAAACAATGTGGAAAGCTGAATGTAATGTCATTTATTTGAATTGTTATTCTTTTTAACTATATGCGTTGCAAAGATTTGAGTTTGAACAATTTTACAGGTGGAGACAAAATAGTACCGTCTATTTGCTAAAATGTAAACTATTTTTAATTACTGTGCACAAAATGTCTGAGATTACTTATAAACATGTCATTTATTTTACTGTTGTTATTTTATTGTTGATCAATTATTGAATTTTAAAACTTGGTCTACCTTTTTCAGAACATCGTGTCTAATGTTGCAATGATATATTTCGTTTTAAGATGTTCCGGGAGACAAAATTTTCGAAAATGTGACATTTCCACTTTGTTGGCTTACAAGGAGAGTGCCAAGCTTGGTAATCACAGATTTTGATTCTTTTTATATATGTTGTAGGGTAGAAGCCCCTTAGTCTTAGGTTCAATGTATTTTATACAATGCTCCTTAGTTCTCGAGAAATGGGGGCCTAATACTATAACACAACTTAAATACTTACTTTATAACACATTAACTGCGTTGGTTGTAGCTCTGTTGGTATGGCATCTGCTCGTTGTTCAGAGGGCCCAGGCTCGATGCCGGAACGCGCTACGTTTGTTTTTCTCATTTTTTTTATAAATATACTTATAATTATTATTTAATAATCTAAAAAAATTTTTTTAACATAATTAAAGTTTAATTGATCATTTTTGATTTTTAAACCATTATTAAACATTTCTCATCATTTAAAGAGCTTTAAAAAAATTGGATCTATTATTCACTAGTAAAAATTCAAAAATCGTTCCAAAATCAGCATATTAACTATCGAATTACAGAATTCTTCTCCCATCGCAATAGAAAAAGAGGATATTTCAGATCCTCGATTGTTTGTTAAAAATTCATTGTTTTACAATAAAATTTTACAGTACTTCAACGCATTTGTGACATCACTTTTCTGATTTTTATTGAATCCCGAAACTTCAGATTGATCTTGTGAACTACATCTTGCTTCTTCCATTTTTATACGATTATGATCTGTTACAGAATGATACGCACTTGTGCGATAAAGATTGAAAACAAAAACCACTTAACTGCATCAAAGGAAAAAAAAGAAATAACCAAAGTCTAATGTGGCGCCCTCTAGTTACAATAAAATAAAACATAAATATGTTGTAATTTAATTCTTATGTTAATGTTTAATATAATTAAGCTTCTTACTTTAAAAACAGAGTAGTATTATGATCGCATTAACTTCCCTTGTTAAGGCAATTTATGCTTCTTTACAATCACGAATTGACACAAATTTTCAATATCGTTGCATTGATAAAGCATATATGGAATACATTTTAAAAGTGATTTAAAAAAAATCAAAAATGATCAATTAAAATGTAATTATGTTAACAAAAATTTTATTGAGATTATTAAATTATAATTAAAAGTATATTTATAAAAAAAAAATGAGAATAACAAACATTGCGCGTTCCGGCATCGAACCCGGGCCTTCGGAACAACGAGCAGGCGCCATACCAACTGAGCTACGACCGCCACAGTTGTTTCGTTACAAAGTAAGTATTTAAGTTGTAGTATAATATTAGACCCCCCCATTTCTCGAGAACTAAGGAGCGTTGTATAAAATCCATTGAACCTGAGACTAAGGGGCTTCTACCCTACAACATATGTAAAAATAATCAAAATCTGTGATTAACAAACTTGGCACTCTCCTTGTTAGATAATATTGTACGTCTTTAGAATAAAATGACAGAAACCGCATGCAAATACAGTAATTATATCAAAGGTATACATTGTTTAAGTGGATTGGGGTGGACGTTGTGGTTGTATAAGTCGTTCTTAATATTTTAATCCATTTATACCAGAATTTTAAGTTTATTCTTAATTTTATATGAACTAACTTTTTATGAAATTAATATGAACTAATTTTATATGGTCTAAATTTTTATAGAAATCTTTTTCTCCATACATTGTTATGAGACTTCGTATTTTTTTTCTTCGTATTCTCTTCATATGTTGTCTTCAGATTTTTTTTTTTTTACTAAATATCTTTATGCATAATTAATCTGCATTCTTTCCTGTACTATAATATGGAAAATAGTGTGAACAAATTCCATCAGAATATATTTATAATTTTATATATGGCTAAAAATAACATTTAAAAAAATAAATTTTAAGTAATAAAAAATTTCTGAAGGAACACACACACAAATATATGTATATATATATATATATATATGTTACGGTCAATATGATTAAACCGGTCATTATTAATAATGACCGCATTAATCATATTGATCGTAATATATATATATATATATATATATATATATATATATATATATATATGAATTTCAAGAATATAAAAATAGTAAAAATACTTAATTTCGCTTTATGAAAATATAACTAAGTTATTTTTTCAAGTCGAAATTTAGAGAAACAAGTTCACATGTTACAATAAAAAAAAAATGTATCGATCTTATTTATTTTGAATATTATTTGAATTATAATTTATTTGTTATGAAAGTTTAAAAGATAGAGAAAAGTGGAAGTTTGAAGGTTATATAGAAAAGTTTTTCTACAACTTCAATATGTTATGCATACATTAGATAATGTAAACATCCAAATTTATTTTCTTCTGTTTATATCACAGTCATTGATGCTTTAAAGAAAATTTTGAAATTAGTACATAAAAATAAAAAATAGTATTGTCTATTTTCCAGTAAACATAATTTATAAACATAAAATGCAATATTTGCGCGGAATCATTTTAACTGATCTTTCAATTGCGTGACAGTAAGGAACTATTTTTATATGATGTTATGATGATGAAAAAATGTCATTTGAATTGAAGATATAAATACATATAAAATTTGAGTTGTTTTCAAATATCTATCTGCCACAGACTATTTAAAAAAAAACTATATGGATTAAAGTAAGTTACGTAATTTTTGCAGTAAAATATCATTTTAAAGAATATGAACTTTTTAATATTGATAAGGTTCGTAATTTTGTTTTGTAAACACAACGAACCTTATTTTAATAGCATCCAGCTTACAAAGAGGTATTTCTAAATATATTAGACATATTTTTGAAAAACAAAATTCATTTCTACATTTATAATGAAATGTTTCATCTACATTTTTAAAATTTTCGGGAAAGTAAAAATTAAAATATTACCCTTAATGTGCTTTATTACTTAGAAGATTATAAAATTCTAAGAAAGATCTTAAACTACATTAACATTATTCAATGTCAGTTACTCCTAGCAATCTCACCTATACACATAGACATCATCAGGGATAAAACTACATCCCTGATGAATGTTATGCGTATAGGTGAGAGTGCTTGGAGTAATGGACATTGAATAATGTAAATGTAGCTTAAGATCTTTCTTAGAATTTTATAATTTTCTAAGTGATAAAGCACAGTAAGTGTAATTTAAATTTTTTAGCTTTTTAAAGAGTAAATTTTAGCGTTCATTTAATTTATATGCTTATTTCTAGAGAGTTATATTTAAAAAGAATGGTTAGACAGAATATTTTTAATATTTAAATTTATTCATCGGAAATTTTATGTCTAATTCAATTTTTTTTGTTCTTAAAATATATTTAAATATTTATTCCCTCAAAAAAATTCCATGTAAAAAATACAGCCAAGTATCGTGACTCTTTTATCGTAAAAAGATCTGAGATTATGTAGAGCCAAGTTTAACTATCTTATTAACTCTGAAATTCTCATTCACAAATCACTCCTAGTCTGTAGTCTGTATATCTTTAGTTAATACTTATTTTGTGACTTGGCAATTACGCAGGGACGGCTGTATATAATTAGCCTTAATCAAATAGCCCCATCGTATCTGATAACACAGTTAGGTGTAATAACTTCCCAGTGCTGCGTAATTACCAATTAACAAAATAATCATTAACTAAATATGTAGAGACTAGGAGTGATTTGTGAATCAAAATTTCAGAGTTAATGAGATAGCTAAACTTGGCTCTACATGATCTTACAACTTTTTACGGTAAAAGCATCACGAGACTTGGCTACATTTTTTTGCATGTGATGTTTTTGATGAAATTTCATTTCTGTTTGTAAGTAATCGTCCTTTTTTTTTAAATTTGGGCTATTTTTGGACATTACCAACTGATTTTCTCCAAGCACACATCTTGTCCCTATTATTTTAAGGTATCAAAAATTTGGATTTTTAGTTCTTTAGCAAAGTACACTGGATAAAAAGATGTTTCAGGTTCCTAGACAATCACTAAGTTATGCGAGTGTGTGTGTGTGGGGGGGGGGGGGGGCAAAAGTTCTAAGTCAAAGGATTCTAAATTGCTTCCAGGAAAGGTGCTGAGTTATTACTTGCAGCATTAGTTACTTGATATTTGACATAAAAGTATTGTTTAGGATACAAAGAAAGGCAAATTAAAAAATGAAGGAAAATTCCAACAAATCGGACTATTTTCGATTTTTAATTTTTTTTTCGAATTTTTTGATTATTTTATTCTTTTTTTCGAAACTTCCGGATTTTTTAATTTTTTTCTTTTTTTGTATCCAAAACCCTACTTTTATTCCAAATTTCAAGTTTCTAAGACTGCAAAATAGAATTATTTTAAAACTTTCGATCTTTTACGAATTTTTCAATATTGTTTTTAAAATTTCCGCACTTTTTAATTGTTCCTTTTATTGAAACTTAAACACTACCTTTACACCAAATTTTATGTTTCTAAGACTATAAAATCAAATTATTTTCAATTTGTCAATTTTTTTCGATTTTTCCAAATTTTCGATTTTTTAAAAAATTTTGCGGGTTTATTTATTACCCCTTACTTTGTATCCTAAACACTACCTTCATTCCAATTTTCAAGTTTCTAGGGCTACGGGATATACCATATCTTTTGGATGATCAGTGAATGAGTGAGTGACTTAGTGAGTGTCAAAAAATGGAAAGTTTGAATTCATATATCTTCTGAACTAGAGAAGATAGCTACAAGAAATTTGAAAATTTGGTACCATTTGCAATGTACTCTAAATAAACAAAGTTTCTGGTTTTTGTGAAACTCCAGCGCAAAGATATGGGAGGGGGGGGGAGTCAAAAGTCCCCAGAGTTGATTCCAGAAAAGGATGATTCTTACGGCTGTGCTTAATGATATTAAATTATTTTAAAATTCTATTGTAAGTGTGAAAATGTAGTAGAAGTTCAAAAACGATATTGCAAGGAGTTTCAGGCAGACCCAGCTATGTGACTTACAACTCATCGGATAAAAATTAAGTTTAAAACAATACGAATACGTTACGGAACCGCAATTGAGCAATAATGTCTCACAATACCAAATGAAATGTTCGATGAAGTTTGTGAATCAATAGCCCACCGTTATAAGCAGTGTATTGACCAAAATGGTATTAATTTTGAACCTCTGCGGTAGGAGGAAAATTTATACATTTTATGTGGATTCTTTTGCAATTTAATTAATAATTATATGTGAATAAAATCTGGTGTTATAATCATTCAAAGTGGGCATACATTTTTCTGTCGCACCCTGTATATTTACTATTTTAAAATTGGGGAAAAAAACGTGACTCTAAGAAAGCTAAGTTGTATCAAAGATAGATCATAATAAGTACTGATATCTAATTAACTCTTATTTCAATATCAAATTATCATATTCAAAGGGTAGATTATGATTATATTATAAAATATTAGATGAAAATTGTCTTTTTCAAAGATTAATAAATAAATAAATTACAATATTCATAACAAGTTGGAAATTGTACTTCAAACGTGACAAATGAGGTGCATTCGTAATATAGCTAGTTATATAAATTTTCAGATCTTGATGATTTTTAATTCTATGAAATGAATTATATCGTCTGCAGTTTAATTTCTGTAATAAAATAAGTATCTCGCTCGCTTGACGATTAAACCTCGGAAGTTCCTATAGTAAGAAAGCACCGTTTTGTTTTTCTTTTAATTCAAATTTCTTAATAAATATTTTTATTAATATCTCCTAAAGTTTCGATTTGATTTTCATAAAATTTGAAATGTCTCGACAAAATTCTGCAAAGATAATATATTTTAAATTTCAAACCATGCGGTTGGGTAGTTTTTGCGTTGTTATATGCGGACGGACGGACAGACAGACGGACGGACCAGACAACGACAATAGGTGCTACGTATTTATATAATTACGAACGCACCTAAAAATGGTACAGTAAGTTCTAATTAATTGGAACTCATCGGTTCGCTAAGATTTGTTTCAGTAAAGCTGCTGCACCATTCACAAGAAGTAAATTTAATTGTGTTTTTAGGTGCGTTCGTAATTATATAAATACGTAGCACCTATTGTCGTCGCTTGGTCCGTCCGTCTGTCTGTCCGTCCGTCTGTCTTTCCGTCCGTCTGTCTGTCCGTCCGTACGTCTGTCTGTCCGTCCGTCCGCATATAACAACGCAAAAACTACCCAACAGAATGGTTTGAAATTTAAGATATATTATCTTTGCAGAATCTTGTCGAGACATTTCAATTTTTTAAAAAATCGAATCAAAACTTTAGGAGATATTAATAAAAATATTTATTAAGAAATTATTTTTTTTTTAAATCGGTGCTTTCTTGTTAGAGGAGCTTCCGAGGTTGAATCGTCAAGCGACAGAGATACTTATTTTATGACAGAAATTAATCTGCAGACGATATAATTCATTTCACAGAATTAAAAATCATCAAGATTTGAATATTTATATAACTAGCTATAGTACGAACGTACCTCATTTGTCACGTTTGACGTACAATTTCCAACTTGTTATTATTACTATTATTTGTTCTTAACGCGTTGTCCCAATCAAACAATATGCGAAATAAAAAGAAACTATTGTATTATCAAGGCGTACGAAAACTATGTTGTGGCCGTAAGAAAACTTTCTTCCATGTAAATGAGTTAAATTAAATAATTTCAAACAGATCATCCAGACAGCATAATATGGAGCACCTCACAACAACCCTTTTCGGCCCTTTACAATATCCAAATGTAGATAACTCAGATCTTCATTTTGACTCACCACCAGACAAACCTTTTTCCAAATCAGAAATAGCACATGCGCTAAGAACATTAAACGATAAAAAAGCCCCCGGCCCAGACTGCGTAGATTTCAAAATTCTAAAACTAACACACAAAATTATTCCCGGGGTATTCACCAGTTGGGCCAATATGTGCTTACAGCACAACTACTTCCCGCACACTTTGAGACAGGGTGAAGTGGTATACTTCCTCAAACAGGGAAAGGATGCCTCTGAACCCACATCTTACCGTCCAATTTGCTTGCTCCCGACTCTAGGTAAACTCCTAGAGAAACTAATAGTCACCCGATTGGTTCATTTTCTGGAGAGCAACAACCTACTCCATCACAGACAGTATGGGTTCAGAGAGGGTCGGTCTTGTGACAAGGCCCTATTTGACATTCTTTCCACATGCACACAAAGTATAGAGGAAGGCAACTATACCTCACTCGTCTCCCTCGATATCAAAGGTGCTTTTGATAACGTGGAGTGGCGGGACATCTTACTTCAACTAATTGATATTCATTGCCCGAGCAACATAGCTGGAGTCATCGCCTCCTACCTCAGCGATAGAAGCATTTTAATAAATTGGGGAGCAGACTCCTCATCCCACAATATACAGAAAGGATATCCACAGGGGTCTTGCCTTGGGCCAGTTCTCTGGCTAATTATTGCAAATGTCATCCTTTTAGAACTAGAAAGATTAGGCTTCATTCTATATGCATTTGCAGACGACTTCAGTTTTGTATTCTCGGGCCGTAGGCGTTTGGACCTGGAAAACTCGGCAGCTCGAGCTCTCCCGGTCTTTTGTCAACTCCTGGAACGTCTCCACCTCCAGCTCTCTACAGACAAAACACAATCCCTAACATTCGCAAAACCCAAGAAGCTTAAGCGCAAACCCATAATGAGAATTTATGGGAAAAGCGTTTCACATGTCACACACCTTAAATTACTAGGAATCGTCATAGACGAACACAGGAGCTGGGCGGAACACATCAACACCCTCAAGACAAAACTAGCTAAGTATCAACACAATGCACGCAGATTAACTTCTAAGTCTTGGGGAATTAAACCTGCAATGTTAAAAATCTGGTACCACGCAGTCATAGAACGAATCCTTTTTTACTGTGTGGGCGTCTGGGGAGGAAATCTCACCAAGGCAGTCAAGGAAAAGTTGGTTTCGATCCAAAGGATGTTCTTGCTGCAAATGGTGAGAGGGTATAGGACAATCTCAACGGACGCACTCACAGTACTAACGGGGATCCCTCCAATCCTAATATCACTAGAATACGAGCACCAGAAAAACAGAATCCAACACCTAGAACATGAACCAACTACTACGCTACACTTCCCAAAAACAATAATACAGAGAAAAGTTCCAAGTTGGCACCTGCACCCCGCGGAGGAGACATCACAATTACAGGTATGCATCGCCAAGAACAGTCACAGACCCTCGCAGCATCCAACCATCTACACTGATGGGTCGCGCACCGAAACTGGCGTGGCCGCAGCCTTCTGCGCCATGGTAAATGGAGTGCCGACCTATGAGTGGGCCTCCAGAATTGGAGACGATAACTCAGTATATCAAGCTGAACTGTTTGCAATTCTGAAGGCTTTGGAATGGATTGCTGCCTCCCCCACATAGGAAAATTTTAAAATTTTCAGTGATAGTCTGTCTGGACTTCAAGCAATTTTTGCCCTACGGACAAAACACCCTCTCATACTGGAAATTAAAATCAAACTTCACCAACTGTACAAAAAAGTTACCCTTGGCCACGTCACTGCACACATTGGTATCGCAGGCAATGAGCTGGCGGACAGCCTTGCAAAAGAAGCCACCAAACGCCAATCAATAGACTTCTCTCTTCCGGTACCCCCATCTTCTATTCGCAGAAAACTCAAATCTAAAATACTCCCCAACTGGCAAATCTACTGGGACACCTCCACAAAAGGTAGACACACTTACAACCTAATTCCAAAAGTTTCCAGAGAGCTACTTAACCTCACTCCTTATACAAGTGCCTTCTTATCCGGGCATGGCCCGTTTAAAAATTACCTCTTCAAATTTAAAATTTCACGAACCGATGTGTGCGAGTGCGGCGATAGTGGTACCCCCATGCATTATTACTTCTCCTGCCCACTGACTGTTGCTTGGCATCTTAGGCCTGCTCCTTCTAACCCACCTCCTTCTTGGCTGCTGAACATAATTACGCGTCCAATCTTAACTCATAAACTTTCAGAAATTTACAAATTACTAACACACCTATCTAACATAACCTAATCATTCAAAGCAGTTTTCTTTCTCCATAAATTAATAATAATAACTCGCTTATTTTAGTCATTAACGTAATCATTCCGTCATTTTTTATCTGTTTAGCTTTCTCCATTTAGCTATTTTGCAGCTTAATAGTTTCTCTCATCCGCAAGTATTGTTCTCTTCCTGGCAGGGGCTGAGTCCCCATTAATTAATCTATTCTTATCGGGAACCGCAAGTTTGGTCAGCAAGTAACGTATCGTCACCTCTAACACGAAGTGCATCCAGCCTCCATCCAGTGTGAGGGTTCCAGCGCAATTGTGTGGCGCTCCTTGTCGCGTGGGAATCTCAAGCTGGCACCTCCACATCTCAAGTGCCGTCATTTACGAACTGTACAATTGGTACAGTCTTATCTAAGAACTGCACCCTTCTACTAAATTAGCGGACTGTACAACTGGTGCAGGCGCACCTGTGGACCTCGTTCACCCTGTCTGTCGCTCCTTGTCGCGTAGGAACGCTTGTTCCAGCGGCAGGCCCTGTAA
Source organism: Maratus michaelseni (assembly GCA_963931845.1). Lineage (NCBI taxonomy): Eukaryota > Metazoa > Arthropoda > Arachnida > Araneae > Salticidae > Maratus > Maratus michaelseni. The sequence goes on from OZ007592.1 coordinate 310,407,119, forward strand.
TTTTTTTTTTTTTTGTATGTCTTTAGTTCCTGCCACCTGTCGCGTGGGGCTTTGCCCGGCAGGACCAGCCATTGGCGAAGCTTGTACTGCCACGTTTAATCCCTGCGTGCCGGGGAGCTAGCCGGGGAAGACATTAAACGCTCAACGGCTGGGTTCGCCCTGAGCCGAGTGGTCTTCCTCAGGCATTAAAATTAAAATTAAAATTAAAATTAAATAATTTAAATAGTACAAGAAATTACATCGATTTACGAAATAGATAATATATATACATTACACATGTATACATAACCGAATAATATTGTTATAAAATCATGGACAATGAATACGTTCCATGCTGAAAAAAAAACAAATTTATTTACTTCATACCTGAGTTTCATAGAGAGCAATAATACTCTAACAATATACACCATTATTTATGCGTAATACTCTGTATAAATTTATTTGATATCAATTTTGCACATTTCGAACTAATCGTTGAATTTTGGCACCCCCTCTTATACAATCGCAATCAAAATTGAATGACAATACATTCCTATCGTTGATGTTGAATTGAATTCTGTGCATATGAACTGGAGACATAAGCATCGCATAAGTCAAATAAATCATCGATTTGCAGCACCCACTGTTGAAGTTTTTTACCTAAAAACTAATGAGCATCAGTTTCATAAAAATAGAACAAAACTTCATATGAAAGTTCAACCTATTTTACGCAGTGGTTCTTCAGTTAGAGGGCCCACAGAATTTGTACACATACAGAAGATACAGAGACACATTAACAGACATTTTCTAAAAACAGTCAAATCGTGTTCAGGACCTTCTAAAACGTATAAATCCGATGAAAACTGGAAAACTTAATTTTTCACGAATGTAATATTTTTTTCTTGTGCAGATAGAAGGAAGTAAAAATAGATGATAGTCTATTTTATTTTCGAAACAACGTAACACCTAATAAATCTTTTTTTTTTTTATACAAAAATATTTAGCTAAAAGTCAACTATTTCCATACGCTATTTATGAAATTATGTTATACTTTGTTTAAATTACCATTAAGATAAAAGCTCATGATATTTACGTTTACAATTGTTGTTTGTTATAGAATTAATGTACCAAAGAAACATATGATCATCTTATTATTATTAATTTTTTTAAAGAATTTAAACATTTCTTAGTAGAAACATTTAACATAGTAACTTGATTTAAATAATTACATTTACGGTTTTGGCACAGTATTAGAATTACAATTTTAAAAGGAATATAAGTTTATTACAAGACGTTGGCTTAAAAGAACTACACTTTTCTAATTTTGTATTAATAAATTTCAGCTTTCTCAAAATATAAATTCCTGTAAATAGACATGATAATATTTCTTAAAGAAAAAAACCCTTTAAAACACAGTAAATACTTAGAAATTTTCTATTTGTTTTCAATATATATTTAATGTCAGTTTTATAAACGCAAAATTTATCTAAATATCAATTAATTTTATATGTATTATATGAAATTATGTTATTAGTTTTTGAAATAACCTTTTAAGTATAGACTCGTGGTATTTTGTTTATAATTGACTCTCAGTATACAACTAATTAATCAATGGGGAAACATGATTTTTATCAATTTTTAAGTCTTCGAAATAGAATATAAACCGCTCATAATAGACAATGCAGCGTAGTAAGGGGAAAATATAATTATCTTTTCTATCATGTCATAGGATTACACTTTCTATTCTCAAAGGATTATAATTTATTGCATAATATTATTTTAAAGCATCATCTTACCTTTCAGTTCTTAAATTAGTAAATTATTATATTAATTAAATCTCGCTTTACATACATTGTACTGTAAGTACCCTTAAAAATAAAAGTAAAACTTTTTTTTTAAACATCGTAATGGCTGGTAAACTCTTTAAAAAAAATAATGTATAACATTGATTTTTATAAAGAAACGTTTTAACTAAAAATTGTTTCAGCAATAAAGTTACTATTCCTTTTCAATTACTGGAAGAACACTGCTTTCCGTAATTCAAAATACGACGAGCATGGCAGAAAACTACTACAGATAGATTGTTATGATGTGGAATGGGATAATGGAATATTCTGTACTAAAAACTATTGTTTTTGTTTCCTAAAAAAATTTTTTTTAGCTATTGCAGGTATTGACACCATGGAAATTCGATAGTGGAAAATGGAGGTAATTTATAACAAGAATTCTATTGAATGAATTAAAAAAATGCGCTGTTAGTTGGGAAAATTTTCTATGTAGATTTTATTATATTTAAAATTTTTGCATTGTGTTTAGTTATAATGCTATGATGATATTAATGAGGCATATCACAATGACAAATTCTCATGACAGACGCTCTGATTCAAACGCTAGTACCAGTGTCATGTAGCTTGAAACACGTTCCTTTGGTAACGTAGACCATCCAAAAAGCATACTTAAGGAGAAGTAACTATTTTGGTGCGTAAATAAAATATACCAAAAAAGGGCCTTTTTTAATTTTACTTTTATTTCTATTTTTTGTAATTAGACTAATTGCTTTTAAAACAACTACAATCTTAGAAATGTGGCTCAACATTTATCATTCACGATGCCAAAAACTGCACCATAACATGATGAAACCTTACTCAACCATTTCTTGGCTCTTTTGAATCATAAACATGTCTACGATAAACCATTAGCTGGTTCAATATAGAGCTGAGAAATGATGAAATGCTTACCGTTAAATGACTACAGTTGGCCTTTGAAAAAAAAAAAAAAAAAAAAAAAAAAAAAAACGGATAATTAGACCGTCAAACTGCAGGTATTCACGCTGGAACCGGGATTCGAATCTTACACTCCTTGTCTTATAACTAACTTTCTATCAACTTTAGAAGCAAGTTGATGTCTCAACCCTTTTTTAAAGTAAAATATTACAAATGCATTAGATCTGTTTGTTCTGATATGCTGTAACATATCGCGATAGTATAATAAAATGTATCGATTGTTAAAATTACACCATGATCAGGAATTTTCAAAATTCATAGCTTTTCTTTCCTTTTCTTTCACTATAAATTCGTTTTTTTTTTTTTTTTTTTTTTTTTTTTTTTTTTTTTTTTTTTTTTTCCAGTGCATACAATGAAATTATTGTGGTAATTTCTTTTTACATTCTTCAGACCTAATTTACATGTTAGAAAATATGAAGTACTTCAAATTTTATATTTTGCATAAACGTAAAACTGAAAGTTCGATGTGTAATATTGAGAACTGATTGTTTTCAAACTGAAGAACTTAAAAAAATGCTTTAAGTAAAGCCTTTGAATCAACCAATTTTTTTTTTTTACAATTTTTATTGAAATGTTTCACCTTTGTTTAAAGCCCAGTTGCTTTTGTAAAATTCTTAATATATTGATAATACAAATAATAGTGTTTATGTTAATTTTACATATTTATTTTATGTATTAACAAATTATAATTTTAAATTATAGTAAAATTTTCAAATTTTTTTAAATAAAATTCTAAAGAATTTAATAATATAAAAATAAGCTTTTATTGTAACATTATCATTTTGCTATCACATTTATCGCCTATTTGTGCTGAATTTAAGCCTGTAATTTTATGTAAAGTACATAAATGTTACGCACAAATTGATGTAATGCGAGATTTTAAATATTGAAAATCATACATTTTGTTAAAAGGAAAATATTTTTTTAACTTTCTAATATGTCAGTAAATTATACAGTTTAAGTAAAAATATTATTCAGGATAGGTTCTATTCATACATTTTAGAGTATTATGAAAATATCAAGCATGTATTCCTCCTTATGCTTTTAGTGATTATTTATTTCCTAAACATCAGTTTCATTTCTTTTTTTTAATATTTTTAAAGTAAAAAACATACACACTTTTTAATAAAAAAGAGATTCATAGTTTGATTTTACACAGATTTTATATGTACACAGCTTGGGATAAATGTATCTTTGATGACACTGTAATGTACATCATTATGTTGAATTTTATCACCATCGTTATGAGCTAAATTCTGTTACTTTAATGATGATGTCTGCAAGAGAAACAGGTTTTAAAACTTGCAAGAAAATATACTTTACAGCCGTTTTTAAAATATGTATTTGTCGTTAAAGAAATACTTTTCATTATTAAAACTACACATGTGTTTGATGGAAGGTTGACAGAAAATTTTCAGCTAATCTTTATGGGAATCTGCTTAAATTTAACAGTGTAGTGTTGGATATTCAGAGTTGAAGCATTAAAAATGTTATATACAATATAATTATAATGCGATGAATCACTTCCTCCGTGTAGCAAATAATGTCACTGTGGAATGCATTTTACTTTTAATATATGACGTAATTGTTTTTATCAGAATTTTGAAACATACATTTAAATAAATAAATAAATAAATAAATAAATAATAATAACAGTAATAATAATAATAATAATAATAATAATAATAATAATAATAATAATAACAGATAATAATAATAATAATAATAATAATAATAATAACAGATAATAATAATAATAATAATAATAATAATAATAAACAGAAGAATGTTTGCTAACCAAGCTTGGACAATAAATAACTGAAATTTAAAAAAAATAACTTTTTCGATAAAAGATTTTTTACTCGATTTTTAATGAGTTTTTGAGTTTTTATCGTCCGACCGTGATAATTTTTTAATTTCTGAAAGCTTGTTATATTTTGCGTCTGGTGGTATGATTTTTGAATCCGTAGGATGGCTAGAAAAAAAGTAATTACTCCTCAAAAAAGTCCCTAGTAAAAAAGCGATGAGAATAACCCGGAATATCTACGCAGAATTTGATTGGTCCATTTCGTTTTTGGCTCAGTTCCTGATTACTTTTTTTTTAATATAGAAGGACTTCCGTTAAGAATTGAACTTTATTTATTAGCACATAAAAATATAATTAATATTGTATAACAGAAGAATAATTAATGATGTAAATTGTATTTTCTCGATTATAATTCCACTGTTATCTTCAATATAATATCAATATGACGTTAATCTAGCGAACTTTTTATAAAATACATCATCACAACTATTCATAGCTTTTTCAATGTTATCTGAACAAAAAAAAAATAAACTTTTACAAAGGGTTTATCAGATTAATTTATAAAAATTGTTCACTAATAAAAAAAATAAAACAATCTATATTCTTCATCAAATAAAGAACTTAAAATTAGTAAAATTAACCCATTTTCGGCCAAAGGTGCGTAAACGCAGCATTTCAATAAATATGTTTTTATTAACACTGTGACCTATATTTTTCGCTAATTTTATTATTCTGCTATTTTTAAGTGTTCTGGAGACATCTATAAAATATTAGTAATTCAATTGAAGTAATCACTTTCTGTTGAGAAATTTTCAAAATACGCTGGTTTTTTACTTGAAACGGTTATTGACAAATTCGACTTTTTGAAAATGTATAATTATTCCACTTGAGATTAATCATATGTTTTTATAATGGAGTAAAGTTGCAAGATCTGTAAATAAAATAAAAATAAAACAAATGCCATAAGAAAACTTAAAATTTTTTATTTAAATTTAATGGTGAATAATTATTAATAAATTAATAATGGTAGCGTCAAATTAAATAAAATATTATTTTGCATGCACGATACTTTTTTGATGTCTTAATGAATGTAATTTAAGCAAATTTCAATGCAAATAATACCACATTTTATAAAATTTCTATGCTTGGCCTAAAATGGGTTAAACAGTTTCAGAAGTGTCCATTTCTCTAGCCCTCTAAGCGTGTAGAACGTAATATTCCGTTCACTAAGCTCCAGGTTTCACTGCAATATATGCAATGTTTAAGATAATATAATTCTATAGATTTAATAAATTTTCAAAACATTGAAGAATGATTAATACTCTCAAGGGTTACATTCATATTTGTAATTAAATTTTATTTATAATGCTGAAAGAATCATATTTTTTTAGCATTTAAAAGAAAGTGCAGAGAAAACAACATTACAATTTTACCCTTTTTCAAAACGCTCAGAGGGTTAAAAAAGCTTTTCAGCTAAAATTGTGGAATTAAACATAACTTTAAAAGATGTAACATTTACTCAGCCAAAACAATTTCGTTTGAAGTTAAGTGGTTTGCTTGACGTTATGTGATTGAATTTTTTATTAAGAATAACTATTTTTAAAAACTATATCATATATGACAGACGTCTCGGATGATTATACTTTCTTATGAAGTAAAGGAATTTCTGTATTCTAAAAGAAGTATTTATTATCGATAATTTCTTAGTATATAACCTAAATTTTTATAAAATATTTTTTTTAATTTATTTTGTGAAAAAATTGTACAGAAAATCGATTTTTCTAAAGATATTTATTTTATAATTTAAAAATACTAAATGATTATTTGTAATGAACTTTTATGAAAATTATATGTTGTAAAATGTATTTTAAAGTGATGTTTTCATTAAAAATATATTTGCTTTACACTAAAGTTGCATATGCAAAAAATATATATAATATAAATGTACATCATAATGTAAGAAAATTTTCCTTACATAAATGTATTATATTATACAATATAAATATGACGCACATATTTCATTTTTTTAAATTGAACTTAACAGCTAATCGTATTTTTTCGGGTGTCACCGTCAATATAAAATATAATACGTTTTACTCAATATTTTTTATAATATTAATCAATAATTTATGGAATTATTTTTAATATTAAAGATAAATCGTCATATTATCTGAATCAAGTAAAGTGGACAAAAATTAGTAATAATAAACCGTTTCAGATTTATCCATTTATCTTCAGTTTCAAAATAGTTTTCTGTTTTCGAAAATAAACAATTTTTTTTAAACTAAAATGTAACATTTACCCAGCCCACAAAGTTTCATTTGATGTTAATTAGAATCGTGGTTTACATAAAACTATGTGAATGAATCTTTGTATTATTACTATCTTTTCTGATAGAGTACATGCTTTATAATAACGTTTTCCGGTGTTTATTATATTTTATCACGAAATATTTTATTTAAATAAGTATCTTTATCGATTAAATTTAAAACTAAACCATCTAATTGTTATAATAAGATATATATACTTGTTCATTTGGTAAAATTATGTATAGAAAATAAATAAAACGTTTTTTTGTGATGATTTCATTAAAAGTAGAAAATAATTCACAGACAAATTGAAAGTATAATTAATATTGCTCAACATGAATGTAACTTGTAATGTGTATTATATAGTTCGAATATACTTTTTCTTATGAATTATAAATATATACAATATAAATATGAAACAATTTTATTTATTTATTTATTTATTTATTTATTTATTTATTTATTTATTTTACTTTTCTTCACAGTTTATCATTTCGCTCTCAATTGTGCCATATTTTGAAAACAAATAAGTTTTTTTCAAAACCTTTTAAAGTTTTTATGGAATTAATTACAGGATTCTGATTTGAAAAAAAAAATCAAACCATGCAAACCATCGTATTCTTGTCAGTAAATAAAGTACGCAAAATGAATTAATAATATAGTGTTTTAAATGTATTCATTTCTCTAAGTAAATATTTTAAAAAATATAGTTATATTGTGGAAATAAATCAGCTTCGGGAAAAAAGTTACGTTTATTTTCACAAGAAAACTTTGTTTAAAGTAAATAATAATCGTAATTGAAGTAAAATTATGTGAATAAAGCTTTATATTTTTTTCTGAAGAAAAATCGTCTACAGCGCAGATCACATATGATTATTATGTTCTCTCACGCTATGAATAAAACTATCTATCTCTTTAAGAAGTAGAATTTACAGATTACGTATTTAAGAAAACAACTTAATATTTATAATAAGAGATTTTATTTATTTTAATATGCAACAAAATGTACGGAAAACCGATAAAAAAAACTATTTTTCCCAATTTTTAATCCATGGATTTTTTTTTATTTAATGTTGGAAGGAAAAGTGGGGGGGGGGGAAACCAACATTTACGAGGGGGGATGTATAGTGGATACGAGACCTTTACCTTTCAGCGGCGTTGTGAAACACTGTTAATAAAGGTAAAAGGGGGTTCGGCTAGTTTTACTGATTGAACTTTCTTTAAAGTAAATAATTGCTTTTTTTTTTTTTTAATCTAAAATTAAGAATATAATACACACTTTGATAAAGAAAATAGAGAGATAAAATAATTACAAATTTTTTTTTTATTTATTTATATAATGAGAGCATAAATAAAATTATATATATATAGTAACACATTGATTTCTCCAAAATTATCAATTCATAATAAATCATATTCAACACATTTATTTCTCAAGATTATCAATTTATAAGATCAAATTTCTCAAGATCAACAATTTATAAGATCAAATTTTCAACACTAACTCCTTTTAATTTAAAGCACTTAATTATAAAAAAATCATTATTTTACAGCACAGCATTGTATCGTTGTAAAATTAGAGGCAAATATGCCAAGTATTTAAATTTATAAATAAACATGTGAATCTAAGTTAATTCACCAATTTTTATTTTAATAATCAATACGTAAGATTTTTTTGGTTTTTTTCTTTTAAGTTATTCACATAGGCTAGCCAGGGAAAAATATTTTAGAGATATCTCACCAATTGTTCTTCTATTGAAGTTCATCCTTAGACATGATATAGGACATTGTTCATCCTTTCGCGTTATTAAACAGTGGAACTCATAGACGAATTGTTCTTCCCAGTCTGCTGCCAAAGGGGGGTTTCGGGAGACATCATCGTACGGCGCTGGATCGGATCGGCGAGAGCACTTCCATTTCAGCGGGCTCAAAAGCATTCTCCTTGAGGCATACCTTCAGTGGAAATGGCCGGAACTCGCAGAGCTTACGGGCTGGAAGGCGCTAGATCGGATCGGCGAGGGCACTTCTGTTTCAGCGGGCCTAAAAGCATTCTCCTTGCGGCATACCTTCAGTGGAAATGGCCGGAACTCGCAGAGCTTACGGGCTGGAAGGCGCTAGATCGGATCGGCGAGGGCACTTCTGTTTCAGCGGGCCTAAAAGCATTCTCCTTGCGGCATACCTTCAGTGGAGATGGCCGGAATTCATAGAGCGTACGGGCTGGAGGAACTTAGCAAAAAGCTACTTGCATCGATGGAGTTATTCTTCTCAAGTGAAGTAGTACCCCCAAAAAAATGTCTCTTCTTCTTATTATTATTATTTGGACTATATCTCGTCCTGGGCGTTGATATAAAAAAAATGTATTTCTATTGGATGCCCTTTTTGACCTTATGCAAATTTTAGTTCAGTAAACTCCCGTTGGTCAACTCTTTGAACCAATAATAATGTCTTTTTGGGATGTGTTCATTTTGCAGCTGCACGATTTCCCGTGCGGGGCAGTTCTTTGGAAAATGGGTGCGCCTGTCATGCGAGCACTCCTAGAAATAAGATATGAACTTCCTGTTTCCCTAGCTAGCGTCTTCGTAAATTAAAACCTTTAACACTCGTTTGGGTTGATGATCACATTCTGTACATAGGAATAATACATACATATTAAGGAAAACAATGTAACATACATAAATATAATATAACATTAAACCATAAAAAAATAAGTCCAAAGTCCATGTTCTTTATTTAATTATTAAAAATGTGTGAACGATCGTTCCCACATATTTATCACCCGTGAAAAAAGGGAAAAGTAGAGTCCCACGGGTTGGTGAGAGAATTGTGAATATAGTCCTCATAGATACTGTTTCCTTCATGGTGCTTCAGGTTTATGTATTATTGTCCTTCAGAAATCTGTGCACAGAGTTTTAACATTTTTCGTGGCTAGTATAGTCTTATAAAGAATACCAAAAATCCGCGGAATAAAAAAAAAAAAAACACGAAAAGAAACATTTACATGCCGAAAAACCACAAAGAAATAGCAAGGGGGCTCTTTAAATTATGTTATAAATAAATAGGAACATAAATATATACTCATTATTGTTGTACAATACATATTTAAAAGGTTAAAATAAACATGTTCTAGCATAATGCTTTCTTGAATATGAATTTATATAACATACAATGAGACAGAGAGCATTTACAGAGAATTTTATTTACAGAGAGCATTTGACAATCACCCGCGGTTAAGTAGGTTTTGTGCTCATAACAAAAGGGAGCTCCTTTTGTCGTGTACGGGGGAGAAGTACCCCTACAGGGTTCGCTGAGCCACCAGCCTAGACGCGTGGTCCTCCAATGCGTTGCGTAACTGAGGAGCCGCATTGTGCGTTTCACCCTGCTAATGAAATGGTTGCGCCATGATTCTGACGTAACTTGTTTACGTGAGATGCAAGGGAATTAGGTCACCTAGAGATACGTGTGTTTGACGCGTCCATTTTTGAAGTATCCTTTGGTATTTTATTTTATTTATATATATTTAAATTTTAGTGTCAATTAACTTGTTTTTATTTTTGTATGATTATTATTTGTTTTTACACAGAAAGCGGTGGAAGTATGCATGTGCATGCATGTAAAAGCCCTTATGTGTCTTTTTTTTAGGGGGAAAAATGGCGCGACATTTAAAAGTAGCCTAACGGATGTCTTCGTATCCTTGTAATGATAATCGTTGTGAATTACGATACCATTGTGTGTTTACCTTATTTGTAATATATTTTTCTTATTATTATCTTTAATAATTTAGGAATTTTGAAGAATGGTGAGTGTGAGTGTTATTTATATCGCACGCTAGTGTGACTGTGTTGAATCTTTACTTACTGTGTCTGGTAAACATATGTAGTTGAAATTTGTGTGAAAATTTATCTTTATTATTATTAGTGAATGTATATATATCTTTAGTTTTATCTGATTCGTAGACATGTTGCACATCATATTTATTTATTTAAGTATTTATTTATTTATTCTTTATATATATATTTATTTGTTAATTCATTCTGTGTACGATGAAAGCGCTTTACGAAGTACTAATTCTGTGTATTATTATTATTATTATTATTATTATTATTATTATTATTATAAATGTTCTTTGTTAATGTTTCTTTGTTTAATTGATTAACTAATTAATTATTGTTTTTACCCAGTGTTGTTGTTTTAATTAGTGAATATTTAATTTTTAATGTGTATTTTAATTTATCTAATTATGCAAATTTGTTTTGTTTAGAAGAGAAGAAGGTAAGATAATGGGTATTAATTAATAAATGTTTGTTTTGTTCGCTGTTTAATTCTTGTTTCTTAGTGGCCCTCCGCCGACTGTATTCTCATTCCGTGGCGCCCCGGTATAGATTTCTGCCCGCAGATAATCTAAAAGATTGCAGTCAAAGGAGAGCTGTCTTAAAAACTCTGGAGGAAAAATTAAAAGGTAATATGCGTGATTAATTAATAAGTTTTAAAATGTTTAAAATAGTTGAATGTGTGTTTTAATTTAAATATCATTATAGTTGTTGTTATAAATTTATTTTATTTCTTTTTTATAGATGGATTAAGAGTTTTATGGGTAATTATTGTCATAATTTATACACAAATTAACTTTTGTTTAGAAGAAAAAAAAATATTACTAGAAGTTACTTTAAAAACTTTACTTTAAAAACATTACATGCACGTTGATTAGTGGGGGAAATTATGTTAGATATCGGGTTTTAAATTTAAAGTACCAATATCCGTTGAGGAGCTTTACGTAAAAGATATGGTTGTGTTTAATATATTTAGCGTCTATATAGCATATATTATAATAATATTTAGCTTTTAATTATATTTATTTATCGTTTGTCGTCTGTGTGTAATTAGAGTATTTGTAGTCTTATGCAATTTTGATTCCTGTACACATAGCCTACGTATTAATTAATGCGGTTTGCATGTCGGATGGGGTTCAATTTTGCAATATTTTTGAAATAGTTTAAAATAATTTTATAGATTTATTTAAAATGTGGATTTAATAGCGCGCGTTTTCTGTGTGTATTAAATGTGATCTAAAAGTTGTTTGGTAGAGTTTAAATATACGAAATGTCTTTGTTTTTCTGTGATATTAATATTTATTTTTCACTTTAAAGGTACCCTCGTTTGTGAGAGCATAACAGTACTCAGTCGCTGTTTTCAAGAATATGTTTAATGTCTGATAGCAGAAACTGTGAGCTAAAGTTTATCTCCCCATATGTCAGTTGATCAAGGCCCTGGAAGAAGGTATCCTACATTTTTTTTTTTCTTTATTCTTTTCTTCCATTCTTCTTTAAGTGGGAGTGAGTTGCTACTGCAGCATGATGTCATTGTGGGGGAAAGGGGGTGTATGCTTGTGCTACTTTGTATGTAGTATGTGTGTTGATGTTTAAAAGTGGTTTTGAGTGGTGTATGAAATAAGGGGAGTGCATTGTAACGCCTATTCTCATGAGCTTGTAGCATTTCTTATAAATTTGCGTATGTTAATGAGGGGTGTGTTTGGTTGTTGTATGAAAGAGCATATTATTATATGCTGTAAGGAAGACGTGTGTGTGTGTTGCATTTTATTATCCTAATGTTGAAAATGTTAAAATGGTGGTGGTGGTGGGGGGGGGGGGGTTATGAATGTGCTTATCTTGTTAATGCAAATTATTTTAATTCAAATTACATGAATCGCTGATGCGGGGGTTATCGATATATGAGGGAAAAGAAAATTGAAATTTTATTTATTATTATTATTATTATTGTTATTTTGAAATAAAAAAATAAAAGAAGGAGAATTATTGACGTACTTTAATTATCTAATTTCAGTTTCAAAGTTGGTCTTAAATTTAATTAATTAATATTTGTGCAATATAGAAGAGGGGGGGGGTTACATATGAATTCTTTTTATCTTATAATTAATTGTGAGGACTGAAATATTATTTCATTTATTTATTTTTGTTTTTGATGAAAGGTTAAAATTAAGTGTTGCACAGTGTCATATGTGAATCTTATTAAACTTAACTTTAAAAAAAGGGGGGGAGGGGGGAAAGTGTTGATTTTACGTAATTAGGTACCGTAAATTATCTTCTTAAAATTATTATTATTAGTGCTGGGAAGCGTGAATTTATTTATTTATTTAATTTAATTTTTATTTATTTATGTATTTATTTTTATTTATTTGTTTGTTTATTATTATTATTATTATTATAATTATTTTTGCATGTTTGTGTAAAAGTGTAAAAGTGTTTAGAAATTTAATTATTGATTTATTAACCTAGTGGGGGGGGGGGGGGGAATGTAATAAAGTGTTTGTTACCTGTCTTTTTTTTTGTATATGTTTAAACGGGAGTGGTGGGGGGGGGAATTGATAAAGTAAATTTTCCTATGTTTGCTTCATATTGAATGATTTGTGTAAATCGAAAAATGTGGGAGAGTTGATTTTGTTGTGTATTTTATTTATTTATTTATTTGATTATTATTTATATTAGTATTATCAGTGTTGTTATTATTATTACTATTATTTATAGTTGTTAAAAATTATTTGCGTTACTCGTATACCTTGGGTATGTATAGTTTTGAGACATGAATTTTAATAGGTCGGAGGTCTGCGCGGTTTTCATTACTTATCAAATAATTATCGTTTCTGAAAATTCTTTTTATAGTGTAGGGGCCCGAGAATTTAGGTTCCAACGCGTTAGGGCGGATTAATTGTTTAAGGTACACTTCTGTGCCGATTTGAAAATTCTTGTGCTTAATCGCAGAATTTTTATTATATTCTAAATTAATTTTTGCCTGATTCTCCTGGGAAATTTTCTGCACTTCTTGTATATGAGAAAGCCTGTCTTTTACAAAATCACTAAGGTTTTCTATATTTTGGATTTTAAAGTTAGTGAAAGGATTGCGAATTTCTCTTGCGAAAAAGAGTAAGGAAGGTGAGAATCCCGTTGCCCTGTTAACCATAGTGTTGTGTGCTAAGACAAAAAAATCAATTCTTAGATCCCAATCGAAAGAATTTTGTGACATAGCAGCTAGAGAAGCTTTCATGTCGCGATGTGTTCTTTCAAGAAGTGATTGCGATGCAGGCAAATAAATGGAACCGTACTCTGGTTCTATGTTTAAATTTTGTAGGTAGTGTCTGAGATCAGTTGATCTGAAATATTTTGCGTTATCCATTCCGATTTTTTTTACCAATCCGAAAGTACTAAAGTATTTGTTTAGAGCATTTATAATTGTTTTAGTCTCTATATTTCTTAACGGTATAGCTTGTAGGAATCTTGACGATGAGTCAATGATCGTTAAAATGAATTTATTTTGACGAAAAGTCCGAGGCAAGGGGCCAACAGCGTCGATTATAGCCTTAGTTCCTGGGACATAGTTTTTCTCAATTGTTTTAATGGGTAATTTAATAGTGTTGTGTTGTTTGAATGTGTTGCATTGAATGCATGCCGTGCAGAATTTTTTTATATTTTGGTACATACGATACCAATAAAATCTTCTTTTTATGAGTTCATATGTTTTTTTGAATGCATAGTGAGATGAGTGTGCACTGTTCATGATGTGAATTTTGAGCGCGTCGGGTGCTATGTAAAGTTCTTCCTTATCTGTGGCTGTATTGTTATTTAAAATTAATACATTGTTTTGATTTAGGGCGTATTTTTTAACTTTTTTGTTCTGTTTATTGTGTTGTAAGTCGTGTATAATTTGAGCTAATTTGGTATCTTTTAGCTGTTCGATTTTTATGTTATTTTCAGTTAAATTTTGGTCGACTTGAAATAAATCTGTGATTAATGAGTGAGTTGTATTCAGATTGTTAATGTTGCGCGAAACATAGTCGGCTGGGTTGATAATGCCTGGTAGATGAGTTGTGTCGAAATCAAATTGTTGTAAGTCTAGTAGCCATCTAGCAACGATGTCTGATTGTTTATCGAGGTTAACGTGTTGTGTAAGTGCTTTCGAATCAGTCAAGATATGGAATTTTTTTCCCAAAAGGATATTTCTAAAATACATTACTGATTCGTGCAGTGCTAGTAATTCTAATTTTATGCTTGGGTATCGTAATTCTGTATCTTTAAGTTTACGCCCTGTGAATTCGATGGGGATGAGTTGATCGTTATGTTTCTGTGCTAAAATTCCGCTTGTTGCGACCTTTGAACAGTCCGTGATTAAATAGAATTCCTTATTATGATCTGGTGGGTGAATCGTTGGTTGTTTTAAAATTATGTCTTGTATGGTCTCAAACGCTTTTTGTGTTTGTGTATTCCAGTAAAATTTTGTGTTTTTTTTAGTTAAGTTTGTTAAAGGAGTCATAATATGCGCGAATTTATGTATTGTGGATTTAAAATAAGTGCAGAGTCCGATAAATGCTTTAACCGCTTTTTGTGATTTTGGTACTGCAAATTTTGAAATTTTAATGATGTTTTTATCTGATGGCGCATATCCTTTTTGATTAATTTTATATCCTAGGAACTCAATTTCTGATTGGTATAGTTTAAGTTTAGTGGGTTCTATAGTGAGATTAAATTTTTCTAGTTGTGTAAGAATGTCGTGTAATGCATCGTGCATCTGCTGAATATTTTCGCACGCAACTATAACATCGTCAATAAAATATTTAATGTTATGTTTTTCTTTGAGGGGGCCTAGTACTTTATCAATTAGTCTGGCAAATTGTCCGCTTGAGATTTTTGTTCCAAAAGGGAGGCGGTTTATGGCAAATTGAGAATCTTCTGTCACAAATGCTAGTTTATGCTTATCTTGCTCTCTCAATTTGATTTGGAAAAAAGCCGAATGTAAATCCATGACAGTGTAAATTTTTTTTCCTGAAACATCTGTGAGAATTTGTTTTATGTCTGGGACAGGGTACGGATCGCTTTCTAAGATGTTGTTGAGAAGTCTATAATCTATTGCCATGCGATATTTTATGTGTTTAGGGTCATTAGTTTTGGATGTGGATGTTTTTTTAACGAAAATGATAGGAAATGCATAATCTGAATTAGTGTGTTCTATTATTCCCGCTTCTAGGAGGTTTTTAATTTCTTTATTTGCGAATTCTTTAACATTATACGGGATTTTGTAAGGTTTAGTTTTAATAGGGAAATTATGTTGTAAGTTAAATTGTGGAGTTATGACTGATGTTTCACCGAGAGTTTTGTAAGATTTTGAAAAAGCTGTCGCGTGAGACAATAATATTTCTATAACCTTTTCCTGTACCTCGGGTTCTAAATGTTTAACGTCAAAGTCGTTTCTAGAAAGATCTCGTATTCGCATTTCTTTAATTTCATTTAATGTAAGATTGTTTATTTCATATAATTTATCATTGTTATTATTTGTTTCATTTTGCTCTTGTATGTCATATTGTGTGTAAACTTTTCCTACGTGGGTTTTTTTTCTGAGGTTTATATTTCTATTGGTTGTGTTTTTAGCTAATAGGTGAATAATATTATCCTTATTGGTTTTATGTAGGGATCTACACATTTCAATACTATGTCTTTTGAAGTTTGGTTCAAAAAAAATTTCTTTTGTGTCTGTAATTTTGGGATATTTAATTTTAATTAGTTTAGTTTCATGTGGTTTGAAATGTACTGTCTCTTTAATTTTTGCATTTAAATGCGTTATCTTTTCGTTTTGATTTTGTGAATTATCCATTATGTTGTTTTCGTCAATTCTGTATGTGTTGTTGAGTGTAGGATTATGTAAGTGGTTAATTTGTGAATCGTGTGTGTTTTCTGAATTGTTTAAGTGTATGAGAGTGTCTTTAATTTTTAAAGTATAGTTGTTACAATCAAATATAATTTGGTTGTTTTTAAAAAAATCAAAACCTAGAATCGCGTCGTAATCTCTGTTAAAATTATGAGATGTAACATAAAATATTCCGTTCAAGAATAATTTATTCACTTTAAATTTGAATTGTACGCAGTGTTTGAACGGTACTTCGCGGTTGTTGATTGTCGTTATCTTTACGTTGTTCGAAAGATATTTTATTTTGATGTTTGTTTCTTTAATTTTGTTAAATATACTTGGTGATAGAAGACTAATACTTGCCCCGGTGTCCAGCAAATTTGAAATATTAATATTTTTTATATTAAAAGTCCAAATGGGAAGTTCGTCTTTAATATTAGAGTTACAGCTGGATACGTATTCAATTTTTGTTTTCTTTTTCTTCTGTAAATTGTCCCTGCGAATTTTTCTGGTATATATAATTAAATTTTGCAACTTGTTCGATGTTTTTATTTTTATGTTATATTTTAGGGCATTTCTTTCTGCGAGGGACCTACGTGTATACTTTGAAGTTAGGTTGGTAGGCCCCTTTAGTAGTTTAAACGTCTTTTTTGCTGCCTCTGCCTATGGTGTCTTTGATTATTGTTTTGGTTACTTTCATTTGGAAAAGTAATTGTAGGTTGTGTCTGCATAGCTATAGGTGTTTGTTGTTGTTGTTGTGTATCGATTTGTTGAAAATTTTGGTTCGGTAGCATGAGCTGATGAGCGTTACCTGCTGACGCTGAAGGGTTAAATTGTGTTGGGATCATGAGCTGGTGAGCGTTACCTGTTGACGCTGAAGGGTTAAATTGTGTAATTGAGTTGTAATCTTGATTTGGGGATTGTGTTTGCATTACATGTGTTTGTTGAGGAATATTATAAAAGGGCTGAGCAAAATTTTGAATTGGATAATTATAATTATGATTGTAAGTCCTGGGTCTGAAATTTTGTTGATAATTTGGTCTCTGATAAAAGTGACGTGGTGTATTGTTTTGGAATCTAGGATTGTATGTGTGTGAGTTTGTCTGAAATCTTGGACTATTAAATCGAGTGTTACGTGGTGTGAATGTTCTGTTTGCTGGGTTTTTTGAGTTATAGAAACAATCTTGCGTTTTGTGGTTTGGTTTTTCGCATATGTAACAATATAATTTATTGTTTTCCTGTTGATTTTGTTGTATAGAATCATTAGATCTAAGAGAGTTTACCTGTTCTTTTATCTCTTGAATCTGTTTATTATGCTGTTCTGATAATTCTATTATCGCATCGTAAGTTGTAGAGTTACTTTGTGTTTCTATATTGTTTAATTCGGAGAATTTTTTGTTATTTAACGCAATCTCGATCTTTTTAGCCATTGTTACGGCGGTTTCAAAATTATCTGGCGGGAATTTTTGGAGCTCAAATGAAATATCAGGTCTTAGTCCCTCAATAAATTTTGATAATTTAATTGTGTCTAAGAATTCGATTGCACCTTCTTTTGATGCATGCCCTGAACTCGCCAGATATATGTGAGCTGCTAGGTTGAATTTTTTTGTGAAGTCTGCCACCGTTTGATTAGGCATTTGTTTGGACTGGATGAATTTATCTTGCGCTAACGTGAATGATTTCTCTGCTTTAAATAATGCACGGATTTTATTTTTGAAATCATCGTATTTTTTTTCGTCGCGCAGGCCAGGGGTGTTTATTAAGATCTCTTTAGCAAGGCCTGATAATTTCGATTTGAAAAAAATTAATTTTAAGTTTTCAGGAATATTAGCTGCGTTGGCTATTTCGTCAAATTGAGAAATGAAATAATTTATTTCTTGTTCTGGTTTTCCTTCGAAGTTTTGAACACTTGCTAGTAGCGTGTCTACGCTAATTGTTACTTTATTATCCTCCATATCTGGATCTTGTTGCTGAGGTTGTATAATTATTGGGTCTGGCTGGTGTTTTACACTACGACCTCTGCGTGGCATTTATTCCGATTTTTCTATTTATTATTATTATTAATATTATTTGGGTTAATTGGCACAAGATACATATATATAACAATCATGAATAGCATAATATGAAAAAGAGATAAAAAAAAATACCCTATATTGAGATATAAATAAAATAAATAAATATATATATTTCACGAGTAATTATCATGAGCCCTTTGTTATTTCTTTGTGTATTAATACGAAAATATGCTGTGCTGTGATTGCTGAATTTTATTGATGTAATTATTATTATTATTATTTTATATACTGCTATGATAATAAAATTTATGCATAGAAAAAAAGATGATCTGTACAGAGTAAAAGATTATTAAAGATAAAAGTTCGATCTCCTGGATTAAAATAGGCACCAGAAAAAGAGTAAATGTTGGAAGGAAAAGTGGGGGGGGGGAAACCAACATTTACGAGGGGGGATGTATAGTGGATACGAGACCTTTACCTTTCAGCGGCGTTGTGAAACACTGTTAATAAAGGTAAAAGGGGGTTCGGCTAGTTTTACTGATTGAACTTTCTTTAAAGTAAATAATTGCTTTTTTTTTTTTTTAATCTAAAATTAAGAATATAATACACACTTTGATAAAGAAAATAGAGAGATAAAATAATTACAAATTTTTTTTTTATTTATTTATATAATGAGAGCATAAATAAAATTATATATATATAGTAACACATTGATTTCTCCAAAATTATCAATTCATAATAAATCATATTCAACACATTTATTTCTCAAGATTATCAATTTATAAGATCAAATTTCTCAAGATCAACAATTTATAAGATCAAATTTTCAACACTAACTCCTTTTAATTTAAAGCACTTAATTATAAAAAAATCATTATTTTACAGCACAGCATTGTATCGTTGTAAAATTAGAGGCAAATATGCCAAGTATTTAAATTTATAAATAAACATGTGAATCTAAGTTAATTCACCAATTTTTATTTTAATAATCAATACGTAAGATTTTTTTGGTTTTTTTCTTTTAAGTTATTCACATAGGCTAGCCAGGGAAAAATATTTTAGAGATATCTCACCAATTGTTCTTCTATTGAAGTTCATCCTTAGACATGATATAGGACATTGTTCATCCTTTCGCGTTATTAAACAGTGGAACTCATAGACGAATTGTTCTTCCCAGTCTGCTGCCAAAGGGGGGTTTCGGGAGACATCATCGTACGGCGCTGGATCGGATCGGCGAGAGCACTTCCATTTCAGCGGGCTCAAAAGCATTCTCCTTGAGGCATACCTTCAGTGGAAATGGCCGGAACTCGCAGAGCTTACGGGCTGGAAGGCGCTAGATCGGATCGGCGAGGGCACTTCTGTTTCAGCGGGCCTAAAAGCATTCTCCTTGCGGCATACCTTCAGTGGAAATGGCCGGAACTCGCAGAGCTTACGGGCTGGAAGGCGCTAGATCGGATCGGCGAGGGCACTTCTGTTTCAGCGGGCCTAAAAGCATTCTCCTTGCGGCATACCTTCAGTGGAGATGGCCGGAATTCATAGAGCGTACGGGCTGGAGGAACTTAGCAAAAAGCTACTTGCATCGATGGAGTTATTCTTCTCAAGTGAAGTAGTACCCCCAAAAAAATGTCTCTTCTTCTTATTATTATTATTTGGACTATATCTCGTCCTGGGCGTTGATATAAAAAAAATGTATTTCTATTGGATGCCCTTTTTGACCTTATGCAAATTTTAGTTCAGTAAACTCCCGTTGGTCAACTCTTTGAACCAATAATAATGTCTTTTTGGGATGTGTTCATTTTGCAGCTGCACGATTTCCCGTGCGGGGCAGTTCTTTGGAAAATGGGTGCGCCTGTCATGCGAGCACTCCTAGAAATAAGATATGAACTTCCTGTTTCCCTAGCTAGCGTCTTCGTAAATTAAAACCTTTAACACTCGTTTGGGTTGATGATCACATTCTGTACATAGGAATAATACATACATATTAAGGAAAACAATGTAACATACATAAATATAATATAACATTAAACCATAAAAAAATAAGTCCAAAGTCCATGTTCTTTATTTAATTATTAAAAATGTGTGAACGATCGTTCCCACATTTAAGTACACCAAAAAAGTGTTTGGAAGTTCCCGTTATCAATGGTACATCTTATTAAACGAATTTATACGTGATACGTCCTCTGAAATTAAATTCAAGTTGAAAATATTTTATTAATATTATATAACATAAGTTCAACTAGTAACGTGTATAAAATGCCTTTATATTTTTTTCCTTGTTTTACGATATAGATATGACCGAAACTTGGAAATATACTTTAAATAAAATAATATAAAACATCCTGTTTTCCGCAGTAATTAAAATATGTAATAAAAAATAATAAAGTGTTTTAGAGTTATACATTTCTCTGAATAAACAATTTATAAGTATGTTATATGCATTTACATGAACATGTTTTAAGAAAATGTAATATTTATTCAGCCAACAAAGCTTTGTTTAGTGTTAATTTAAATCGTGGTTCTCGTTAAATTACTTGAATGAGCCACTGTTTTATTACTATCGTTCCAGAAAAACTGCTTCATATGTAATAAAGATTTCGGATGCTTATGCTGCTTTCTCACGAAATAAGGAAGTTTATACATTGTTTCAAAAAGTATCTTTTATTGATTACTTTTTAGAAGAAACAACAAACTGCTGTAATAGTAGTTTTTCTTTTATTTAGTAAAATTAATGCACAGAAATTCGATATTCTTTAACGCTATGCAAAGTTTTAATTAAAAAATACTTTGTAACAATTGATATATTTTTATTTTTACTCAAAATAGTACAGCGTGTCCAAGAAAGGTCATTATCATTCTAAACATTAATAACAAAAATATTAACAGGTGAATTGAAATACAGTTTGCTGCAAAAGAAAGTCGAAATAAAAGAGTTTTTTCACAGTACCTTCAATGCAGATGTACGTGAGCTCCGTTAGTAGCACGAAAAATATCGAGCCCGTAGTCGATTTCCCTCGAAGTGTTTTTTAACATTTGTGGGGTAACAGTGAGGATTGATGAGTGATGATTTCATGATTTGTCATTTCATACCTCAGGCAATTGATAGGAGAAAAAACTCTTGGATTTCTTCATTCTTTTGGAAAAAACTGCATTGCATTTCACCTGTTAGTATTTTTGTTATTAATTTTTAGAATGATAAAGACCTTTCTCGAACACGCTGTATTTATTGCCGCATTTTCATTGAACTTGAAATATATTTAAGAAGATAAATATACGGGGTGTCCCAAAAGTCCTTGACACATTTTAAAATTCAATAAAAGATCAAGAAATTGGCGTACGAGAGTGCGGTTTGGACGAAAATGCTACTTATGATCTGGAATTTTGTTTAAGCAAACAAAAAAATTAATTCCAAAATATCTCATAAATGGCGCTTCTTCTGCAAAGTTATCAAATAGGTAGAATTAGTGATGGGAGTATTCGAATTCAAAATGTCTGTGTTCTCGTTTCAGCCAAGTTCTCAAGTGGTCACGATTTCAGACAGGAGTATTCGAATACAAGTCACCTGGCATCTATATCGGCGACGAAAACTGCTGTTTTCGACTGTATTCAGTATTCAGTTCACATAGCTGGAGTTTTTTATGGTTTCATAAGGTGCGCCAGAGAATGCTAGACTACTCGGCGCTGTTTGATACTTTTCTCTGGAATTTTGGGGTTAGCAGGATGATCTGCGCTCGTTTAGTTTTGAAATTTAGTTTTATTTTTTTTAAGCGTACAATCAATTCAACTAATATACATATATACTTTTAGTTAAATCGATCATATGGATTTTAATTTAAGAAAACGATTATAATGAATAACATTCTGTGAATTTGTATTTAAGAAACGTAAATATAATTCTTTTTTTATTAAATTTTTAAAAATTTTACGATCAAAGTAATTACTCATAATAGAAAATAAAATTGTACGTTCGTAAAAAAAAAAAAATCTTGATTTCGCTAATTAAAGAAAAATTGCTTACTTTTACGGGCTGTAACGATTTCATTAAATCTCTCACAGTCTGCTAATTAGGCAGAGTAATCAAAGATAGAAGTTCCCAAGAGTTGGAAAACTTTTCTCACGCTTCGCTGTGGTGTTACAAGAATGTCGCTTACTACAATAGGAAAAGATGAGCTTCGATCAATCTTGTGAAACTGAAATTGCTAGACAGCAAACATTTCTCTGATCTGTCCGACTACATGTGAGGTCTCGAATCGTGAGAAAATTGCCCGTGTGAACATTCTAAAGTTCAGGAAGACCTCCCAAAAGAATGGTTTATCCAATGACTTAAAAACCGAAACTAATGGCGTAAACTAAAACTTTTTTGATTGGTGATCGGAGAATCTTTGTTCGAGCAAGCGGACCGGAAAAGAGAATCGAGGGGAAGTTAGTTAGAGTTTGAAGGGAGAGAGTGTTGGTAGAGAAACACTCATCTCAGGACGGATCCCCATCTTAGTAGAGAAGGAAAGGTTTGCTGACAGATTTTCAAAAGAGAGAGGATTTCTTTGAAGACAACGGCAAGGCCGTCGTTTGAACTTTTTGTGAGGAGTGAAAAAGATACTCCGGTTGGATGTTAAGATTTCAAATTACTGCACAAGACTGGACTCTTTTGATTTATAAATTGATTACAAGTTGAAACGAAACCAGCTGAAAAAAATTGTTGTAATGAGTTGTAAATATGAAGAAATTCGAGAACAATTTTTGAATAAAATTTGTTTCGAAGTAACATATTGAAATAAATCCATGTCAAAAGGCCACACGCTACCCCTTTTTAAATTATAACATCATGGATTCATTATAGGGCGTATGCAGGGGAGGGCCGGTTCTTCGCCTTCTAAATCTTAGAAAATAATAAGATATAACTTGCAATACTAAGAGACATGGACGTCGGCAGAATTATACATTGGGAAGGGCAAGATTTTGGAACACGTGTGGCAATGGCCTACAATCTAGTCTGCTTTTAAAATTGCAGAATATAAAGAGGAAATAATCTAAACTAAGATTTTTTTTGTCAGAGTTATCATGCAAGATAATTTTTAAACTTATCAACATAAAAAGCAATACAAGAATTTATCATTTTAAAAACACAAATTGCACAAATTGTGCTTATTAGTTGCTAAAATCAGTGTAAAAATTGTTTTAAACTCATAAAAGAGCTAAAATCCTACATGTTTCGGCTTTAAACTTAAAGCCATTATCGGGGAAGAGGAACAACACAAACGACTATTGATCTTTTAATTTTCGACACGAGAAAACTGAAATCAACAGTATGGAAAAATTTAAATAAAATAAGCGGGCGCTCTCTGTTGCCAAAGAGCGAAAAACAAAACAAGGAATTAACAAGGGGTTAAAAATGTATCCCATAAACTAGGTATGTTGAAAGAAAAGTTATCATTACAAATACAATCTTTTCTAATTTTAATTTCCAATGATTCCCTAATGGCGGCTTTAAATGGGTTATTGAACCTATGGATAATTCTTGCTTTATCGAAATTAATTACAGTATCATTATTTTTAGCGTAAAACCGGGAGAGTGCAGTGGATAACTTTCCAAATTTTATGTCGTTTTTATTCTCTTTTAACCTTTCCAAAAACTTTCTCAGAATTTAATAAAACTTTATATTCAGTTAGTCCCTGATATAAATTGGTGCTGATTAGTTTTTGGTAAAAATCGCCGAGCAGGTGGCGCTGCTATGCAGCATTTTTCGCGATCTCCGCAATAGCTCTATCTCAAGAACTATTGCTCGGAATTTAATAAAACTTTATATTCAGTTAGTCCCTGATATAAATTGGTGCTGATTAGTTTTTGGTAAAAATCGCACAGCAGATGGCGCTGCTATGCAGCATTTTTCACGATTTCCGCAATAGCTCTATCTCAAGATCTAATGCTCGTAATTTAATAAAACTTTATATTTAGTTAGTCTCTGATATAGGTGCTGATTAGTTTTTGGTAAAAATTGCCCAGCAGGTGGCGCTGCTATGCAGCATTTTTTGCGATTTCCGCAATAACTCTATCTCAAGAACTAATGCTCGGAATTTAATAAAACTTTATATTCAGTTAGTCTGTGATATAAATTGGTGCTGATTAGTTTTTGGTAAAAATCGCCTAGCAGGTGGTGCTGCTATGCAGCATTTTTCGCGATTTCCGCAATAGCTCTATCTCAAGAACTAATGCTCGGAATTTAATAAAACTTTATATTCAGTTAGTCTCTGATATAAATTGGTGCTGATTCGTTTTTGGTAAAAATCGCCCAGCAGATGGCGCTGCTATGCAACATTTTTCACAATTTTCGCAATAGCTCTATCTCAAGATCTAATGCTCGTAATTTAATAAAACTTTATATTTAGTTAGTCTCTGATATAGGTGCTGATTAGTTTTTGGTAAAAATTGCCCATCAGGTGGCCCTGCTATGCAGTATTTTTTGCGATTTCCGCAATAGCTCTATCTCAAGAACTAATGCTCGGAATTTAATAAAACTTTATATTCAGTTAGTCTCTGATATAAATTGGTGCTGATTAGTTTTTGGTAAAAATCGCCCAACAGGTGGCGCTGCTATGCAGCATTTTAGGATTTACACGATTTTAGCGATAGTCATATCTCAAGAAATAATGCACGGAATTTAATAAAACTTGAGTTTCAGTTAGACCTTGATATAAATTGGTGCTGATTTCTTTTAGTGTATGCGAAACCGGTGTGAGATAGAAGAAAGTTTTGGGATTGACACATCCGACTATTATTTAAATAGTGTGATCATTTAAAATAAATTTGCCGATATATGGACCACAAACGACCAAACTGTTCAAGGAAACTGGGTGTCGTTTGTTAATGTTTCATAGCATGGACTCGAAAATGGGTAATGAGCTCTCTCGTAACTAGCTCTCTCATAGTTACGGTTAAAGTGCCAGAATTTAGAAAATGTCAAATGGCAACACACATTTGTTTTACTCGCATAATGATCTTCAATGTGCAAAAAAATGAATGGCGTTAAAAAAAATGTTAGAGAAACGTCGGTAGCATAATAAATTTTCTATTTTTATAAATTGTTAAATGAGTCTTCAATAATGGAAAAAAAGTTTAGTGACAGCTTACCTGAAATTTTCCTTTTGCGCTTAGAGTATTCCACAGTATTACACTGTTGTTTATCCTATCGATTCACTGACGTATCACTGTTTTGAAGTAATAAACATTATTAGTAGAAATATAATAAATTGCGTGAAATATTATTATTGTAATTCTTGACATTATATGTACATTTGTATCGCGTTTGGAGGCTGCTTAAAAGTGCTCCAATTTTACATTATATTTGAGATATTTACAAGGGCGTTTTCACTGTTCGGTTACATTTTAGATACTGAGAGATTGTTATTGAGTTCAGTTCACACGCGCGGGATATCGGTTGAAGGTTGAAGTGGGGCTGTCTGGCGTATTTCTTAGTTGATTAGATTCGATGTGAGGTCTGGTTTTATTCACTTTGGTTCTCAGCTGCGTTCATCACTTGAAGTACTTATAGTTCATTGGGGTCTGGTTTGTAACATGTTCTAGCTGTTCTCTCGATCGTTCACAACATGTGGAGATTATTAACGGCATAAAAAGGTTTCTCCGTCACTCCCTGGTAATCTCCTGTGTGGGGAATGGTTGAAGGTTCAGTTTCTTACGGTGTTTTTCGTACACAGGTTTGGGAGTGGGTTTGGTGAGGGTTTCGGCTATCATTTCTTCACTGGGGCAGTATTGTAAGTCAATTTTTCCTTCTTCTTTCATCAGTTTGATGTTGTGGAAGCGTATGTCGATGTGTTTGGATCGCTTAGTATCTTTATCATTTTCAGTCATTTTTATACAGGACATATTATCCTCAAATATCGTGATGGATAGTTTTTGTGGAATGTTGAGGTCGCTAAGTAAGTTTGGTATCCAACTTAATTCTTGTGCTACGTTGCTAGCTGAAACGTATTCAGCTTCAGCTGACGAAAGTGCTATGCAATTCTGCCTTTTTGTGATCCAGTAAATCGGCGATTTTCCTAGCATGAATAGATTTCCTGACGTTGATTTACGTGTTTTCAAGTCACCAGCCCAGTCTGCATCGGCGTATGCTGTTAAGATGGGCTTGCTGTTTGCGTTAAGAGTCAATTTCAAATTTTCTGTAGTTTTAAGGTATGAAATGATTCTTTTCACTGCTGTCCAGTCCTTTTGGCGTGGTGCTTCGTTTCTACGACATAATATGTTGACTGCTGCAGATATGTCAGGACGCGTGATTGTTGATATGTAAAGTAATGTGCCTGTGGCTTGTGGATATTTCGTGTTATTAGGTAAAAGATTATCGTCGTCCTCAAGTCTGTTGAATCCAGCAATCATGGGTGTGTAATGAGGTTTCATGTCATTTAGATTCAGTTTTTTCACTAGTTCGTGTATTTTATTATTTTGATTTAGATAATATGTATCGTTGATTTTATTAATGTTTATGCCTAGGTAATTATTCACTTCTCCTAAGTTTTTCAGTTCATATTCCTTCTCAAGTTGGTTTATTGTTTCTTCGATATCACTGTCCTTTCCTGCTATCAGGATATCATCTACGTAGATGATGATATATATCGGATTTTCTTGATTTGATTTAAAGTACAGATATGGATCATTTTTGCTCTGTATGAAATTATTGTTTGTGAGTGTTTCCGATATTTTGGTGTACCAGGCCTTTGCGGCTTGCTTAAGACCGTAGATGGCCTTTTGAAGTTTACAAACTTTTCTTTCATCGCCGGGTTTAATATACCCGTCTGGTTGACTCATATAAACAGTTTCAGTTAATTCACCATGCAAAAAGGCTGTGATGATGTCAACATGTTTCACGTTCAAATTTTTGTGCAATGCAGAGATGAGAAATGCACGTATTGTAGCGTACGAAACTACAGGTGCGAAGGTTTGATCATAGTCAATTCCGAATATTTGACTATATTCTTGTGTTACTAAACACGCTTTATAGCTTTGAACATTTCCTAAATTGTCCTTTTTTAGTTTAAAAGTCCATTTGGAACCGATAATTTTTGTTCCGGGTGGTGGATCTGTTAAAATCCAAGTGTTATTTTTTCTTAGGCATTGGATTTCACTTTGTGTTGCTTTTATCCAGTTTTGTTTATCATTAGTATTTTCCATTTTTTCGATATCTTCCCCATTTTCGGGAATGTTTTCAGATGAACTATTTATGAGACAAACATATCTGTCAGGAGGAACGCCTCTATTTGTCCTATTAGACCTTCTTGGTTCAATTGGTTGCTGTTTGGGCTCGTATGGTGTCTCCTCGCTGTCAAGCTTTATTTCTAAGTGATTTTTATGTGTATCCGGTAATTGTGTATTGTCATCGGATGTTTTTGTGGTGTTTTGTATCTCCTCAATGTTATCTGAGTGTACATTTTCATTTTCAAGAAATTTCACCGTTCTCGCTATTATAATTTGTTTTCCTTGTGTGTGAATTCTATAACCAGTCGATCGTGTGTCATAACCTACGAACGTTCCGGTTTGAGCCCTGTTATCAAGTTTTCCTCTATTTACTTTATCGACATAAAATAGCGCTTTACAACCGAATGTTCTTAAGTGTTTTAAATTCGGTTTAACTCCTTTTCATAATTCGTAAGGTGTTCTATTGTTATTTGCTTTGGTTGGGAGACGGTTTTGTAAGTATGTTGCGGTGTTTATGGCTTCACCCCAGAAATGTTTGCTTAATTTTGCTTGTGATAGCATACTTCTAGTCATATCTAATAAACTTTTATTTTTTCTCTCCGCAACTCCATTCTGGCTCGGATTATGCGGGACAGTCAATTGGTGTAAAATTCCGTTCTGTTTTAAGTATTCATCTATCTCTTGATTTACATATTCACGACCGTTATCCGATCTAATTTCCTTAGGTTTTTTACCGAACTGATTGTATATCATCGTTATATACTCTTTTATCTTTTCAGCAACTTCGCTCTTTTTAGATAATAAATATATCGTAGTATATCGGGAATAATAATCAATAAGAGTCATAAAATAAATTTTTCCGCCTAAAGTCGGTGTATCTAAAGGACCACATACGTCACTGGATCAAATCCAAATCCACAATAATAATGTGGATAAGATCCACAATATTAGTAGCTCGGTTTGTAGCTGATTTAGGATACCGCATGTTAGTTAATTCAGTTTCGACTCAAGTTACGCATGTTTTATTTTGATGTTTACAATTTCCTATCTTTATTTCGTCCGCAAGTTGATTTGTTATTATAGATTTAATCGCGTCGTAATCTCTGTGACCGAGTCTGCGATGCCAGAGATCTATGCATTGTTTGCTGTCACAGTTATACGTTATGTTTACATAATTTTTGGTTCTTCCACATCGTCCATTTCCTCAATAATGTATAAATTTTTCACATTTTTCGCCCTGATATATATTTCTTCATCAAAGATCAAATCGCATTTATTATCGTCGAAGATTAGTTTACACCCGTTTTTAGCGGCTTTAATAACAGAAATTAGGTTCGACTCTAAGTCTGGGACATAAAGCACTTCGCGTAATATCGTTAGTTTTTGTTTTCCTTCGGGGGTTAATGTTTTTATAAAAACTACTCCTGAACCTAACTCTGTCAGTTTATTACTATTCGCGATCGTTACTGAAGTTTTATTATAATCAATAAATTTACTAAATAGACTTTTATCGTTACAAATGTGCGAAGTAGATCCTGAATCGAGAATCCAGTTATTTTTGCCTACTTTTTCGGTGATTAATGCTTTATTTTGCGTTAGATCATTTCCGTATTTTCTTTTGTTTGGAATTTTGTTTTCCCTATGATTTTCGGTTTTTTTATAAAATAATGAAGATGAGAAATTCTTTTTATTTTTGAATTGATTGTTACGAGGATTTCCGGATTGTACCGTGTTTCTGCTCTTGTAGTGCCAGCATTCGTTAGTGGAATGATTTTTCATTTTACAGTTGTTGCAATATTTTTGTTCTCTTCTATTTTCAGTGTGTGTATATCTGCTACTTGTTTTAAATGCTCTCCATTGTTGTTATATCCGCTATGTGATTGTTCTGGCATTTCATGTCTACGATTATATTCATCCGTTAATTTGTTTTTGATAAAATCAGGGTTGAGCTCATTTTCCGGTCTAGCTTCCGACGCGGTTATCAAAGTATTGTAACTGGGGGGAAGAGAACACAGAAATAGCGCGGAAATATGTGAATCGCTGATATTTTCTCCAATGGCATTAAGTTTATCTATAATTTGCAGGATATTAGTGATATGCGTGATCATGTTTCCACCCTCCGCTAATTTAGTACTGTATAGTTTCCGTACAGGTAATGCTTACTAGATAAATTGCTTCTCTCATGTATACTTTTCAGAGCTTCCCACGTTAATTTCGCAGTATCTAAGTGTTTTATATTTACGATTTGAGAATCATCGATGCTTAAGTTTATTAGAGCCCTAGTCTTGCGGTCTTTTTTGGGCCATGTGGGGTCGGGTGGAGCCGGTGGATCTTGTACTATAATATCATCGAGTTCCTCTTTAATCAAGAACATCTGCATCTTGAACTTCCATGTACTATAATTTGTAGAAATGAGTTTTTCAATAAATTGAGTATTTTCTTTTATCGCATTCATTATTTCTTTTTTTTAGTGTTCTTTTATTTATTATTATATTTTTAGAAATTGGTTAAATTATCGTTTTTAATACTGGGATATTCTTTATTCAGTATTTCATAATCTTTGTTAGAGAACCGTCGGTAGCATAATAAATTTTCTATCTTTATAAATTGTTAAATCAGTCTTCATATTTTAATTTACATTTTCATCTTTTGATAATGGTAAAAAAAGTTTAGTTCAGCTTACCTGAAATTTTCCTTTTGCGCTTAGAGTATTCCACAGTATTACACTGATGTTTATCCTATCGATTCATTGACGTATCACTGTTTTGAAGTAACAAACACTATTAGTAGAAATATAATAAATTGCGTGAAGTAAGTAGATCCATTTTTCCTTTGAATATAATAATATTATTGTAATTCTTGACATTATATGTATATTTGTATCGCGTTTGGAGGCTGCTTAAAAGTGCTCCAATTTTACATTATATTTGAGATATTTACAAGGGCGTCTTCACTGTTCGGTTACATTTTAGATACTGAGAGATTGTTATTGAGTTCAGTTCACACGCACGGGATATCGGTTGAAGGTTGAAGTGGGGCGGTGTAGCGTATTTCTTAGTTGATTAGATTCGATGTGAGGTCTAGTTTTATTCACTTTGGTTCGCAGCTGCGTTCATCACTTGAAGTACTTATAGTTAATTGGGGTCTGGTTTTTAACATGTTCTAAGTGTTCTCTCGATCGTTCACAACACTTGGAGATTATGAACGGCATAAAAAGGTTTCTCCGTCAAAAAATAACAGTAGAAATGGCGATATAAATCTTACGTAGAGAAAAATAACTAGAAGAAAAAACGCAGAAACACAGGCGATAAAAAGATGACCTCTGAGTACAAAATTTTCAAGTATTTGCGTTCATAGACAATGACATATTCCATGCGGGAGACTGTGAGTGCCAATAAATTACGGTACGAAGACAATGCAGAACCTCACGTTTGGTGGCGTGTTTCATGTCAGACGAGCTAGTTTGGACGTGAGTACCTAGAATTTTAAACACCCCAAGAGATAAAAATAGAAAGTGTTACTCAAATCACAAAGTTTTCAAGTATTTGCGTTCATAGACGATGACATATTCCATGCGGGAGACAGTGGGTGCCAATAAATCACGACATGAAGACAATGCAGAATCTCACGTTTGATGGCGTGTTTCATGTCAGACTCGCTGCTAGTGAGTCTGACATGAAATGGACGTGGATGCCTAGAATTTTAAACACTCCAAGAGACAAAAATAGGCGGATGTGTTTTCGGGTGACCTTTAGACTACGGATTCGCAAAGTGATTTTAGATGACAATGTCACCAATGTGTTCTCAAAGCACACGTGGAGCACACAATGATCTATTTGTGGTTGATTTATGTCATAAATTTCTAATGTTAAAAATATTATTTTTAAAACTTTATGTTTTTGCACTGCGAAAGTCATTTTACGATGGAAAGACAAATGTTGCTACTTGAAAATGTCGAAATTTTGACAATGTAACCTAAACTGTTAGAGGTCAATTTTTTATTTCTTTCTAGATCACATGCTATAAAATATCCATATACCAAAAGGCATACCGTTACGGTCTAAGTATTTTTTTTTTTTTTTACGAACACGATATATGTTAAATTATTTCAATTTATCGAATAGATTTCAATTTGAATTTAAAATTATACTGGGTAGGGCAAAAGTTCTTAAAAATAACAAGGGGTGGGGGTAATAACTAGGGGTGTTACCATAGAACTTCAAAGTGTTGGATATTTTGTGACAAAATATGAAAAGTAGTTACAATTTTCTTTAAACCAAATTTTGCTACAGAAATGCTAACCATTCACCAAGTCTTATAGTGTTAACTGTAGTTCGGTAGAATAACTTGGTAACCTTTTATGATTTTTTTTTTATTAAAATATTTTAAGCATTCGGCGCCAGAGATTTATTTTATGTTTTGTACATTATCAAAATAATTAAAATCGATGCTTAATGAATTAACACATGATAAGAATTTCATGTAATTTGATCGTACATAAATGACTTTCTAGGTGTATAACTTTGCAATTTTCTGAAATGAAATTTTAATTTACTTTAAAATCTAAGCCAGTTGTATATTTACTACAATCAATAAATTGTTAAAAATAGTCCTTATACCTATGTTAATTGATATAATAACAAAGAGCATCGTACGTTTTCTGTATTTTTACCATTTGAAATTATTAAAAATTGTAATAATCCAAGGATATACTAATATTCCTTTTGTTTATTTTTTTTTCGGTTGTAATACATCTGAGCAAGAGTCCCAGAATTAAGCATGTTTACTTTTGAATTTATGGATATGAGAACTAAAACTATCGAAAAACGGCTAATTTCATTGAATTTGTTAAAAATATCACAAAAGATATCTCGCAAAAGATGCATATATGAAATAGGAATTCTTATGCAGTACTATTGTTTTATTTAATATGTATGATACTTAATATTATACCTCATATTCGTAAAATAAAGAGCTATATGCATAAATATAAAATATTTATATGATATTGACTGTTCTTTCACTGAAGTATTTTTTTTTCGTTTCATTGTATTTTTCATATGCGATTCACTATACTTCTCCTATAATTTAAACTTCCATAAAAGCCATTGTATTTTATACCACTAATTCTAAAGAATAATATTTTGAAAATATTTTAAACCTATTTTATGACAAAACTTCTAAATTGCTACAAAAATACAAAAATGAGAAAAAATCAAAGAAATTTGAAAGTGCCCAGACACTGAGTCAGAGGACAGTCCTCGGAAATATTACACCTACGCACTGACACACACAAAACAATGTCAGCTGTCTAAGGTGGCATGTTCTCATACATTGTCTAATATTCAGCCATTGTCGGACATTGCCCTTACGTAAACTAGTTTTGCTCTTAAAAATATGAAATATATCGAATTTGACCGTTTAGCTTAAAAATATGACATTTCCTGAAAAATTACAGCAGCAACTCACAATAAAATACTCGTGAATTTACATTTATTTTACAGTGATAGGCGAATATATTACTATATTTTATAAAGCTGTGAAGCATAACTCCCCGTGGTGGGTATCCATTTATACATTTACCGATATGTGTCTAGGATATATTTGAACAGCATATTGATATTTTACAGCACTGACTGTACTGATAATGATGGTAAGAAAGGGTCATACACAATGACCCTTTGACAAAAATGACAAAAATGCATTTTTCTATGACAAAAATGCATTTTTCTATGACAAAACTGCAACTTTCCGTTGCAAACGATATTTTTCCATAGGCCATAATGCAACGGCATTTTTGAGTACCGCTGTAAATTAACTATAAATGCTACACACTTCATTTTCAATACCAAACTTTGCATATTACACCTCAATAACATATATCATTTACATGACAATTCGAGTATATTTACGAACGTTAGAGCACGGGCGGATAAAAGATCAACAAATTGAAGTCATACATATCTTTTAAGTACGTTGAAAAGTTTTTAAAACGAGGATAAGTTGAAAATGGTGTTTTTTTTTCATTCGATGGGCGAGAATTTAAATAAAAGTGTGTACAGGAATTTACTCAAAATAC
The DNA here is from genome assembly GCA_963931845.1 of Maratus michaelseni. Lineage (NCBI taxonomy): Eukaryota > Metazoa > Arthropoda > Arachnida > Araneae > Salticidae > Maratus > Maratus michaelseni. Next base: position 310,440,977 of record OZ007592.1, read on the forward strand.
CTCGGTGCAGAGGCGAAAACATGTTTAAAAAAATCTTTTAATTATGCTCAAATATCTAGTTTTTGATGTTTGTAAATATGATGTTTGTGTCTAGATTTTATGTTTGTCTTTTTTTAATTATTTATTTATACAGCAAATATTATTGTTCGGAAATAGTGAAACTCAAATACCATCGACCTTAAAAAATTGCATTTGGCTGCAATCATATTTTGAATCAAAGCGTAGGTTTAATATTGAATGGATTGTGAGCAAACCCAAACAGTTTTGAGAGAACCTTCAGAAAAAATGTTTTAAATATACTATAAAATAAAGATATGTGTTTCTTTTCTTTTTTATCTAGCAAGAATGTTTGCAAGAATATCATATAAGCTCTGCTGAAGTACCAATGATTCTAAAAAGTATTGTTTAACCTTTAGAAACCTTTAGAAAACAATGGATTTTCAAGATTTAACAATTTCGCTACAAAACCGCCCAAAACGTCTGGCCAAGCAAAATACTGGCAGACAGCCCGAACGGCTGTTCTATTTTCTGTCTTAAATATCCAACAAGTGTAGCAAAACAGGGATTATTGGAATCAATGGATGAGGAGCCTTTTGTAATTTTAGTTATCTTAGGGAGGTTCCACATTTACCTCTTATTGTCCTGCTAATAAGTAGGCAGATTGAAGAAAGAGGGAGAAAGAATCTCGCAGCAAATTTCACGTTTGGGTGTTTGCAGTATTTTGGATGCTGTTCAGTTTTCAGACTTCAGTATTCAAGGGGTTAAATGAGCATTTGTGAAACAAGATTTTTCTTTGCTGCCAGCATTTTCAGAAACTTGCGAAAGAAATTTTTACAGTGTATTAATTAGTTTTAACAACCCGTCACATCGCGTTTTCGGTTACTATTAGTTCTCAAGTAAACATTTTCATGTTAAATATTTATGTTCAAAATAAAAATATGCTAAACTAACATCATTAATATCATTAGCATTAAAATTAATATGAATTATTTATTAGTGCATGTATAAATTCTCTTACTCGTTTGAAAATGTTTAATTGAGAATTTCGGATTGATAGCATTCGAAAGACCGATATTCCGAGTTGAGAAAACTGATTAATACAGTGTAAAATCTACATAGACATGTTTCCAAAAAATTCGGACAGCAAAAAAAAAAATTTGATTCCAGAAATGGATTTTTGAATTCTTCCGAAAATTTATTGATTTATGGAGTTCTGAAGATAAAGGAAAGCTTTTTGGAATAATGTGTAATTCAGAAGAGGCTGTGTAATATATTTGTATACATTATTGCTAGGTAAGAAAAGTTTCTCTATTTCTACATTGTAGTAAACTTCGAATTAAACAAACAAAGAAAAAAGAAAAATGAAGCTGAAGCGTCAAACACGGAATTCAATAAAAATTAACGAGATATTTCACGAGATTATTTCACGAATTATGATTTCCTTTAATTATGTATATCGTAAAATATTTGGATTATTAAAAAAAGATATTATTCAAAGTCAAAAAGATATTACGTCAAAAATAATTGACTTAAAACTGTAAAATTTTATTAAAAAATTAAATCACTTTTCTTAGGAAAATTTAGTGTCATAAAAGATATATTTTCTAAAAATAAAATATTTTTGTAAGAAAGAGAATATATCTTTATTTACAATGTATATTTCCTTAACTTACGAGACATTGTATCTTAAAAGCTTTTATATTTAAGTGTCAGGAGGCATTTTCAAGCTTCTCAAGGATTCAATTTTCCATTAAAGAAACGAAAATTGGATCACTGTATTTTAATACATTAATGTGTTTTGGGCGTTTGGTTCTCGAATATCTACATTTTTCGTAAAAGATTAGTATGGAAAAATGTGCTTAAAAATAAAACTTGAGTTGAAAATTCATATTAAGTAAAAAAATACAAGAGCGGTCAGAGGACATTTTCAGCAAATATTATTATTATATTTATATTTTAAAAATATATTCTGTGATACATTAACGCTATGTCTTTATAATTTCCAAATTTAGAGTTTTCCATAAGTATTTTTTTTAATTTGACATTTAAATTAATTGATACTTTTTTACATAAATGAATATATAACATCACGACTTGATAAAAATTGTTGCATATGTAAGTGAAGTATTATAGCTCAGAAAAATGGCATTTTTAGTATAAAAATGATTGAAGTTTATTTTTTAAATGGCGTAACTCAAAACATGCAAATGAGTCACAAACATTTTTATCTAAATTTCGATAAACCACATTTAACTATTTAATAAAATTTTGTCATTGATTCGATATTTCCTCAATCTCTTTTATAATCTTGCGTTTCCAAATTTCCTTCTCAACAAATCTAGAGTTTATCTATTGTAAAGTTGTCCGTATAGATATAAAGAAAATACTCTTTATTATGTACATAAGAGTTTTGTTTATATATCCCGTTCATTTGTAACAAAAACAAAAATTATCTTTTTTATTCAAATGTTACTTTGCTTTCTCAAGAAATGTGAATTTTAATGTAAGCAATTATTTTATAACTGCATTAATTTAATTGCATCGCAACGTTAACGCAATTTTTATATTAAAAAAAAGAGTTTTTTACTATAGTACGTGAATGAAACCTATTCTGTTATTTCTTTTAGTTTTCCAAAGTACATATGCATGTCCAGAAATATGGTTGTCACGGTTATTTTTGCACTGTTAAGGCGTCTTGTTAATTATGTAATCGCGATTGTTCAGTAGCTATATATATAGCGGTTGGAGATGGAATCGATGAATTTGGATCGCATCCTACCTTTGGGTTTGTGACGTTTCTAGTAAAATGGAGCCACGTGTTAACTTAATTAGAAATCTCACCCTAATAATTTTGATAGTCATCGGTTGTGAGCTGAACTTTCGTCATCTTAGTAAACAGTTGTGCTTTCCATTTCGAATAAAGAACGACCTCGGAATCCACGGGATTCCATTTATAGTGATATTATCTTCTAAGTTGTTTTCTTAGGCACATGCAGAAGGCACAACGAAGCCAATTTATAACCGACTTAAGTGAGTTCATATTAATAAATTTTGGGTAAGGATTTTTCCTCTCTCAATCTTCCCTAAAATTGAGTTAATTTATAATAGTCTGCATTTTGAAATGTTCTCGATCCAAAAATGTTTTGCTGTTGTAAATAGATTGTCGTGTTTCTTTAAATCTGTGTCATGACATCCTTTTAAATGAACATCAACCAAGGTATGTCATGTGATATAAACTGAACAAACGATCTGCTAATGAATGTTAGATTTTTATGTAAAAAATAAAATACAAGCATAATCATACAGACATTGCCAAAAGTATTGAGCAGCTCCCTATTTTTAATGCATCTATAAAAGTGATACTGTAATACTCTAATTGCATTCAATTGCATATACAGTAGAACTCGGTTATAACGACACTGCTTTTAACGACACCTTGGTTATAACGTCAACAAACCGCTAGTTCCGGCAAATACCCGTACGAAATAACGTTAAACAACCTTGCTTTTAACGTCATGATAAAAATGATAACCTCGGTTTTAACGTCACATTTTTCGTGCTTTTCTTCTTGAAAGTTCCAAGTTAGTATCTTTTTTTTGAGTGAAATCTTAAGGAGTGGAGATGAAAAAAAGTCATAGAAGTACTGTATAATTGTAGGGTGAAGCTAGAATGTTTCTCGATGTGTATTGTGAGTGATTGCCCACTATTGTAAACCTAGGAAATCGCCCCTCTCCCTCCCCCTCTTCCCGGAATGACTGGTATTTACTTCCCATTGTATTCCTATTCCTAGATCTCTTTTTTCCCTTTCCATGACGTCCTGAACGAAGGTGTTAAGGATAAGGCTCTAGTTAAGGAAGGGAGGAGGAAATTTCCAGCTAACATTCTCCACTTATCGAGAGGTGTGTGTCGTCAGTGACGTTGTGTGTCTGCATGTTTTAGGAAACGCATTTTTGTTTCGCAATGGCTAAAAACCGTAAAAGAAAAGTTTTGAGTTTATATGATAAAATAAAAGTAACAACGGAGATAGAAAAGAAAAGAAAGAAAGCTGATATCTGCCGCGAATTTGGTTTAGTTACTTCAACAGTATGTACCATATGGAAAGACCGACAAAAAATTATGGATGCTTTTCAACAAAATGGGTCTACTATGAAAAAAATTCGCAAGTCCATTCGACAAGATCTGGACGAAGCATTATTGAAATGGTTCACACAGCAGCGATCCGCAAACATTCCGATTAATGGCCCTCTTCTTGCGGCAAAAAGCGAAAGAATTAGCAAAACTTTTGAAGGCTGAAGAATTTTCGTGTGCCAGTAGCTGGATAGATCGTTTCAAGGCGCGCCACAATATCGTGTTTTCAAAAGTAACTGGAGAGGCCAAGAGTGTCAACAAAGAAACTGTGGAGGAGTGGCAGAAAATCTGGCCGAAACTTCGCGAAGGGTATGCAGACCAGGAAATATTTAATGCAGATGAAACTGGTCTATTTTTTCGTTTAACTCCAGACCGAACTTTAAACCTTAAAGGTGAAAAATGTATTGGTGGAAAGCTGTCGAAGGATCGCCTAACAGTCTTAGTATGTGCAAATATGGACGGCACTGAAAAACGAATGTTAACTGTTATTGGTAAAAGCAAGAAACCTAGGTGCTTTAAAAATGGTAAGCATCTTCCCGTTCAATATCTGGCGAACCAGAGAGCTTGGATGACGTCTGATTTGTTTGAGTCAGAGATGCTACGCTGGGATCGCAAGTTGCTGAAAAGAAATAAAAAGGTGCTTCTCCTACTAGACAACTGCCCAGAACATCCCAAAATTGGCACATTACAAAAGATCAAACTAGAGTTTCTGGCTCTAAATAGCAGCAGCCTGTTACAGCCTTTGGACCAAGGTGTTATTCCCAGCTTAAAATGCAAGTATCGAGAGCAAGTTCTAGCCAGAATTATAGAATGTGTTGAAAAAAAGAAAGATTGCGTAATCAGCGTACTGGATGCCGTTTGTTTTTTAAGCAAAGCCTGGCGTTAAGTGAATCCTCAGAGAATAAGAAACTGTTTCCGGCATTCGGGGTTTTTTTCTGAAGAGGAAAGATCAACCGAATGTAATGAATTATCCCTGAAAGAATGGCTCAACAAATTTGAACCTGGAAATTTAATGGTTGGGCAAAATGACATAGATGCATTCGAAACAGTAGACGAAAATTTGCAAACTACTGAAGTTTTATCAGAATCTGATATAATTCAAGAAATAAAACATCACTACGATCAAGAAATTAGCGACACAGACGATGACGATGCTAATGACGAAGACCCTGACAGCGTACCTGAAATACCAACTGCTGCAGACGCTTTGAACGCTATAAAAATTGTATCGCGGTTTTACGAAACCCGAGAAAGTAATGAACAAATAATAAACAAAATTGCAGACATTGAAAGCAATTTGGAAGAAATTTATTGTTCTACTAGAGTTAAACAATCGAAAATTACAAACTTTTTCTCGTCGTCATAAAGTTCCATTCATGAGGATTAAGTGTTGTAATTTAGTGTAATAAATGCTTTTACATCATACAGGTAAGTTATTTTTTTATTTTTTCCGTGTATGTAATCTCTAAAATTAACCTCGTATATAACGTCACCTCGTGTATAACGTCATAAATCTCGCGGTCCCCGCGATGTCGTTATAACCAAGGTTGACTGTAATTACAATTTTTTTTAAGTTATTTCAGTTTGAAATTTAAGACAGCAAACGATAAACTGAACTTTGAATTAAACCATTTTCTTTTAAAAATCGAGTTTTTGTTTTAAATTACCAAACTAGTTTTTTTTTTCCCCTAGAAGTTTCATTGTTGTGTTATGGAAATCTAGAGACAGTTAAGAAATGCCAAAATATAAAGAGTTTAGTCTACAGCGAAAATTATTTTATGTTAAAATTAAATTAATAAAAATTTAAATACATAAATTAAGAAAGAAAATACCTTTTAAACTTTTTTAACGTAATTTGTTTTATTATTATTCCTATTTTTGTTGCTAAAACCAAGTTATTTTGTTTAGGCCTTTTCTGCAATATTTCTTCTAGCTTTCATGATTATTTATTAACTTTCATAACATACAAACAAATATCTAATGAAATAAAGTTCGTTACTAATTTCTTTTGTAGAATCTTTTTTTTAATAAATGATTTAATTATAAGTGTTAATTGAATGTTCAGTTCTCCGTTTGATATCATTTTGTATAGCTGTAATAACTTACAGAGAAACTCTCAATTACACAGCTAACATTCAGAGGAACTTCTTGTATTATGGAATAGTCGAGTAACATGGAACATCAAGGTTTATGTTTGGTAAAATACTCCCACCAAGTGAAATTATCATAAACTACTAAGAACGTTTCCATAATGCCCCCAGAACGTCCAGTTCGTCGGTCGGCGGCAGGGCGCTTTGTGTCAATATTTTTTCTTCATTATTAGAAGTAATATTTTTACATTCAAATTAAGCATAATGTACACCGAAATACTAACAATTTAAGATATAATAATCGTTTTTTAGCTCGCGATTCACTTCAATAAATATAATTTATTTCCAAATCAGCGGTGTCTGGCCATATGGAATACCAATATCTCATAATACTGCATGATTATGGTGGTGCAAAGACAGATCCTTATATTTGTGATTTGTGATTTGTGTAAATCCGAAGTATGAACTGGAGTATATTGTATTTAACCCCCTATTCCATATTTCCCGACTATCTCATAATGCCATTCAAAAATGTTTTTTCATTAATATTATTTGTTTGAATGTGATGAAATTTAGTAAAATTATTTTTGTCTACAAATAACAATTAACAGTTAGTTGAAGTTTGTGGTAGTATTCGATTTTTGGATTTTAACCCCTTCAGCGTCGCTATATTTTTGTGTAGGCTACTTTTTAAATTTTCAAATTGTTTGATTGCCACCACTTTTTTGAAGTAGGAATATTCACCTTATTTAATGCCTGATAAAATGATGCGAGAATAAAGCTAATTTCACTATTTTAATAAACTGGTGGGAATCAAAAAATCAGAATTTAAAAAAAGTAGAAAACACAGCCCGTGAATATCACGGGAGCGAGAATTAAGGGGTTAAACAATATCGAGCTATGATATTTCCTCAAACGTAAGTGGAAGCCCATAATATCCGAAGTTCCTCTATATAATATTTTTATTTTTAACCCCTTGCCTGTGAAATATTTTTGAGAAAGATATGTCAAAATTAAAAAAAAAAAACATTTTTCTCTTTAATTTTGTGCATTACACCAATGAAAAGGTTAGAAATAGGTTGTTTTATATTTAAAAAATAAATAATCAAATTAAATAATTACTATAATTAATATTTTCACATACATGAGAAACATTAATGGTTTATAGTCAAACTCTACTCAACTATTATCTATTGTAAAAATAGTAAATTAAATTACATTACACATTTCAAAAAGTAAATAGAACTAATGGAACAGAATCACTGATTTTTAACCTCTCCTCAATCTGTTCCGGCATTGGTCCATCTGGCGCGTTTGGGTGTTTCAAGCTGGATTCGGGTGACACAGGCAAGGGGTTAATGATACCTACCAATCTAAACCGGCCTATTCCGGTTAAAGGTGCCCGATGTATGGCCCAGTGTTCAAAACGTAGATGAAAATCGCTTTCAATTTTTAAAACATTAATAGATTTTTTCTTTACATTTAGTACATTATCTTATATTGCTTCACTAACTACACCAAAATAAAGTTTTTCGTACTTTCGTAGTAGCCCTGTGCCAGCCGTCAACCGAGAAACATTTCACCATTATATTCACCACATTTGTGATTATGATTATTTCAGTGTAGGTAGTTCAATAACATACCTATTAAATTCGTGTTTTATTTACATGGTTATTTATTTATTTGTGAAGTTATAATTTTATTTGGCAGTTTATTTACGGAATAGTATAAAGAAAAAAATAAACTTGATTATATATATATATTGTTTTACGTGCAAACTGGTTAATCTTTCGTAAGTGTGTTGCATGCAGAAATAAATATATTCGGGCTTAAAAAATAGTAATGAAAAAACATAAAAAATAATAAATTTAGATGCATTTTTAAAACAAAGTGCATTTGGAAGTACATTTTTTTTTTTAATTTAACGAAAAATTGAAACGCAAGTTGAAATTATTTCTAAGTGAAATAAAATCGGCAAAAGAGATATTTATTTTCAAGGTTGTTACACCAGTGAATAAGACTGCAGCGTTATTTACAGACAGGTTTTCGCTTTATAATATAGATATTAAACATAGGAAAAAAGTTAATATTTTGGTTATAATATAGCATTATCTGTATGACGTGACATATGTCTGAAACACATTTAAATATGATGTAGTATAAACTAATGTAAAATGGCGTTTGAATGTGTAACGAAGATTAACAAAATCTATCTATCTATCTATATTATAAAGGACAAACATGTCCGTGCGTAACGCTGACGTCATTTTGCGAATGACAACAGTTGAGGATGAAATTTCGCTTTTGTGATTTTTGCTACTGCAATTTTTTTAATTTCTAAGCATCGTACATTTCTATTTTTAAACCGTTATATAGGAAAAAAAATCTACTTTCAAATGCAATTTGTTTGAAAACTGTATCTTAATTTACGGATTTATTATAGCATTTAAATTAAATTTCAAGATTAATTTCAATGATTTGAGAAAAAAAAATCTATCTCTATCGCTTGCAGACGATTACAAAATATTAATCAGTTTGCACTTTAAACAATGTAAAAATTTCAGCATTTGTTTCCAGATAATATTCAATAACGAAATTAAAACGTCACTGAGCAATAAATAAAATAGTATAAATAAAACACGAATTTAACTGACATCTAATTGAAATAGGCGCTTAAAACCGCTAAAATTATCAAAAAAAAATTGCAAAAAAAACTATGGAAAAGAAGTTTTTAAGAATTTCTTCGTCTATTAACTTCTGCTACGAGACCAATACGAAATTACCGCTTTTTAATAAATTTCAAAATTTTATTTGAATATATAATTGACATACTTCACATAAAAATGCTCTTTGGTGGTTTTAGGGGGCAATCTAAAAAAATATTAAATGTAAAAAAGTATTAATTTTCAATAAGAATAAAAATAAAAATAAATGAATGTTTTTCACATATATTCTCTATCCCAGGAAGCCCGGGTTGGATGCTCTAGTATAAGGCGTTCTTGGTATGTATATTCCTTATACAAATCTACAGTTTTTGTCCGACTGGAACGAAACTTCATGTTCATATGTTTTAAAACAGGAGTAAAATTACTGTCAACTTAAAAAAATCCCAGACCATTCTTTATAACTTTTTTTAAACATCTCCCATACTTTATCATTACAGAAATCTATTTATTTATTCAATTTCTAATGCAATAATTCTTTCCTGTTGCCACACTCTAAAAAACGGCACAAAAATTTAAACAAATGATAACACGTTTATTTTCTTTTTATAAGCCAATAAAAATTTAGAATCACGCTCTATATTTTTTTAATTTCCGAAATAAAAGTGATTTTAAAAAGGAAATGCGCATTTTTTCTGTATAAATAGGAAACGAAAAGTTTAAACGCGTTAAAATGATGTAGTACCTTAATTTAAATTTATTTGTAGTTAACAAATCTACTTTAATACAGACGTTTCAATTTCAAAAAAAAATTTAGTAAAAGAAAGAAAAATCGGTATGACGTCACATTCTATCAAAAGTTTTGATTTCAAACTGACTCTAAGTAATCGTCTGCTATGTTTTATTCCTACTTCGATTGTATAATACAATACTACAGCTGTATCTTATAGCTATACGTTATATTGCTAAGTGTTTTATTGATTTAGAAGCAATGGTAGCGTCATGTTCGCATTTTTATATTTTAACCATTTTTAACGCAATTCTGTAACTTTAGAAGAATTTTTTAAGCGTTTTTAATGAAATTCTGTAACTTTAGAAGAATTTTTCTTTGAATAAGCAATAGAAATGCATAAAATCGTTACAAAAATTTTAAAGTTACAAAAAGCATAGATGCAAATTATCAGATATGAAAAATAAAGTAAAAATTTGGTATTTTCGTGTTATAGCGGACCCCAAGGATGAAATATTTTTGTTTCTGTTTTCATTAATATATTGTAAATTTGGTATTTTTCTGTTATAGCTGCCCTTAAGGATGAATCGCCAAGCGACCAAGATTTATCGCCAAATTATAAAGCATGTATGACATTATAATAATATATTATATATATATATATAACACTTCTTGACTATGTGGCTAAGTTATAGTCATATATGATGTATATATGATGTATATACGATGTATATATGATGTATATATATGACATGTGTATATGATGTATATACGACATATAATACGCAAATAATATGTGTATAATGACGTATATGGCTAATATAGGAGTGTTTGGAATATATATATGCGTATATAGGATACACATAGTATAAGCTTTGCAATGATCTTGGCGAAATCATAACTGCAACCTTGGTATAATCATAATTGTGGGAGCCACTATAACACAAAAGTACGGTAATTTTTTACTTTATTTTATTTTATTATTTTTTTAATCTTTTAGAACATTTTCCCAATGGTTATTGTAATTTGTTAAATTATATATATTTTTTTATTTTTAAGTTTTAATTTAATTTGGCAATTTAGTTATAGAATATTACACGTAAACCAACAAATGCTGAATTATTTACATTATTTTAAGAGCAAACCAGATAATCTTTTGTAATTGAGTCGCACTCAGATCTGAAACTATCCATTCTCGAAAATTACTTTAAAATCCATAAAACATCAGTAAATTGAGATACGCTTTTCAAACAAATAACAATGAAAGTACATTTTTTTTTATTCGACCGCATAAAAAATTAATGTGCTATGTTTAGAAGTAAATGTCTTTACTTTATAAAGATCAAATAAGTTAATCATTCGTAATTGGATTGGACACAGATTAAAAAATATACATGCTTTAAAATTACTTTAAAATCCATAAAAAATCAGTAAATTGAGATAAACTTTTCAAACTACGTTTGAAACTGCAATTTTATTTTCTAATTGACAATTTAACAAATAAAATTATGCGATTTTTAGTAGTTACGAAAATGCAGTACAATCAAAATTTAATGGTTAGATCGTTGCTACCCTCAATATGATATTGAGATTACTCACGGATATGTTTTTGTTTCATAATATAGATAGATGGCATATGAAAGCGAATTTCATAAAATGTTATGACATTTGGTTGATTGTTTTTCAATGTCATGAAAATCATAAATTTTTCTATTGTATGCGCAAAGAAAACGCTTATTTTCATTTATAAATCTGATAAATTTTACTATGACTGTGTCAAAGTAACGCTATATGTTCTAATTGTCTTTTTTATTGATTTATGTTCGAGAATGCACAAAGTTCCGTCATTGTTATTGTCGTATTATTGTATTTTAATTTATGTTAAACCCGGGCAAAGCCGGGTGGTTCTGCTAGTATCTGATAGTGAATGTTGCCTCGAAATCCGCTGTGTTTGGATAAAATTCATTCGTCGATTAAAAAATATAAAATCAGTTTATTTTATTTATTATCAAAAGTACAAACAGTCACTTTTATTATGCATTACATATATAAATCATATATTTAATGTAATGTATTAATCAGAGCAATATACAGAAAATAATAATCTGCATTCTAGGCAATAGAAATTTGCAAAAGGTAATTGTGCATAATGTTTATATATTTAAAGCAGCAATTTTTTGTCGAAATATTCACAGATATTAAATGAATTTTTACAACAGAGATTATACTGTGGAATTAAAATGTTTGTGCCCAAGAAAAATAATTTCAGAAAACGAATCTTTGTGGTTACGTCATTAATAAAAAGTTATTTATAGTGAAGGAAATTTAATGCAATTTAACCCTTATCAAATAGTTTGATTGTCGGCTACACGATTTACAATTAATAACATGATAATTTGTTGGAGGAATTCGTTTTATAATTGTTGAAACTAATTGTAGACAACATGATTCGATGAACTTACAGGTGTTGAATGTTGATACCTTACGAATGAAACATTTTATTTTAATGAAATATTTATTTGCTTATTTTTTCCGGGATACATGACGTTTATTTTTTTTCAACTTTCACTTAAAAACTCATGATTTATGTTTGTGGAAATTGCTATTTGAAATTAATAAATACAAATAATTTATATCAAAATATTGTATTTAATTATGTTTGCATTCGATTATAGTGCATGCAATCTTCGGAGCATTGCTTTGTGATATTATGCCATAAATCGATTCTTAGAGAAAAGCATATAATGTGTTATCATCAATTGAATGCGGAATTCTTCAAATGAAAATGGAAATTAAAATAAATTGCTTGAGCCGGTCAGATTAGTAAATTACACTTGAATCTCGTTATAACAAATGTCACTTTTATGATTTTCTCAATTTAACGAACATTCTTTGGATTGCTAAAGAAAATATTAATTTCTGTCATTATAAAACTATTTCCCTTCAACGAATTTCAGGTGAACGAAATTTTCATATTAACGAATTTATTAAAGGCTTAAAAGGAACGGTAAATTCTATTTAACGAAAGCCGATTTGGTTAGAAATACAAAATTTATATCGAAAAAATAGAATTGTGGAAGAAAACTCTTTTTATACTTCTCTCTGACCTGTGTCATTCAAAATTTCAGATTATCTCAGTTCTCAAAGCTGTTTTCTCAAAACTTCACATCCAATCCCTTTTCTTTTTATTCCTTCAATTCGTCTTACACTCTATTTTTGAAAAAAATGTAGGGCAACCAAAATATTTATCAATTCAGTCATCGCTTAAATTTGAATAAAATTATATTTTGTGATAAATATTTGGACATAATAGCGAGTTTCTAGTATGTAATAATTAACAGTTGGAATTTGATTTAATTTTCTTTAAAGAAGGAGAATAGAGAAAGAAAGAAATTTTCATTCCAAGGAAAACAAAAACCTTATAAAAGCAGTAATTGCTGTAAGAGGTCATATACATGTAGCGACATAATTTGATGTTTCTATTTCTACATTAACAAGGATTGGTGAAGGATTGACACTTGGTTTAAAGATGTAATATTGAAAAATCTGCCCGCTTGCGTTACAGAATAAGACTTGCGTTACAGAATAAACTAAAAATTTTCACGGATGTTTCAGAACGGAATTTTTAAAATTGAGGCAAATTTTGGTTGGATATTTCGATTTATTCGAAGGCATTCTATAATAAAATTAATTTCTGGAGATTAAAAAAAGGTGCCGATGTGTCAGCTACACAGACGTTCAAGGAAAAATATTTGTGGATATTGTAAAAGTAAATAATATAAAATGAAAAAAAACCCACAAATTTAACAGATATCTCTCATCTAACTACATGCGTAAAAACTGAACTATTCCGTATCGGAAACGCTGCTGTATCTGGCGAAATCTTTGTTGATTTCTCCGGGCATTAACCTCTGGCATGCGGTCAATACGAAATAATGATTTTTAATGATTTTCATACTTTATTGGATATTTTTCATGTAAAAATGCTTTCTAGTGTTGTTAGTAGGGAATCTAAAAATACATATTATATGTAAAAGAAATCTATTGGAGTTTTTAGTTATGTTCCCTAGCTTGCGAAATCCAGGTAGGATGCTCTGTTTTATTGATTTGAAATTATTTTAAGAAAAATGTTGCATTTACTCACCGAACAAATCTTTCTTTAAAGTTTATTACAATCGTTATTTCCTTAAAATAATGCAAATGAAACTTTATATCATTATTGTCGTAAAAGAGGCACCTTCATCAAATGTCACAAAGGTTCAGTTTTGTTATTAAACTTTTTAGCGAAATAAAGATATTTATCGCTTATTTCACAAAGCATATTTTATTCACAATTTCTTGAAGCAAAAACACCTTGCAGGCAATGTAGTGAAATAGAATAGTAATGCGCGAATTAAATAAATATTTGTAATACATTTATTTAGGCAATGAAATATCTATGTTGGAGAGCAAAAACATGTCTATAAGAGACGCTGACAACGATGTGACCAATTTCTTTGCCATTTTTATGCAAATTTGTAACTTTTTTTTTTTTTAGCATTTTTGAAACTTTTAACCCTCGCACAATTTAATTTTTATACTATCGAGTAGGGTAAAAATGTACTTTAAATGCAATTTCTCTGCAAATTGTCTTTCAATGTGATGACTTTTAACAGTTAAAAAAAATCACACAGGAATTTTTAAAAATCTATATCTATCACGTGCATAGCGATTACGGAAAATTAACCGTTTTGAATTTAAAACAATAACATATAGTTCAGCATTTGTTTACGGAAAATATTTAATAACGAAACTGAAACTTAATACAGATAAAAAAAAGAAATAAGGAAAAAAACGTAAATATGCAGAACTATGCGCTTAAGCACTTAAATAATAAGATTCAAAAAGGCTGCTGTAAATAGTAGTAATCCGAATTAGAAACACCACTGTAACTAGCAAAATCGTTGGTGATTTCTTCGGGTATTAACCTCTGACATGCGATCAACACGAAATTATCGTTTTTAATGAGTTTTAAAACTTTATTTAAATACATAATTGATATTTTTTCATATAAAAATGCTTTCTGGTGTTGTTCTGGTGTTGTTTTTGGTGTTTTCTTTAAAGTTAATTACAATAGTCATTTCCTTAAAATAATGCGAATGAAAATTGATCTTATTACTGTTAGTAAAGGGAAATTCAATCATATGTCGCAATGGATCAGTGTTGGTATTGCTTTTTAGTGAAAAAAAAAAGCTATTTATCGCTTGTTTCACGAAGTATATTTTATTCATAATTTCTTGAAGCAAAAAAAAAAAAAAAAAAAAAAAAAAAAAAAAAAAAAAAAAAAAAACCCTTCCATATAATGTAGTTAGATTTAATTTATTTTATTGGAATAGTAATATGGGAATTATATAAACATTTGTAATACATTTATTTAAGCAATAAAATACCTATATTATAGAGCAAAAACATGAATGTGAGTGACGCTGACGTCATATGAACAATGGTAAAGGTCTGACCAATCTGCTTCATATTTTTTTTGCAAATTTGTAACATTTTTTCTATTTTTGCAACTTTAAAACATCGCACATTTTAATTTTTATACTATCTAATACGGTAAAAATTTACTTTCAAAAGCAATTTCTCTGAAAATTGTAACTCAGTATGATGATCTTTAATGGTTTAAAATAGACTTCAAACATTATTATTATTTTTTAATCTTTCTCTATCACATATTCCCGATTACAGAAAATTAAGTAGTTTGGACTTAAAACAATATAGATAGTTCAGCATTTGTTTTCGGAATATATTTAATAACAAAATAGTAGCTTAATAAGTAAATAAATAAATAAATAAATAAAATAAAATGAAATAATATAAGCACAAATTTAACAAATATGTCGAAATATGCGCTTAAACACTGAAATAAACCAGAATCCAAAAAAGCTTCTGTAAAAAGTGAAATCTCTGGGGATTTCTTCGGGTATTAACACCGACTTTTGGTTAAAACGAAAGTATAGATTTTAATACATTTCAAAACTTTATTCGAATATATGCTTTTTGTCATATAAAAATGCTTTTTGGTGTTGTTATTGGGCAATTAAAAATATATTAAATGCAAAAAATCTATTAGAATTTTCATTTAAAAATACACAGTACAGTAAATTCTGTAAACAATAATCGTCCTCGTATTTTTAATCGAAGGCATGTTACAGCAGTTTGTATTAATCTTAAAATATCATGCCAATTATTCTGGCACTCTTTATTTAATTCCTTAATTTAAATATAATTTTAATTTAAACTATATTTTAGCACTGCACTTTACGCTCTCTGTACAGTAATGTCGCAATCTTTAAAATTAGGCGAAACATTTCTGGGTAATAACATTCAAAGAATTTCATGAAAACGTTCTATTTGCTCATCTCACAAAGCTTTCTTTGAAGTATTAGAACCACAGTTTATTTAAAATGTATTGGACTCTTGCTAATACGTTTCCTCGCTTAACATTTATCTCCGGTTAAGCTGGAAAAGTATATTTCCTCATCATTTTTATTTGCAATTAATGTTAAAAACTAACTGGTGGCCCCTAATTTACATCGGGGCCTCGAATTGTATAAAACCTCGAACCGAACGAACCCCCGGCTCGTGTCCGAACATTAATAACAAAATATTGCTTATTGCGTTCATTTTTTTAACAACATCCGGTAATGCAGACAATATGTTTTTACAAATAACCAAGTAGAATTGAAACTGGTGCTATACATTATTTCTTCAGATGCGTTTTTGGTGAAACTTTGGTTAATGAGAGATTAAGAAATTGTCAATGACAGTAATGAAGAAAAAGGTAACATTCTACCATTAAAAACATGAGAGGTTTAAAAACTGACAACGGCTGTTTATGTTCACCTATGTGATGTAACAGGCCAAAATTTCGAGTGTGTCGCAATAATGCAAAACGATGTGGTGAAAAAAAAATCATTTGTTCATTTATCGCAATAAAAAGTGAGAGGTTAGTCTAAGTAATGTTGAATATGTAAATAAGGCAATTCATTTGCATATTTTGTTTAACCTGGGTAATTTATTCTTGTGTCTGTCTCTAACTTATTTTGTAATATAATTGCTTACTTAAACAAAAAGTTGTTTACTTTAGCAGAAAATTGGTAACCTACTTAATTTCTGTGAAAATCTGAAATCGTTTTGTCCAACGGAAGGTTTGGTTTTGTATCGTTCAAACGTTTAGATCTTTTAATGGACTTCGGTTAATGCAGATGAAAAACGTCTTCTCTTGGAAGTCAGCAATAACTCTATTCATTGTAGTGTGAAGTTCTGTCATTTCTAAAAAACCTAATCGGATAAACAAAAGATTTCGGTTGGTACAATGTTTTCTAACGACAGAAATAAGTTTATCTCTTGCATTAAGCAGATTATGTTATGGATAGTTTTTTAGAGAAAAATCGCGTTGAAGATAACGAAAAAATGCTTTTTTTTTATTATTGGAACAATATCATGGGGAAGAAGATACATACTTATACTACAAATATTATAGCTGTGAATAGTTTTAAGTTTAAGAAATATTACAACGATTTGAAATAATCTAAATTCTCCATGTATATTATTCGTGCACGCTTTGTTTTATGGCATAAAATACAAACATGCTTTTAAATTAAACAATAATTCAAAAATTACCACAACTCTTTGAAAAATCCCCTACTTTCAGTAATATTGAACAAAATTTCAAGGTACATTTTTGAATCAGTAGAATATTTCCATAAAACTAAATTTCAAAAATCCACATTAAAAATAGAAACGTCTTATGTTATGAAGAAAGGTATGTAAAAGTTGCAATCTGTAAGAACTTCAAGATACATTCATTTATTTGAACAAACATCCCTAAGATAATTTGTTTAAATAAATTTGCTTGAAGTAAACGTTATCGTGACTAGGTGAAGAGAGTTTTGTTTTAGGTTAACTACACTCATGGTTTACAATAAATATCGTGAATAAATCTTCGTCTTATTATTATCATTTATGAAAAATATAGTCAGACATATCAATATATCTGGGTTGTTATTATGCTTTCAAAATAAATGTATCTATTGTTTTAGGATTTCTATTTTACTGATTAGTTGTTAGACAAAATGGTTTTACAGATAATAGAATATTTTTTAAAGGTGCAAAAATTATTACGAAAAGTATATACGAATGTATATACGAAAAGTTTATTCGAAAACAATAAATATTTATGCTTCGCATATTTAACCTATAAAGTATTTTTAATTTAAAAAATAATACAACGAAAATAATCTCAAATTGACGTGTCGAATATTTAGACCCTACCCATTTTTCTTCACTTAATGCAAATATATTTTTAATTTAACAAAGAATTTAACCAATAACACAAAGCTTCACTTTATCCCCCTAAGTACCCATATGTTCCATTAAATTTCTAAAACGCACTTTTAAACACAGACGTAGCTAGGGTTTTGAATCAATAAATTTCAGAAAAATCGAATTTATGAAAAAAAACAGCTAATTTTATTAAAACCTAACGCAATTATACTTTAAAATTGAAACAAAAAAATAACCATTACTATAAAGCTTTGCTTCATTCCCTTTTTTTTTCTCAAATCTTGCAATTATTTTTTAAAAATCTGTTTTAAAAACAGATGAAAGGTTTAATATAAATAAATATTAGAACTATATTTTAAGAAAAGAAAAAAAAAACAACTAATTTCATTTACGCTATATGCAAATGTATTTTTAATTTAACCAAAAATTTAACCAATAACATACATCTTCGTTGTACCGCTCTGTTCTAAAATGTTCCAATAAAAAAAAACTTTTTTTAATAAACCGACGAAGGGTTTTATATCAAAACATTTTAGAACTACATTTTATGAAAAGAAACTCCATATCATTTTATTAATAAAGGTATGTAAAATTTACATATAGTAAATCATTTCACAGCTATTCCTTTCGCAAATTAAACATTTTTAAGCTAATCTTATATTTGTTAAAGTAGAATTACTTTAAGAAAACGCCACATTTACTCAGCTTACAAAGTTTTGTTTGAAGTTAATTACAATCGTGGTTTCCGCTAAATTATGTGAATGAAACTTTGTATTATTACGTTCTTTTCTGAAAAAACTAAACAATATATAACAAAGGTTCCGTCTTGTTATTATGCTTTCTCACGAAACAAAGAAATTTATCTCTTGTTTTAAGAAGTATATTTTATTGAATAGTTGTTAGAGAAAATGATCTTACACATAAAGAATTGATTTATTCTCTTTTAGCTCACTAATATAAGAAATAAAATAAAATGATTTTTTTTCTCGCATATTTAAGTTGTAAAACATTTTTAATTTATTAATTATTAAAATGGTTTGAACTATCGTTAAATTTTCGTGTCAAGTACTTTGACACTATTTATTTAAGACTTAATGCAAACATATTTTTAATTTAACCAAAAATTTAATCAATAACGTAAATCTGCGTTTTATACCCCTCCGTTCTCAAATGTTACAATAGATAGTTACAACACACCTTTAGACACCAGACTTAGGATTTTAAATCAATAAATTTCAGAAACACACTTTAAGAAAATAAACAACATGTAATTTTATTTTAAACTTAATGTAAATGTCCTTTAAATTTAAGAAAACATTTAACCAATATCACAAAGCTTTGCCTTATCCACCTCCATTCTCAGATTTTGCATTAATTAAAAAGATAGCTTCATTTAAAAACAGAGATGTAAAACAAAGTGTCTCATATCAATGAATTTCAGAAATACCCTTTAAAAAAGAAACAACATCTCATTTTATTTAAGACTTAGAGTAAATATACATTAGATTTAACGGGGTGTTTAACCAGTACCATAAATCTAATATCTTTATCACTTTTCGTTCTGAAATGTTGCAAAGAGCATTATCCTATTTCACTCCACCATTTGGCGCTTTTTAAAAATGATGCCACATTGGCAATTTCTAAATTGTTTACTTACATCTATCATATTGTAACCCCCAATAATCAAGTGGTAAAATGTTGCCATTCTTAATTTTTAAATAGTTACACATAGAAAAAGTAATGAATTTAGCGATAAAAAGTCACTGAAAAATAGCATTTATATGAGAGTAACAACGTACCGAATGTAAAATTTGATTCGTTCAAAAACATTTGGGCAAAAGAATGATAATTTAAATGCTGGATTATTAAATTAAACCCTAAACACACCGTTGATTTTTTTTAGAATTGCATTTATGAGTGGAATAAAACATTTTATTTAACAAATGTAATAAGATATAAAAAAGATAATATGAGCAGTGAAAAACAACGTTTTTATACACTTATCATCGATATTACATAAAAGTTAACGATTAATGTGAAATTGAAAAAAACGAAAGTATTTGAAATTCATTAATGCCGCGATCATTGTACCGCATGTATGATCGTTTCCCGAACATGAAACCTAAAAAAATGACTAGATACAGCAACCTTGTTGCATCGGAATCCTAAAAAATACACGAAATTCGTTAATGCTGTGATCACTGTACCATACGTATGATCGCTTCGCGAACATGAAATCGAAAAACAAACATCACTGGCTACAGAAACCTCGTTGTATCGGAATCCCCAAAAATACACGGAATTTGTTAATGCCACACATCACTGTGCCGCATGTATGATCGCTTCGCGAACATGAAACCGAAAAAACATCACTGGATACAGCAATCTCTTTGTAACAGAATCCTCCCAAAATACACGCAATTCGTTAATGCTGCAATCACTGAGCCGCACGTATCATCGCTTCGCGAACATGAAACAGAAAAAAACACATCACTGGTTACAGCAACCTCGTTGCATCTGATTACCCCAAAATACACGGAATTCCTTAATTCCGTGGTCACTGTACCGCATATATGATCGCTTCGCGAACATGAAACCGAAAAAAAACATTACTGGATACAGCAACCTCGTTGTATCGGAATCCTCAAAAATAAACGGTTTAAATAACTAATAAATCATCAAAAATACAGATAAGCATTGAATAAAGAGTCACTTGTTGACGTAACAAATTCGTCATACATTAAGCGCGTCATTACAAAAAATATCATTGCTCAGCCAATCCAAAAATAAAAGAGTTACATCTGGCTGACTATCGAAGATTTTGCAAGATTTCGCCAAATGGTGGAGTCAAATAGGAACCAACCATTGCAATATATTAAAAAAAACCTTCTTAAAAAATAAACAAAATTGTTTTATAGGAATAAATTCCAGAAATGCATTTTATGAAAATAAACAACATTTCATTTTATAAGACAATGTAATTATACTTTAAATAAAACCAAAATTCTTAACCAATACAACGCACCCTCACTCCTTCCCCCTCCGTTCTCAAATGGTGCAATTAATTAAAAAAAACACTTCTTTAAAAACAGATAAATTTTTTTAGAAATACACTTTTATTAAAAGAAACAACATTTCGTTTCATTAAGAAAGGTATATAAAAGTTACAAACAGTAAAACATTTCAGGGTTATTCATTTCTCTAAATAAATATTTGAAAGATAATTTTATATTTGTTAAAATAGAATTGCTTTAAGAAGATGTTAGATTTACTCAGCTAACAAAGCTTTGTTTGAAGTTAATTACATTCGTGGTTTCTGTTAAATTATATGAATGAAACCCTGTATATTACGTTCTTTTTTGAAAAACTAAACCATATATAATAAAGATTCCGAGTTGTTATTATACTTCCTCACGAAAGAAAGAGATTTAACTATTGTTTCAGCATATATTATCGATTAGCTGTTAAAGAAAACGATCTTACACATAATAGAATGTATTTATTTTTTTTTATGTTTAATAATATGGGAAAGCAATAGATATTTATCCTGCGCATATTTAAGGCAGAAACCATTTTTATTTAATAAATATTAAAATGATTTTAAATAATTTTAAATTTTCGTGCGAAATATCATGGCACATTTTATTGAAGACATAATGCAAAAACACTTTTAAAAAAACCCTAAAATGTAACAAATACAATAAAGCTCCACCTTATCTCCTCTGTAATCAAATGTTGCAATAAATTTTAAAAACAGGCGAAATATTTTACAGCAATAAATTTCAGAATTACATTTTAAGAAAAGAAACATCTCACTTTATCATAAAAGATCTGCGAAAGTTAGAATTAGTAAAACATATCAGAGCTATACATTTCTTTGTAAAAACAACCATAAGATCATATATATTATTTCTGCTTTCAACATACTTTTTTCTAAGCAAATACAAAACACAGAACGATGGACGAGATGCCATATGAAAGGATTTTGAACAGCTTCTGAATTAGTACACTCACATTTTGTTAAACCATGTTTTTTTTATTAAAAATTGCAGTTAATTAAAAAATTAAATCGCATAACTGAAATGAAATTTTTTTCTGAAATCATTGTTGCCACGAAAATAAAATACCGCATTATATCATGCTCAACAATAATTATAAAAAAAATAATAAATAGTACAGTAAAGATAAAGTGGGACAATGTTGCTGTATGGGTTTGTTTTATATTTATGATTAAAAAGCAAAATTTAAATTTAAATGCTAAATTTATTTATCTTTTTTCCATGTTTTTTTTTTTTTCTAAACAAATGAAACGTCATCCTCTAATGCAGTTAAAATACGATATATATATATATATATATATATATATATATATATATATATATATATATATATATATATACATATATATATATGTGTGTGTGTGTGTGTGAACTTTTTACGAAGATGATTTAATATTCCACGAGAAAATAGCAGTTTGTTAAAGATTGTGAATGATTGCAGTCGATATCAAGAATCATGGCGGGAATTTCTGTAAACTTTTTACGAAGATGATTTAATATTCCACGAGAAAATGGCAGTTTGTTAAAGATGGTGAATGATTGCAGTCGATATCAAGAATCATAGCGAGGAGGTTAGGCAATGATGAGACACCACAAGAGTTTCTTCAATAAGG
This sequence comes from Maratus michaelseni, assembly GCA_963931845.1. Lineage (NCBI taxonomy): Eukaryota > Metazoa > Arthropoda > Arachnida > Araneae > Salticidae > Maratus > Maratus michaelseni. Next base: position 310,463,588 of record OZ007592.1, read on the forward strand.
AGCAGCCAATTTCCAGATAAATCGTTTATTAACATCCATGACGATGCCAGTAACAGTTCCAACAGTACCAGGCATACTTATAGCCTTCAGGCTTGACGATAGGTCAATACATCATTTAATAGATCTTAAAGAGCTGTTATGAGATTCTAAGTCAGTTAAACACCAGATAACCATTTGGTCAGCACTTCCAAACACGACAAAAATCTGCTCTCCAAAATCTTTCAAGTGAGTATTGTTAACCGCCTGTAGGGTTACTGACAACGACGTAACGAGCGCACGATCCAATGAGTGAGAGGCGAATTTAAGCTAAGCGAATAAGGTGCGAGGGAGAAGATTTAACACGAAAGAATCCCCATCGTAGCTGCGTATTGATTTTGACATGAAAAATACCCAGCGCGCGAAGCAAAGCATGGAATAAAAAAAAATGGCTTTTTAAAAACATTCGAAATGACAACACGCGTCTCTCAGAAGTTTATAGATTGGGGAGTTGATAAAAGTCACGAATGAACTTAAAGTTTTAGATTAAGATTTGGAATACGATAATTATTAATATACGTGTTATTACTTTTAAGAGGACATTAAATAGGAATAAATATTATTAAGAATTAAGGAAATAATGACTATGTCAAAAGTTAGATTAATTTAAAGGAATAATGCGAAATAAATGGAAAGGATATGCGTAGCAAATAAAAATTTTATATAACACACACACACACACACACACACACACACACACATATATATATATATATATTTGCCTTTGCTAACTTCGATCGATTTTTCAGTGTAATTTTGATGTAATAAATTAGATGATATTCTGGCTTGACTAATGCTGTTTGCAGATATTTTTAGTCCTTACTTTTCATTTAGAAAATTAAGCCTGCATCTAAAATAATATAATACTGCAGTGCGAAAACTTCGCACGGATCCATTGGTAATTTTGTATTTGTTTATATAAATTTGCTTTAAGTAAGCCTTACGCTTACTCGGTGAATAGATCTTTGTTTGAATTTAAATATCAGGCTTTCCAAAGAAAAAAAGAATATGTCTCGTATTATGATTTTTATTTTATTGATTGGTTTTTAAAGAAAACCAAACAGAATAGATTTATTTTTTATAAATGGAATAATATGGAAAGAGAAAATTTTTTTTTGCCTGATCATATTTAAGCTGTGAAACATTTTTATAAAATTTAAAAACTTTTAAAAATGTTTGTTATAATTAAAAAATATAAGGTAAAGCTAGGAGAGTCTGCGCACTATTCAAAAGAATAACAATAAAAAATCTAAATATTATTTTTTTGCTAAACTATGCATGAATAATTTTTACTTCATTTGTTTTTTATGCATTTCCATTGCTATTTTGTTGTTAAGTTGTAATTCAAATAGAACAGTTGTAATAAAACCAACAAAGTTATTTTGCGCAATCTGTCCTTACAGGGTTGGTGTGATTGCGCACATGGGTAGGAGAGATTGTTACTAATAATAACTACAAATAAATTGTGAACAATAATAATTACACTTAAATGACATTGCTGTAAGGTTTTTGTGAATAAATATATTTTTGTATTAGGAGTGAATATTTCAACCTAATGATTAAATAATCAGAAAAAGGAAATAATTTTAAAAACGATTAAAAAATTTTAATTAAAGGGGAAAACAAATTAAAGAATAAAAAAAAACAAGTCCAGATAAGGTTACAAAATAACATTAAGTTACTTGAAAACACGTTTAACTTAAAAATAGTCCATTTTCATTTTTAATTTTTTACGCAAATTTACCAATAAGCTGCGTAATATCTCCTAGCATGGAAACTAATGGGAACAATGCGCCATCCCACCAATGTATCAGATGTGCAAACTCTCCAATTTCTGTAGGAGACATTGTGCGGCCTTTTATTTAAACATGGCCCCTACAAAAGGAAACGTTGTTGTTCACATTGTTAGTCTAGATTAGTAGCTTATGAGAAATCGTTTAAGTTTGAAATATTTTGTTCTACTTGAATTGTATAGAAATTCTGAATATCTATGAAAATTCAAGCACTTGCTTTCGGAAAACAAAAGAAAATAGCAATGCTTTATCTTAGACGCTCAAAACAATCAACGTGCACTTTCCAGTAGTCACTCCACTACTGCTGTTGCACAACTACCTGGAGTCGCTGCGCGCTCACTCTACTCCTTCCCCCCGAACCTCTATGTGCGCAATGACTCCGACCGTGCCATCTCTCCTGGCTTTACCTTAGATAAAATGCTTAAGTGTTACAAATAGAAACAACAAAAGGCTTATAAAGACCTTTTAATGATCAACATACGTTTCAACGCTCACACGGGGCCATTTTGAAGATATACAACGATAAACAAAATATTCTCGCAAATTTTGAAAATAAACTTGAATCGACATACGTTTCAACGCTCATACCGCGCCATTTTCAAGATATATAACGATAAACAAAATATTCTCGTAAATTTTGAAAATAAACTTGAAAAAATTAATCACGAGTTTTTTCAAATTTATTTTCAAAATTTGCGAGAATATTTTGTTTATCGTTATATATCTTGCAAATTTTGCCGTATGAACGTTGAAACATATGTTGATCATTAAAAGGTTTTTATAAGCCTTTTGTTGCTTCTTTTTGTATCACTTAAGCATTTTATCTATATTTTTTAATTATAATTAGTTATCTTATTCTGTGATTAAGTTTGATATAATCTCAAATTTTCGTGTCAAATATTATTGCACACATTATTTAAGATTTCATTCAAATATACTTCAAATTTATTAAAACATTATACAATACCATACAACGTCATTTTAATTCCCTTCCCCCTTTCGTTTTCAAATGTTGCAATAAATTTTTAAAAAAATCCGCTTTCAACACAGACGAAAGCTTTCATAGCAATAAATTTCAGACAGGAAACAACATCTTATATTATCAAGAAAGTTATGTAAAAGTAATATTGAGTAAAACATAGCTATTTGTTCCTCTGAATAAACATGTCATATAATCTTATATCTGTCATAATAAAATTGCTTTAAAAAACATTACATTTACAGATCTATCAAAGCTTTGTTTCAGGTTAATTACAATCGTGGTTTACGCTAAATTTTTTAAATGAAACTTTGTATTATTACCTTCTTTTCTGAAAAACGAAATCATCTATAACAAATGCTCTGGGTTATTATTATACTTAATCACGAAATAAATAAATTTATAAGTTTATTTTAAGAAGTATATTCTATTGATTGCTTCTTAGTGAAAATTCACCTGACAGTTGAAGTAAAACACGTAGTTTATTTTAAGTAAACAAATGAAATGGTCAAGTCCGTGTATTATGAAAGATAAACAATTAAATAAATATTTAAAAACATTTAAAATAATATTTAATGTATTCGAAGAACTTTTCTATTTATTTCTTTTTACGCTATTCAAGAAGAAATTTTTTTTATAAATTTGAGTTATTTTACTCTCTTCAATCATTTCAGGTAGAGCAAAATTATACGTAAGGTATTTGTTAGACTTCAAAAATCTCACTAAAATATTCACACATTTAAATAATATTTCCTAAAATTAAATAGCAAAGACGAATGTATTCAAAACAGTCCTTCCGGCCTGTACCGGGTGGAAAAGGTGGCTTTCCTATATCTTCGTTTTAAAATTTTAGCTAATGTTACTCGAAAACAGCAAGCTAAAATGTAAAGAAACCGTTTACAAAAGATTCGTAATTACTGAATTTGAATAAGAAATTCGCCAAATTAGTCAACTACAGCCAAATTGGCTTCATTTATGAAAACTTATTTCGGTCGTCAAATTTGGCGATATTTCGCCAAATGTCGCCAAATTTGGCGAGAATTTGGCGCTAACGGATATGAATATATAGTTTTATGCGTATGATTGGGAAAATGATTACAACAATGAAAGATAATAATTTGCGAGAAGTCGCGTTCACTAAAACTCATAAATTAATCGTTGGATTTTTGTAATGTGCTATCTTGTTTCAAAATGTCTGCCACCCTAGAATTTTTAACTGATGTATCTCAGCCGTTTTTTAAGTTAGAGGTTAAACAAAAAATGCTCTGGAATCCTTGTATCAAGGCCTAACATTTAATTAAAAAATAAATTTGAATTTTTAACTTTTTCGTATATTTATTTTAGTTTTAAATTTTTAAATGGCCGCCATCTTGAAACAAAATGGCAGACCACGCTGGCCAACGAACTCGGTCGAGACATTGGTGAGCTTAATACACACAATTAGTTTCATCCAAATCGATTTATAAAAACGAGCGTTATCGTATGACATAAATCATATATATATATATATATATATATATATATGTGAATATATCGGTGAAAATATATCGAAATTTTCCGGAATTGCTTTCCTCCGAACGGCTGCAATAGGTAGCTTTATACTTTTTTGTATTGAAAGCTGCCTAATAAGTAAAGAAGATATATTTTTTAAATAGATGATTCATTAACGAATTGTGCTTCAAAGCTGAAAATGTGAAAAATTCCAATGTCTAAACTTGACAATTGCTTCAGATATATACTATCAATACAACGGTATAGAGTAAAACAAAATGTATATATGCAAGAAGGATGCATCATATTTTATATGAACGTTTTTGCAGCAATTTAAATTCCTGATATTTCTTCTCCAAGCAGATTTTTTTAATTATTATATTATATACTGACTGCAACTGACTGCAAGGTGTTTTATCCAAATATTTAAGAAAAAAAAATGTTCATTGTGGGTATTTTTATAATCATTGTAATTTCCCGTTTTCTCTTTTTTCTGAATTTTTATATACAGTCTTGTCAATAATTAATCTCTTGACCTGATCCTGATTTTAAAATGTTTGCATTGAAACTCAAAACCATCATAGAACAAATAAATTTTAAGAAAAAAATACACTGATTTCAAGGAATCGTCTTTTATCTTACACTAGCAAGCTACGCCCGCTACGCTGGTCAATTTCTCTTAATGAACTTTTAGTCAAGCAAAATATTGACATTTCATAATTCACTCTTATATTTTAACAGAATAATAAGGCTATTATAATTTGTGACCCGTGCCAATATATACGTCAGGACACGTCGCCCTTATCATTATCTTTTTACGCATGAAGGTTTCGCTATGGTACTCCATTGTGAAATTTGGTAATTTTTGAAATTCAATATTTGAAAAACGGCATAATCATTAGATTTGAATTTATAACAAGAAAAACACAATTTTTTACCTTTCAAACAACGAAGTTTGTCTAACAATTTTCTAACAAATACTTTTCGAGTTATTAATTTTTTCAGTAACTTCAAAGGTTTCATTTTCCCAGATTAATCTGTGGCAACAATTATCGAAAAACTCAGTCTTCAGCATCGCATAGCTTTTTATTAAAAAGGTTGTTGGAGCAAGGATTGTCACCATCAATTTGCCACCATCACTTTTGAAATCGGTTCTGTAGTTCCAGAGATTCCATAGAAATTGTAATTTGGAATGATTTTAGAACGCTTTTCACTCTTTTCACCTTTTTAAATTTCGAATTTTTTTAATTATTATTATTATTAGAGAGCATTTACATCTTATAAATAACTACAATGCCAAATTTCAAATTTCTAGCCCCTTCAGTATAAAAAAGACGCATTTTCGCAAATTTTTCGCTCCTGCACCCCATTGGGGTTAGTGGCACCGACATAAAATATAGCCTATGTTGGAGTAGGGATTGTCACCTTCAATTTGATACCATTACTTTTGAAATCGGTAATGTAGTTCCAGATATTCTATAGAAATTGTATTTTAAAATGTTTTTAGAACGCTTTTTGCTTATTTCACCCTTTTAAATTTCATTTTTATTTTTTATTTTTTCTTAGAGAGCATTTACATCTTATAAGTAGCTACAATGCCAATTTTCAAATTTCTAGCTCCTTCCGTACACAAAGAAATCGCAATTTTAGAAAGTTTTTCGCTCCTGCACTCCCCTGGGATTAGTGGCACCGACGTAAAATATAGCCTATGTTGGAGCATGGATTGTCACCACCAATTTGTCTCCATCACTTTTGAAATCAATTCTGTAGTTCCAGAGATTCCATAGACATTGTAATTTAGAATGTTTTTAGAACGCTTTTCGCTTATTTCACCCGTTTAAATTTCGATTTTTTTTAAATTTGTTCCTAGAGAGCATTTACATCTTATAAGTAGCTACAATGCCAATTTTCAAATTTCTAGCTCCTTCCGTATACAAAAAATCGCAGTTTTAGAACGTTTTTCGCTCCTTCACTCCCTGCGGTCAGTGGCACCGACATAAAATATAACCTATGTTGGAGCAGGGGTTGTCACCATCATTTTGCCACCATCACGTTTGAAATGGGTTCGGTAGTTCCAGAGATTACCCCCTACAAACAAACAAACAAAGAAACAAAAAATCTTTACACCTTTATAATATTAGTATAGATAAATTTGCTTATCGCATGCCGATTTGCATATTTTAATGATAGTGGATTGGCTCAACTGACCAAACCTCGCGTAGTAACATTTTAATTATTATGCAAATGAAATTTAAATCTAATTGTTGTCATTGTTGTTATTGAATCATTCTGACGTGCTGTAGATGATGCTACATTAAAATTTGTGATGTTTTTGTATTAAAAAATGTAATCGATGCGACAGTATTTTAAGACTTTATGTAGTAATCCATACATTTATAATATACTAGCAAGCTACGCCTGCTACGCTGGTCAATTTCTTACACTGTTAAAAATTTGCAGGAAACTGTCCAGTCATTTGACCGTTTTTAGATAAAACGGTTACATAACCGTAATTTAACTCTATTCTGACCATAATATTGCCCATATTATGGCCAAAATAGAGTTAAATTACTGTTATGTAACCGTTTTCTATAAAAACGGTCAAATGAATGGACAGTTTGCTGCAAATTTTTAACAGTGTATAACGAACTTTCAATCCAACAAAATATTGACATTTCAAAATTCACTTTTATAATTTAACAGAATAATAAGGCTACTATAATTTGTGACTCGTGCTATAGCCAATATACACGCAAGGACACGTCGCCCTTATCATTATCTTTTTACGCATGAAGGTTTCGCTAGGGTACTTCATTGTGGAGTTTGGAAATTTTTGATATTAAATATTTGAAAAATGGCATAATCATTAGATTTGAAATTTATATCAAGAAAAATACAATTTTTTACCTTTCAAACACAGTTTGCCTAACCATTTTCAGACAAATACTTTTTGATCTACTATTTTTTTTCAGTAACTTCATATGTTTCATTTTCCGAGATTAATCTGTGGCAACAATTAGCGAAAAACCCAGTCGTCAGAAACGCATAGTTTTTTATTAAAGAAGCTGTTGAAGCAGGGATTGTCACCACCAATTTGCCACCATCACTTTTGAAATCGGCTCGGTAGTTCTAGAGATTCCATAGAAATTGTAATTTAAAATGTTTTTAGAATGCTTTTCGCTCATTTCACCCTTTTAAATTTCGATTTTTTTTTATTTTGTTCTTAGAGAGCATTTATATCTTATAAATAACTACAACGCCAAATTTCAAATCGGTTCGGTAGTTCTAGAGATTCCATAGAAATTGTAATTTAGAATGTTTTTAGAACGCTTTTCGGTCATTTCACCCTTTTAAATTTCGATTTTTTTTTGTTGTTGTTCTTAGAGAGCATTTACATATTATAAGTAACTACAACGCCAAATTTCAAATCGGTCCGGTAGTTCTAGAGATTCCATAGAAATTATAATTTCGAATGTTTTTAGAACGCTTTTCGCTCATTTCACCCTTTAAATTTCGATTTTTTTTTTATATTCTTCTTAGAGAGCATTTACATCTTATAAGTAACTACAACGCCAAATTTCAAAGCGGTTCGGTAGTTCTAGAGATTCCATAGAAATTGTAATTTAGAATGTTTTTAGAACGCTTTTCGCTCATTTCACCCTTTTAAATTTCGATTTTTTTTTTATTTTGTTCTTAGAGAGCATTTACATCTTATAAGTAACTACAACGCCAAATTTCAAATTGGTTCGGTAGTTCTAGAGATTCCATAGAAATTGTAATTTCGAATGTTTTTAGAACGCTTTTCGCTCATTTCACCCTTTAAATTTCGATTTTTTTTTTTTTTTGTTCTTAGAGAGCATTTACATCTTATAAGTAACTACAACGCCAAATTTCAAATCGGTTCGGTAGTTATAGAGATTCGATAGAAATTGTATTTTAGAATGTTTTTAGAACGCTTTTCGCTCATTTCACCCTTTTAAAGTTCGATTTTTTTTTGTTTTGTTCTTAGAGAGAATTTACATCTTATAAGTAACTACAACGCCAAATTTCAAATCGGTTCGGTAGTTCTAGAGATTCCATAGAAATTGTAATTTAGAATGCTTTTAGAACGCTTTTCGCTCATTTCACCCTTTTAAATTTGATTTTTTTTTTATTTTGTTCTTAGAGAGCATTTACATCTTATAAGTAACTACAACGCCAAATTTCAAATCGGTTCGGTAGTTCTAGAGATTCCATAGAAATTGTAATTTAGAATGTTTTTAGAACGCTTTTCGCTCATTTCACCCTTTTAAATTTGATTTTTTTTTTATTTTGTTCTTAGAGAGCATTTACATCTTATAAGTAACTACAACGCCAAATTTCAAATCGGTTCGGTAGTTCTAGAGATTCCATAGAAATTGTAATTTAGAATGTTTTTAGAACGCTTTTCGCTCATTTCACCCTTTTAAATTTCGAATTTTTTTTTGTTTTGTTCTTAGAGAGCATTTACATCTTATAAGTAACTACAACGCCAAATTTCAAATCGGTTCGGTAGTTCTAGAGATTCCATAGAAATTGTAATTTCGAATGTTTTTAGAACGCTTTTCGCTCATTTCATCCTTTAAATTTCGAATTTTTTTTTTATTTTGTTCTTAGAGAGCATTTACATCTTATAAGTAACTACAACGCCAAATTTCAAAGCGGTTCGGTAGTTCTAGAGATTCCATAGAAATTGTAATTTAGAATGTTTTTAGAACGCTTTTCGCTCATTTCATCCTTTTAAATTTCGATTTTTTTTTATTTTGTTCTTAGAGAGCATTTACATCTTATAAGTAACTACAACGCCAAATTTCAAATCGGTTCGGTAGTTCTAGAGATTCCATAGAAATTGTAATTTCGAATGTTTTTAGAACGCTTTTCGCTCATTTCACCCTTTAAATTTCGAATTTTTTTTTATTTTGTTCTTAGAGAGCATTTACATCTTATAAGTAACTACAACGCCAAATTTCAAATCGGTTCGGTAGTTCTAGAGATTCCATAGAAATTGTAATTTAGAATGCTTTTAGAACGCTTTTCGCTCATTTCACCCTTTTAAATTTGATTTTTTTTTATTTTGTTCTTAGAGAGCATTTACATCTTATAAGTAACTACAACGCCAAATTTCAAATCGGTTCGGTAGTAGTTCTAGAGATTCCATAGAAATTGTAATTTAGAATGTTTTTAGAACGCTTTTTGCTCATTTCACCCTTTTAAATTTCGAATTGTTTTTTTATTTTGTTCTTAGAGAGCATTTACATCTTATAAGTAACTACAACGCCAAATTTCAAATCGGTTCGGTAGTTCTAGAGATTCCATAGAAATTGTAATTTAGAATGTTTTTAGAACGCTTTTCGCTCATTTCACCCTTTAAAATTTCGAATTTTTTTTTGTTTTGTTCTTAGAGAGCATTTACATCTTATAAGTAACTACAACGCCAAATTTCAAATCGGTTCGGTAGTTCTAGAGATTCCATAGAAATTGTAATTTAGAATGTTTTTAGAACGCTTTTCGCTCATTTCACCCTTTTAAATTTCGAATTTTTTTTTGTTTTGTTCTTAGAGAGCATTTACATCTTATAAGTAACTACAACGCCAAATTTCAAATCGGTTCGGTAGTTCTAGAGATTCCATAGAAATTGTAATTTCGAATGTTTTTAGAACGCTTTTCGATCATTTCACCCTTTAAATTTCGATTTTTTTTTTTATTTTGTTCTTAGAGAGCATTTACATCTTATAAGTAACTACAACGCCAAATTTCAAAGCGGTTCGGTAGTTCTAGAGATTCCATATAAATTGTAATTTAGAACGTTTTTAGAACGCTTTTTGCTCGTTTCACCCTTTTAAATTTCGATTTTTTTTTATTTTGTTCTTAGAGAGCATTTACATCTTATAAGTAACTACAACGCCAAATTTCAAATCGGTTCGGTAGTTCTAGAGATTCCATAGAAATTGTAATTTAGAATGCTTTTAGAACGATTTTCGCTCATTTCACCCTTTTAAATTTGATTTTTTTTTGTTCTTAGAGAGCATTTACATCTTATAAATAACTACAACGCCAAATTTCAAATCGGTTCGGTAGTTCTAGAGATTCCATAGAAATTGTAATTTAGAATAATTTTAGAACGCTTTTTGCTCATTTCACCCTTTTAAATTTCGAATTGTTTTTTTATTTTGTTCTTAGAGAGCATTTACATCTTATAAGTAACTACAACGCCAAATTTCAAATCGGTTCGGTAGTTCTAGAGATTCCATAGAAATTGTAATTTAGAATGTTTTTAGAACGCTTTTCGCTCATTTCACTCTTTTAAATTTCGAATTTTTTTTGTTTTGTTCTTAGAGAGCATTTACATCTTATAAGTAACTACAACGTCAAATTTCAAATTTCTAGCTGCTTCAGTATAGAAAAGATTGCAATTTTAGAACGTTTTTCGCTCCTGCAGCCCCCTGGGGTAGTAGCATCGACATAAAATATAGCCTATGTTGGAGTAGGGGTTGTCACCATCAATTTGCCACCATCACTTTTGAAATCGGTTCGGTAGTTCCAGAGATTACCCCCTACAAACAAACAAACAAACAAACAATCTTTACTCCTTTATAATATTAGTATAGATTTAAATCTTGCGACGATTGGCCAATTTTTACGAAATTTAATGCTATTAAAAAGAAAACAGAGACAAGAATATAGTCAAAAAGAGAAAGACACAAATTTTCCAATGTAACGAAATGGATGCGGAAATTATCTCTCTAAGAAAAAGAAAAGAAACAAACAAAAACAAAGAAACAAAAGAAAAAAGAATTATAAAAATTGGGGTAACAGTTCAAAATATATCTATAAACATTTATATATTTTGTTGAGGAATAAACCATGATCGTTTTTAACACTTTCCAACCTAATGGAAAGTGTTTATGACTTCGGTTTGTCTGTCGTCTGCGTTCTGCCGTCTGGCCGTGTGTCTGTGCTCTTACTCTCGTAAATATGGTTCGATGTTATTGTCGTTTACTATAGCATGTTCCCTATTTCAACTGAAGTGTGTAGCATTTATAGTTTTTTTACAGGGACAGTCAAAAGTATTGCGTTACATTACAGTCAATTGGAAATAATCATTTCATGCGCATTTTGATAATGCTACGTCATTTAAAATATGATGAATTTGATATATAATTATGAAGCGCATTAAAACATGTTTTTTCTAGAATATGGGGTGCAAAGCATTTATTATTCATTTACAGGGTCAAGGAAAATAATTTTGTTATACATAGTTCTATGGGGAAAAATCGTTTGCAGTGTAATTTAGTGATATTTTACTATTTCAAACATAATGAAAATTATATGCATTACTGAGGTGCACTACAAATTGCTCGCTTGCATGGATTGCGTTTATTTACAGGGCACAAAAAAGATATCGTTTACAGTACATGTGCGATATTTAGAGTCTATGTGTGATAACTGCGTTTTCAAATTTGGTTTGCGTTTTTATGTTTAATTATTTTTTTCGTAGTACGTGTGTGTGTTTATAAACTCGGTTGATCATATACATGGCTACACAAGGGATTTTGTAAGTATTACAGACTATGGTAGTGAATTGCTTAAGGGTAGTTTTTAATTGTGTTGCGCATTTTCCTGCTGAACTAAATTTAGTAGATTAATAGAAGTTTGTGGAATGTAAATAAATTCATATACAGGTCTACGGAAAGAAAAAGATACATTGTCGTTTACGGTTGGTAATTGCTGCGAGTGAGTTTTAAGTTACGTTTTAGCATAATATATGTTGTATACAAAAGTCTTCAGATAATATACAGGGCTGTACAAAAAATTTTGAGTGCATTTCCAGCGATTGGCGAAAATATCTAAATGTGAATATTCTAACTGAACTAAATTTTACCATGCTATATATCCACATCTATTGATTATATTGGCTGCACAAAATAATTCGACTACTTTTTTGACACTGGAAGGTAATTTGGAAGATTGTATTTTCCAATACCTTATATGTTTTCTAAACTGTTTACTTACATATATACGTTCACCTTATTTAACGGTGAAGTTTCGTTACAGTTTTCTGGTTGTGTTGGAAAGTGTTTCATAATCTATGCTTGATGCATGATTTTTCGTTCTTGTTTTTTTTTTTTCTTATTGAATTCTCGTAAGAAGAAAAACATTGGCAAATTGATATGTACTATTTTATTATTTATATAGACTTTTATGCTCTACAAGTTAGTGTGTTTTGAATTTTGTTGATCTATGCGTAGTTGCAGATCATTAAAATAATCTAAGCATTTTCGACACCGTTTGCTTGCTTTCAGTTAATCTAGTTGTTAAGCCGCGAAAGTTGCGTGTGGTAGTTCTAATGTGTATTAGAAAGGTGCAATGCCTCACAATACTGCTCACGCTTGGTTTTTGCGCTTAAATATGGGAATATTGTCCTCATGAACAGATGACACTGGTCAACTCTTTGAGTTCAATGGAGAGCAATTGTATACCTTATTCACGAAAATCAACTTCGAACGACCAGAGCAGGTACATTGTTATAAAAAAACTGTGGTGAACTGCCTTGAGTCAATGAGCAAGGTTCAGATTATGAGAAAAACTTTCATACATTATTTCTCAACACAATATATACAAACGGACTGTATTTGTTGGAAATTAGTTAAGTAACAAGAAAAGACACATTTGCATTAAATGATTAATTAGTGTTATTCTTTAGTTTAATGTACTTAGATAACCAGTACTAAATGGAAAAATACCCTGCATCATTGGCCAATGATATTAACTTGGTTGAATGATTAAGATTACTGTTTTTTGTTTTAATCATTATTGTAAATGCTAGATTATCCTCCTGCTGAATTATTAAAATTCGCAAAAGGAAACAAAAATAATAATTTCAGCCGATAATTTCTTGGTATTTTTTCTGGCCTTTTTCATCGTGTATTTCCGTGGGGTTATATATATTTTCTGGTATTATGATAATGATGCCTTCCATCCTATTCAAACAGTAGATATATCTTAAGAAATACTTATGAAGTAATTTCATTAAAAATATTATATATATTAAATTAATTTTTTTATTTCATTGTGCGTGAACATCAATGAATATTACAGAAACCTGATTGAGCATCAATTTAAAGCTGTATTATATCACTTTATTACACAACCCTACTAATCTGAGGAAATAAACAGTACACGATTTTCTTTTTTTTTAAGTGTTAAACTATCAGAATGTTGCTACAACATCCAACATTCCTTTTTCAAACTATACTTTTAATGTATCAATTGTTGAAACAGTGTATCGAAACGAAACTCACAAAGTAAATAGATTATATTTTTCCAACAAAACGGACGTTTCTTCTGCATAAAAATTACAATTTCACTTTCACAATAGCTGATTAATTAAGAATAATCATCTATGTGATTCACAACATCCAAAATTTAAATAATTTGTCACATATAGTTAAGATGACCAACGTCTTTGAAATTAGATGACATCCTTAAATTCGAGGAGTGTAGCTCACACAGTTCTCGCAGTTTCTGTATCAGAACACTTATTATAATTGAAGAAGGTAATAAATTCGTGCGATAAAAAAAATGCATAAAAATAAAAATACACTGTCTGTTGGGAAAATGTATACACTGTTTAACGAGCCATAATTCTCTATTTTTTTTCTTTCTTATCAAAGTGTAATTAATTGAAAATATTGAGTGAAGCAAGTTTAACTTTTGAGAAAAGTAAATTTATTTTAAAATACTATTGTAAGTATAAAAATGTAGCAGAAGTGCAAAAACAATATCGCAGGAAGTTTCAGGATGATCCACTTATGCAACTTACAACTCATCGGATAAAAGATAAGTTTGAAACGAATGGATGTTCATAAACAACGTTCTGGGAGCGTAATTGAGCAAGAATGCGCCACAACACCAAATGAAATGTTTGATAAAGTCTGTGAATCAATAGCCCACCGTTATAAGCAGTGTATTGACCGGAACAGTAATAATTTTGATCATTTGCCTAACGAGGAAAATTTAGCATAAACACCATATTAATAAATTAATCATAGATATCACCAGTAATAAGTATTCAGAAAAGAAATTTGATTCACAAAAATACAAACTTTATACTCTGCAATATTATCCGAGCTTTTTCGAAGAATTAAAACACAGCCTTAAACGTTTCAATATCTGCTTAATAGCCAAACCACCTAAGAAATTAAAGAATATCATTTGCAGTAAAATTGACCCAATTAATTTTGAGAATTATTCAGGAGTATATGAAATACATTTTATTAAAGAAGACGGATCAAAGAATTACTACATAGGCATGATTAGCAGGAAATTTAATTGCAGAAAAAAAGAGCATATAGCTGATATTAAATAGAATAGAAAAACTACAGCCCTAGCAAGAATATATCAAGAAGAAACCATCCAAATAAATTTCAATGAAAGTAAAATAATATTTTCTCTCCAGTCTATACTATCCATCCGTAATAAGAGAAACCATAGAGATACTCACGCGCAAAAATACAATATCTAACAATGCGGCATCTTTTAATTTACCGAAACTGTGGCTAGAATTACTCCATGCTCAAAGATATGAAAATAAACAATCAAGTAAAAAATAATAGATAACGTGCGTAATTTTTTTTTTAAAGTACATGTAAATAATAACTTCAAAGCCCGTGCAGCTTTAGAATATTCTCATTTTGTTTTTGAAAATGACACAGAAGTGCCGAAATATGTAAAACAACTAATAAAAGTTATTTTAATTTATATTATAGTTGTTAATTTTACACCTTTAGCATTTAAAAGTAATATACTATTACAAGGTGTTATATTTTATTATATTGAAAATTTATTCATTATATGTAGATTCTTTTGCAATTTAAATACTAATTATATGTGAATAAAACTAGAGTTAAAATCTTTCAAATTGTTTATACATTTCTCTGACGCACCCTGTATATGAATTTTGAAAAAAAAAATAAAGTTTTAAAAAAAGTTCCAATAAAAAACCTGTTACACAAATTGCTCAGCCTACGTGTAGTCAACACATATTATGAGGTTTTAAGAGGTTGACCCTGAATGAACCGCCTCCGGCTGAAATATCGGATTTAGGATTTTCAAATTGTTATTGATTTACTATCGTATAAAAGCTTATTAACGTAGTTCCTTAATAAGTAGAGTGTATT
This sequence comes from Maratus michaelseni, assembly GCA_963931845.1. Classification (NCBI taxonomy): domain Eukaryota; kingdom Metazoa; phylum Arthropoda; class Arachnida; order Araneae; family Salticidae; genus Maratus; species Maratus michaelseni. The sequence goes on from OZ007592.1 coordinate 310,479,085, forward strand.
CAGAATTTTTTAGAATTTATTTATTTAAAATACAAGACGTTTTCTTTTGTCATCTGGTATTGGCTTTCTACTGAACCAATTTTAATACTAATTACTATTTAAACTGAAAGTTTTAGATTGTAGGTGATATAGAGTTAGCTATTTTATAAAAATATATTTAGATTCTTGTGTTTTATTTTTAATTTTTAAAGTTATTAATGAAATGTCTTCAAAATGGCGGAACTAATTTCCGTGAAAAAAGAAATAGAAGTTTTTAAAGAAATTTTAAAAATAAATGTTTTGAAAATTTTTACAAATTTTACATTATGACAATTCGTCTATTACGAGACATAAACTATTCACAAAAAAATCTCAGTTTATTTAATATTCACAAATGATAAACGGATAAAACTGGAGCTATTTTCTGAAAATATTTTAAAGAAAACATTAAGATGTTAACCATTTTCTTACGGGGTTGGGACATCGTACGTTGGAGTGACTATTTTATTATTCTATTATTACCAATTGTGGAAAAATAATCTCTGCGATACAATTCTACTAGAATATTTTCAAGTGATATCTATTATAAATAATTTTTTTTCTGAATTGTGATGCACATAAATATAAAAATAATCACCAGACAGGGCTCGTAATCAAAAAGTTAAGTACGTAGTATTTTTCTAAATAAAAATGTATTGTGATTAAACGATTAAATTTCAAATAAATATATTTTATCAAAAGTTTTTTAGCGAAGACGAAATTATCATTAGGAGTATTTGAATGATTTTGTTTATCTTATGTCTTTATTTCAAAGTTATTTGAATTATGTTAAATATTTTTAGCAATAATTTCAGTTGTACATTTTAAGTTGCTTACATTGGATTTCAATTTTGCTTGAAGAAGAATGTTTCAAGAAAAGACAAAATATATTCCCATACAATTAGAAGACAGTTACATCGTTAATTTAACACTAAAAGCAGTTGTCTATATTCAAAAAATGGGCCTCTAAAACTGTCCCAATGGCAAACGTAGGTATTGTGATGTGTACTTTGAATATATCAGTTTAGTAACACAACAAAGAAAATTATATATTTAATAATAAATTTCAACATAATTTTTCCGGTTTCCATTTTTAATATGTTTTACTTATATTGGTCATATGTTTCCCTTTCTCGTCCGATGCTTACTTTTCTTATGAACTCATTGTAACATAAAGTATTATTAAAATTTTCTTTTACTCAAGTCGTATATTTTAAAGTTAATTGGATACTTTAAAATACCATTAAAGAGATTTTCACTCAATTTTTCCACTTCGTTGTACTTTTTTTTTATTGTCCTTAAAATGGGTTTGAGCTTTTTTACAGGACGATTTTTTGAAAAAAGAAAAAGTATTCATACAAAGAATATTCCATTAATTACTTCCTCAATTAGTGTTTGAAAATAATGTAATGTCATTCTATGTCTCTTAATTAAAAAAAAAGAATTTGTGTCTTATAAAGCAGAATACCTTTTACAGAATTCATTTTTATTGAATTAAAGATATTAGTTGAGGAAATGGAAAATTAATGGTTTCCTTTTCGTTTTATTTATGTTTTTTTTCGAGAATGAAACGAATGCCGTTGTTTTTGTAAACAAACATTCTTCAGAGAATGGGCATACTATATTCTTTTGTTTACGTTTAAAGAATCTTTTGTTTATTTTTAAAATGTTCTTTTATTTTTTCTAAGCTGTATATATCCCGTTTTTAATGCGATACAGAAAATAAATAAAGGGTAATTTTGTCCTGAATTATTTTTTTTATAAACTAGATGCATTTGCTTTATTCGTAGTGTAGTAAAGAAAATGTGACTAATTGTTTTCAGAAAAAAAAGTCGGGAAAATTTTAAAAATATTAATATTTTATTTAAAAATGGAAATTGTTTGAAAGTAATGAACAGTTGTATTTTTAACCTCTAAATTTCCAAACACAGCTCTACATTAAATAAACTGTATAATCTGTGAATTATGAAATGCTGTATACTAACGAAAGTAAAAATAGTTTTAAGAAGCCACTCATTCATAAGCATTCAATGTTTTTCTTAAAATTATACCTATTTTATCCAGGCAATTCATATTGTACCAAAAACTTTCCATTGCAATAAATTAACCTGGCGTTTTCCCCGATAATGGAAATTTCATTTACGCTTGGAAGAAAGCGCGAAGTACTGAAAAAAAGTATTATTAAAACTAAGGCACGTTTACCACAACTACTATGTAGTATATGCCAGGAGGTATACGTAAGAATTTTATGTAAAGAGGCCTTGATTTAAACAATCTATTCAGGATTTTAAATTATTTTCTAAACGTCATAATTTAATTAATAGAACCATATTATTTGATAAAAGCGTATTATTTTGCTGTACACTTTATTTTTTTATTACATTTTATATTCTTAGCTTTACTGTTTAAAATATTTCGTTATTACCATCACACAGCCGTTTGACGCATAATTAACTCCATTGCTATTGAAACTTGTATACATTGTTTGGAGATTTATCACCTGAACCTGATTAACGGATAAATTAAATAATTTATTTATTCATGAAATATTACATAAATTTGAATATAAATTTATTCATAATTAATTTATAAATGTAACAATTAAGTTAAAAAAACCCTTAAAATTCTGTATTGCCATTGGAAACACGCCTGTGTACATAATTTTTATAATTCTAGCACACCAGAAAGTGAGTGAAAATTTGATTAGAAAATTCCACCTTTTCATACATGAACGAAGTTAACTTTAAAATTCCACCCGGCCTGTACCGGGAGAAAAGGGTAGGTTCCCTATTTCTTAGTTTTAAGATTTTAGCTATTTTTACTCGAAAACACGAAGCTAAAATATGAATGACCCGATTTGAGTGGATTCGTCACCACCGAATTTGAATTAGAATTTCGCCAAATTAGTCAGCGATAGGCAAGATGGCTTCATTTATGGCTACTTATTTTTGGTCGTCAACTTTGGTGATACTTCTCCAAGCTTGGTGAGAATTTTATGCTAACCGATAATGATATAGTTTTATGCGTATGATTGGGAAAATTGTTACAACAATGAAAGATGATTTACGAGTAATCACGTTTACTGATTCTTTTAAGCATGTTATGTTGTTTCAAAATGTCAGCAACCCTAGAATTTCAAACTGGTTTATGTCAACCATTTATTAAGATAGAGGGAAACAAAAAAATCTTCTGGAATCCTTCTATCAAGGTCTAACACATAGGCAAAAAAAATTTGGATTTCTAATTTATGTATATTTTTTTAGTTTTAAATTTTTAAGTTTCCGCCATTTTTTAACAAGATGGCGGACCAATCTGGCCAACAAACTATGTCAAGATTTTGGTAAGCGTGCTTAGTTACATCGATATTGCTTTATAAATGCGAGTGCTATGTTCTAAAAAAACCCAGATATAAGGTATTATTTCAGAATTTTTTCTACTTTAAGCAAATTTTCCATTTGCATATAGTGTCATTATAAAATTATTTACCTTTTAACATCATTTTAATTTATTGGTATAATTGTTTAATATATCTTAAATAACGGTTAGCGGTATAACGGTTTATTATATCTTAAATAAAATAAATACTACCTCATCGTACGCTGTATAACGCGGGATCGCTCGATTCCTACAATATTTCTAAAATGTCTCTCAATAAAATTGTATTAGTGTTCTTTGCCTGAACAGTGTCTAAACGTATCACAAAAATAATGAAAATCATGAAAAAGTTCACACATTTCGGTCGTCAGACTTAAAAATCATGACAATGCTGCTGTTTTCGTGAATCTGTCATGAAAGACTTGGCAAAAGCAAGACATTGTGGCAACTGCACTGTAAAAAAGACAACAAAAATTTCTCATCTACAAAAATATAATAGAACCACGTACGAAAATATACAATAACCTCATCAGAGTAACCCACGATTCTGAAAAGCGTTTTTTGAATCTTTAGAAATCTCTGAAAACAATATAAGTTCGAGATTAGACTCATTTATAAATAGAAAGTTGCTTTAACTGCCATTGAATTTCGGAAACGTTTCTGAGCAGTTTTTATTATGTATTAATGAGTTTTCTCAAACCGGAATATCAGTTTTTAGATTACATTAATTCCTAATTAAATATTTTTAGCTGCAGAGCGGAATTTACGCATGAAAAACGTAGAAAAATAATATTAATGTTAATGTTAATACTGTTAATATATCACGTTTGTCTTCAAAACATGTTTGTGGAACACGAAAACGTTTACTTGAGAAGTGACAACATTCAAAAGACACATGTTCGAGGCTGAAAAAAAAACTGATTAGTAAACTATGAAAAGTACCCGGAAATTTTACCAAAATTCAATGGCCTCAAACGAAACTTGTCTTTTGTAAATGCTACTTCAAATTTTGAAAATATATTTATTTCAGTTTAGCAAAGACAAAGAACTTTTTGGGAATAGTTATCAACTCTAAAGAGGTTGTTGTCTATTTTCTTTTGTGGTTATAGTATATTTTCCTAAATTAAGAAACACGTGTTTTTTTCTTTACAATGTACTGTAATTACTTATGATTCATCGACCACGCTTGTAAAAACGCCAAACATTCAAATTATTTGCAAAATTCGTTGAAACCATTAAGTAAGTTTAATGTTACAATTTAATTGTCGACATATTATGTGAGTCTCCCAAAATAGTAATGTGTTTTATAAATGCTTTTTTAAATCTGTAAAATATATATTGGTTTCTGGTATTTCTAAAGAGAATGAATGCTTTTCGGAATCGTTGATAACTCAGAAGAGGTTATTGTGTATTTTATTTCGTGGTTATAGTATACTTTCCTAAATTAAGAAACATATGTTTTTTTTAATTCTTAACAGTGTACTGTAATTACTTCTGATTCTCCGAACAAGCTTGTAAAAACACCAAACATTCAAAGTATTTGCAAAAATTCGTTGAAAACATTAAGTAATTTTTAATGTTATAATTAAATCGTCGAGATCTTATGTGAGTCTCTAACAATAGTAATGAATGATTTTACAAATGCTTCTTTAAATTTAGATAATACATTGGTTTCTGGGGTTTCTAAACAGAACGGATGCTTTTCGGAATCGTCGATTACTCGGGAGTGGCTATTGTACATTTTCGTTCGTGGTTATATTTAATTTCTTAGTTTAAGAAATATTTGTCTTTTTCTATAGTGTGGGTCAAATCGGAGGCTTACGTTGTTCAATCTATTTCCATCCATAACATGTGTGTCAACATTTTTCAGCCAACTATTTTTGATGAGGGGGCGAATGTTGGTTATACAACTGAGTTACTACTGAATTAGCACAATTGTAAAGTTTTAACTAATTTTTTGGTGTCTACAACCAAAGAATTGTAATTTTGTATATAAAATTAAAAAATTCCATTTAAAACTTCGGTTAGGATGCGAAAATACCACTTAATTACTTTTCTTAGTACTAACGCTTCACAGCTTTTTAAAAATAAATATATATATATCTACTTATAATAAAATCAGAAGGCAAGAAAGTGTCTGTAACCATTCCGGGAGGGATCACTCTGGTCTGCGAATCGAACGTAGTTAAACGCCATGTTAGGCTTGATGAAAAACCTATGCTAACATATGACAGCCAAATGATAATATCTTCTACTTGAAATCATGTCTGTTCAACATATTTTCCTGTAAAACATGTCCTATTATAACGTTTTAAGTTTTTAATTAAAAATCCAGATTAAACATCGGAATCTCAGATATAAACAAACGAACACTGCTGCCATTCAGAATCACAAATTCAAATTAATCACAAATGAACGAATCATTGAAAGCTTCATTAAAAAATACAGTTTAACAACATACAATTCTACTCTTGAAATATTTGTAAAAGCATATTATAGCTTTTAAATATGTTAGTTTTGTTTAAAACCTTCAAAAACTAATTTATATAAAACATGTATATCAACATTTCTGTAAACATTTTTTTCTCTAAATACCTTTTTTTTCAGAAATAGTGGCGATTTCTTTTGTAAGGATGCTTTGTGGTGATCGATCCAGTATATTGGCGCCATCTACCGGCGGATTTTTAAATTTTGCTTCCATCGTAAATAAAATGATCTTTTCTCATTAAACGTAATTAAAATATAAGGAATACATAGTACAACGTAATTTGCATTTAATTTTGCTTATGTAATCAAACAATGAGTTATGTGGTGAGTCAAGCTGTTAAGAAACTCACTGATAACACTTTTTTTACAAAAACTTTCGCACATGGATTATTTTTAAATATTTAATTTGAATGTTTTGTCCAATCGTTGAATTATTTCATAAATTTAATAAGGAGTATATATATATATATATATATATATATATATATATATATATATATATATATATATCCTCGTCATTTTTAATTGTAGAAATCATTTGTCATTTTTAAAATATACTTTTCTACAATACAAACCTTTCAATAATAAAATCTTCATGCTGTTTGTATTCATAAAGTCTTATGGAAAATGGAACGCAGACCAACAATCTGTCATTTTTAACAGGTGTTATATACTAGTATATATATATAATATTCTTATTCGAAATCATCTCTTTGATGACAAAAAAATTAAACTAAGTAAAATAACATCTTATTTTATATTACTCCATTTTCAAAATTAGAATTTTCATACGGACATGATGTTCAAAAGATCTTCAATTGGTAAAATTAAAAAATCGAATTCCAAATGATAAGTTACGTTAAAAGAATAAATCATTTGAAGTTGTATAATCTAATAATCATATGAAGAAATTCTGCGAATTCTTAAAAGCTATCTTTCATTTTTTTTTACTTCAATGTCTTAAATATAAAAGAAATTTTTAGAGTTTGGAAAGGGTACAAAGGCTGGGATCAAACTATCAAGTAGATATTTGAAGAGACATCAATTGGTTTAGATGCCAAAGTTACTCGAAGATTTACTTTATTTGTAAAAATATCTACTATAAAATTTTGTTGTTGTTTTTGCTATATTTTGTCACATATATTGAAATTCTCGCGTCGAAATAAAAATGATTCAAACGAAAAAAATATATGCTTTCATTTAGTTTTATTAGTAAATATTCAAAAATTAACAAATTTAATAATAAATTTTATTCTGCCTCATATCCCAAATGGTATTTAGACTTTGGCTTCACATGAAGTCACATGAAGTTCACATGAAGTGTAGTTCTATACGTTCTCAGCATTTCTTATCTAACGACGGGGAATTTAAAAATAATAAAGAATAATAAAAATATATAAATTAAAGAATTATAAATCAAGAATGACCGGGATAACACTTTTTTCAAAACTATCAATTGTAAGGAGAAAATTTTGACTTATATTTTAATAAGTTTTAAAAAACATGTGATATTGGAAACAATGTGTCTGTTTTGTTTTGCTCAAACAGTTTCACTTGGGGTCGACAAAACATTCTATGATGACGAACACTTAGCTATTCATCCCTATTTCCAAATCCCCAGTTTTCCCCTTATTATCGCTTAAAAATTTTGAGTTCAAATAAGATAACATTTATTTTCATGTAAGATTGGGTCATCCTGGAACGGGACATGCCCGGATGACAATAAGTTTTTGGCAGTTTTTTCAGTTTTACACGTTTTTACTATGAATAAATAATGAAATGGAATTTACACAGATGTTTTCTTGTATCTTAATGGCTGTTGTTTAAGAGGACTCCGTAATCATTGGAAACTACTTATTATTATATATATATATGATTATTTTATTATATCTTTTTGACATATTATTAAATGGTTTTATAATGAAAAATAATTTAATTGAGGAAAAATGAATTGTAGTAAAATTAAATATGTATATATATTAAAATACATTTAAGCAAATTTTAAATATCATACTTCTCTTACAGTTCTGAGCATTTTGAGAGAGCATTTTTATAGCAGAGTACTTTATTGCATATTTTTTGTAGAAGTGGGCGTTATAACTGTAAAGATCAGATTTCCAAAAGTTAATAATTTTTAATCTAAAAAATAAAATAAAATGCCGTGACACATGTAAAAATTACAGTAAAAATAACTATTTAATTATTATTTTATCTTTTTAAAATAAGCTATTTCTAATATTGAAAATCCTTAGTTTCATCAAATGCACTTTCAGGACCACCGAAAAATTAGCGAGTGAATGGAATTTCTTTTTTTGTTACTTAGATTTTACACGATATATTGAAAAATCACAAATTGAGAAAAATTACTCTGAATATGTGAATTTTTTAAAGCAAAATGAATGCAGTGAGGACGTGGCCAAATTTGGACCAAATTCAAAAACGAGATAAAAGTGAAAATTTTCTAGAGTTACAACTAATTGTTTCTTTAAGTGAAAAATGAAAGTTTTATGCTTGCCTCTGTTTTATTTTTGAAATGTTATTCTCCGAATATTTTAGATCTATCCAAATGTACTGAATATTTCTTTTCATGCTAATTTTAAATTTAAAAATTGTATTTGGTGGAAACAAAACATATAAAAATGTAGGAAGAAAGAGGCTTTATTAGATTTACACGATTACTTTAAAATAATATGCATAAATACTCCAAAACAGACAGTAGTTTTTTTTATAGTTCTTATTAGTTATTATAAGTACTACAGGATATTGCCTTCATACTATTTGGGGGATTTGAAAAGGATAAATATAATCACGTATAAATCACATATATTTTACTGAAGTATGTAAGTGTGCTCATGCTGACTATTTACTTGCGTAAAGAGGAAGTTTATCCAGATCGTAAAGTGTTTATTTTTTATGAGATGCCCAAATAATATCTAAATGATTGAATATTTTTCAACGGATTTTGACAGCTTAAAGTTCAAAAACGTTTCTGTATGATATGTCTCGCGCATTCATTTTAACATGTATTTGCTTAAATTTTTATTACACCGTAAAAATTAAAAATTAATCTTTTTTAACTAATATTGTTTCAGTGATAAATATAACTTGATTCAGTAGATTTTTCCATTTATAAATTTAACATTTATATATAAAGTCGATCTCGTTTAAAGCGAGCCCACATTTAACGATATTCCAGATTTAGCGAAGAAAATTGAGTATTTTGCTTGGTATAATGTTTATAAATGTATTGAGGTATATTATCTTTAAGCAAGCAAATTTTTTAACTTTCGTTGGATTTAACGAGAGAAATAATAATGGGAGCATGAAATAATTACAGAAATAATGATTAAAAAAAAAAGAAAATATACAGTTTCCCTAGAATTCCCCCATTTCTCTTGTGAAGAAAAAATAACCATTCTTTAACATTATCCAAGAACAGGTGCAATCATCAGAGGCAGGTATCGATTCTTAGAAGGGAGGCTGTGTGAACTGGATGCCACTCCTACTGCCCCTTTTCCATGAAGGGTACGAAAGAGAATGAAAGAATCCCAACTAAGAAGGAATGAAATACCAACCCACTTGGTTCTTTACCACGGTAAGAGATGGTGGACGCAGGGGGTAGGGACGGCGTTAAGTGACGTCTTTCATGACGACTCCTACCTTCAGTGGCTTGATGCAATCCAAACCAGGTGTAATTACCGGTTTCAGAACTACATGTAAGAAAAACTTACTTTCGGCTTGTGCCTTTCCTTGAGAGCGTGTTTTTTAATCTGCTGTTTAAATTGTCGAAACGAAAACCTTTATCCGTAAGAGAAAAAGGTGTAAATTATAAAATTCTTAAATAAATGTGAAAAGATTTTGCAATATGTAAGCAGTATGGACTTTTTTATTCAACTGTGTTACCTCTTTTGAAAAGCAAGGAGTCCTCAATGAAAGCATATGAAGCGAAAGTGGCCGATTGCAAACGGTTGATAAAATTGTGAAAAAGAGGACTTCGATGAAGCTCTGTTAAAATGGTTTGTTCAGCAACGGAATTCTTGTTTACCGATAACTGGACCCATCATTAAAATCCAAGCGGAAAAAATTGCAGCTCTGCTAGGTTACACAGATTTTTCATGCTCTAATGGATGGTTACATCGTTTCAAGCAACGTCACAACATCTGTGCAGGAAAAATTATGTACGAAGCCTCCAGTGTGAACGCCAAGTATGTGAAAGACTGGTTGGATTGCACATGGAAAGATTTACGTAAAAATTATGCTAATGATAACATATACAATGCCGATGAGGTCGGCTACTTTTACTATCAAACCCTTTAATAAACGATGAAGTTTTAATATGAAAAATATGTGAGAAGTAAGTTGCTGAAAAATCGCTTTACTGTGTTAATGTGTTGTAACATGTCAGGCAAAGACAAGAAATTTTTTTATCTTTGGTAAATCTGCAAATCCAAGATCCTTTAAATGGGTAAAAAGCCTACCGGTAACATACAAATGAAACAAAAAAGCAGGGATGAATTTTGAATTATTTTTTAACCTATTTACACGAGTGGGATAAAAAGTGCTTCAAAAACAGAAAATAAACATTGCACTCAATATTGATAATTGTACTGCTCAACCACAAGCCCACAATTTAAAAAGGATAAAACTTGTTTTTTTACCGCCTTACTCAACCTCAATGTTACAGGCTCTCAACCAAGGTGTTATTAACAGCTTCAAATGCTATTATAGAAAGCACTTGATTCTAATGATATTAGAGAGAAATGAAAAGATCAGGATCTTAAAATTTCTATTATTGACGCTGTACACTTGATGACAGATGCTTGGGGAAGTGTGACTCAATACTCTATCCAGAACTGTTACAGGAAAGCTGGATGGATTGACAGAAGTGATGATAACTTCGAATATGAAGATAACTTGCTCTTCTCAGTCTGGTTGCAATAAAATAACATTTAGCAGTTTAACGATGTTTTAAACACCGATGAGTACGATAACGTTGATGACGAAGCCTTAACGTCCGTCATACTCTCCACTAAGAATATCGTCGTGGAAGTGGTAAAAGGCCGGGAACAGGAAAATGCAAGTGATAGATACTCGGAAGAAGAAACTGTACTTAAAACGACGATACGTGATTGTGCTGCAGAGTCATTACAAAATCTTGAACAGTTTTTTGAAGCAACGTAAAATATGATGCAACATTTAATGCATTAAGTGTTTTACGACAAAAATTGAATGAAACAAAATATTGTAAAGTCAAACAATCAACTTTGGGGGAATATTTTTCCAATTCTCAATAAAGATAATCAAGCACCAATTCAAGTAATTTTTTTAATGTACATACTAAAAAAAAAACTTGGATTCGAATTTAGCGAGCGACCGGATTTAACGAGCATTTTACTGTGTCCCAAACTCCTCGTTAAATACGGGTGCTACTATATATATGTATGAGTGTTATATAAAGAAATAAAAATAATAATAAAATAAAACATTGTGTGGTTTTATATTATTAGAGGATATGTTTTAATTAGAGGATTGTATTAATGGAAAATACTAAAGCAGAAATACAGTAAAAGAAATATTTTTCTAAAAATTCAAATAATGCTATACTTTCTAAAGTAACGTGTGCGAATAAATGCATTTTTCGCATATTTTTTTACATTTCATCAGTTTTAATATTCGGGGAAGAGAAAAGTACGCGAGTTTGTTTTATAGCAATAAATATTCTTCAAGTACAAACTTAGAATAAAAAGAGAAATGAACTTATATAAGAAGAATATAACATTTTAATAATTAAACGATAAATATTAAACAAAATATTAAAAAAAGATGTATAACATTTCCGAAATCGGGGAGGATTTTAAACTGGTACAGTGTAATTTTCTTTTCGTTTTAGTTTTCTGGAGCATTCTACAATAAAATATATAAAAACCCTTTTATACATTGAAACATGAAAACACGTTAGCATCGATATTTATATAAAAATATAAAACATTATAATACCTTCTAATAATATGTTTATTTTAATTGCTAAAAAAAATTTTAATTGCTTTGTTTTCTCGGTGATAATAAGTTATTATTTAAAAATTCATCATTTATTTTTTCACATGTCGACAGTCTGATAAAGTGAAAGATTAAATGATGACGTTTCAAATAATAACTTCATAGACCGTGCAATTGCAGAATATTTTTCTTTGTTTTGATAATGGTACCGATGGAGCCGAAATATGTCAACAGCCTGATTAAACTTATTTTATTGTTTATAAAGGTTTTATTTTACTTATTTTAGCAATTAAAATAACTATAGCTTAGCGTCTTTTATGAGATGAAATTCGCAGATTCGCGCCCGCAAAAATTTCCTTTTAATTGCTTTTCTTAACGCATAATACAGTTTAAGGTACTACCAAATAATTGCTTCATTCATTTCGAATTCTCCCCAATCTTCACCTTTACTTATTATATTCAGCAGAACATTCTATGATGACTAAAAAAAAAATCAGTGTAAACAAACTAGCACTTATGTATAACAAAATTCATAATACCTTCCGCACAGAGTTGTGCTGTAGATGAAGGAAATATATCTCGGGAAAAACAATCATTCTAAATAATCAAAATGAAAAATTGAAAATTGAAACCTATGATGATATAGGGTTTGTCTGAGAAGTAATGTCAGTGATTTTACTGTGAAGCGAATAGCTGTGTTATCGCGCTAGAAGCGGTGGGGATCGGTGAAAGAGGCGTTAGTTTACGCCCGGGCGTTTGCTCAGTCATCTCCGACCATCTGGAGGATAAGGTCAGGCATTTTCGTGAACCTTATTTTCGTTTAAAGTGCAAGCTGAGATGCAGCGCTTGATTGAGCAAAAGGTGGCCATCCAGTTTTGTGTGAAACTCGGCAAGTCCTCAGTGGATCGGGTGCGGCACGACATCGCTGAGGATTGGAAACTTCACCATGAAAACGCGCCGGCCCACACTGCCTTCCTCTTGTCCGTCTTCCTGGCCAATTCAAAGGTGCCAACAGTTCCCCAGTCTCCTTACAGTCCCTACGTGACTCCTCCCGACATTTTCTTGTTATCGCACTTGAAAAATCCCATGAAAAAACATCATTTCGCGACAGTTGACAAAGTCAAAGATGCTTGCAGCAAGGCTCTAAAGCACATTCCGTAAAAGGCCTACCGTGACGCCTTCGATGCCTGTAAATCTCGCTGGAAGTGATGTATGGACGCAAGTTAAGCCTATTATGAAACCTTTCAATGTATTGTACCGATCGTATTAATAATTATCTTCTGATCGACACACTAACATTCCTTCTCGTACAAACCCTGTACATGCGGTTTTATTATCTCAAATTATCTCACAATTTTGATGTGAAAATTATGCGAATGTTTGCTTTTTACACAAATCTTCTTTCAAAAGTACGTTGTGCGTCAAAAGTACGTTGTGCGTAAAATACGCGGAGGCGCAAATTACGCAAGAAAATACGGTAATATGAAATTAACAACAAAATAAAAAAAATATATTAGTTAGCAATCAAATGGTTAAATAAAGCAACTTATTTAAAACATTTTTCAGTTATTTCTCCTCGAGTAATTCAAATTTATTTTCTCCAATTTTAAATCCACGAAAACAATAAAAAATGTTTTTTTATATTGTACAAGTAAAGCTGTTGTTTTCAGAAGAAATAATTTTGATACGATTTCGTAACACGAAAACTTCAACTCCAGTTTATCCTTCTCAGAAAACCTATAATTATTGGTGTCTTCTAAACACAGGGATTAAATTTGAAAAACACTGTGTTTAAAATCCTACAGACAAATGGAATTTTTTAAGGAAGTAAAAAATACATTCAACGTCGAATAAACGTTTAAAATTATATGTTGCAGTTTTACAAAGATTTTATTACGTCAATTTAAAAGATGTAAGGTGAAATGAATGTTATTAGTCAAATAACAATATCGCTCCCACGATGCAACTTGTAATTTCTCATATTTCATTTAACATATAATTTATTAAAATTGTGTTAATATCGCAGATAAAATATAATGACTTTAATTTTAAAGCAAGTGTAATCATCTAATAGCTATAATTATGTAACATCGTTTAGAAAACTGAGTATGAAAGAGTTGAAAGTAATATACTAATTAAAATTTATTAAAGCACAGCGTTGGTACGTTCTTGGAAATTTTAGTCGTTAAATTCTCTGTAAAAATCGCTGAATCAATAAAATATAATATTCCACTCAAGTCTACCTAAATGCAACACTAATAATCATAAAAATGCATACTTTACATATTTGGGGGATTTTAATATTAGATATACTTTTATGTACACAGGGTGTCTCAAAAGTAAACTCATGTTTATTCACTCACTCAATTCATAAAAAATATAACACATTGTTGGATCATAGTATTACGATTTGTAAAACACAACTTGGTAAAGAAGGGAATATTTCGTGGCAAAAGATGTAAGACCTTTAAAAAGATACATAAGTAATTTCAGATCTAAAATTTTCATAAACATTTAATAAATTATCGTACTAAACAGAGCTTTATATGAAAAAAAAACCTGTCGAAAAATGGTATGTTTCATAACGAAAAATAAATAGTATTATCGTAAGTTCAGTTTTCCGCTATTTAAAAAAAAAAAAAAAAAAAAAAAAAATTAACAGATCTTCGTTCTACCGAGAATGACGCGAAATAAGAAATTTTGTGGCACAAATATTTCCCAGAAATAGGAACATTATTTTGCCAACGAAAGTTTGACTTTTTTTTCAAGTTTTATGGCACCAGTGGACCGGTGCGAGAATTTCGCCCTGCTGTCTAATAATTTTTAAATGCAGGTTTAAATTTCCAAAGAAAAATTAAGGATAAAAATATTTGCAAACAACATTAGTCAAGCCAGAACATCATCTCATTTATCCCATCGAAGTTTCACTAAAACTGATCGAAGATAGGAAAAGGCACGCACGAGGAAAAAATAATAACAATCGTATTTTAACTGCATTAGAAGGTAACGTCATCCGTTTCCGGAAAAACACAGGACAAAGAAAAACAAATTGACTACAGATAAAATAGAATTTAATTTGTATAAAAAAGCATACATTTTAGGCTACACGTGAAATATGACCACTTCAATTGATCGATGGCGTCATTTTCTTCTATGCATGTGATTTTTTATTTTTCTCTTTATTCATAAATATAAAATAAACCAGTGAACCGACGCGAAAACAAACAAACAAAACAAAAAGTTAGACGAAAACATTTCTTTTACAACTAGATAACAATATTTTTTCAAGAAATGTTTACACGTGCTGTAAAACCATTTTATTTATCACCAATAAAGATTTCAAAAAGTTCGGACAAAAAGAACTTTTTATTTTAAAACTATGAAACGACCTTGTGTAAAAAAAACAAAACAAAACAAAAAACAAGAAAATGAGCGTTTTCATCACTAAATATCAATATTTTTAAGCAAATTTTTCATTTAAATATATAATTTCATACAAAATCAGGTTAAAGATATAAAAATTAGATTTTTTTAACTTATTATCACGGGCCCGGCCAACGCAGGTCAGATAGTTTTAATAAATTTCATTAGAAAACTTGGTTTATATTATCTTGCTAAATTGTGCATTATTCTAAACTATATAACTAATAATTCTAAGCTATGAGGGGGAGGGAGGGTAATTATTTTTTCTGGCGACTAGAATTTTTTGCTGGCTATGAGATATTATTACATTTGTAAAGCCCTGTATATAACACTTTAATCCACATGTCAAATTTAGGCTTAAGAGGTCAATGTGAGTCCCTAATTTAAAAAGAATCAAAGTTTTCAAGTTTGATAATTGCTAGAGTGTACTGTACATTTTTCATTAAAGCTGTCGTACAGTTGAATTTTACATTCAAGAAACGGACAGTATTCGGAATAACTTCCTGTCATGTACGTATTATGTATGTTAAATATATTTCAGAAAAAAAAGAAACTCTCATTAAAACATTTTGAAATCTTAATGATTTGTAACAGCTTGTGCTTTGCGTAATATATACCTGTTTTACTCAAATCCGATTAGTGAGATTTTACTAAGCTGTATTTTTTTTTCATAAAAGTCACGTTAATAATCATTCTGGATAAATAAATTCTCTTATTTTCCTGTACAAAATAATTGGATTGTATACTTAATTTTAAGAAAAGATTTAGAAAAGCTATTTTTTGTCTGTAGTTTGACTGCAAAATAAACTACCTAGAACAAAAAGAAAATAGTATTAAAAATATTAACATTGTAATGAAAAACTCAAATGTAGAAAATAGTTTTCTAAAGAAATTGTGTTGCATATAAATTTAGCATTGTGAATAGCACTAATAATATAAAGCAATTGTAGAGTATAATGAAATGAGTTTGGATGAAGCATTTTCTCATTATTGTTGCAAAAGTGTGCACTGGAACACTCATTAAAACCCACTAAAATAAACTCTCTGACTAATTTATTAAATGGTAATTTTGGTACAAAATTAGGAAGAAAATTACATGCAACAGTTAAACTGAATTTTTATGAGTTTTCAGAAGTAAATTTGCAATGGAAAATATCCTTTATAGAAAAAGAAAAAAATCAGAAATGTAATTTACGACCTTGATTGGTTGAGTGAATTCATTTATTTTTACACAGCCAGTAAATAGTAAGAAATTTTCAAGATTTTAAAGTGTTTTCCGGGAGAGACAGAAGTGCAATAGTATGGATAATGTCCACTGCAAGGATTTCATCTTCCTTATGCGACAAATCATTCTGTAGATCTATCCTTAGAACACTTCAAATGTTGGATTGTGTGATATCTCCATCGTTTTCATCTACTCCGTTTATATGGTAAATGAATTTTTAGTGATTAGACTTTCTATTTCCATGTTTAACGTCAGCTAAAGCAAAAGTTCATTTTTTAATATTTTATCGAAATATTGGTGTCTTGTCGACACGTTGATCGATTTTCCTCCTTTGTGGCATTTGTAATGAAATATTTCAATTATTCTTTATAACTATCATGCAGAGAAGACAATACTCAATACTTCTCTCTCAATGCTGTCTTCGTTAAACAATTTATATACCACTATATTTTTTTGGCTTTCATTAGGTTTTTGTATTTTTATGCTTTTTTCAGTTCATTATACCGGTATCTCGCATGTTATTTCGATAATAACTGTTTTTACGCAATTGAATTTGCTCTGAATCCGTAATTTTTCTTTTGTAAATGACTTTTTAACCTGTTATACAATCATGATTTAGATTTTTTTATTTTACTTCCCTTCTTTTTCTGCCTTCCATTAGTGTACTTGTTAAGAGATTTAAATTATTGTGTATTCTTCTTCCTCATTTTCTATTCTTATTTATTTGTCGCTAATAACTCTTCTATTGTGATCACTTTTGAACAACCATATCTTATTTTCTTTTTCTACATGGCAGCAGCATTGTTACTTATTATCTCTAATAACAGCATCTCAAAAGAGCTTTTAAAAATTGACAAAACTTTGATCCCAAGGGTTACGACAGTAGATATGGAATGTGAACTAATTTGCATCGGCATAGTTTTACGCACAAAAAGGTTTTCAATTCTTACGATATTTAGCTAAACAGAGTAATCTTACTATTCAGAACATGTGAACTTCGGCAAGGCAGGTGGCCATCTAAAAGGAAAATATCTGCTAATTATTAGATAACTTCCATTGCAAAAGGTCTACTTATTACAGCCGTCCGGAAAAAAGCTATTCCGGAGAATTTCGGTATATTTTCAACAATCATGTCCCTCAGACACCAAAATCACCCCCCGTTCAAATGTTGACTATGAATATATGTATGATATGTGCCACGCAGTAACGGAAGTATTTATGAAACAATTTGGATGTGACTGAGCATGTGTAAGGTACATACTAAGTTTCAGACCGAATTTGTTGGTTAGCATCATCCTCCATTTTGTTTCAAAATAGCGGCCATTTTTTTTAAATTTAAGAAGATGTACAAATAATTACAAATTGAAAAAGTTCTTATATTCAAGTGTTCCACCTTGGCACAACAATTCCGGATCATTGTTTGTTTTGCCTTTATCTTAAAAATTGGCTGAGATATAGCAATTTGAAATTCTAGCATCGCTAAACCCTCCATTTTGAAACAATTAAATTTTTTCATGTGATTGCACTCGTATCTACTAATCGATTTTGATGTTACTGAGCAAGTGTACAAGACATACACAGGTTTCGACTGAGTTTGTTATCCAGCTTCATCCTTATTTTGTTTCAAAATTGCGGCCACACGAATTTTGTTTATTTTTTTTTTAAATTTTTAAAAAAGCGTACAAAATATTTAGAAATTGATTTTGTTTTTACTTTTAAGAATTCGACCTTGGTACAAGGATTCCTGAGTATTGTTTGTTTTTTCTTTATCGTAAATATTGGCTGAAATATAGCAGTTTAAAATTCAATGATCACTGACATTTTGAAAAAACCTGAATTTTGTCATAAGTGCACACGCGTATTTATAAACATATTAGGATGTGACTGATCATGTGTAAAAGATATACACAGGTCTCGAGAAATTCCTTTGACAAGATTCATCTGTCATCTTGTTTCAAAATGGCGGCTACTAAAAGAATTCAAATTATTAAAAATGTACAAATAAAATTAAAAGCTCAAAAAGTTTGTCCTTTTAGTGTTTGTCCTTGATAGAGATGAAAAAAAGGCTCAGATACAGTAGGTTGAAGGTCTTGGGTTGCCGACATTTTGAAAAAATATTAATTTTTGTCATTCGATAGCACTCGCATTTATTAACCTATTTGTATGCGACTAAGCATATGTACAGGACTTACCAAGGTCTACACCTGGTTTGTTAGCCAACTCCATCCGCCATCTTGTTTGAAAATGGCTGCCACTTTAAAGTTTCAAATTCAAAAATATGTACAAAAACGCCTTCCGGTCTTTACCGGTAGGATTATGTAACTTACATATTCCTTTATTTTAAAAATTTCGTTAATTTTACCCAACAAAATTAAATTGCTTGGATCCCGTTTATAAAATATTCGATCCAAGTTTTCGTCAACAGTGAATTTGAAAATGAATTTTGCCAAATAAGTCAGCTATATTCAAGTTTAGTTGGCTTAATTTATGACGGTTTATTTTCGGTCACCACATTTGGCGGTATTTTGCTTAGTCTGGCCATGCGGGGATAGAACTGGCAACTAGCGGTTATGACTTTGCAGTTTTAAACGTTTGAGAATAACTAACATTGGTTGTAATAAATAAAGTAAATTTGCGAGAAAGATAATAAATTAATACTAATTATGGAATAGCAGCCATCCTAGATCTTAAAACTGCAAAAACACACACTGTTAAAAATATCCCTGTAAAATTACGGGCAGAGGCCGGCAGCAGAGATTCCAGTCATACCCCGTAAAAAAAATATCCATGCCCATCATTTTGTGCAGCCCGTAATTTTACGGGGCAAAGTAATACAGCATTAACCGTATAATTATGGTCCATGAATGTAACTTTCTGGTCTGCTTTATTACGGTTAGGGCGTAAAAAAGACTGTAAATTAACAGTGAGTGATCGTATATGTTTAACCATTATCTTACGGTTTTGGCACGTAATTTGAAAGTATGTTTTTACACTGTTATTAAGTGTGGGGGGAGGAGGGGACATTACAACAACAAAGTACCTAAAGTTAATTAATTTGCAGAAGTATTTTTTAAAAAGGAAATGTTTACCAATTAACCAAGGATAATTCAGAATGCAGCTATCAAAATTTGATTTTCACTATCTTAAAACCGCCGACTAATCGAAACTAGCATGCTATTTTTTGGAAAACGTAATTTAGCTAAGTAATGATTAGCTAAATAATTTAGTATATATATAAAAGAGTAGTTTGTTTCCACATTGATATTATTTTTGACGTTACTTCAATAAACTTACTTCATTTTCCTCTTTTTCGGCACAGCAGCGATACTCTTATGCTACACAGGCACATCCAACTTTTCTTGCTTGCAGAAGATCACTCATGGTAGTCGATTGTTACACAATAAAACTACACACTCGTGATCTATCAAACCCGGGGATATCTACCAGACACTGTTTTCTTCATCTGTTTCACTTTTCATAGATTGAGTTCTTGCCAGAAGTGCAAGTGACGTCAAAAATAATATGAATGTTCCCTAGAAAGTAGTTTTCACCAAAAGCAGAATATGGTTAAAAGTGCGACGTATGTCGCAGAACAATGGGCTTCTCTGCAGAACATTTCAAATTCTTAATTTTAACGAAATTTGTCATTCAGTCTGAGTAAAAAAGTGCAAAATTCATCAGTCGATCACCAGAAAAGAGCAAAATTTGTCCCCCGAACATCAGAAGAAAAAAAACCGCAAAATTCTTCAATCATTCATGTAAATAAATAGCAAAATTCATCAATTGGCAGACTTATTTAAAACCGAAAACTTTCTGCACACAAAAATATTAGATCAAAAACTTTCTGCAAATTAATTTAATGTTTAATAAAATTACATGTTATATTATTTTGATGATATGAATTAAAAACAGTAGTTTAAAATGATTACCATTTAAATTAAAAATTAATTCATATTAAAAAATACTTAGTTTGGTTCAAAAATTAATAAAGCTAAAAATCTATGATAGGAAAGTGCATTCTTATCAATTATTTTGGCAAGATATTTAGAAACAGCCAAATCCTTAATATTGTGACCTCTTCACACAAAATGCCAGTCACTCTGTTTTCAGAAATAATGTGACATTGCTTCTGAAACAACTGAATCACATTTTGTAGGTAGAGGTCCATTTATAGAATCCAATTTGAGAAAAAACCCAAAAACATGTGCCTTAAATAATACATGATTTCCTCTGTGTCATTTATTTTTTTTCTATTATTATTTTTATTTCTATTTGAAAAATTTCCAGCCACCAATAAATCATTGATGAACATTAAAATTTGATGCATTTTGAAATAGTTAAATTTAGCTTTAAATCATTTTAAAGAAATTCAATTTAAAAATGTTTTCCAACAATATGAAATTAATCGATTTAAGGGTGTATTCAAATCCAAACTGCTTCTTTTGAGACACATTCGTAAATTCATTTTTGCTCTAAAATGCATCCAATCGGCAGGTTCTCTTATTCAGAAACTTTATAATGTCCATATTGTCTCGATTTTTTTATAAAAGCAGAATATATTTTTAAAAATGCTGTCAAAGTGGACATTTTGAACCGAATTTCCCGAAGCGATAGTGCTGGAAACAAAAAAAAAAAATGATCGAACTGTGAAAATAATTGTCTGTAAATCAATTTCTAATTAATTGAACGAAAAATAAATACATGGGTCCCTTATAAATGTCTTTATAAATCAGGCCGACAAGTTTCCTGTTGTTACTTTTAAAAATGAGTCTGTAAATGTGTTTCAAAATTTTGAGTTGTTGAGCGTGGAAAAATATTTTATTTGAATACCGCCTTAACCGTCACCACCAGGCTAAAAAGTCATTGCAGCTGCTGATGGAAAACCGATCAGCGCCGCGCTCTAGTCTGCAGAAAATAGAAATAAAACTGTGTGATGTCACAACAATATTTGGTACTTTTCGGTTAGCCGGGCGCCAGTGATATATATACATATATAAATACATATGTATATACATATACATGAATATATATATATATACATATATGTATATATATGTATACGTAGATATGTGTATATGTGTGTGTGTGCGTATATATACATGTATATATATCACTGGCGCCCGGCTAACCGAAGAGTACCCAATATTTTGCGGATTAAATTGTGCAAAAACAATAAATAAATCAAACATAAATATGGGAAATATTTTAAATTTTTCAATAAAAAAAAAATAAAAAAAATAAAAAAAAAACTAGTCGTGCCAATCCTAAAATTTTTCTATCTCATTCAGGTTTCAAATACCCTAATTTCCTGCCTATAATCCGCAGGTGTCAATCTCATGATATTTTGAAAAAAAATCGTATAATCCGCAGGTGAAATTTTCACTTAAAAAAAAATTTAACAAGATCTACAGGACAAACGTTCAGCCATAAGAGAAAAAATATTGAATCTATTGTAAAATATTTTAATATTTAACTTTTGTATTTAATATAACATTTGATAAATAAATAAATCTGAAATAAAAAATTGATAATTCAGTACAGATATTTGAATTTGTATTACACATAAGTAAAAATAATTTCAGAAGGTTTACATTACTTAGTATAAAATTATAATTAAGTAAGTTAATTACTTAAATATTTGTTTAAATTAAATATAAAATCCTTGTACTAGTTTTTTCTTTTTTCTTATTTTTAATTTAATATTACGAGGTCAGCGAATCAGACAAAGATTTCTCTGGCGCCATCTGTCGAAGTAAAAGTACACCATTCGATTATCGTTTGAATCGAATATCGCCGTATGCGGAGAATGAACAGCTGTAATGGATGAAGAATAAAGTGCGATGTTTGTAAACTCGATTTTTCTTAACAAGATTTAATAAGTTACGCGGCAGCACAAGAAAGCACAAGATTTTTAAGAAAGATATATGTAAATTTGCTCAAAAAAATTATGTTTATTGACATTTGCAAAGATATCGACTAGGGAAAAAAATCGCAGATAGTCCGCATTACAAGAAAAATAAAGTTTTTTAACATATAATCCGCAGATTATAGACAGGAAATTAGGGTACACCAAAAATGAATCAGCACCAATTTATATCACGGTCTAACTGAATCTGAAGCTTTATTATATTCCGTGCATTAGTTCTTGAGATGACTATCGCTAAAATTGTGTAAATTCAGAAAAATGCAGCATAGCAGCGCCACCTGTTGGGACATTTACACCAAAACCTAATCAATGACTTATGTCAACGTTTAACTGAACCTGAAGTTTGATGACAATCCATGCATTAGTTCTTGAGATATAGTTATCGCGATAATAATGAAAAAAGTAGCGTAGCAACGCCACCTATTGGGCTATTTACACCAAAACGTAATCAGCATCTATTTACGTCAAGGTCTAACAGAATCTGAAATTTGATAAAATACCGTGCATTCATTCTTGAGATATAGCTATCGTGAAAATCATGAAAAAAGTAATATAGCAGCGCCACCTGTTGGGATATCTACACCAAAACTTTAACTGAATCTCAAGTTTGATGAAATTCTGTGCATTAGTTCTCGAGACATAGATCGTGAAAAATGCTGGACAGCAGCACCACCTGTTGGGCGATTTACATAAAAAAACAAACCAGCACCAGTATATATCAAGATCTAATTGAATCGAAAGTTTTATTAAATTCCATGCATTAGTTCTTGAGATAGAGTGCCTACAAATTAAAAAAAAAAAAACAGAATCAAGACATTTTCTAAAAATTCAAATCCTGTCAAAACCTAAAACCTATAAATCTATCAAAAACCGAACATTTTCATGAATCCAATACTTTCTTGGAAAAATTACAAGAAAATAATTTTTAAAAAAATTATGTTTTTCTTTTCTAAAATTTTTTTTGCAGAGTTCCAAATTTTGTGGAAAATTTTTACAAGCACAGCATGCGCCCATGCATCAATATTATACAACTCTGTCAATCGGTAGCGGGGAAAAATTGCGAAATTCAGTCGAACGTGAAATGCCAGTTGTGGAAAAAATGTGAAATTTGTCGATCAGTTGATGAAAATAAATTGAGATTTTCGCTAATCAGTAGCAAGAAAATGTCACAAAATTTGCTAATCGGTTGGCAGAAATATGAAAATTCACAAATCGGGTTACAGGGGGGGGGGGGGGGGAGATCCGAAATTCATCAGTGGATCATCAAAAAAAAAAAATCTTCAATTAGTCGCGGAAAAAAAAATATCTGAAATTAATCGATCGGTTACGAGAAAATAGCATAAAATTTGCCTGTGGATGGAAAAATCTCAAATTTTGCAAAATGAGTCAACTAGATGCGAGGAAAAATTGTAAAATTCATCTGTAGATTGTGCAGAAGGTTGCTAAATTCTTCAATCAGTCGCATGGGAAAAATGCAAAAATCGTTAATCGGTCGCGAGAAAAAAACTGCGAAATTTATCAATTGATCATGGGAAAAAAATCGCGAAATTCATTAGTCGGTTGCAAAAAAAATTAAAAATTTGTTGATCACGATCAGTCGCTGAAAAAAACCCATGATTTTTATTAATAGGTTGTGAGAAAAAGCCGCAAAATTTGCCAATCGGTAAAAGAAAAATATCTTGAAATTCAGGTCCCAGGTAAAAATGCAAAATTTGTCGATCACGATCAGTCGCTGAAAAAATCCATGATTTTTTGCTAATCGGTCGTGAGAAAAAGCCAGAAAATTTGTCTATTGGTAAAAGAAAACTTCTTGAAATTTGGGTCGCAGGTAAATACATGTGAAATTCGGCAGTGGATCGTCGAAAATATTCCCGAAATCCTTCAATCAGTCACAGGAAAAATCATGAAATTCGTCGATCGGTCACGAGAAAAAATCATGAAATTCGGCAGAAGTTAAAAATCTCAAAAATGTTCACAAATTTGTAGATCGCTTCGTCTGTAGATTGGGAGAGAAGTTGTGAAATTCTTCAATCAGTCACAGGGGGAAAATGTATCAAAAAACATGAAATTCGTCTATAGATCCTAAGAAAAAATAGCAAAAAATCTTTAGTCGATGAAAGGAAAGAAAAATCTCAAAAATATTACGAAATTTGTTAATCGTTCTCAAGAAAAGATCGCAAAATTAGTCAGTGGGGGGGAAAATGTCACAAAATTAGTCTGTCGGTCGCAGGAAAATATTGCAAAATTCTACTGATTAATGGAGACTCAAAACAAACCAGTTCAACAAAATATGTCTTTTGAATAGAATGCAAGAGAATCTCTTTTATACAATTTTATATTATTCTTTACGAACTCCTTTCAAAAATTGCTTCTTAGCTTCTAATTTTTTAAATTAAATTCTTTTCAATTTCAAGGCAGAAACTTTCTCTTAACAATTATTTTCAGTTGCTTCAGCATGATTTTTCTTGCATTCTTAATCGAAAGTTTCATTTGCTTTGAGATTTTTATGTTCTTCAGATCACCCCATTTTCTTTTCGAATAATTGTCTCCATTCATAGACAATATTGTGAAATATTTATGACATTTTTTAAGAATGATGCCGACTAAGTGCAACATTTTTCAAAAAATATAAAACGTGCAACAACCAAAAAATCAATTTCCCTGATTTTTTAAGAATTACAAATTTCCAGATCACTGAAATTCCCTGAGATTTCTAGGTTCTGTAGTCACCCTACCCTGATGGAATTCTTTTGTGCAATTAAAAATTACCATAGGTGGATACAATTTTCCTGCTGCACTTCCTTCAAAAACAGCATACAAAGAATCTCTGTTGATTGGATTTGATTCGATAATTTAATAATCGATAAAAATAGATATCTTAAATAAACAATACTGTTTATTTATTTATTTCTTTTTTTAAAGATTTTTTTTAATTTCATTCTTTTTTGCCGTTGAAATTTGGATCTGCACCCTGAACCATCACCCGAGCAGTCTTTGCTAAAAGTTATAATGTTATTAACATACTTTCTTAAAATATTTGAATTCATAATTTTATAGTTAATGGCTCTTTGACTTCTGAGCGATAGTAATGAACAATTTGTTATCAAATAAATTAAAACAAAATTATTTAAATATAAAACAAAATACAACATTTTTAAACACAGACACACCACATTTTCATAAATACTGAATTCAGCGGTATTTCCTGTTGAAAATTTCTGAATTTAGAGGCAGTTAATAAAATGTTTTATCACTGATTATACTTTGCAACTTTATAAATTTAGTAAAATAAAATATATAAAGCAAGCTTAAAATGAATTTTGAAATTTCTCAACATTTTAAAATTTAAATAGCTAAAAAGAAGCCACATTTCCATATTTCAATCACTAAGCAGAAAATAAATATTAAGATGTATTTTCATCTTTTAAGCATTTAAAATATTTAATTTTATTTTTTAAATTTGTAATTTCTTTAGCATAAAATATAATATTGGAGGCTTTTGACACAGGGTTTTTGATGCGACAGTTTAAACCATGATTAAACTCCCTAAAGGAAGTCCCAAAACTTGCCAACCCTGTCAGAAATAGTTCATATATTTAAATACAGGTTTGACTTGCACAAATATGTTAAATAGAAAGCATTCCTTACTAATGAATAACAAGAATTTTAGATTTATTAATGAATATAAAGAATTAAACATCTAACATTTCTTGTCATTTTGCTGCAGGATTTTTTGTGCCAGCACAAACTTTGCATTTTTCATGTTTAAATGGGAAAACAAAACAAAATTAATGTAATCAATCATTAAGAGGGAATAAATTATAAATTTTGTATAGGTAAAAATTTATTCTGCATATTGCAAGTATGATCTACTTATAGTACATCTAATATATTTTTTAAAGAGTTAATACTTTAGCAAATATCCATCAGTGATACCGGAGATGCGCTATAGCGCAAAATTTAAGCAAATAATTGGAAAACGGATGCATTAATAAAATTTTTATGGGTCCTACAGGATGCATAATTTTTTGTTTAAAGATCGCAAAAGTAGTACATGTTGTGTAAAATACATTAAATCTGTCTTATTTCTAAAAGAGGATCCTCTTTTGTAAAAAAGGAAACAATTTTTTAAAAGTGTCTGGGTCCCAGGAACACTGGATTTCAAAAGCCTTGCTGCATCACTGTACCCATAAATGTAAATGGTGTACGTAACATACATATCTATAAGGCTTTTCATTCCCCACAGATTTTAACATATTTATAAATATAAATTGCATATAACTAAAATGCATCATTTTCCTTAAAACAGGATATAATGCACTTTAAAACACAATAACACTTTACTTACTGTTCCGTAGCACGTAGCGGTAACAAATCATCACAGAATCGCTTTATTGGCGGGTTAAAAAATATGTTACGGTCGCGGTTAAAAGTGACATTATTTTTCGACACAGGACTAAAATGAAGGATTGCACCCTAGCGGAGGAAAATGTATGGGGTGGTACCGTATTTTTTCTAACAGATGGGCTTGAACTATAAGAATATGTGGATTGCCCTTAATTTTCTAAGTATTTAAGGGATAAGGCCGTTTATTTAGTGGATCAGACCGTTTTTCATCAAATAAGGCTGTTGCCCGTGAAAATTGAAGGGCAAAGGCCCATAAATTTACAGTTTTTTCTGAGAGTGCAGCCATTTTTTAAGAAAGGGACAAAACCAAAAACGAATCCTTGTATCAATATCAAAAACTTAAGTGGAAAAACATTTTATATTTCTAATTTTTTGTACATCTTCTTGAATTTAAAATATTGAAGGTGCCGACCTTTTAAACGAGATAGCGGATTAAGCTGGCCAATGAACTCGATTGAGAGCTTGGTGAGTTCTGCACACGTATCCAGTCACATACTAATCAGTTTATAAATACGTATGCTGTCGCATGACTAAAATAAGATTGTTTTATGAAATGTCGGCAACATTAGAATTTTAAACTGCTATATCTCTGACATTGTTTAGAATAGAGGTGAGGCCAAAAATGTTTCGAAATCCTTCTATCAAGATCAAACATTTAGCTGAAACAATTGTTTCAATTTATAATTTTTTTGTAGATTTTTTGAATAAAAGGAATTTAAATTTTAAATTCTGCCATTTTGGAAACAAGATGGTGAATGAAGCCGACCAACGAACTCGGTCAATACCTTGGTATGCCTTGTATACATATCAGTCACATACAAATTTGTTAGTAAATACAAGTCGCGTGACAAATATCACACTTTTTCAAAATGTCAGCAACCTTAAAATTTCAAACTGCTATATCTCAGCAATTTTTTAAGAAAAAAGCAAGACCAAAACTCTCTGAAATCCATCTATCAAGGTTGAACTCTTAAAGAAATAAAAAAATTCCTCTTCTATTTTTTACACCTTTTTAAATTTTCTAAAATTTCAAAAAATGTTAGTGGCCTCAATTTTTAAACAATATGACGGATGAAGTAGACCAACGAATTTGATCGACTCACTGATATGTTCTTTACCTGTACACATTTTTCGAAAATTTACTTTCGTAGTTGTAACCATTGTTGTTACTCTTATACATTTAAAGCTCATACTCATGTACGTCAGCATCAAATTCTCGCAAAATTTGGCTGTACTATGTGAAATTCTCATTCCAATTCGGAATTGACGAAAACCGGCATTAAATCTTCTATAATCCGGTTCCACGCGTTTTAGCTTCGTGTGTTTGAGTAAAATTAGCTGAAGTTTTAAAAATAAGGAATATGGAAGCAACCTTTTCTTCCTGGTTGGAAAGACTTATATTATCTTCAGTGTCAATTTGACGTACACATTCTCCATTGTTCTTTATTTACCATTACATTTGTCATGATTATCGAGTAATATGGTTCTTGATATTCAAACTATGACTCTATACTATCATTTCAATGAACTTCCTATCATGTCAAAAATTTCCACATGAAGTGTCACTTTTAGTATAAAAAAATGTTGGCGACACTTTTTTGTGATTTTGGTAATTTTTTTTTCTTTTTATTAATTAAATTTTCTTGGCATCAAAGTAGTAAGTTTTATATCAGGAAGCAAAAAAGCAAATCCAATTAGAATTTGTTTCTAAAAATTAAGTACTAAAGTTTTCTAGTAAACTCTGATCACAAAATGTCGATATGTTATGCCAAATAACTTCCAAATTATATCCCTCCAGATACATCATCATCATTATGACTAATTTGTACCAAAGTCTATTTTTTGAAATCTCTTCGAAACTGTCTTTAAAACTTTTGAAAAGAAAGAAAGAATGTTTACAATAAAATTTACTTTACAATATAATTCACAAGTTCATATACTCATTACAAATATATTTTTGGTTTTTAAAGTGTTTATTTAAAAAACGAAAATGTAATTAGAATTCTTTGTCAAACAGTACTTACTAAAATATTTAAAAAATATATATTCCTTACATTGTTAAGTATTATGTTAATAACATCATTGCAATAAATAAGGCAATTTTCATAACTTGTTTATTTTTGAAAATCATTTTATATTTAAAATATATTTCAGAAACACACACACACATATGTTTTAAGGAATCGCTGTACATTTATTCTCAATTTTCTTCCAAAGAATCTCTATTCCTTAATTTTTATTGAGTCAGCTGAGATCATCGACCAAAAGTTCGATGATCGTGATAATAGCCGAAAATTGGATTCTGATTCATTTTCATTAAATTGTAGCTGCTGTTGCCAAGATTTCTATTTCTACTACTTAAGTCAGTTGCGTTTAATCTTTACAGATGAAATCAATATCGAGTAACAATATATTAAATTTGCGCTTATAATTCATAATGCGGTGAATTCCTGATTAAATATTTTACATTGCAATTCGTACTCTTTATAGAAACAGATCAATATTTCATTAATTTTAATGAACAAGCTTTATTTAATGAGTTTATGTTATACATTTACGATATTCTTTATCATAAATTTATAAGTAAATTGGGAAATTAACATTCAATTTACCTTCTATTTTGTTTAAGAAGTAAAATAATTACAATTTTTATAGCATTTCTATATAATAAAAAAAAATATCATGATTTGAATTATCAGTTGTCTAAATTGTATATTATTGTGCATTATAACATACAGTCTTACGTTTTCCTGGGAGCTCAAAAAGTTAATTTTTGAAAACTCTGACACTGAATTTTCAAACAAAAAATATTTCTAATTTTACATCGATTCATTTATTGGGGGAAAAATAAAAAAATTACTTTAGTTTTTTAACTGCCAAAATGAAATAAAATATTTCAATTTATCTACCGTAAACATATATTTCTCAATAGATATTTTAATATAAATTAAAATGCTTAAGGTAGATTTAAACCATGTTGGACGCAATGTTTTTGTTAACATTATTATAGGGTACATTTTTAATGTAAACGGTATTTGTCATTTGATAAAACATACAATTAAAATTTAAATAAATATATCATTTGCAAAAATTTCATGTATTCCGAAAAACAAAATTCCTGCGTAAAAAACTTTTTCAGTTCACTCAATGATTTACAAACTGTACTGTGCAAATTTACTTAAAGTTTAAATTCGAAAGATGAACATAATATGAACAACCCTTATAACCGAATTTCTTTTAATCACTTTAGAATTATTTATACATGAAAAACACTATTAATAATTTTGAATACTGAAAACGATAAAAAATTAATTACAATTAAATAAAATTATAATTAATCATAATAAAATAGATGTTTAGTATCAATTTAACTTCCTAATTAACTTAAAATAGTAGACAATTGTTTAAAACATCAACGAAAAATTGTAGATTAACAATTTAATTTTCATGGAATATAATGATCTGAAATCGAAATGTTTAAGCAATTTTAATAGAAAAATAATATTTAAATACAACGAATGATGTAGGATTACGAAGTAAGTTAACGAAAATAACTTAATATAAAAAGTTTCAGTTAAGAATACAATACAACCATCAAAGACAACGCTAATTTGTGCTATATTTAAATCTGTACAAGAATTAAACGAAAATACAACGCCCTGAAATAAAACGCCCCAAAGCATGTTCTGTGATTCATCGCGGTTTACATATAAGATAGAAAAGAAATTTTGAACTTGTAGTTTCAAAGTAAACTTAAAAAGTTTTCTTGAAAATAGAAAAAAAAAATGGTTTTAACTTCTGATATTTGTCTTCAGAACAAAGCATATTAAACAACATATTGCAATATTATATGACTAACTATATGTATAAAAAAGTAAAACGCAATTTCTAGATCTTTTTACGTTTATTATTAGCTGATTAAAGTCACAGTGTTACAAGTCATACTTTCTCAAATGTTAAAAAACGAAGCTTTTCCCTGAATAATTTGAAAGTATTCCGATGCGGTAGGGTGTCTTTTGTTCTTATCTACAGGCAGGCAGCTTTGAAAAACTACGCTTTATATGATTTCTCCTAATAATAGTATATGTCTATGTGTAAATAAAGAGAGTTATAACTTTGCAAATGCGATAGAAATATAATAAAGTATCTGTTAGGAATCGGTAAATTAATATTTTTATTTATTCAGAAGACTTTTGGCTAATGCCAATAACGGAAGTTAATTTTTCCCGTGTGCCTGTACATTAGCGAAAACGAATTAAAAAAATTCTCTAACATATACTTCTATCACGTAATTTGTATTCCAAAAAGGTTCTTGGAATGCCTCTGCAGCTTTCGGATACTTTACAGAAGTCATTGGATAACTTTCTAACAGACGCCTGGCACTCGTTCCAGGTTCTACTGATTGTATAATATACTGAAACTTATCACTATTATCCAAATCTATGTAATCATAATTTTTTTTCAAATTGGGACCAAAATGAACGATAATTTATTAACTGCGAATCGAACGCCTTGATATTAAGCCTAGGCAATTTATAAGTCTTAGGTTTAGAATAACCGTAATCATTGTTTCGTCCATTATCATCTTGATTATGTTTTTTTATACTCAATGCCCCACAAACTTTACGTTTAATAGTAATAAATTCATCTGAGTAATTTTCATTTTCTACTACTTCCTTATTAATTGCTTCTTCATCGGATTGATCGTCAAATACCATGACGTTTATTATAGCTTCATCTATAGCTTTAATCTCTTTAATCAAATTCTCTAATTTCGTAAAACCGTCTAAAACACTACCCTTTTTTAACGGGTCTTCGTTAATACTTTCTTTTAATGCACTTAAAGTTCCGATAAATGACGAACGCAGTGGTTTCTCTTTAATTGATTCATATTACAGAATGTTGCAGTAGAAATGCACTCAATGAAAGAATATATACTATAAAAACAATTCAATAATTCAACATCGTTATTCACTAGTCCCTGTTCCGGGTGGCAGATTGTTTGGATGTTATCAAACACAATGTTGGGTTCGAAATATTTAACTACTCAAGCTTGTTTTTATCATCACAAAATTTATTTACATACTTAAAAATGATAGATATGGGACATTCGAAGACATTAATATTGACAGTTATTTACATATTTACAAAATTATAGATTAATTTTACCTTGAATTCTTATCATCGTACTTTACACCAAAAAAAGATTATCCTAAAATATGTTTTCTATGTGCACTTTATTCAATCCTCGTCATGCTTTTTCAGGAAAATAGTCGGAATTCTTCTAAAAAACATTCATAGTTACAGACGACAGAAACATTCTTTTTTTTAAACTACTCAATAAAAGAAGATGCCAACTTTTATTTTCTAAAATTACCTACTATCGTCAGATAATAAGATATAAAAAAAATAAAAGAAAAACCATAGCAACGAAATAAAAGAAACAATTTTATCGGCATTAGCCAAAAGTCGTCTGCATAAATAAAAATATTAATTTACGGATTCCTAACAGTATCTATGCCGAACCTACTGGCTCTATAGAGCCTCTAGAGGCGAAATTTAAATTTTTTCCCCAATATTACAAAAACAATGAGTGATAGGGAAAAAGTCATTTACAAAACTGTTCAGAGGCCTCTCAGTTAGTATGAAAAAAATAACATTATCGTATGATTTAAATTTAAGATTCTCAATATATACCAGTTTAAAAGGGCCATGGTTGAACAAAAATGAACATGGCCAAAATGAACAAAAATGAACATGGTTGTTCATTTTGACAGAATATATATATTTTTAACCATCTCAGCGTCTGAGTACTTTCCTGAATTTTAATACAAATGTTCGCAAAACTAATCTTAATTAAAAAAAATTTTCCCTGTTTGTTCCTAAAATATACTTCATATCGCTGTATTTTGCATGGTAAATGTTAAAACCCGTGGACCAGTGTGATTTCGTCCTGCAGTCTGATATTTTTCAGCACTACCTAATATTTTTTAGATGCATGTTTAAAGGTCTAAATAAATTAAGAATAAAAATATCTGCAAACAACATTAATAAAACCTGAGTATCATCTCATTTAATCTATCAAAGTTACAGTAAAAACCGATCGAGGATAGAAACGCGCAAGAAAAACAAAATTAACAATCGTATTATAACTGTATTAGAGGATCCTCTTCATCCGATTCGGTAAAAACAAGGGACAAAGAAAAATTAATTGAATACATATAAATTACCATTAAATTTAATATAACAGAGCATATATTTTAGGCTACGCGTGAAATAACACTGCTTCAATGATGTATTTTTCTTCTAAACATTTGAATTTGAATTTCGCTTTTTAATAAATTTAAAATAATTCCATGCAGAGACGTCCCATTTTATATATTTTTTTTACTATTTATTTTTTATAATCATTATTCAGCACGGTATAATGCTGTATTTCACTTTTGTCGCAACATTGATTTGAGAAAAACTATTCATTTAATTAACGAAAACGATGCTGATTTAATTTTTAATTAAGTGATATTTTTTAAAAAAAGCATGTTTTAACAAATGTGAAGGGGCCGGTATGAAAACCTTTCGAATGATACTTCATTCATTGTTGTATCTTTGTAAATACATAGAAAAAGGAATGTTGACAACAGAAATAATATAGATGATAAAATACTGTTAAAATATTTTTGTCGACAGCCGATTTGATTTGCTTTGTGGAAAAGAAAAAATATGGGCAAAACGCTTAGAGGGTTTAACGCTTCATTGGTTTTACATATTAGAACACATTAAAAAAATATATTTGATAAAGTTTGATGATTTGTCATTTATTTTTTAAAAAAAGAACGGAAAATGATGGACCATCCGAGTGGTTAAGGAATCGCTTGCGAGCATAGGAGAAGCTACCGAGTTCGACTCCCGGTGACTCCGTTGCACACTCTTTGTAGAGTTTTCGGCTGTATTCTTCAGTGATTTCTGTTTTTGTGTACCTATCCAGTCCTCATGACGACGGAAGCTTATAAGCGGGTATTTGTGTCAAGCAAACAAGTCTGATGTATGTTCTCAATTAAATAAATAACGTAGTATGAACTTGTATACTTTGGTAACATGTTACTATTTACTTTATTAGTATCTTCACTTATTTTTTGAATGTAGTAATTAAATTATTCATTCAATAATGCCTTTCTTTCTTTGAAAATTCTTTTACATTTAATTATGGAAAACTATTTTTTTTTTTTTTGCATCTTTATTTTTAGCCTTAATATTAAAATTATTCACATTTAATCATCAAATTCTACATGAATTAAATTATTAAAAATGATCACAACAACTATAAACGTATACTAAAAGTACAGGAATATTTTATGTTTTGCACTTAGACGAAAAAAAATGTCTTTATGTTACAAACATGGAAATTTGTGCTTTTTGTAACATACATTCTGTAACATAGAGAAAATTACTTATGTCTTTAAGGTCATTTTACAGACTCATTGATTACTAAAAATTTATAAAGATACAACTAAATGTAAATATATTGCATAAAACATACGTAAAACATTTAAAAGCACATTAAAGTCTTTTTAAAAAATTCATAACGTTTTCAACCGAACTACTCGGTCATCAGCAGTGAAAAACTAATTGTTGAGTTGAGTTGTTGTCTGTTCTCGTTATCTTGCTTGCCCGGAATAAACTATTTTACTTCAGGGGTTTGGAATATAAGGTGGGATGGCAAAGGTAATCAATGATGTATTAATTCATTCCAGACTGCGTGGATATCATATGATAATACATCGTTACAGACTATTTCTTTTTTACATATTATTTCTAGAGAGACTTTATATTAAAAACACCAGTTAAAATAATTTAAGACAGACATGAGTACACATAAAATAAAAATTTATAAAAAAATATATACTTAAAAACAGTTAAAAATACAAAATAGTAGACGTTTCGCCAAGCGACACGCAAGGCATCATCAGTACAAAAACAATCTATTGCATAACAAACCACAGAACAAGGAAAAGGAAAGGTTTGAAATCAAGGAAAGTTGAAGTTATTTTAAAAACAGATAATATTCATTAGGGACAGAACGAGCTTCATTCAACGTCTGCGATCGCAATTGAGTGAACCAACTCTCAAGGAGTAATCGACCATGGTAGCTGTTACAACCTGATTTCAAAATACTGGCGTTCGCAATTAGCGGGATGTGATTCGTTTGAAGTGAATGCTGGACAATTTTTGAATTCAAATTACTATTTTTTAAAGCACTAGTATGTTCTTTTAGACGAATTTCCAATGATCTACCTGTTTCACCAATGTAGACACTATTGCAATCTTTACAGGGAATAATATAAACAACACCGGGTAATTTAGACTTATCATATTGAAATTTATGCTTAGTGAAAAAGGAACTCACTTTATTAATTGGTTTAAAAGAAACCCCAATATTGAATGATTTTAGAATGCCAGAAATTTTTTCAGAAATGTTCTTATAATAAGGGATACAGATAAAAGAGTTTGGTTTGCTACGTTGAAAAGGGGGGGGGAGTAGAATTCACAAAATTTAAAGTATTTTTAAAGATTTTTTTAACAAGACCTATAGGATAGCTATTATTAACCAAATCGCGATAAATTTTACACTTCTCAATTTCAAAATCATTACTGGAACTGCAATATCTAATGGCCCTGAAGGCTAAAGTCTTAATAACGGCTATTTTATGGCTGAAAGGGCAAATTGAATTGAAATTAGTATATTGACCAGTAGATGTAGGTTTTCTGTAAACAGTAGTGGTGATAGATTGAGAGGTATCAGCAATGTGTCTGCGGACTAGAATGTCGAGAAATGGTAATTCAGCATTATTTTCAATTTCAACAGTAAACTTAATAGGGTCACCAATAGAGTTAGAAATCGTGAGAATATTATTTAAATCAGCTTCTTTCACTATCAAAAAAATGTCATCAACATAACGTCTCCAAAAAAGAATACGTGAACCAAGTTCAGAATTAATCTTATTTTCAATATTCTGCATTACAAGTTCAGCAATTACAACAGAGAGGGGGACCCCATAGCGGTACCAGAAATTTGACTATAAAAACAATTATTAAATATAAAACAGTTTGAGGTCAAACAAAAACTAACTAATTCAACAATCTCATCGACATTAAAATCAGTAGGTTGTGTCGGAGTGGGCCAGATATCTTTAATTACTTTACAAACCAGATCGAAAGGTATTGAAGTAAACAGTGAAACAACATCAAGGGAAGCCATGATATAACCGGTAGGGAAAACAAAACTCTGTAAATCATCGAGAAATTTGTAAGGTGAATTAGTTGATGACATTTTTTTGATAGTTCATTGTTGATGACATTGTTTAGATAGTTTTCACATTCAGACGTTAAAATGTATACATTTTGCAGACTTTATATTTCTAGACATATTATCTCTTAAGATAGCTTCCAGGTGATTATTTGTGCGGAATATAATTTTGGATCCATTGAAATCTACTTTTATAGGTTCAGTTTGGGATAATCTTGCTAACGCAGTGTGGGGTCTATTTAATATGTATATTTACATTTAGTTGTATCTTTATAAATTTTTAGTTATTAAACAAGGTGAATTTGCACTGAAATTTTAACTTTTTATTAAACTCATTGATATTTTGCATTTTTACAAGCTTGTTCGGCAATCAGTACTCATGACAGTAAGAGAAGCAAGTTTATGTACTTTAATAGGATTGACAACTCAATAAAAATAGTTTTTTTTTATTTATGAGAGTATACTTTAATATTATTAAAAAGAAATTTAAAAGAATATTATTCATAAGTAATGCAACGAAGCTGTTCTAAAAATGTGCGGGCAATCCTTTTATTTATTTTTGGAAAAGTTATAAAACATGCTTATACAGTCAAAATTATAAAAGAAAGACTTTTCTCAACACGCGACTAATCCAAAATCGTAAATGATTTTCGTTTAACGTTTTGATGGAGGGCTCCAAATGTTTGTTTAATCGTACCAAAATTTACAAAAAAAAGAAAAAATATGTTTTCTCGTAGATTTCTCTTGAACAATTTTCGCTTGAAAAGGGGTCATTATTTTCGCTTGAAAAGTGTATGGCAGATGTTTTTATTCAAAAAGTCGTACGAATTGAAAAAAAAATAGTCCACTGAGGCGAATATGCCCCAACACGGTAGTCAAAGTGTTAATTACGTCATCATTGATGTTATATGTAGATGTTTAGCCTTCGTGTACGTGACAAGATCGTTGTTATTTATATTTAAATTTAATTTATCTTGTTGTTAAGAAAAGAATAAGAAAATCAGAAAAGAATAATCTATGGTATTGAAATAATAAAGTTGGTGTTAGGTAATTTTACAAAAAAAGAGTTTCTTATTTTTTTATATATACATTATAATATGTTTCAGTTAAAAATACTATAATTATTTAGTGATGTGAAGTAAAATATTTACATTTTGTTTGTTCATTTGTAATATTTGCATTATCAAATTGTACGTCTCTGCGATAAAACGATATGTCAGGTTTTTGTTTCCAGAATGGATGAATTTTAATGTTGGCTTGATCTTTGGAACCTTGTTGGCTTCACAATTTGCAATGTCCTTCAAAGAAGGCTCGTCTTGTTTTTCAGTCATTATAAGTTCGCTCATAGTACTAAAACGAATCACCAGTTTGTAGATGCGAAAGTAATTCGTTTTACTTCACATCACTAAATAATTATAGTATTTTTAAATGAAAAATATCATATTTTATATATTAAAAAATAAGAATTTTTTTTGGTAAATTAACTAAACAGCAATTTCAATTTTACAATTCCATAGATTATTCTTTTCTGTTGCTATAACAACAGTTAAACAAAATTTCAATAACAGCGAGCTTGCCATGTACATTAAGGCTACATATGTCATCCACATAGTAAGTATTCATTAACATTAGAAATCAGAAAATTAAATACCAGAATCAACACAAATAAAATTAATTTTGATGTCTATTCCTTATATCTGTTGAATTGAGACCTTAAAAATTATTGAAAGTACAGATATGAGATGACACATCTGTAGATTTATATAGATTACACAAAGCTAAGATTCACAAACTCTACATTTAACCTATTGCAGCAAGCTACATTAAATCGTATTCAACAAGATATTTCTAATTTACATTTTACGCATAGCTTTATGGTCGGATGTTACATTACAATTGTTATTAGTATGCATATTGTCTTTTTATACCGTAATATGTAACATAAATTATTTCTTATCAAAATCTTATCAATTTTATCTTTTTATTAAAATGTGTAATTAAAATGAAAATTAAATAATTATTAACGAATTAGCATGCTAACAATTTCTTACTCAATTAGTAAAACACATATCAGTCAAATTTTGAAACTTTTTAATATTATTACGTTCATCATAAGTATACTTTATATTATTTACTACACGTACATTTTTGGAGTAAACAGGTTTGTATATAAGACTTTTCTTAAAACGCGACTAAACGGAAATCGTGCATTGTTTCCTTTTAATTAAGAAAATCACTCAAGCAATAAATTCTCATTAACACTAGAAGGCCAGAAATTTAATGCAATGTTTAAACTAAATTGATATTTATTCGCATGTTGACTGCTTAAAACAAGTGAATTTTGACTTTACAAATAAATAATGCACACACGCAAAGGAATTCATTGTAATATTTTTACAATAGAATATTCCGTTTGGTATAAATGAAAGATTTATTTTGCACTACACTGTATAGATCTTTATAAGTATCTTTTTAACTCAACATTAAGTTTAGGTGCTTTATTAAAATTAGTAATATTATGGATATTGTTTTCATAAAAGTTTTACATAGCAAGAAATATTTCTCTTAATAAATTAAAACTTAATGTAATATAGTGGATTCAGTCTAAATTACTATTTATATTGCAATTATCACTGTGATGGAAATATTTTATTTATGATTAGTAAAATCCGCATAATGAAAACATTCACAAAACTAAATATATGAAAGAGTATATTAATAGGATAGTCTTTTATTTTTAGTATATTTCAAAATTTATTTTTATCTATATATTTTCTATATATTCATTTATACTTTTATCATATATCTTTAATAGCTATATAGAATTGATATGCAATAGCTCAAAAATACTGCAAAATATTCGAAATATGAAAACAGTTATTAACATATGCAGAAACATCAAAGGTTGTTCTACAAGTTAAGTACCAGAAAATAGAGATGTTAACAAACATAACTATAAAATATTCAATAATTACAACACATATGGATGTGATCATATTTTAAAAATTATCTTTATCTATATGTTTTCTATATATTCATTTATACTTTTATCATATATCTTTAATAGTTATATAGAATTGATATGCAATAGCACAAAAATACTGCAAAATATTCGAAATATGGAAACAGTTATTAACATATGTAGCAACATCAAAGGTTGTTCTACAAGTTAAGTACAAGAAAATAGAGATGTTACAAACACAATTATAAAATATTCAATAATTACAACACCTATGGATTTGTTCATATTTTAAAAATTATCTTTATCTATATATTTTCTATATATCCATTTATACTTTTATCATATAGTATCTTTAATAGTTATGTAGAATTGATATGCAATAGCACAAAAATACTGCAAAATATTCGAAATATGGAAACAGTTATTAACATATGTAGCAACATCAAAGGTTGTTCTACAAGTTAAGTACAAGAAAATAGAGATGTTACAAACACAATTATAAAATATTCAGTAATTACAACACCTATGGATTTGTTCATATTTTAAAAATTATCTTTATCTATATATTTTCTATATATCCATTTATACTTTTATCATATAGTAACTTTAATAGTTATATAGAATTGATATGCAATAGCACAAAAATACTGCAAAGTATTCGAAATATGGAAACAGTTATTAATATATGTAGCAACATCAAAGGTTGTTCGACAAGTTAAGTACAAGAAAATAGAGATGTTAACAAACATAATTATAAAATATTCAATAATTACAACGCCTATGGATGTGTTCACATATCATGTCAGTAAAGAAAACTTCTTAGAGAACATGTATTAAATCAAAAAGGTCAGATAAAGGTGTTAAAAACAAAATTTGATTTGTTATTTGTAAAATCTTACATTTACACAAATTTAAATATTTCGCAATGAACTATTTTCATTTTTACAAGGCAAAAATGTTCTGGAATTTTATAATGCGATTGTGTGACATACTCCCTTTCTATGATTATTATTTTGTAGGAAACAGACGTTTTTGACATTTTCATCTTTCTTTTAATTTCTTTCAATTTTAACCGAAAAAGTTTTCACAATTGTTTTTTCAGTACTTCTCTATTATCCCGTCGACCACTTTTCATAACAAAAAACTATCGCCAAACTCTAACGCCAAATAAACGGGAGACCGTTGCCATTGGAATATCAAAATTAATAAATAAATAAAATATAAGAATTTAAGGACTAATTGTTATTTTAATTAATGAAATAACTAATAAATCAGTAAAACAAAATGAAAAATACTCGCAAATGTCGAATTAAAATCCACTTGATGACATAACAAACACGTATAATACTTCTGACATCAATGAAATGGGATTGCATTTTTGATGCAATTAAAATTTTTTAAGTAATTAAAATTTTTGATGTAATTAAAATTATCTTACACTTTGGCGATAGTTTTTTGTTATGAAAAGTGGTCGACAGGATAGTAGAGAAGTACCGTTTTTTCTTCTATATTCTTTAAAACAAATTCTTTGATTTGAGAAAACCATTTTCCATCGAGTACCTAAATCACTATTTCATGAAAATTTAAACTAAAAGCTGGGGTTTGTTTATAAATTTAAGGAAGGACATTTCCTCCGCAAACATTAAACAACAAAAAAAAAAAGTTATTATACTGAAAATAGTATTTCCTAAATTCAAAATTATTTCAGAGAAGAAAAGTAAAGTTATTTTAAAATTAAAATGAGAGAAGATAGAATAAATAAAAATAAAAATAAATAAATAAATGACTTTAAAATCAAATGTTTGAGACAAAATGAAAAACGTATTCTCAGAAAAAAACATTATCAAGATTTTTGTAAAAATGAAAAATGTGTTTCATATAACATATAAAAATGTGAATATTTAAACAGCTTTTTTTTCTAGCTTTGCGAAATGAAGCATTTTGAATGTTCCTTTTTATTCATATTTTTCATCAGATATTTTTAGTTGCATTCCGTATTGATAAAATAATGAACTTAAAATAATCTGCTAACATATCAAAAGAAAAGTTATTATTTTCAAATGTCGTTTTGCAGGCCGTTAATTTTTTTAAAAATCAAATAATAGGATTTCATAAAATTGAAAATGTCTCTCTTTTTGAAATCTTTCTTTAGTTAAGTTAGTATTGTTTATAGTCTCTTTTTTATGCTAAATTATATTTTATATTTGAAAAATTAATAAGTTGATAACAAGACCAGCAACAGAATATGTATATACCGGGTGATTATAATTAAAGTTACGATTTCAAAAATCGATAATTTTAAAACTACTGGTCAGAATGACTTGATATTTTAGTAGAACAATCGTGAGGCAATGGAATTTTGTTTGGCGAAGGAAAAAAAATAGTTCCAAATTGTGCCGATAGATGGCGTTGTCAGGGTAATGTCAGGGGAAAGACCAAAAATGTATTCTTGAACCCTTTCCGGAGCGGAGTAAATTTGTTTGCGAAATGATGAAATAATAAACTGACACCGGAATTTACAAACGAATCCATTAGTAAAAAGAAACTTGCTTATTTTTCTGGTTCTTAATGAAAGGAAAATTTTAATTAAATACCGGGTGATTATAATTAAAGTTACGATTTCAAAAATTGATAATTTTAATTAAAACTACTGGTCAGATTGACTTGATATTTTAGCAGAACAATCGTGAGGCAATGGAATTTTGTTTGGCGAAGGAAAAAAAAAAGTTTCAAAATGTGCCCATAGATGGCGCTGTCTGGGTTCACATTGTCTGAAGATATGCAAATTACTAATACGTGACATGCGCACCGCAGACATAGCAATCATAAAAATGCAGAGCAGCAGCTCTTTTCCTGAATGCTTCATCATGACTCTGACTATGAAGGATCGCGCTCTGCTCTTGAAGCTTTTTTATAAGAACGATGACTGTGCACTTACAGCTATTAGGAAGTTTCGGACATTAAAATCCATAAAAAAAGGTCCAATAACAACAAATGGTCTACAAAAAATGATTGCTAAATTCGAAGAGACCGGTTCATTTGACGTTAAACGGGGTAGAGGAAGGAAACCAGTTTCAGCTGCGGCAGTGGAAGATGTGGCTACAGCATTACAGGAACATACTGACAGTGATGCTGGAATCAGCAGTGCAAGGGGGATTGGCCGAATGCTGGATATGCCGAACAGCACGGTGCGTAAAGTCCTACGGAACGTCTTACGCTGTTATCCGTACAAGATAACTCATGTGCAGGAGTTGCTACCTGCTGACCTGGAAGCACGTCAATCTTTTGCACTACAATTTCTTGCCCGGATGGAAGTGGACAACGGATGGCCATGGAACATTCTGTGGTCTGACGAAGACCACTTTCATTTGCAAGGTTCTGTAAATACGCAAAATTGCAGGATATGGGCGACCGAGAATCCGTCCCAGCTACAGCCATTACCTCTTCAGTCTGAAAAGGTCACTGTGTGGTGCGGAATAACGGCAGCGTTTATCGTCGGTCCATTTTTCTTCGAGGAGATCACACCTGCGGGTCCCGTTACCTGCACAGTTACTGGCAAGAGGTATGAAGCACTTTTGCGTAACCATGTTCTTCCGGCACTTCAACAGCGTCAGTGTGTGGATCGCATAATATTCATGCAAGATGGCGCTGCTCCGCACATTGCTACTACTGTGAAGCAGCTACTGAGTGATAATTTCGGAGATGATAGGATCATAAGCCGCCATTTTCCAACAACGTGGCCGCCACGTTCCCCCGACTTAAACCCGTGTGATTTCTGGCTTTGGGTGTACCTGAAGAATGTTGTTTATAGCGGGCGGATTCAGAATCTAGCCGACTTGAAGGCAAGAATCACACAACACACCCATTGCATTAGTACAGATACCCTCCGATGTGTTGTGGAGCATGCCGTTTTGCGCTTCCAATTAGTAGCGGAACAAGGCGAGGGCACATTGAGCAACTTATGCCTTAATAATCAGTAAGGTGTTTGTTCCATGAAGCTCTTTTTTTTTTCATTTTTGTCATTATCGCTGTCGTCGCTGTAAACACGTAGTCTTGTCTTTTCGCTAATAAATTTTTAGTAAATCTCTGAACTCTATTTTTTTCCTTTTGGCAACATCATTCCTATGTTTAACCCTTTAACGGGCGGTGGTCACAAAAAAGGACATCCAATTTTAATTCTAAAACTGACAAACGGCACCAAGAATATTTAATTAAAATTTTCATTTCATTAAGAACCAGAAAATAAGCAAGTTTCTTTTTACTAATGCATTCGTTTGTAAATTCCGGTATCAGTCTATTATTTCATCATTTTGCAAACAAATTTACGCCGCGCCGGAAAGGGTTCAAGAATACATTTTTGGTCTATCCCCTGACATTACCCTGACAACGCCATCTATCGGCACAATTTGGAACTATTTTTTTTCCTTCGCCAAACAAAATTCCAATGCCTCACGATTGTTCTGCTAAAATATCAAGTCATTCTGACCAGTAGTTTTAAAATCATCGATTTTTGAAATCGTAACTTTAATTATAATCACCCGGTATATCTCTAGACAGGAAACAATGGAAAATTTTGGAGACCTACATCCAGCAGTGGATTGAAAACGATTGTTGTTGATGATATATATATATATATATATATATATATATATATATATATAATGGCAAAAATCAAAGAATTTGTTTTAAAGAATATAGAAAAAACGGTACTTCTCTATTATCCCGTCGACCACTTTTCATAACAAAAAACTATCGCCAAACTGTAAAATTAAACTTCAAAGATGCAATCCCATTTACTTGATGTCAGAAGTATTATACGTGTTTGTTATCTCATCAAGTGGTTTTTAATTCAACATTTGCGTGTATTTTTCATTATGTTTTACTGATTTATTAGTTATTTCATTAATTAAAATAACAATTGCGTCCTTAAATTCTTATATTTTATTTATTTATTTATTTTGATATTCCAATGGCATCGTTCTCCCGTTTATTTGGCGTTACAGTTTGGCGATAGTTTTTTGTTATGAAAAGTGTTCGACGGGATAATAGAGAAGTACCAAAAAAAACAAT
This sequence comes from Maratus michaelseni, assembly GCA_963931845.1. Lineage (NCBI taxonomy): Eukaryota > Metazoa > Arthropoda > Arachnida > Araneae > Salticidae > Maratus > Maratus michaelseni. The sequence continues at coordinate 310,523,279 of OZ007592.1, forward strand.
TGTGAAAACTTTTGCTGTTTTAAAAATTGAAAGAATTTAAAAGAAAGATGAAAATGTCAAAAACGTCTGTTTCCTACAAAATAATAATCATAGAAAGGGAGTATGTCACACAATCGCACTATAAAATACCAGAACACTTTTGTGTTGTAAAAATGAAAATAGTTTATTGCGAAATATTTAAATTCAAACATACATATGTCATATACATTTTAAATCTGTGATTGAAGCAGATGTGCAGGTCAAATCTTATACCTTTAAACACGGAAAAATTGAATTAAAAAATTATTGAAATGTATTTCTATATCTACGTAATCAACATACACAAAACAAATAAAAAGTTTTTAAAAATCTTTCAAATACCGGAAAAATTACTTTAATAACCGACAGTCCAGACGCATTCGCTAAATTATCTAAAACTACATAGGAATGTTCAGAATTCATTCTATAATCACAAGTGCCCGTTTACGAAATTTTAGGTCGTCAATCTCAGCACTCCTCTTTCTGGCTCGCAATAACGATGCTGCTGACTTTGTCTAGAAAAACATACGTCTATGACCAATAGCTTTCTATAAATATCAACACAAGTATAAATTGGACATGCACCTTGAGGGTTCCGACTTTTATTCCATATTATCGTAAAGCATACTAAGTACATAGTTTCTATGATAAATATATAACATATTCCGTTACAATACGTTATTTCAGCGTTACTCCCGATTATAGAAATTCATGAGTAGGTCACGTAATCAATAGACATAGAATTATAAACTAATCACTTTCAGATTTTTTTCTTCACATGTGCTATATGACCTTCCTTTATGTCAAATTTCAAGGCTCTGGGTCAACCCGAAGTACACTATAATATTTACTCTCAAAACATATAAGATACTTCTGGTTGATCTAACCTTCACATTTGGCAGGAAGGAAAGTCTCATACCATATGTAAAGAAAAAAAGTGACAATCATTATATTTATATTATCTATGTCGATTTATTGCGTGACAAACACATGATTTGAGAGTAAAAATTATAGGGTACTTCCGGTTGACCTATGACCTTAAAGTTTTGCACGAAGTAATGTCTTATAGCGCATGTAGAAGAAAATCCGAAAATCAATTGTTTATGAGAGTATGTTTTTTTTTTTTTTTTTTTTTTTTTTTTTTTTTTTTAATGTATGATCAATATTCCCTATTATGGAATTCATGAGTTTGACACATAATAAATCGACATAGATGTATAAATTAATGATTTTCGCATTCGTTTTTCTTTATATGGGGTTATAAGTCCTTCCTTTGTGCCAAATTTGAAGGTTTTAGAGCAGCCTAAATACCTTATATTTTTTAAAGTAAAAATTATAGAATACTTTCGGTTCACCTAGAACCTTGAAATGTGGCACTAAGAGAGGTCTTATAGCACATATAAATTGGAAAATTCGATAAACATCAATTTATAATTGTATGTCGAGTAAATACATTATTTTCTATAATTATGCTTTCCAAAACGAGATTTTAAGGATTCTTTTTCAGATACGGAATTCTGAAAATGAGAAAACTGTTGCAAAAGTTCCATTCGGAACAAAATATCTGTTCGTTACATAAATAATTGAACAGTGGATTGTAATAATAAAATAATAAAAATAATAAGAAGAAGAACTATTGTAGACATTTTTTTCAATATAGAAAAATTACCAAAAAGTTACGGCCTGCAACAGGCTAATTTGTGGCCTAGAAAACACAATCTAATTACGATCATGCGTGATCAAGTTAAAACATCCCAATGTAAGTTAGATTTTCCAGAAAAGCAGTTGTGGAATCATAATTTGACATGCATTTTCAACATACAACATTAAAAAAAATCAAGTGTAGCTGTAATCATAGCCTTTTAAAGCTATCTAGGAAATATTGTAAGCTTTAGTAATGAGTTTAAAACAAGATTTGTTGATTTAAAATTTTCGGAAGATAGTTTTCTTTCAATTGCGCCCAAATTGCTTTCATGATTTGGTTTGATATAGCCTTCCGGCTGAGAGATATATATATCCTCATCTAAATTTCCATATAAAAATGCTGTTTTAATATCTACATGATTTATGTTTAGTTTATGATATTGCGGCGGCTGCTAAAAATATTCTAATGGTTGTATGTGAGACCACTGGAGCAAATGTTTCATAATAATCAATACCAAAATTTTGAGAATAGCCTTTGGCTACTAGTCTTGCTTTGTATTTTTGTATTTTTCCTTTATCGTCTAATTTAGTTTTGAAGAGCCATTTCGAACCTATTATTTTTGTATTTGGCGGGGGGTCAACTAATGTCCAAGTTTTATTTTGGTTGTGAGATTCTATCTCCTCCTGTGTCGCTTTGATCCAGTTTTCTTTTTCTACTGGGTTTTCCATGCTTATTATTTCCTGCCAATCTTTAGGTTCATTAACTTGTTCATCTTTAACCATATAAATTAGTCTATCTGGGGGAAGCCCTTTATTTACTCTATCTGATCTTCTCGGTTCGGTTTGATTTAGTTCAGATTCATTTTGAGTATCATTTTCATTTGAAATTTCGATTTTTATCAGATTTGGGTTTTCTGACTTTTCGTTTTCGGCACTAGTGTTTTCATCTATATTTAGTTCTAGCCTATTTTCTTTATTTGAATTTCTCTGATAGTTTTCTAAAAACTTCACTGTTCTGGCTATAGTGATATCTTTGCCGCTCGTGTAGATACGATATCCTTTGGAATAATTATCGTATCCCACAAAGATCCCTTCTACTGCTTTATTATCTAATTTTTGCCTTTTCTGTTTGTTAACATATGCATAAGCTTTGCAGCCAAAAACTCTTAGGTATTTTAGATTTGGTCTTCTGTTTGACCATAACTCATATGGAGTTTTTTCGTTGGCTTTTGTCGGCAGTCGATTTTGTAGGTGATTTGCGGTGCAGATCGCCTCTCCCCAGAAATGTAATGGTAAATTAGAATCACTTAGCATTGTTCTGGTCATTTCAATTAGAGATCTATACTTTCGTTCAGCAATACCATTCTAACTCGGAGAATATGGTACTGTTAGCTGTCGCTTTGTTCCATTTTCTTTTAGAAAATTATCAATATTAGAATTTTTAAATTATTTCCCCTATTATCTGTTCTGAGTTCTGTAGGCTTTTTGCCAAATTTATTTATTGTTTACTAGAGCAACGTATTCTTTTAATTTTTCAAATACCCCACTTTTATTTTGTAGGAGATAAATAATTGTAAATCTTGAGTAATCATCTATGAAAGTTAAAAAATAATTTTTCCCATCTATGGTTGGAGTTTGAATAGGACCACACACGTCAGAATGGACCAATTGCAGAATTTGATTTGCTCTAAATTCCGTTTTCTTTGGGTAAGGAGCGTCAGTTATTTTTGCTTTAATGCAAGGTTCACATTCGGTACTATGGGAACAATTATTTATGTTTATTCCGCATGCTAATTACTTTGTCATTATTTTTTTGATAGACGCGATATTTTTATGCCTTAATCTTCTATGCCATAATTCTATGCAATTTTTATTGTTGCAATTAGTTATCATGTTTACGAAATTTTCATCTGTGGTTATGTTTGTTTGCTGAATTTCGAATAAATTGTTTTTTTCTGCTTCCTTCTAAACGAATTAATCCTTCATATTCTAGAAAACATTGGTTATCTTCAAATGTTAATTTGCAGCCGTTTTTCGTAGCTTTAGCTACCGAAAATAAATTTGTTTCTATTTCGGGTACAAGTAGAACATCTTTTAATGTTATGTTGTGTGTTTTTCCGTCTGAGGTTATCGTGGTAATGTTTACATTACCTGACCAGTAGGATTTTAGTTTATTGCCGTTGGCAATTACGACGTTAGATTGTTCTTTATTTATAAATTCAGAAAATAATTTTCATCATTTGATATATGGGAGGACGAGCCAGAATCTATGATCCATGCTTTATTTTGCGATTTGTTAGTTAAAAATGCGCAATTTTTCTTTTCTTCGGTTCCGAAATAAGCTGTGTTTTTGTTCGGGTTGTTCGGATTATTTGAGTCCGCGCTTCTAAACTTATATTCGTCTTTTTGAAAGACTAATGAAGAAGAGAAATGTTTTTTGTTGTTTTGTTTAAAGTTAGTTGTTTTATTTCTGTTGTGCCAGCAATTAACTGTGTTATGATTTTTCATACGACAAATCGTGCAATGTTTTTCTTCCTTTTTATAAACCGTGGGTTTAAATTTTCTTTCGGCTCTAAAAGCTTTGTTTGAATTGTCACTGGTATTGGAATGCTCATTTCTTTTATTGAATTCATCAGTCAATTTACTCTTGATGAATTCAGGAGTTAATTCGTCTTCCTGCCTGGCTTATAATGCGGTTATGAGGGTGTCATACGAAGGAGGTAGCGAGCAAAGCAGTAATGCTGAAATATGATTAGATTTAATTTCTTCGCCTATGGCTGATAATTTATCTATAATTTCTAATATTTTGGTTATATGTGTGATCATATTTCCTCCTTCAGATAATTTTGTTCCGTAAAGTTTCCTTAGTAGGATGAGTTTGCTGGAGAGATTCGATCTCTCATGGATGTTTTTTAGCGTATTCCATGTGTCCCGTGCATTTTGTAAATGCTTAATATGGATGATTTGGTTATCCTCAATACTTAAATTAATAAGAGCCCTTGCTTTTTTATCTTTGTTCAACCAATCGGGTGTCATTGGATTAAGTGGGTCGTCTGTGACGACTTCAAAGAGCTCTTCTGTTATTAAGAGCATTTCCACCTTAAATTTACAATTTGCATAGTTACTTGAATTTATTTTTTCAATTATACTACCTTCTTTGAAGGTTGCCATTTTTCTATATATCTAAATTAATTAATTTTCTTTTAAGTATTCGAGGATTCTAGGACACTATATTTTTATTTTTTATTTTTTACCCTTTATATACTTTAGAACTTTCAGTCTCATAATCTTGTTAGTAAAATTTGAAGGTAGCTAGTAGTTTTGCGCGCTCTAAAGTAATTAGCAATATATAAATAAACAATTGTATTTTAGCAAAAGATAGGTAAGATATTTGCTTATCTCCTTTTTCAGCATTCATAGTCACTCCTCATTTTTACGCCTGCCAGGTCTGCCAGTCTCCATGTCGATGAATCCATGTTATTAATGATGTACACTAATTATTCCATGGTAAATAATTATCCATTATATGTGGCACACACTATGTTTTAAATCCTTGTAGTATCACTATGTGATTGTGAAATGTGAAAATATTGTTAATTAATAAAACATTATTCATTATACAGTTTAAAGTATTTAATTTACATTTCTTATATTTAATAGTTACATAATTTTAATTTTAAACATTAGTTAAATTTAAATTTAATTTAAGGGAGAACGAAATCACATGTTCGTTTCCAATACGCGAGAAAAAGCTTCTATTTTAAAGTTCTATATAGCAGAAAGAAACAACCATTTAGTCCTTTTTATATGATGTCATTTTTTAGTTCTTTGATTTGTTAGAAATGACGTAAAGTCAACTCACGTCATTCATACGAATTTTACTTCTTACTTCCTTGTTCAGTTCACATTCACGAGTTTGTAAAAACCTCTTCATATTGCATCATGGATTTCACTTCCTCTTTGAAATTGAGTTAAGTACTTTTTATCTTGATGAGTTTAAATGAAGTAAATAAACTGTCATAAAAATCAATTTGCGGAGATTATTTTCATGATATATTACCAACAGTTCATAGAGAGCATTTACATCTTATAAGTAACTACAATGCCAAATTTCAAATTTCTAGCTCTTTCACTATTAAAAAAATTGCAATTTTAGAAAGTTTTTCGCTCCTGCACCCCCCTGGGATTAATGGCATCGACATAAAATATAACCTATATTGGAGCAGGGATTGTCACCATCAATTTGCCTCCATCACTTTTAAAATCGGTTCTGTAGTTCCAGAGATTCCATAGAAATTGTAATTTAGAATATTTTTAGAACGTTTTTTGCTTATTTCACTCTTTTAAATTTCGATTTTTTTTAATTTGTTCATAGAGAGCATTTACATCTTATAAGTAACTACAATGCCAAATTTCAAATTTCTAGCTCCTTCAGTATAAAAAAAAATCGCAATTTTAGAACATTTTTCGCTCTTGCACCCCGCTGGGGTGCGTGGCACCTACATAAAATATAGCCTATGTTAGAGCAGGGGTTGTCACCATCAATTTGCCACCATCACTTTTGAAATCGGTTCTATAGTTCCAGAGATTCCACAGAAATTGTAATTTAGAATGTTTTTAGAACGCTTTTCGCTCCTTTCACCCTTTTAAATTTCTTTTTTTTTAATTCGTTCTTAGAGAGCATTTACATCTTATAAGTAGCTACAATGCCAAATTTCAAATTTCTAGCTCCTTCAATATACAAAAAATCGCAATTTTAGAACGTTTTTCGTTCCTGCAACATGCTAGGGTTAGTGACACTGACATAAAATATAGCCTATGATGGAGCAGGGGTTGTCACCATCAATTTTGCAACCATCACATTTAAAATCGGTTGGGTAGTTCTAGAGATTACCTCCTACAAACAAACAAACAAACAATCTTTACTCCTTTATAATATTAGTATAGATAGATGATAGAAGTTGCTACAGTGAGAAAATTATAAGTGCTATTAAATAGTGAACCACTTTCAAAAGATAATATTTTAGGCTAATTGAAAAATTTTGGAATTTTGGAGAGAGCAGTTTTAAATATCTGTAATATTTTAGAATTTAGAAATCAGTTTTAATACCCGTAAAATTTTAAATTTTAAAAATCCATATTTCTTTCAAATTATGGTTTTCTACACATTTTAGATTTAAATCAGTATTTTGCCGTTTTTAAGTATAATTTGAAAATTACTCGGAAGATAAATTTTAAATGCCCATAAAACAAGACATAGACATAAAATACATTGCTTTAAATATTTGAAATTTCGCATGTGTTTCGAATATTCGAAACTGTCTCGAATATTCCCGTTCGAATAACCACGTTCGAATTTTCAAAACTTCGCATTTTACATCTGTGTTTGGTAGTACTTATCATTTCGAGCATTTATTAACACTTAAGAAAGGATATAAATCTCCTACCAGATTTAGAATTACCAACAATTATCATCCATTAATCTTGATATATTTCACTACAAAAAAATTTTCCACAAGAATAGAAAAAGAATTGCTAGCAGAGAAGATCTATCAAAATAAAACATTTTTATTTTTGCCGTTGTTGTTTTGTATGCAGAATTTTTCCAAATAAACTTAGTCTGTATAAAAATGATGCTTAAATTTAAAACGTTTCTTTTTTGCCCCCTGTCAACGTTTATGTTTTCCAAGCTTGGTTTAGACTATATATTCGCGAAATTAATAATACAATTGCTTCCATGGCCTCTAAAATGTCTTCAGGCCATCATTGGATTTTACACTGGATTTATGCACGCAATAATATTGAGCAACGTAGCATTCAGCAAACTAGAATACTCGCATATTTTAAAACGTAATTTTCATAATCAAAATATTCCAGGCAATTTTCCCTGCAAAAATACATAGTTTGAACCAGTATCTTTTTAAACTGATGTTGCCTTCCTTCTATGTGGTAATTATATCTTTTATTCATTAAAAAGCCTGTTTGCAATATGTTTAATTAACTTGAAAAAAACTGAAGGTTGTCAGGAATGATGAAGATAGGGAGAAAAAACAAATTACGACTCATGAATTCAAAAATGTTTAGGCAACGTTGAAGAAAGTTCAAAATGTTGAAATATCAATCCAATAAAGTCTAAAGTTGTCACAATTGTAGGTCTATTTATTGAAAATTCCATAGAAGTTTTCAGAAATATTTTTTTTTAAAAAGCAGAAATAAACAAATCTAGATATATTTTTATCGTATTCATCTGTCAAAAATAGCGGAAGTGAGTCCAATTGTCTTTCTGGTAGATATTAGTAATTGAAAACTGTTTTCATGAAAAATTCATGTCATTCATATTAATATTTATGTATCAAATATAATAATCAAATCATACATATCCTATTTTTGGAAAATTTTACACGAGCATTACATGTCTTTTAATATGTATTGTGGAGTTAGCCAAAACAAATTAATTCAATTTCAATTATATATTTTGAGGAATGGTGTCTTGGATAACGACGACGAACGGATTACCATCGTTAAACAAGAAACCACTGTATAGTAATTCAGTCAAGTTTGTTTGAGTTTGCACATAGAGGTTTTTACTAGAAAGCATTTAAATGTATAATTAAGTATAATTTTATTACCTGTGACATGTAATTTCATCTTTACATGAATTATCTTGAAATGTTACATTTTCTAACACTCCGCTACATTTTTTTTAATTATTTAAAGTTTTATTATGTTTCTTATTTTATTTGAACATTTAATGGTATCTAATATATTTATTTATCACAGTAATAAGCAGTTGATATGATAGAATATACTAATATAAGAATATTTAACATCAGGTATAGCAAACTAACATAAAAAATGTGTATCTTAATAGTTTTGAATCTCAGAAACATACCTCTATGTGTATCTTAATTTTTAAGCATTCATTTTCGAAAATTAATTTCCCCCACTTTAATGTAAGGGTTATTTTCTTCTTTATACACCACCTGCTTCGCTTTCATATCTCAGCAGTTTGCTTTGATCCATAAAACAAAAACAAAGAGGAACATTTGTGTTCTAAATTAGAGCATTGTACAAGATTAGATTTCCAATATATTGCTACCGAAATAGCATCATTTCTAGAAATATAATTAAATCAGCATGCATTCGGTAAAGAAACAGCCTGAACTGAGTCTTTCAGGATTCTCCTCCTGATCAATCAAATTTTTTGCTATGTATAAGAGTAATCAACTGCATGCATACCACAAAATGAAGTTATTCATTGCACCTTTTTTTTCAGAGTTCGGAAGTTTCCCTTGATGGTGTGTAATTTACTTCCTATTGTTTTATAATTTTCCCCCCAACACGAATAAAATAATATGAACTCTAATTTTAAATATTAATTTATTAATTCAATCAAATATTATTTAGATAACTATACATTTTTTCATAGATTTTTCAAAAAAAAAACCCAATTTTTATGAAAGTTTAATATTTAAACTGAAGCTCATTTCATAGCAGAAAACTAATCCAGTATTCTAAATAAAACACTCTTCTGAAATAAATGCTTAAAATATAGTATTTTTATTGAACCTGGAAAAAGAGGATCTGTGCATTCACAACGCGTTGTTTGCCATAATAATCGAATATTTATTTCATAAATTATTCATCATTTATATATGCTACCTCAAATTAAAAAATAAAGATTCATGTGTTGTATAGAATTACTGAATTAGTAGAATAGAATATTCTAAAATATACCACATTAAGTTAATAAATGCACTGTGAAAGAAAAAAATACAAAAAATAAACAAATGATTTCTAACCGATTTTTCATATACGAGCATGATCGATTGTAATAAAGAAATAATCTTACTTTTTAAAAATGCATCTATTGTAAGTGCATTTTAGAATGCTTTCTTTGTCATTATCTACATTACGAACGATTTTAGAACCTGTGAGCGCACATGAGCAGAAACATATTATTTTGTGAAAAGTCGTGGAACACTTTTGATGTCATGTGTTTTGTCAAATATCTATAGGAATAATTGACGAGCGTTATTGAACTTTTGCTCTGTAAGAAACACATTTGACCCCACATTTATCAGTAAAGAATTAGTCACGGGGTCAGATAGGGAATGCCCAACAAATTGAATAAATAATAATATTTTCGATTATCTTGCAACATAAAACGCTCGAAATTATTTATATCTGTAGCAAATGATTTTCTGGATCATATACAAACATTTATGCATTTATACAAGATTAGCGCACATATTTATAAAAATAAAATTGTTTCTCCAAAAATTGAAATTAAAATTCGCAGGTGTTTTGTTTAAGACGTGCAGTGTTTGCAACCAAATTTAATGCCACTCTCAGATCACTTGACAAAGCTCAGTTGGAGCATTATACTTCAATTAGAAAATGAATATATTAGATATTTTTATGAGATATGAGAATATCTTTAAATATGTTTAACTGTGCATGAGCACACAATATCAGTTTTCGTTTTCATAATTTGACAGTTTCCTATACAAGGCAACTTACTTATATATATAAAAATGCCTGACGAATATCGAGTAAATACAGAAACATATGGGTGATATAATGAGATGTTTTTCAATTAATCTCTAAAAGTATCTGGATGATATGTGATTTTCCACAAATTGTCATTTTTATTAACTGACTTTCCAAAAACACTTATATATTTAATCTATGTACATGCATATATTTTGAACGGCGCTTGGATTTTAATATTTCTTTTAGTTTTGTTGCAATGGGATTGTTTTGATGGTTCTGACATATACTTTAAATCAGGAAACAAAAAGTTTATGTTTCTTTAACAAAAATGACAGTTTGATGAATCACCATTATCATCCAGCATCTTTTACAAAACAGCTGAAATAGAGCTCATTCTATCTACGATAGCTAGCTGAACTTTCACGATATTGGACATTTTATATAAGTGCACGTCTTTTTATATAAGTCGACCGATATCGTTAAATATCAGAAAAGAATAAAATATATATAGGAAAATGTCCAAATACCGGTTACCACTTTTATTTTCAATCTAGTTCTTACAATTTTGAAAATCTGTTGAGGAAAAATAATGGTAGAGTACCTTTATATGTTTCACATCCTCTTAGAAAAAGAAAATACAGTTTAAAAAGCGTTTTCTGTGCATAAAAAGGAAAAAATCCAAAAATGTGTCAATTTTGAGTTTTGAAAATGGAGTCTAAATACCGGCTACCTTAGTGTTTTCCAAAAGAATCACACAAAAAGGCCTAATTTAGCTAATTAAGAGAGAATAATATTGTTTTAATAAATTTTATTGATTAATAACATTTAATATGTACAGAAAAAACATGGACTTTTTAATAAATAAGCATTTGTCGCATTTATAAAAATCTTAATGACTATCTCTGACAATATATTTTCCATTCTGTTCCTAGTTTTGTTTTTGTGAACCTAGTTTGTTAAAGAAAACTGCTTGCTATGTAAATTACTTTACCTACAAAAATCACAAACGTAGTAATCACTCTCTACGTCGGTGCAGTGACTATGGCCCCACATACCAGATTCTAAGCATTGAACCCAGAGTTCTTCATTCCTGTGCGTACAAAAAGCACTCTCGCAGACACAAATTGCATCACAAATTGCTTCCTCGGTCGAATATCTTCATTTTGTACCTTTTTAAAATCAAATTTCTGCCCCTTTAGCCTGAATTTTCTTAGATTTTCCTCCGTCATTTTTCTTCTCTCTCTTCCCATTTATTGCGGGCGATTTCGACCAACATGGTAAGTATAGCCCATTGTAAGATTTAAATGACTCAACAAAACCATACAGTATTCATGATCGCAAAAATTATATTATTTACGGGGCAAACCTAGAAAGGTACAAATACTGGCTATCCGGTACTTACACCACGCTGGGTGACCGTTATTTGGATCAATTATGTGTTTAAGTTAAAACTGATATTATTAATTCATATATAGTAAAACACCAATAATATGCTCGCAGCATTTGAAAGCTAAGTATGTGTCTAAAAACAATTTAATAGTCAATTCAGACCAGTATACAGTCAGTATTTTTTTTTAATGAGAAACACACATGCCTATTAATTTTGATATCTTAGATTTCGTTATGTTGACACTTTTACTCTTACTGTTTGTAAATTACACCGACTTCAGCGACGTACTTCTCGTGACATTCTTCTCTCAATTAAACGTACATACAACTCTACCTATCGCCGCTAGACGCAATTTTAATTTATTTTATACAACTATTCGTCTTATCAAATATTACATACATTAATTTCTTAAGTGCAATTTAATGTTTCTATGACATACTGAAGTTTAGGGTTCTCTAAAAGTGGCCTTCCATTTGGATAAACTTTGCATACTGTAAACAAAGCACATGCGTATTTTTTTTTTACTACTTTAAGAAAACCTTTCGTGAATATAACTAGTGGTTTTCAATATTTCTCTCTAGTTGGCCACATCAGCAAATTCTTGTAGTTCCGCGGGCCACATATTCCATGGGCCATGAAATCAATACACGCCACAGCCAATGGCAAATTTCATGAGACAGGATAAGGCTGTACATCGAGTCTACGGAATTTAAAAAATCCTAGTCTTGATTCATAAAAGTATTTCATATACTTATATTTGAAAATAATACTTCTTGTAATCAACAGTTTTCATGGAAACAATGTGGATTTTCGGGGTTATAATTCCAATTCTAAATAATTAATAAGCATGAAATCCCAAACAGTCTGTTGTGGAAGGGATTGTCTCCTCCAGAAAACCATTGAAATAAACAATGAATCACATGATAATATATGAAATTTCCAGCTGTAAATTAAGTAGCATACTATCGATATCAATTGAGAATGGTGAAGTGAACATTCTGATGAGATTTACATTCTGGTGAAATAAAACCTTCTTTCGAATTTCTCCCTGGTATTTGAAATACATATTCGCATTTTGTAGTTTTTTAATATATCCGTTAATGTAGGTAAGTGAATTGAGATTTTATTTTTAGATAACGTTCCCATTGCCTTAATTTTATCCCAAAAAATTTTATACAAGCTGACCTTTTCTCAGTAAAGGGTAATTCAGATAACTGATGTTGGTAGTAATGTGTATTAAAATATAAAATCTCTTTACCACTTCTCATCTTGTAACTGACAAATGTGTTTGCCTCTGGATTCCATGAATTGTTGAAATTCATTCTTCAACAAAAAAGAGCAGTTGAAATATTTTTCAAAGGAACAACTAAGGTATTTTAATATAATAAACAATGTCTGTATGTTTAATTTCCGCATCCTTTAGGAACTGCTGAATCTGCCCATGGTTAAGTCCTTTTGAATGAATAAAATTAACATTTTGCAACAAAAGTCATAAGATTATCAAAATTGGATAAAGACTTCTTGCAAAAATGTTCCTGATGAATAATACAGTCGGAAGTATAATGTTACTTCAGTTTTTTCATCAGATTTTATTCCCAGATTTTATCCCGTTTTTTGTACTACCATAGAACGAGCACCATCAGAGCTTTTGTCAGTTACATTACTCAATCTAGCTCACATTTAGACAGAGTATCTTTCAAACAGGTATATAAATCAAAACCCCGTGTTCTATCTTTAACCATCTGAGCGTTTTGGAAAAGGGTAAAATTGTAATGTTGTTTTCTCTGCATTTTGTTTTAAATGCTAAAAAAATATGATTCTTTCAGCATTATAAATAAAACTTAATTACAAATATGAATGTAACCCTTGAGAGTATTAATCATTCTTCAATGTTTTGAAAATTCATTAAATCTATAGAATTATATTATATTAAACATTGCATATATTGCAGTGAAACCTGGAGCTTAGTGAACGGAATATTACGTTCTAAACGCTTAGAGGGTTAAGTGAGACAATATCAGTTAATTTTCTACAATGGTAAACTTTCTGTTAATATCACGAATGCAAATAGCTCATAACGCAATACATGTAGCATCTGTTGATTCTCCTTCGCCATAGAATAAAATACAAAGTTCTTAGATTTAGATTTTAACATATTGAAAATATCTGATGCTAGGTCTTGCGCGCTACTGTTACATGCGGAAAGCTAGTATTCTTAATATATTGAGACTTGAATGATCAAACCACATCAATTGAACATGGAATATATTATATATTCAACACTTCATCAGTAAAAGACTTTCTTCGATTTACATTTTTCTCCGCAAACATGTAACTAATACGAACACTGATTTTGTACTTCATGTTTTCCCTCAAGAATACAGATTGCGGATAATCCAGCTCCGATTTTCATTAAGTCTATCACTACGAAAATACAACAACCAATCTAGAATAATTCAAATTATCTTAGTTTAAAAATGTCTCGAAAAGTTGTCATTCTTCATTACTACCACACGTTCTTTCCAGATAAGGCAGTGTGCCTTATTCTTACAATCAATGATAAAATAGAGGCAGCCAATTTTCATAAAATAAAATATTTTCTCCTTTTGTTTTGTCAGAGTTCGCCATACACTCAAAAATTTCACACACTCAAAATTGTCATACACTCAAAACACATTTCTGAAAAAAAAAACTAAAATGTCACAATTTGTTGCGGCTGTAAAGGACGAGTTAATTTTTTGCAGGCGAGTAAAATATTTAAAATGAGATTTATTCCCAGAGACTTGAATGATCAAACCACATCAATTGAACATGGAATATATTATATACTCAACACTCCATCAGTAAAAGACTTTCTTCGATTTACATTTTTCTCCGCAAACATGTAACTAATACGAACACTGATTTTGTACTTCATGTTTTCCCTCAAGAATACAGATTGCGGATAATCCAGCTCCGATTTTCATTAAGTCTATCACTACGAAAATACAACAACCGATCTAGAATAATTCAAATTATCTTAGTTTAAAAATGTCTCGAAAAGTCATTCTTCATTACCACCACACGTTCTTTCCAGATAAGGCAGTGTGCCTTATTCTTACAATCAATGATAAAATAGAGGCAGCCAATTTTCATAAAATAAAATATTTTCTCCTTTTGTTTTGTCAGAGTTCGCCATACACTCAGAAATTTCACACACTCAAAATTTCCATACACTCAAAAATAATATCTGAAAATAAATCTAAAATGTCACAATTTGTTGCGGCTGTAAAGGACGAGTTCATATTTTGCAGGCGAGTAAAATATTTAAAATGGGATTTATTCCCAGTCACATTGATAAATTCACTTGCTTGTTTACAAGCAACCGTAGAACGGCCGTCTATCATTCTGCACTACAGCTGGTAATTCAACAACCATAGAATGTGCATGCAAGTGGGTTCGAAACAATGCTAGCATTATTAGTTTCCGAAAAGAAATCTGTTGATACTCATCTTAACAGTAAGGATAATCTGTGGTAATATACAGAGACCTCTCACTTATACACGATGTAAGGCAATATATTTTTTTATTATCACAGAAGCAGAAATTTCGATTGTGAGGAAATAGTAATTAGGATTTTTTTTTATGTTAAGAGTAAAATATAGGACTAGAAATGTAATATAATGTAAATATTTTAAACTTTTTATGTTCCAAAAAGCAGTGGAGTAGTAAAATTTTTGACAAGAGAGGAGATGAGAGTTTTGAAGGAATTGGATTTAACCAGAAATTTTCTGAAACAGAGAAGAAGAATCCCTCTCTGAAAATTAAAAATTATGAATAGACAAAACCAAGGAACACATAAATGAAAAACTGCGTCCTTTACAGAAAAATCTAGCTGTTGTCCTACTGTCTTCATTGATAAAAATTGATAAATTTCTGGTAGGATTTTTCCTATCATTTGTACTATTCCGGCGCTAAAAACGGGAAAACGCATTTTTAGTAACAGAAAACGCTGAAAAGTCATAAAATTCAGTGTATCATAATTCGGTAAATTTTTGTCGTAGAAGATGTAAATTTTCAATATTTAACTTCTTAGAACATGCAGAAACATTTTCCAAATATATAATTTGTATAAACAACAACAACCTCATGAAAATTTAAATATTGTAATGTAAAAAAATTAACTATTTTGACTTACATTGGTCTTCCTATGATGTAAAACAACATTTGAAACTTTCTGCAATTGGAACTATACTTCTAAAACCAGCGGTTTAGTAATTGTAAACAACTTGTCCACTATAAGAAGGAACCTGTATATAGTATAAAAATTACATTGTAGATTATGATACATTTGGTATTATGTAGAGTGGGATAAAAATAGAAACAATTTGGTGCAAGTGAAGTTGAGGCTCATGATCTGCAAATTTACTATTAAAATTATGCAATATAATCATCTAATCTTCTAAATACGTTTAAATTATTATGTATATTCAGATATAGAACTGTAAAACAAACTATATCTCCTGCGCGGTACGAATTAAACTGAAAAACTGAGTGGAATTAAACTGAGTGGTTGGTTTTTGGGTGTCCAGTATTGGTGATTCAGAAATTCACTATGTCCACATATGGAGTTGAGAGGGAGGTGAAATTTTCCATTTGTCATTTTGTTCACAGGAATATATTTTAAAATTTTGAACGTTTTTTCTAATAGATGAAGGTTAGGAATACGCTTAAATAATATATTCTTTATAGTTTCCTAATATTTTAAATATAATTAGATAAATGATTTTAAGTGACTCACTATTCGTACATTTAGCCTTTTGTCTGCCATTGCCATTGTATGGTTTTTATGCTCACCTAGGGTGTCTCAAAAGGTCGTTTACAAACTTAACATGCTGGTCTGTCATATCATGATAAACAAGATTTACATAGGAACTTGTGTTCGAAAATGCAAGCTGCGACCGCTAGAGGGCGATGAGCACAAGCTTATGGGAGAGTGGGAAGTGTACTCATTTCAGGCGAGGATGTTGCAGGAGAAGGATGAATCGGTTAAGTACACAGAATTAGGCGATATGCATTACGTATATGGAGCCACGAATGGAAATGTACGAGGAGCGGTACGAATGTACCTTAAGCACTTCCCAAGCAGATGTCAGCCAAGTCATGTTTTGTTTGGACAATTGCACCGCAGATTGCGTGAAGCAGGAGCTTTCCAAGTACGTAGCCACATTGGTCGAGAACGCACTACACGCACGCCTGTCGTAGAGGAAACCGTGCTACAGGAATTTGACAGGAAACCGCAAAAAAGTCTCCGAGCAAGCGAACGCGTCTTGGCTGGATTGGCAGAGGCGTACCAGTCGCATGACCACCGCGATCCCCCGACCTGACTCCCCTGGAATTCTATCTGTGGGTACACGTGAAGTGCATGGTGTACGAGACGCCCCTAACATCGTATATGGATATCGTCGTCAGAATCGTGGAAGGGGCGGCACGCGTCCGTGACACACCTGCCCATTTTGAACGGGTCGATGAATCCATGCGACGACGTTCTGAAGCATGCATTGCAGCGAATGGATGGAATTTGGATCATTTTCTGTAAATTAAACCATGTTCTTTAATAAAAGTCATATTATTATCTCTTTCGATGTCCTTTCTTTCTTCCTCTCCACACCTGCCCTCATCGCCCTCTAGCGGTCGCAGTTTGTATTTTCGAACACAAGTTCCTATGTAAATCTTGTTCATCATGATATGACAGACCAGCATGTTAAGTTTGTAAACGACCTTTTGAGACACCCTGTATAACCTAATATTCACCTAATATTTTGAAAATTGTATAACCAAACGCCATGCACAAATCTTAAACAGTTTGAATTGTTTTTTGGCAGACCTAACTTCGCAAATACCTATGAAATCTGTCCAGAATAGGTATGCCGCTTTGTATGATAGTGGTTCAGTACATACAATCCACATAACAGCTATTTTTGTAACAAGTTAAAAGATACAAACGATAAGAGAATCTTCTATAATCTTAATCTACAACACGATAATAGCGAAAGTAATGGTGATCAGCTCGTTTTTCATAAAAGACACGACGCTTTCCTGGATATTGTAAGCAATAAACAACTCTTTTGCTTTATAAAATGCTTTCGGTCAAGATATTCCATGATAGATACAAAATAAGATATCATTTTATCGCAATATGAACTATAGAAAATTTTGGAATTCGAAGTTTGCTGGGTTGTGCAAATTTCAGTTCGCTAATTGTCAACGTCATAATAATGACACTGTTTTTTAAAACTATTTAGATCTAAGCTATTACGTCAATAGATTTGGTATCAGCCTTTATTATAAAATTATAACTGAAATTATGAGCTAAAAATAAAAGAGTCGATAAAAAACAAAACAAACTAGAAATTTTATTATAGACATATATTTTTGTTTCCTTAAAAAACAACAACATGTAATTTACTCCTAATGCTTTTGTATAAGACTTTTCTTATAATATATTATTTATACTATCGGTTAAATGTATCAAGTTTCCAAAATGAATTTGGCTTTAGTAAGGAAGAAGATATGCATTCTTTATTATTGCTACCTAAAAGAAGTATGTAGAAATCATCTCGCATGTGTAATTTCTTTGTAGCAAACTACAAAATAGGATATTCCATCTAAAAACAAGCAATTTGTTTTCCGCAAGTAAAAACAATCATTCACAAATATTAATGATACACATAAGATACCATGATAGCGATATTAATCGAAAGAATAATGCACGTGTACAGTTTCCCAAAGGATTAAAAAATGAAGTTGTGATGATTTATTTTTGAAATAATATATTTATATACATGAAATGTAAATTTTGTTTAAGTAATTTTTCTTCGTGTTAACAGCATACAAAAAATACAATATCTTATTTACTAAGTATCTTTTCATAAAACAATTAATCAAATTGATATAATTGTATAAAACAATTGCAAGAAATTCGTAGACAAGATTGCAAGTAAAATTCTGTATAAGCGCTTACACTGTTAACATTTTGCAGCAAACTGACCGGTTATTCGACCGTTTTTATAGAAAACGGTTATATAACCGTAATTTAACTCTATTTTGACCATATTATTGCCCATATTATGGTCATAGTATAGTTAAATAACGGATATGTAACCATTTATTCTAAAAACGGTCGAATGACTGCACTGTTAAAAATTTGCAGCAAACTGTCCGGTCATTTGACCGTTTTTATAAAAAACGTTTATATAACCGTAATTTAACTCCATTATGAACATATTATTGCCCATATTATGATCAGAAAAGAGTTAAATTACGGCTTTGTAACCGTTTTCTATAAAAACGGTCAAATGACCGGACAGTTTGCTGCAAATTTTTAACAGTGTGGAGAGTTTGCTACAAATTTTTAACAGTGTAGAGTTTTCTTAAAAAATAAATACAAAAATATTTTAGTATCGAAGACAAAAATGACAGAATTCAAGTGTAAATGGATATGTTCTCCGGTATGCAATTCAGATTGATTTACATAGCAAAGAGAAAATGCAATGGTAGTTAATTATGTTATATATCCCTGATAAAAAATTATATATTTATCTTCAAGGAAAATGTGCTTTCTTATTTCATCAGTTGATTATAAAAGATCAATGATACAAATGCCGTACCAGCACTTGCGATTACTTATAACAGTGGTTCATAAATTTTGTTATTTGGAGAACCCCTTTGATATGATATGCATTTTACGGATCCCTTAACAATATTTCATTTAATTTAAAGTACAAAAATACTTTGACGCATATAATCTATTTATATTTCAGTAATCGAATTGTTGTACTATCGAATTTAATTTTCAATGTTGGCAAAAGGCAGTTTCATATAAAATTGAAGAACAAAAGTTACAGCATAATCAGACTTTTATGAAAATGTAAAAAAGTGTATACGTAATACAGGTTTGCTATGAGAAAGATGTAGCCTTTTTTTTTTTCGATTAAATGTCTGGAATGTCTGGTTTCCTGTGTGATATACCAAACTCTGTTTTAATAGTTAGAACGTAAATTCGTGAATTTGTTTTATATGCAATTGTTTTC
The DNA here is from genome assembly GCA_963931845.1 of Maratus michaelseni. Taxonomy (NCBI): domain Eukaryota; kingdom Metazoa; phylum Arthropoda; class Arachnida; order Araneae; family Salticidae; genus Maratus; species Maratus michaelseni. Next base: position 310,542,899 of record OZ007592.1, read on the forward strand.
ATGTTTGCAAGTCTATATACAGCCTTTCTCATACCAGGTGTCCCACAAATCTCGGGTTTATTTGAAAATTCATATTATTTCATATCTATTATTCTTATAGTAAATTCTTATAACTTAAATATTATTACGTGTATCAAAATTCGCTGTTTTCCAAGAATATTGCAGCAAACGGTGTATTAACAACGCTTGACAATTTCTAGAAATTCATTTTCTAAATAGGTTTGTCATTATTGGTATACCTAGTGGATATGTAGTGATTTTTACAACAGGAACGCTGATCGGGAAAACAATGTTGATACAACAGACTTGTATTATTCGATGATGTTAACTAATCGAAATTTAATTTTACATGCTGAGACTTTACTATATACTTAACCTGAGTCCTCGGATCAATGTTTAAGAATAGTTCACTTACAATATGTAGAGTTGAAAGTTCAGCGGATTCTGCTCTTTCTTTATAATTTTCGTTTTCGTTTACAAATACAAAATAAAAAAAAATCTGTTTAATTCTTTATAAGAGAATGAAATTCTGTATAAGACATCATTTGTAATATATTACTATATTACTTATGCTATCGATTACACGTATGTAGCTTTCAAAATAAATGTAGCTCCATTTTGAGAAAATATATTCGTCCTATGTGTTTACAAATTAAAGAAGAATGTAACTATTATTTCTCATGTGTAATTTACTTTTAGTGTACTACAAAATATTTTCTTTCTTTTCTAATAGCAAGCAATTTGTTTTCTCCAAGAATATTAAAGACAATCTTTCAGATATATTAATGATACACATAAGATATCATGGAATTAATCGACAGAAAAATGCACGTAAAGAATTTCTAAAAAGATTAAAAGATGAAGTTCTCATGAAATATTTTGGTAATACTGTATCAATTCACGAGAAATCTAATTTTAATATTCATGATTTTCTCCACTTCATGAATAAGAAACACGATTTGATAATTAAACGTTTTTAACGGAATTTAATCAGATTGTTTAAATTAAATAAACAAATTGTTAGAAATTTTGAATTTATTTAAAGAACAGTATGTTGAAGCGTCGTGTATAATATTTATATAAAACAAATTGAAAAATGTACGTTGAACGTGAGAAATGAGGTGCGCTCGTACTCTAACTAGTTTTACAATGTAAAAGAATCATCGTTATTATTTCAGTAAAATGAATTATATCGCCTATTATGAGCGAAATCAGCGAAATTTTTCTTATTACGTATGCCACGTTTACAGTTGCGATTTTTCTTTCGACATCAGAGAGCTCTGCTAAATTCACAATTGAGATCTTGCTTTGAGAATGTTTACCTCCACGTTTAATATTTCTATGTCTCACGATGAACCAATCTTCTGTATTTATTTACTTTAATGGATTGAGATATTCGGCTGTTAACCTAGCTTCCGCTGAAGTTATCTCAGAATATATGCATTTTTAATGTAACTCATCTCTCAAACAAAAAATGTTCTTGAACGGTCTTTCTAAAAATGTAACTTTTATACAATTTTATTCGAAAAAATAATTTTTTATAAAAATGGCGGATTGGAATATGAAAAAAGAAGTGTTCAGCCGGTATTTATTTCCCTCAGTCATTTGACTTGCACTCTTATTATATAGATTACGTATGACAGGATTTAATAAACTGAAGAAAACTTTATTAATATCTTTTAAAGTTTTGATTCGATTTTCATAAAATTTGAAATAACTCGACAATATTCTGCAACGATTATATATATATAGGGAGGGAGACGTCTTAATTATTGAAGTAAACATCATTCTTGTAGACATTCACTTTTCTTGATGATGGACGAGGACAAACAAAGATGAAATGACATAAATTAAATTGCCGGTATTCGTCGAAATAACAATTGTAACTTAACATCGTACTTTACATCTCATTGGAATCACACAAACTTATACACTTTCGATTGTAGGAGCGTCGAAACGTAATCCGTCGTTAGTAGCTACTGCCACCTTTCTCTACTCTTCCTACTTACCGTCGTTTAATCTTGTCGTTCATGAGTCCGCGCCGTCTTTTGGCAGCGGCCGATCCCACATGCGGCCATCCGGACCTTCAGAGCTGCCTCAGCGATATCAGTAATTACAGTCAGCAATGTGAAAAGGAAAAATAATAACTGTTCTTTGAAAAAAAAATAAGCTGAACATCACACAGTCACATACTGTAACGTCGTAGGGATTGTTCATGAAAGTCATAAGTGTCGAAAACTGTCACAATACACACACAGATGAGAAAAAAAAAACAGTTCAGAAGATCATAGAATTAATGTTCGTCAGGCCAAGGTTTCATGTACTCGGCACAAGTGGTAGTATTAATCGGTCCTTCGGTGAAAGGTGTCATTTTCTCAACATTGTAAGTGTCGTTGGACTTGATTTTAGTCACTTTATAAAGACCTAAGAATTTGGGTTTCTATTTCAGTCCTGGTCCTTGTTGAGTTCTCTTAATAGCGACGATGTCCCCAAGGTTGTAGTTCCGGGGTGTCTTACGTCGTAAATTGTAGTGTTTACGATTTTCTTGTTGAATTTTAAGAATATTTTTCTTGGCATCTTGACGGAGGTCCTCTCGATCTTTCATAAATTGTTCTTCGATTGCACTGTTTAAGAGATCAATAATGTGTAAATCTTCCTTTTGGTTCATTTTTGTACCAAATAATAATTCAAATGGTGTTTTCTTGATACTTCTTTGATAGGTTGAATTAATGACTTGTTGAACTTTAGAGATGTATTTGAACCATTTGTTCGGTTCGTCCTGTGACATTTTAGAGATTACGGAAATTACGGTAGAATTAAGTCTCTCAACCTGTTCTGTTAATTCATCCTTAACTGAAATTAGTTGTTCTATTTGCACAAGAATTTCTGCTTTTTCCCTCATTTCACCAGTCTCAAGAATTCCATCAAGTTTTTCATTCATAGATTTAACATTTTTTAATTCCTCCTTTAATTTAGTTACACATGCATTTAGTCGAGCTATCTCTTCATCTTTTTTCCTCACATCTTCTTGGTATTGCAATGGTGATCTGATTCTATTTGAGGATCAATGCTTTTATAATGATCTTGTCTATGTTCCTTAGTTATAATTTTCTCAGCCGCTTCTTCTATTCTATGGAAGAAATCTTTTTCATCAGTTGGAGAAGTTTTTGAAGGTAATTCAAAATCATTGAGATCAGTAATATTTTTTATGAAATGTACTGGTTTCAATTTGAGAAGGATCCAAATTCTGAAATTCGTCCAAGCTCATTGTTCCCTTTTCCTTCTTCTTTTTTTTGATTTAATTTGTTATGTTCAGTTTCCTTCTGAATAGCATCATAAACCTCTTTTTTTTTCTTCACTGTCAATTTTGCTTAAAAATAAAGCTTCTTGGAGGTCTTGTTCATATGCTTCTGAAACAAACTCACTATCTTTCTCTAACGGCGCCAAGCATCTATCATGAGACGAGACAGGTGTTTCATCCTTCATATGAATCGACAATTTAACACCAGTGAATTTTATTTTTCGGGGAGAATAATTTTGAATGGATTGCGCAATCTGTTTACGGATTGTTTCGTCAGAAATATGAGATAAATCAAGGTCGCAGTCATCTATCGCTTGGGTAACATTGATTAAAAAGTTATCTGACATATTTTCCCGTAAGGCATGGTGACGTCATGGCGACGTCACTGTGAAGTCACACTGTGACTTTGTGACCGTCGTCGTGACGTCACGTGACGTCGATGTGAAGTCACTGTGACGTAAATGCGAGGTCGTTATGGCCGTTTTCAAGGCTTTCTGTGACCTCACAATGTGACTACTTTGTGAAGTCACCGTGCGACTTCAATGTGAAAAATGTGACGAATCTGCATCGGATAGGGTGACCAGATTTTACCCGAATCCTATACGGATTGTTCGGATCAAAATTTTTTTATGGTTCAAGTTTGTGACGTTTGTGACGACACTGCACCGGGTCGGGTGACCAGATTTTACCCGAATCCAATCCAGAAACTTCGGATCGATCTTTTTGGATTTGTTTGGCTACAGAATAGATTTAGATTAGTTGTCGTGTGACCTGATTTTCGTGAACCCGATCTGACCCGAGTCGGGTATAATGTTTTTACTGTAAGTCTTGTTTGGAATAGAATCTTGCATACGACCGAGTAACCAGATTTTATCAGAAATTGTGTTACGATACAATTTCTGATGTCGGCTCGGATCTAGAGTCATACACGAATCCGGTTATATACTTCTTGAACATGATTGAATGTCAGCTTGAACATGAATGATGGTTGACTGAAACTATATTTTGATTCAACCCGTATTCTTATCCTAACCCAACAACAACAACAAATCTGTAAGCCCACAACCCGACCGAACCTGATAAATGATTTCGCATAGATTCGGATAACAAAATTTCACCAAATACGGATAAGATCGACGATAAGGATTGGATCGGCAATCATTTTTATTGATGCAACTCGTATTCAAATTAAAACTTTGCATCTGATTGAGAAACCGGTTAACATGAAACTTTCTGACACATTTATGAACAAACTTTTAAACGCATGGCACTTGCATGCCTGATTATTAAAGCTATTTGGAATGAATAGCGTTTTCCATTTTTAGATAAATGTAATGCTTAAGATCAATGTCGGTCACGTTTTACCCGTTTCTGACGCTGCGCGTCGGGAATTTGTTTCAAAACACCGACTTTGATAGTGTTTTCTGAAACATCATCTGCCGTTACCAAAAAATGGATAACGCCATTCGATTATATATAGGGTAGATGTGCCAGTAATGGACACCCTTAAGGAATTTCTTTAACAATTATTTTTTAATTAATAGTTATAATTGTTATATTCAACATTTTTTAATATTATATTACTCTACCAACAATATTTAACCATGCTCATAGTCACATTTCCCAATGTGAATCTAAATTTAATTGTAAATAACAGAAATAAATCAAAACACCCTAAACTCCAGTAATGGACACCTCACAAAAAGTAATAGATAATTGATATTATGATTGCATTTAAAACTAGAATTTAAAGATAGCATATTAATGAAATAAATAAAGCTGAATTTTTATTGGTTATTTTTTTATAAACCAAAAACATTGAAGGTGTCCCATTACTGGAAGGCGGTCCATTACTGGCACATCTACCCTTTTCTGAATAAGAACACCTGCCAATGTCATGTATTTCCGAATAAAAATGAATTCAGAAATATGCCAGAAATTAGCTATTTTGGATTTGAGAACAACTTAAAAAAATATATAAGTATACATTTTCAAATAAACATTCTGAAAAATTTATATTAGGAATCAATTTAAATAATAGATATACCTATTGTGCGATATTATTAAATAATAAACATTGTAAGTAATAAACATTCTGAAAAATTTATATTAGGAATCAATTTAAATAATAGATATACCTATTGTGCGATATTATTAAATAATAAACATTGTATCAAGCAGTAAAACAGTTTTCGTTGTAAATGAAATATAGAACTTAAGATCATAAATGCCAAAAAAAAAAATTATATATATTTTTTCTTTACAAATTATTTTATTTATAGTTTTTGATAGAATACTAAATGCAGAACTTAAATATCGATTTTTACAGTAAAAACATTCGATAACACATCTGGAAAAATTACCTTAACTAAACAGTTATTTTATTGTTTCATCAATATTTATTATTTTTGTGCATCTAACATTGACATATCTCGACAAATAAATTATTCAATGCATTAAAATGTCACATTTTTTTTTTTCAAATATACCGGAAAATTATTTCTGGAAACCTACACTAGCAACGAAATTATTAAATTGCAAATCAAATATTAATAGTTTTAAAAATTGCAATGTTTTTAATTATAATGAATAACTATGAAAATTGAACTAAGAAACGCAAAACATTAAATAAATGCCTCCTTTTACATAACACTTTACATTTAGAATAGATATTGTTAGTAAATTCTTTAAGCTTTTTTCCAAATAGTCTATTTAAAAAAATTTAAAACATTAAAGATAAAATTTAATACAAGTGATTTTTTAAAAGAAAATTTAAACATCTTAATTTTTAAATAATGCAATATTAAATGTACTAGTACTAAACATGCACTATTAACAAAACTGCGAAGACATTAAAAGTTACCTGCTGATCTATAGGTAAAGGTGTTATTGTTGAATGCTCCTTATCTGCTTCCCTTTCATTGAAAAATTAGACTGTACATCCACTACAATATTTCAAATTATTCCAGCAGAGAGGTGTGTTCATAGATCTGAGAAATCAATTATCACCCAGGCCTTATGAACGCACCCGGCTAGACACAGGGAGATGTTAAAATGGATGGTTTACTTTAAAATGGAGATTGTTCACTTTAAAACGTTAATTTACTTACACAGTATAAATCTACAAACTTAAAAGTACGCAACACACGCTAATCCTATCCTAACTTCGAATGAGAAAAAGTCGTCTGCCTTCAATATGCGCGCGCAGTATTGTTTAAACACAACAAAATAACAGCTAGCAGATGTTTCCAACTTTACCGCAAATGATATAGGAAGAAAATAATTTAAATAAAGACATTTCAAAACCTTTATAATTTATATGGCTGAAAAATGAACTTCTAATGATGCTGTAATATTCTTTTTTATATGAGAGAGTTTTGTATTCTTAGAAATAAGCTGTGAAAATTTACATTTTTATATATTTTTTAATCCATTGCATTTGCTTTAGACGTCAAAAGTAAAGATAAATTTTAAATAATAATTGATTTAATAGGCTTTATAAAGTAATTTCGATATAAATTTAAATTGCAATCAAATTTCCTAAGTACAATTTTTTTATTTTTTACACTCTATCGAAAAGAGCAATATATTTAATAGAGGTGACATCTTACTAAGTACTGGCCAGTTTTGGATAAATTGCTATAGGAATGACATATACTTTATAACATGTTTTTAATTCATTTTTGCTCGGAAATACACGAAATTGGCTCGTGTTTTGTTCAGAAACTATGTTATTGAAAAACCTTTTCCATTTTTTGTTAAAAGCAGAAGATCTTTCAGAAAAGAATGTCAAAGTCGGCGTTTTGATTTGAATATCCGACGTGACAGTGAAAGACAGGAGAAAAACTGGTCGTCACGTGACACGAATTGCTTATAACTAGATAAATAACTAAATTTTTATTTAAGGATTTTTACCTGTGTATTATATAGTATATTTTGTTAAATTTCATGAAAATGGTAATGAAAATTGTAAAAAATTATCTGCCTCATATATGTAGACAGATATTTATTTATTATTTTATTTTGGAAATACTCAATATATTTAAATTGTGTGTGACACTATTTTTATTAATGATTTAGGTACATGACATAATTCAAATCTATATTTTATGAGTTTTTTTCCAAATTTACTCTCCGATCACACCGTGAAGTCACAGAGTGTTGGCATTTTGGTCATAGTTTTTACGTGACTTATGTGACTTGCTGTGACGTCATTGCAACGTCACAAAAATTTCTAAAGCTGTCAAAAAGTAATTTTCTTTATGTTATAAGATGTTCTAAAGTTTATTTTAAGTTTTCTTTAGATCTCCAAGACGTTCACATTTTGGTCACAGTGTGACGTTACAAAGTGGTGGCATTTTGGTCACAGATGTGACGTGACGTACGTGACTCACATTGACGTCACAATGACGTCACTGTGACTGTGCATGCTATGCGGGTTTATTTTTCGGAAGTTTTTGCATGGAGATATTATTTTCAGAAACTGTTAAAATAATTTGCTGTATTATATCGGTACCAATAATAAAGTCAAAAGATAGAGAATAATCTGGCACTACATAAACATTAGCTTTATAACTAGAATTATCAATTACAATATCTGTAGAAAAGTAACCCAGCGGTTTGATTATATTATTTCCTAATCCAGTTAATGTGATGGTGAACGTTCGAGGTTCGAAACTACGGGAAGTTTGCAATAAATGCTTTCTTTTAGTAAAGTTTGTTCGCTGCCGGTGTCAATTAATGAAATGACATCTAAAGAAGAAATAGTGACATGTTTAGTCATAAAAGTCTTGGAAGTAACAGTAGTAATATTGGACGGTTCAGGCTTAATTCTAGGCTTTCTAGGCTGACGCATTGGTCAGACTTATGTCCAAAATTCGAACAATTAAAACAACGAGGGCCTTTATCTTTATGCCTACACTTGCTACTCTTGTGATTTGCTTGACCACAGTTGAAACACAAAAGGTCAGTTTTGGGACGAAAAGATTTATCATTGACTGGTATTTCCGGTTTTGCTGCACGGGATTTCGTATTTTCATAATCAATTCGAATTTTATCGTAAATTTTGAGTTTCTGTTTAAATTCGAAAATAGTTTCACATCCGTATAAAATTGATTTCCTAAAGACGGGATCTGGTATACCATTTATAATGTATTGCATTAAAGCGGAATCCTCAATGTTGCCGCGCGTACACAGTTGTTTCATGATGAGGAAGTATTCATCTAAAGTTTCGTTATCTTGTAATTTGCGCTTACTCAGCATATCATGTAGCTCAGCAGAATTATACGATGGACCAAATTCCAATAAAAGAAGTTGTTTGAGTTTAGCCCAGGTATTTACGTGACTTTCGGTTTGAATCAACAATAGGGCTTTTCCTTTGAGGGATCGTTTAGCAAATATGAATTTGTGTAAATCGGACAAATTAAACATATTAGTAACATCATCAAAGTTATTGATCCATGTATCAATATTCTGGAAAGAACTGCCGTCAAAAGAAGGTATAACATTTTCAAAATCACTAAAGGTAATGGAAGTGCGGTATGGGTTTTCGAAGAATTGAGGGTGTGACACCGACGTCATATTCTCCGGTGGTGGGCTTGATGAAATGTTCGAATGATTTTGATTACCTGACGTAAGAGGAATTTTAGGATTTTGAGGTGTTTCATCAATTTCAGTTTCGGAATCAGAGTTCGTTGTAAATGTTTCTTTGAAATTGTTAAGGTCAGATAATGCACTTAAAATACGGTACGCAATTTCTTCTGCAGTACCATTTATTTCTAAGAATAATGAATTAGCTATAGTAATGATCTGTAGCTGGTTGAAAGTATCAGTGATGTTTTTTAATTTAGTCGTAAATTCAGCATCATCTATTTTAAAAGTAAATCCGGGAAAATGGCGTAAGTTCTTACGGTTTTCTCGAGATTTATCTTCATTAAATATAAGAGTGTGTAATAACCGAATTTTACCAGCTTTTGCAATTTTTAGCTGAGTTTTTATGGGTTCAATATCTTGCAATAACATCGTAAATATAAAAAGAATAAAAAGACTTACTTGAATAAATAGTGACAATCCGTTACTTAGCACATATGGAACGATTTTTTCCCCGTTGTCCGATAAACTTGTGAGCTATAAATACGTATATTCCAGTAGTGACCACTTCTTGACACCACTTATAGGGAGGGAGACGTCTTAATTATTGAAGTAAACATCATTCTTGTAGACATTCACTTTTCTTGATGATGGACGAGGACAAACAAAGATGAAATATGACATAAATTAAATTGCCGGTATTCGTCGAAATAACAATTGTAACTTAACATCGTACTTTACACCTCATTGGAATCACACAAACTTATACACTTTCGATTGTAGGAGCGTCGAAACGTAATCCGTTGTTAGTAGCTACCGCCACCTTTCTCTACTCTTCCTACTTACCGTCGTTTAATCTCGACGTTCGTGAGTCCGCTCGCCGCGCCGCCTTGTGGCAGCGGCCGATCCCACATATATTAAATTTTAAATCATTCAGTTCGGTAGTTTTTGCGGTTTTATATACGGAAGGATGGTCAGACAGACGGACGGTCCAGACGGCGACTATGGGTGCTAAGTTTTATATAATTACGAACGCACATCAAAACTAATAAAGGAAGAGGTAACGAAACTAGTAAAGATGTAGAAAAGGAAGCCCTCACCAGACTTGGACATTCAATTACAGAGTGTGATAACGCTGTGTTTTACTCCTTCGTTTTACATGTATTTTTTGTTACTGGAAATATTATCTTAAAATAGTGTTCGAAAATGTCATAGTCAAATATTGATAGGTTAAAAAAATCACATGCTTACACATGATTTAAAATTATAACGAAAATTGATAAAATACTCTTTAGTATCCAAAAAAAAATATATATATGTGAAAGTACTTTTTATTCTATTCGAAGGTGTAAATGATAAAAATTCACTGTTAAAAATCTACAGCAAACTCTCCAATCACTCAACCATTTTTATAGAGAATGGTTACTTGACCATATTAGGAAGCGTTTTCGGGTCAGACTAAAGATAAATTACGGTTATGTAATTGTTTTTAAGAGGACGGTTAAATGAATGGACAGTTTGGTGCAGTTTTAACGATATGCATTTAATATTTGTACCTTTGAATAAATTAAGACGTATTGCCACATTATTTGTTTTTGAATACTAAATAATAATGTAAGAAATCTCGATATATTTTAAAATAATGTTCAAGCGTGTAATCTTTTAATCTATCAACATGTGACTATTGTTTGTAAACACTCTAAGTCATTGGCGTAGCTGCATAATCAGCACTCTGGAGCAAGCACAGTTGGTACGCTCTTTTCTCACCCGGGAAAGATTTCCCAAATTTTGTTTTGAGGTTTAAACACATACATATATAATATAGTAAATCTGTGAAAACGAAACTCCCTATAAATGCATCTTGCCATAAACGAATTTGTTTGTCATGCGGCTAGAAATAAAACCATACAATTGTATGTGTTGAGACTAAAAACTGTCTAAAACAGAATTTTTTCCCGATTTCTTGCGATTTCGTTTTAACAGGCTTCTTTGTACTCATTTCAAATTAGAATAAATTTTTTGCTGTAAAACGTAAAACACAACTTATAATGCACAAGGGAGTGCTTTTAGTTGTGCTTTTAAATAATCTTTACATTTTTTACAGATTCAGAGACATAAAGTATTATACCAATTTATGCCTATAGATATATAGTGTACTTTATGTGAAATATAAATTTTGATAAATCAAGTTCAAGGAATACTTTTTTAATATGGTAAAATCTACTAAAACAGAATCATAGCATGGGGACAGAGGAAAATTTTCTGTTAAAGACAGGATTCCACATTCACGGGTTTTACTATACATTTTATGAAAAACTTCGCAAATAATAATAAAAAAATATTTATACAAATATTTATTTCGTTTCTTCATAATTTTTCAAAATAATAATTTTTCACCCTCAAGATTCTCGCGCCTGGAGGAATGTGCTCCAACTGTTCCAAGGTAGCTACGCCTTTGCTGTAAATTCTAACGAATTTTTAATCTGTAAACGCTTTCAAAATTTGTTGCCATAAATATTAAATGCGAATATCCGCAACCGCAAAAGATTTAGATTTAAATGTGATAAAACAAGCTTTAAGTTGCGTGCTATTCTCAACTTTGTTGTAGGAAGGCGGGGGAATTCCTTTGTTAGAGATTGCACATATTTTAATATTCAGTAGTTTGCATTTTCGTCGAGGTCTTTCTGTGACTGACGTAATGAGCGTAGTAGCTGAATCCGTCGGGGATGCCTTTGACATAAACTGCGACGTTTCACTTTTATCTTTTCTATTTTTAAGAATTTTACACATAGCTTGTTTTAAGTACAGTTAAAAATTATCTCAGCATGCAATATTTTTATATTCTCATACTGCATGTCTCAGTTAATCATGATTTTTTTTTTTTTTGCGTGTGTGTAGTTTTTAAATGAATATATCTTCTGACGATAATACAAACTAATTTATGTAATTTATTTAGAAAATTCAGTGTTTAAAAATTTATTATTATTATTTAAAATTTTATACTTTTACAATTTAGGCATAGTTAAGAAAAACTCAAAATATATTTTTAGTTTACTCTATGGAATTTCTCAAAAAAGTTTAGAAATATTTTTACAACTTAAACATAATATTTCTGCTGAAGGATATCCCAAACTCATTTATGTTTAGTTAATTCCAATAGCATATCTGAAATGAAGTTATAAAGTATTAAAGCAGTAGCTCTCATAGGTGTATTTTTACCAACTGTAAAATTATTGAAAATACTCTTTAGGAAATATAAATCTGAACTTCAAATGCAGCATAATTTTTATTTGAAAAAATAAAAATTACCAGATTGAAATTTCTACACATAATTTAGTTTTGGTTTTCACCTGTAGAATTTTTCTTCAACTTCTCACAAAGAAATATTTTGAATAAATAAGAAACATAATGAATTTAAGGAAACATCAAAATAATCCATTATGCAGAAAATTTCAACTGTGTTAAACACATGTAACAGTGTAAAAAAAGGTTAAAAAATTAGAGAAAAGCCATACGACGCTAAGTAAGGTAAAACTCTCTATGTCTCCCTTAGCGAACGTGTTCGTTACCTCAATGTCACAGAGGTCTCAATGAACGATGCGATATTTTGAGTATTTAAAACGCGGGAAAACTAACAAAGAAATTAATCCTCTACCTACAACGGAGTTACAAATACTGCAAAAATTTAAGCTTATTTTTTCATTTTAAAAACTAAATATTTGGAGTTAGGACATATTCATTTTAAATATTTATGACATCATACAATGAACGTGCAGTTAAATTACAAATTCTTTACAATTTACAATGATCATTGGTTATACACTCCTTATGTAGACCATAGCTCTGATCGTAACATAAAGCAACGAGTATGACAATTGTAGAATAGTATTTCAGAACTGAACTGATTAAACCAAAGTTTCATATATTGAGAGATTATAATCCACACATAAAACCTCAAATAAGTTATTAGACAGTGACATGAACGTTTTTTTTAATGACCTCTTAAAACTGAAGAACGAAATTATGAAATAACCTGTTTAATGATTATTAATATACTGTAGGGTGTAGCACATTATTTGTAACATAGTAGTCAGTCTTTTCAGTTAGCAATTTTCAGAAAAGTGCCAACTTTTCTGAAAAAATATATAGGGGAAACTGGGGCAGAACGAGGTACCAAGTTGAGAATATGTTTTTGAAATAGAAAAAGGTTAACTAAGAGAGCTGCAAAATTTTCTATGAACACATTATAACGTAATAATCACAACAATTTAATAATATTGTAAGAAAACAAAAGAACAATATATTTGTTTTCAGAATTAGACCATTTTGTCATTTTCCCCGTTCTGTCTCTTGAGTGGTAAGGACAAGTAAATATAAAAACATATAAAACTAGTGGTAATGCAAAAAACAATAAGTGTGCTCGATATTTATTTAATTTTAAGTGACTATAAAGGTTTAACTACAGTTTTCGTTGATTGTGTCCTTTTCTTAAGCCTATTGAATAAATTCACACACTAGTACAATTTCATCATCTTCACGTTCTACTGCTGCACAGGACTTGTGTGCACATTTATTGCACATGGAACAAGCGACCCAACCTACACCTGACTTTGAGTAATATTCACCGGAGTATAAACATTCACAGTCATAACAATCTTCAGAATCACTCTTGCTAGTTTTGGGTTCTCTTTTCAGCTCCTTCTGTTTTCTTTTTACCATTCATCTTCAGGCACTTTCCTTTGTTTTTTTTCATTCTTAATTTTATTATCTCTCTTAAATAGTTTTAACCTTGCTCTTTCTCTTTTGTCAAAATTATTTTCCTCATTTTCCTTAATAGCGGCTTCTAACTCTTTTTTGTATGGGGAATCTGTTAAGACGGCGGTTTTCACGCTTTCTTTAACGTTTGGAATATACATTAGAATTTCAGGTGAAACATGAAATGAAGAGGCCCTGTTGTCAGTTGTCATCCAAGAGCATGCAGGAGTGGCACAATTGACTTCATGAAATCGAACCTTCTTAGCCGACGTGTCATCATTAGAGTTCGTTGAAACCGCGCCAGGTTTATCATCCAACCTGATAGGCATGTCTTTTTTGACTGTGCTAGGCGAAGGCAATTCCAATTGCTAGGCTACAGATAGATCACCTCTTCACTTGAAGGCCTACCAAGTCCGATGTCAGTTGTGTCTGTTGGTAGAAAATTGGCGTCGGTGAATATGAATGGGTCTGTTGGCCATATTCCTGAAGCTTGGAAACTTGTTGCGCTTTGGATAAAAGCTGATCCAAAAAGCGTTGAAATTTGAAAGATAGTTGTGACTTTCCCTGGTTTACTTCGTAGCCATTTTCGAAACTCATCACTGTAAAAAAGACTTAAATGCTTCATAAATGGCAGAATGGGGGTCCTTCCCTATTCTGCCCCACCCGTTCCGTCCCAAGGATACGAATTATGTTAAGGAGGTAAGGTCACTCGAGAAAGATACGTAAACAAACGTTTAACTACACGAAACTAAAGACAATTGAACGTACTTCAAGCATGAAATAACTATAGTTGTAATATAAACAAGTATTTATGCCATGCCTTGGTTACAAAATCATCAGAAACTACAATACAGGAGCAAAAAAACCCACAATGAAAGATTCACGCACCAACGCTCGAGAAAACTAGATTAAAATGGCTGCCGAAGTTGAACAGCAACAGGTTTTCTGACTTCTGCAGTCAGACGGAACGTTGACAAATGCTCGAAGTATGTATCGACGCAGAATCATCCAAAGATATTTGAAAAAAGAAATTGTCGCTAATTAGCCAGGATATTAATTAAGTTACTTGAAAAAAAATTATTTTTATATATCGTGTAGGGTATCCTTTGAAAGATATCGCAACATCGAATTAAAAAATATACTTCTTTTAATTTTAGGTATTATATTTTGAAAGATATCGTTGAAAGTATACTGGAAAAATATGTTTCCTCTCCTCCTATTTCGAATCCATTGAAACTAAAATTAATTTAAAAAAAGGGTAGCATGAGTTTATTAATTAATAAATTTAATGTACGGAACCCTTTGAGCGCGAGTTATATTCTCACTTGACCGATTTATTTTTTTCAGATATCATTCGTGATTTTCAAGATAAATATTGAATGCTTGTAAAAGAATGTTTTTTATAAATTATTTCTACTTTTACTAAATTTTTATTATTTTCATTTAACACACAAACCTGTTATCCTAAATTTCGAGCTCATTCGTATTAATTTTCATAAAACTATTTAGAAATAAACCTGTTGGAATTGTTTCAAGCATTTGTATTACATTAATTTTATTAGGTTGAAACCAACTGCTCAATTTAGATGAATAACTGGTTCAAACACATTTATAAAATATCGGAATACATGTCAAAAAGGAATGACATAGTTTACAGAGAGGGAGTTTAAAGAGCAATTTTAAATCAGTGTTTCACAATGAAACAACTGCTATCATTATTTTTAACAGAGGGTCAAAACCGGCATTCTCGGGTTATAGAACATACAGCCATGCATACAGAACATAGATGAAAACTATTTTTTCACAATATATTCGAATATATTCCAGTATAAATCCAATGTAGTTTTTGACATTTAATTTATTTTTCATGTTGTCCGCTAACAATAAAAAAGCCATTTTAATCGAAAATGATCAATTATGTATTCAAATATAGTTTTTAAATTTATTAAAAGCTGTACTTTTTCGTATTAGCCGCATACCAGCGGCTAATAGCCAAAGATTTCGCTACTTTAAACGGCTATTTTAATTCCGAATACTTTAGTGTTTAACCAAGCGTCGTTTGATTACTTTTATGTTGCGTTACATGCATTACATGCATTATTTTTTTATTATTTTGTTTACTCTTTTACTTATTGACAAAATGTTAATTTCGTTATGAAATATTAGTCGAAAACAAAGGTTGAAATATTTATATTGTTTTATGTGCAAAAGGGGTTCATCTTCTGTAATCGGACTGTATATAATATATATTTTTAATTAAATTCATTATTGAAAACTATTTTAAAAACCTTAAAAAATCAGCAAAATGAAATACACTTTTCAAATTAATGGGATTTAAAAGTACATTTTGCCCCTATTCGATCGTTTAAAAAGTAAAATATGTGAGTTTTAGAAGAAATTAATTTTTCGAAAAACTAGAAGGGGCCATCTTAGATCGTTGCCACCGTCGAAATGACATCAGCGTTACTCACGGATATATTTTTACTTCATAATATAGATTTAGCCATAGTTTCCGTTTGATCATTATCCAAATTGTTGAGGTTAGTAAAAATCTGATGAGAACCATAATCTGTACAAAATTATCAATACAGTGTACGGTACTATTACAGTCAAATTTAAACAAAATAAACCCTATTACAATTGCATATATATATGTCTTATTTAGCGGACAGATAACAAAAAACAACTGAGGAAATTGATATTGCTCTGATAGATCCTATGTGGGTACTGAAGACTTAATGACTTATGACAAACTTTATCCCATACGTTGATAAGAATATAAAGTAATTTTTATTTCGGAAACAAAAGTTTTAATTGTATAAAAAAATAATTAATTCCATAAAATATTGATTATTTGCACTATAGCAGATAAAATAAAACTAATTAATTGCAGAATTTGATTATAAGTTAATGCATATTATTTTGGAATTTTTAGAGGTTTTCTCTTTTTATTTTGTGTGTATATCAAACTACTTTTAATATCGAATCGATTTTATGCACTTTAATTTTACGAATACGGTGTTTTTTAAAAAACATTCTTTACTGTAAAATGACAAATATTTCTTTATCTTGGGAAACATAATCTGAACACAAGCGAAAGTATACAATAACCTATTTCGTGTTACTCACGACTCCAAAAAGCGTTTTTTATCGTTAGATATCTCAGAAACATTGATGACAAACTATATCAAAATATTATTGAGATTTAAAGAAGAATTTATAAAAAGCAATATCATTTGCTGCCACCGATTTTCAGAAATGTTTCCGAGTAGATTTTATGGTGTATTAATCAGTTTCCTCAACGTGGAATATAGGTTCATAGAATGATATAAATTCTGAAGTAAATGTGTTCATATTCAACAAACATGTTTTACCGGCAAACATCATAAATTAACCGCATTAACATTAACATTATAATTAATATTATTTTGTTACTTTTGCATGTATAAATTCAATTACTCAGGTGAAAATGTTTAAGTTAGAATTGGTAGCATTTTATAATATGATTAAGAAACTGATTAATACATAATAAAAATTATATTAGAATGTTTCTAAAAAACAGTGGCAGTAAAAGAAAATTTTCTTTTATAATTGTTTCTTTAAATCTCGAAATTATATTAGTTTCTAAGGTTCCTAAAGTAAAAGAGTGCTTTTAGGAATCGTGGGTATCTCGATTATTGTCTATTTTTGTACGTGGTTATAATATATTTTCGTAGATAAAGAAATTTTTTTTTAACAGTGTTTATAGTAACATTTACTTTCAATTTTAAATTTAATTGCAATTTAATGCTTAAGAACAATGTACATAACATTTAACAAAATTTGGATGAGTAAAAACAGAACAATTGAGGGAGAAAATTATTTTACTAGAGAGATGATATTCTTTAAGAAAATGTAAAAAAAAATAAATAAATTTACTTACTTTTAAAGAATGTAAATATATTTAATTTTAGGAACAATGAAGAAATATAAACAACAAACTGTAAGAACAATCATTTAGTTATTGTGGTTTGCGTACAAGTAAACTAGAAAATTTTTAATTTAACTGTAGATTAATTTGAAATGAGTAGCTCCAAAAACTGTAAGCTGAAACAAAGGGAAACTTTTAGCAAAATGTATCTGCAACAATTGGTTATGACAATAGAGGACAAAGATATATAAACGTACAAAAGAAGAAAACCTCATTCTTAGAAACGGTATTTAACTTATATGTGTATTATTTGGAGTCTTCTATGTGAACTGTAAGAAACAAGTTGATGATTTGTTATTTTCAACAATTTTTTGTTCCAACAAAGATTTCTTTTATTAATGTGCATATCTGTGTTTCCTCTGATATCTTTTCATGAAAATTAGAAAAAGAATTTTGACAAAATATTTGCTTTCTCGTTTAAATATATATTAACTTCAAATTATATCAAAAGCATTATTCCGTTTTATTCAGAATTGCACTTTATTTGCTTACTGATATTTAAAAGTGGAACTACTATAAACAATATTTATCTTTATATTTCGTATCAAAAGGCGTCGTGTTGCATGTAAATAAATGTGTTTAGGAATTGTATTTTTAGGCTTTAACATTTGAAGAATTTATCTTAAAAGTTTTAAGAGTTACATATTTCATCCAAAGAGACTTTTTATAATTTAATTTATTTCATTCTGAAATTTAACACAAAACCATACATTGCAAAACCAACTGAAAATATTTTTTAAGGCTTGGCGCTTTAAATATTTTTTTAAAGACTTTATGATTTTTCATATGATAATAAAATATTTAGAAAATGTGAATTATGAATATTTAGAAAATGTGAATATGTAAGCTTGGATAAGGTTTATTAATTTTTTTGTTTTCTTAAATCGTCCGTTTTTAAGTTTGACATGGAATATGTATTAGGATATATATTTTTAAATAATATCAGGATTATTTATTAAATTTTATCTTCCACAAAACAAGAACGATATATATTATCTGAAATCTTATGCATTAACTGAAAAAAACGAATTTATCATGTGTTATTCTTCAATAACTTGTTGTTGCTACAAAGATTTCTATTATGACATTTAACAAAATTTGGCTGAGTAAAAACAAAATAATTTAGGGGAAAAACAATTTTACAGGAAGGATATAATATTCTTTAGAAAAATTTAAAAAAAAAAGAGAGAAATAAGCTTAATTAGTTTTAAAGAATATAAATATATTTAATTTTAGAAACAATGAAGATATATTAACAACAAACTTTAAGCATATTCTTTTATATATTTTTGTTTGCATACAAGTAAACTAGAAAAATTTCAATTTAATTGTCGATTAATTTCAAATGCGTGGCTCAAAATAACTATAAATAAAGAAACTGAAACAAAAGAAAAATTTTAGCGAAATGCATCTGCAACAATAGGTTATGACAATAGAGAAGAAAGATAAATAAATGTACAAAAGAAGAAAACCTCATTCTTAGAAACGGTATTTAACTTATCTGTGTATTATTTGGAGTCTTCTATGTGAACTGTAAGAAAAAAGTTGATGATTTGTTATGTTTCAATAATTTGTTGTTCCTACAAAGATTTCTTTTATTAATGTACAAGTGAGTGATTCCTTTGATATCATTTCATGAAAAATTGGAAAAAGAAATTTTACAAAATATTTGCTTTCTCGTTTAAATATGTATTAACTTCAAATTATTTCAAAAGCCTTATTCGTTTTATTCAGAGTTGCACTTTATTTTCATACTGATATTTAAATGTGGAACTAATATAAACAATTTTTATTTTCATATTTCGTATCAAAAGACGTTGTGTTGCATGTAAATAAATGAGTTTAGAAACTATTTTTTTAGGATTTAACATCTTAAGAATTTATCTTAAAAGCTAGTTTTAAGAGTTACATATTTTATTCAAAGATTTTGTTTCATGTATAATGTTATTACTTACCCATCATACGTAGTATAGGGTAAGTCTAGTAATCGTTTTGAAAATCGAAATTTTTTTTGACGGATTTACACGTTTCAGACACTGGAGATTCCGAAAAACATATTTTTAGAAAAAAAAAATTGCCGTCCGTCTGTGTGTCTGTAAACGCTCTAACTCCCGAAAAAATTGAGATAGAGACTTGAAATTTGGTATGTACTTAGTATGTAATAATGGAAAGAAGCCATTTGAATTTCCGTAACCTCGATTAACTGGAACTATTTTTTTCGGACTCTCGAAATATTCGTTCTGATAAAAAGTATATAAAAAATTTCGAAATTGTTTATTTTAAGGAGTGAATATAAAATACAATAAAAAAACATAAATTTTGCATAAAGCATGAAGTCGATCGGATAATGAGTTGCCGAGATATTTGGAATCCTATTTCTCACACTCTTCGATTTTTCATGACCCTGTATTTCATCCAAATTTCAATTCAAAGATATATTTTAATTGGAAATGAGAAGATTAATCAGATGCAATAAACCGCTAGTTAACAGGATTATTGTTTTCGGAGTTATAAGGATGTTTCTTTTAAGCAATTCAGTAATCGAGTCTTTAAAGTTTATGACGTCATCAAGCCACAGTTTTGTTCGAATTGCAATGCATTTTATAAGTAGTTTACACATTTTTTTAATTTTAATGTTTTACATTATGCATATCCATGATGGGTAAGTATTACGGTGCCCCCCCCCCAAAGACTAGTTTATTTCATTGGGATATTTAGCGTAAAATCACAGAGTGTAAAACCAACTGAAAATATTTTTAACAGCTTGGAGTTCCGCATATGTATTTTCATATGATCATAAGGTATTTTGAAAATGTGCATTTGTAAGCTTGGATGCGGTTAATTTCTTCATGTTTTCTGAAAGCGTCGGCTTTTAAGTTTTGACATGGAATATGTATTAGGATTTTTTTTAAATCTTCTATCATCAAAATGTTATTACTTACCCATCATACGTAGTATAGGGTAAGTCTAGAGGATTGTTTATTGGAATTTTTTTTACCACAAATCAAGATTAATATATATTAACTGATGTCTTATTCATTAACTGGGAAAAAAATATGATTTTTTATTCTTCAATAACTTGTTGTTCCTACAAAGATCTTTTTTATTAATTTATACGTCATTTCTTCTGCAGATTACTTTCATGAAAAACTGAAAAAAAAATTTCCTAAAATGTTTGCTTTGTCGTTTAAATAATTATTCAAAAATATTCATTCCAAAATCATTATTTATTTTATTCCGAGTAACATGTATTTTCTTATAGATTATTTAAACAGTTTTAATATTTTATTTTAAGGTCTTTTGTGGTACGTTTAAAAAGGCTTTTTATGATTAAAATTGATATATTGATAGAATAGCAAAACATTGTGTAAAATTTTATTCATTATTAGTAAACGATAAAAAAATGCATAATGCAAAAAGGATTTCTTAAAATAAGATATTATTAAATAAGATGATTACTAAATTTGAACAAAAGATTGCATAATGTTAGTGAATACAATTATATCAAATTTTCACAAACAAGAAAAAAATGTAGAGGAAAGTAGGGTAAAATAATACAATAGTGTGAAAATGGATATCTCAGTTTTGATTCAATTTAAGCAACCCTCTAGCGGGAAATGGTTGAAATACATAGCTCTAGGCAAGAAGAAAGAGAGGTCATAACGGTATCTCCATACTGGCATTTGTGAAGTATCTTTTGGTATTTAAGTATCCCAACCGAAAGTTTTGATATTTAATATATATAATCGTTGCAGAATTTTGTTGAGTTATTTCACATTTTATGAAAATCGAAAAACTTAAAAAAATATTGATAAAAGTTTTCTTCACTCTATTAAATCTTATCATACGTAATCTATATAATAATAAAAACGCAAGTCATGTGACTGGGGAAAACAAGTACGGGCTGACCGTTTCTTTTTTGTTATGCCAGGAAGCCATTTTTATTCAAAATATTTTTTTCGAATAAAATTGTATAAAAGTTATAGTTTTAGAAAGATCATTAAAAAAAATTGTTTGTTTGAGTGATGAGTTACATTCAAATATGTATAGATTCTGAGATAACTTCAGATGAAATCAGTTTGAAAGCCGAATATCTCAATCGATTAAAGTAAATAAACACAGGAGATTCGTTCATTATGTGCCATAAAATTATTAAACCATGGAGGTAATCTTTCGCAAAGCAATATCTCCATGGTGAATTTTGAAGCGCTGTCTGGTGTCAAAAAAATAAATCGCATCTGTAGACGTGGCATACGTAATAAGAAAAAAAAAGTAAGCTCATTTCACTGAAATAATAAGTATGATTTTTGTACATTGTAAAATTAGTTATAATACTAACGCACTTCATTTGTCACGTTTAATGTACAATTCCCAACTTGTTTCAAATTATAATGAAGATAATTATTCTATTGTTTATAGTTACCAAAATAAAATAACTTATGAAAAAACATTGTTCATAAAGATCCTTAGTTAAAGTCGTAAAAATGAACTAATTTTTGGATTTCTAAAAAAGAGACTAAATTCTGTTATTTCGTGTAATATTAACATATGTATACGGTCATGATTCTACTAGTGAGGTAAAACCAGATGATTTGAGATTTATAGAAAAGCATTTCTAAATAAAAATGTAATAAACAAATCATATAATAGTTACAATGATATATATTTGTACAATGTTAATGGCTGAGGGTTTATGCAAATTCTTATAAAAAATGTGTTGAAAAATGTGGCTTTAAGAAGCTATTAACAATGATGTATCCAGTTTTACTCAACTTATCTTTACACAAGATCATTAAGAATGTGTACTCTATGTGTGTTTCCTATGCCAGCATACGTGAATTATATTAGTTTCTAAGGTTTCTAAAGTTAAAGAGCGCTTTTAGGCACCGTGGGTATCTCGAAAGCGGTTATTGTATATTTTCGTACATGGTTATACTATATTTTCGTAGGTTAAGAAATTTTTTTACACTGTTTATAGTAACATTTACTCTCAATTTTACATTTAATTTCAATTTAATGCTTGAGAACAATGTACATAACATTTAACAAAATTTGGATGAGTAAAAACAAAACAATTGAGGGAGAAAACTGTTTTACTGGAGAGATTATATTATTTAGAAAAAATGTAACGATTTTTAAAACGAATGATTGTAATCAATACTAAGTAACAAACGAATAAAAAACAATTGGCACATGGATTGTTTTATTTTCGATCGTTGCAAAACCAAATTGCAATTCCGATAGCTTTTTAAGCATGACTCATAAACAGCTTCGCGAAATAAGCTTTAATTTCGAATTCACATATGTGATGCTTCTGGAAATCAATTTCTGCTAAAAATTGTATAGCTTACAATTTTGTTAAATTAATTTTGAAATAAAATAATTAAAAGAAAATGCTTTAAAGACAAACTTTTATTATCTAGTGTTTAAAAGGGAAAAAAATGTTGAAGGAAAATTGATTGAAATAAATACCTATTTTTAAAGATATAAATTAAATTACGAGTGATCTTTTTTAGCATTTTGTTCTAAAAAAAAAAGAAAAAAGGATGTACGATTTTAAATTCATCTTCCAGGTAAGAAAAAAAATCGATAAATATGCTCGTGAGGATCGAACCCACATCCATTCACACGCTCCACGGAACTGAAAGACGGTACATATACCAATAATGCCACTTTTCAATCCAATAACATCAGTGACATTTATGTACCCTTATTGGACCAATATTTTTGTCCCCTAAGGTATGTCGGAGGATAATTTCAAATATTTCTTTTACAGAATATTGTATTGTCACCACTACCAAAAATTAGGTCAATTGAGGTCAGTGTGTTAAATTTGATTGCAAGATTTGAGCCGAAAAGACAAACAAGGTAGGTTAAATAAAAACTTGTAAAATACATAATTTGAATTTCCTTTTTGAAAGATATATGAATTGCAACCTATCTTAACAAATATCTATTTTTAAAATTATCAATAATGTGAATCTATAATTATACTTTACTCAGCCAAATAGTTTCTGGTTATGTTTTAAAAAATACTTGGTATGTAATCTTTTTCTCAACGATTACAAATGGATTTAACATTAGGAGATCCAAACTTAACACATTTATAATTCCAAAACTACTTGACCGAATGACTTCTCGTTTGGTATCCGAAGGTAACGTGTAACACAAAATCGAAATATGCTGTCAAAATTGAATTTTTGTATTGGGAATTTCAAAGTTTGGTATAATTTTCCCATTAAGACGACCTCCTAAACCTTTTTTTAACATAAATCGAAAGCAGATATAATTTCCTATTGAATGTCGGTTTTTGCTTTTCTCGGCGACATTTTGGCGGTCGAATTTGGGTGTTTTTTTTTTTTTTTTTTTTTTTTTTTTTGGAAAGATAATACTTTATTTATGGCATAATGAGCAGAGGAAAGTATTTTCAACTAGGTAACTAATATTCAATGATTGGAGTATCATAGTTGAGATTTTTTTTCAACAGAGCGAAAAATGCCGGGCTCTGTTGGAATAAATCTCAACTATGATACTCCAATCATTGAATATTATTTATGACTTTCGATCTCCCCCTTATAGATTTTTCGGAGTCTTTTTTGGGACATAAACTTTTTTTTTTATATGAATCTGATTTTTTTTAAATGTACTCTTCAGGTAGTTGAATTTCCTAAAACAATATTAAATGTTTCAAAATGTGCGTTCTCGCTTTAGAGTTTACACTCAAATAAGTATTATTTTTTCTCCTTGTAAACATAAATAACAGTCCATTTTTCGCCATTTTTGAAGTGAAATGGTATTGTTTTACCCTACTACTCTTAGTGTTTCCACTAATGTGCATATGCTCCGTAGTGTTATTTCCTCTAAAAGCGCAGGGATTCTTGATGCCAAAGACAACAGATATTTCACTAGAGAAACGTGAATACGTGTTATTTGAAAATATATATATATCTTTGTAATTTTTAGCAAAATTATTATAGGCATAAAACAGTAAAAAAGCTTCATTGTACCAATGATTTTAAAACAATAATTAAGATATAGTTATTTTCTCTGAAATTTTACTAACATCCATTCAATTATACTATAATGGATGATCAGTGTCATGGTTGTGCATATTTTCTATATAAGTAATTTCTTTGGCAATAGCTTATTTTGTCTAATTTATAAAGCAAAGTGATGCGCTTATGTTTTATACGCCCATTATGTCAAACATGCATCATTCTTATTTCGAAATAATCATAATATTATTTTTTATCTAACAAATTGTGTTTAATTAGATTAAGAGTATTAAAAACTTATCATATTAGATTTTTTTTTTATAATTTTGTTCAATAGTTCATGAATTCATTGAATTTTTATTCAGTATTATGCTATAAAGCTGAATTTGCCATAAAATACTTCGTAAATATAACCTTAAATATATATATATATATATATATGTTACAAAATTTATTTAGAAGGAATATACAAGCATTTCACTTGTATTTTTGCGATTGTAAGGTGGAATTTAAAACTACAAAGATTTTTCTTTTATATGAAGTTAATTTACATAGATAATATTTTTCTAAAAAGCAATATATTTCGTTCTGTAAGTCGTTGCATATCTAATATATCCGCTAAAGTTAACATCACTTTTCTATTTGTGATAAACTTTTACCGCAATTTCCTCTCAGCTATTCATATAAAACTTTATCTAACTACTTAAAATGCAGGGAGTTCAAAGCAGTGCTTTATAAACCTTACATTTCATCTTAATGTCACTTTGAAGTAAAGTTTTATCAATTTGTAGATATACTATCTTTTAGGTTTATCTGTGTATATTTTAACAACTAGTGAATTATTAACTTTTTGGGAAAATGTAAAATTCACACTTAGATTTATTTTGCATAAATAGCGAATTAACAACACGAAACATAAAAAAAAATCTATAAATGTATATTTTCAAAGTAATACTGAGAATAACTACACTTTAAAAATATATATTGTTTCATATAATTTTCATAAAAAAATAAATTCCACATCGATGTTGAATATTATATCTGTGAGTTAGTAATCATTCAATGCTTATTGAAAGTAATATTATACATTCGAAATAGTTTTTTCTAAAGCTTAGTTTCAAAACACATTTCCAATACCCGAAATACAACCTTAACTCAATTGTATAATTTCACTTGTATTTTTTTTTTATTGTAATGTGGAATTTAAAACTACAACGATTTTTCTATTATTTATTACGCACTACATCATAATACATTTATTTAGAAATACCTTTGAAACAAACAAAGGAAAACTAAACAAGAATTAAATTATTAGGCACTACATCATAATACATTTATTTAGAAATACCTTTGAAACAAACAAAAGAAAACTAAACAAGAATTAAATGATTAGGCACTACATAATAATACATTTAATTAGAAAAACCTTTGAAACAAACAAAGGAAAACTAAACAAGAATTAAATTATTAGGCACTACATCATAATACATTTATTTAGAAATACCTTTGAAGCAAACAAAAGAAAACTAAACAAGAATTAAATTATTAGGCACTACATCATAATACATTTATTTAGAAATAACTTTGAAAAAAACAAAAGAAAACTTAAACAAGAACTAAAAAAAATGCATTAGATGATGAACTATAATCCAACACTAACAGAAAATTATAAAGAAATTTAGTTTTTATACAATGAATTCTGATATCTAAATAACCAATTTAAATAAAATGCACCGCAAGCAACCCCCCCTCCCATACACCATAGTCTAAAGGAATCCTTTTGAGTTGGCCAGTAAACGTACTATAAATACAACATACTTTTTTTTCAAGAGCAAACATTCTATAGTGAACGCCATCAGAATATAAAAATTCCATGTAAATTCGAGGACACTTATGCGAGTTAGAGCGGCCAGAAAGACAGATAGTCAAAAAAAAGAAAAAAAAACGAGATTATAAACAATTTTTGACTATGTTAGAAAGTTAAGAGAATATTTTTATGAAAAATTCCTTTTATCTCTGTGTGAGATAAAAGGGAAATAATTCTTTTCTGTAAGTTTGATTCGTCAGAATTTTGATTTATAATGCATGCAAACGATGTGACTGATTCGAATGGCCGTATAGTTTAAACACATTGTGAAACAAAATTAATTTTTTAATGATATTCAATTCCGACTTCATAGAAAATTTTAAAATAAGCACTGTTAGTAGACAAAAACAAGAACGAAAAATGATGCCTCAATCATAGGTTATAAAACACTTTCCAAAACATCTACAAAACTGTAACGAAACTTAACCGTTAAATAAGGTAAAAGACGATATTTAAAATAAACAGTTCACAAAACATAAAACGCAATTAAAATGCAGATTCACCAAATACTGCCAATATTTAAAAAAAAGTAGTTGGATGATTTTGTGCAAACCTGTATATGATTTATAGATTTGAATGTATACTACATAACATGCAAAAATTTAGTTCAATTAGAAAACTCATAGCAAAGTTAAAAATTAATTTTTAGTAATTTTGGCCAATGAATGGAAATGCACTTGAATTATTATGTGCATGCCTTTATATTATATACAGACTTTTTTGCACGCCACATATTAAGCTAAAATTTAATTTAGATAAAAAAACATAATACAACTAAAAACGCACTTTCAGGAACTACCAACAATAAACAACGATATATTTGATTATTTGCGTAGACTTGTATATGAATTTAGTAATATTCCCCAAAACCTATTAGTATTCAAAATATAGTTCAACAGGAAAATGCGTAACTCAAAATCTACCCTCAATCAATTGACGCTGTTAGTACTGCTTACGATTTTTTGTGTAGCCCAGTGTATGATCTATCTACAAAAACAACTTTTCAAAAGTAAAAAAAGCCAAGCGTAAAAAAAAAAGTTGTGGCTAAAAAATGGTGTGATATCAAATTTCCAAGCTATTATATTACTTATTTAACTTTTTTCCATTAAATAAGTTATCATATATATAAATCGAGTGCCTACGTATATGTTAATAGAAATCGTTTTCTCCTGTACTAAATACATCCTAACGAATTTCTGAAAATTCAATTTTTTTCAAATTATGCATGATGGGCTTGGCGGCCATCTTTGCATATTATTCACAAAATTCTAACCACCCAAATCCGTAGTTAAAATCCGAAGTTCAAAATTGTTATTTAAGCAAATATTTAAGAGTTTCATTTCTAGACTTGTATGCTCTGAAAATTGTGTCTTAAGATAATGATAACTTATCTTAAAGATTCATCTTATGATTTATTTTTTAGAGTAATTATTAATTTCAAACTAGTAAAAATCAATTTATCAAAATATCAGTCTTATCTAATTTATCTGTCCGTAGTTAGAATCTGAAGTTCGAAATTTTTATAAACATATTACATTGCAAACATAT
Source organism: Maratus michaelseni (assembly GCA_963931845.1). NCBI lineage: Eukaryota > Metazoa > Arthropoda > Arachnida > Araneae > Salticidae > Maratus > Maratus michaelseni. The sequence continues at coordinate 310,570,924 of OZ007592.1, forward strand.
TACGCTTTTACTTTAAAAATTTGGGTGCTTAGAAATATGGAAAGATGGCCGCCAAGCCCATCGTGCATAATTTGAAAAAAATTGAATTTTCAGAAACTCGTTAGGATGTATTTAGTAGAGCAGAAAACGATTTCTATTAACATATACGTGGGTACTCGATTTATATATATGATAACTTATGTAATGGAAAAAAGTTAAATAAGTAATATAATAGCTTGGAAATTTGATATCACACCATTTTTTAGCCACAACTTTTTTTTTTTATGCTTGGCTTTTTTTACTTTTGAAAAGTTGTTTTTGTAGATATCATTTCTTTTTTTTTAAATATATTGAACATAATTTAAATAATCTAAACATGAAAAATAATTTAAAATTACATTTTACTTTCAGTCATTGTTTAAATGGTTAACTAGAAATACCAGTAGATTTTTCAATTAAATTAATTACAGTCTTAAAAACAACATACGAATTGTGGCTTGTTATAATACTTGTTATCCTCCGTTAAAAAATATCACTGACTAATCCATTAAATGAATAAAAATGGAATACGTACATAGCGTGTCAGCGCTGCATTTGAAATCAAACGCGATATCACGCTCTTTTTTTATTAGCACTAGCTGGCTTCGCCCGCTAGCGGGCCCCTAATTTACACCGGGGCCTCAAATCTTGTAAAACCTCGAATAAGATAAACCACGAACCTCCGACCTGGTTCCCCTCTGCCTTCGGCACCGGATAATCCCTTAATTTGCACATCGAATTGTATAAACCTCTAAACAAACGAACTTCCGATTCCGACACGGGTTCCCGCTGCCTTCGGCACCGTATAGCAGTCGTGCTGCGCAAGTTAAGTTTAAGCAAGCTTAAGTTCTATCTTCCACCACCAGGTAGCGCAAACTGTTCTATATGAACCTCGGGTACTGAAATCGTTAAGGCTATAGATGTCGAGTCGAATGAGCTATACCCCGTCGTGATCTAGCCCATAGAACCAGAGATAGGAAAGTGCCCCCTGGTAGTGAAAAAACGAACTAAAATCGGAAAGCTCTATAGATGTCGAGTCGAATGAGCCATACCCCGTCGTGATCCGACCCATAGAAACAGAGATAGGAAAGCGCCCACTGGTGGTGAAAGCTAATCGCGTTTGGGGGGCAAAGTAGGGGAATGAACATCGGAGATGCATAATAAGATTAGGCAGTCACAGACTTTTCTAACGATGTATCACATGAGGGATATGTGCAAAATTCAGAAAATAGCCCCCCCCCCCCTGCGTAATTTGATTAAGCGTTCACAGACCTTTCCAACGATATATCACATGGGAGGTGTCGGCAAAATTTAGAAAAGTGCCCCCTTTGGGGGGGGGTGAAAGTGGGAGGATGGATCCCGAAATACATAACATGAATCAACGGTCACAGGCCTTTCGAACAATATATCACATCAGTAGTGTCGGGGGGCCGCAAAATGTGGGGGTTTCACCTGTGGTGCATAACATGAATAAGTGGCCACAGCCCTTTGTAACGATATGTGACATGACGGATATCGTTAAAATTTAGAAAAGTGTACCCCCCCCCCCCTTGTGTAGGCAAAACGCGCTCCGCCCCTCCCTATAATTTTTGACGCAGCTTTATTTTTAAACTTTATGTTATGTGTTATAAAATATCGTAAAGTTTCAAACAAAGTTTCAAACTTATTATACTTCCTAATTTTGTTCACGCTCCTCCCCATCCCCTCCCCGAACTGTAACGCGCCATTCTTTTTTATAAATTTTTTATCATGTGTTATAAACTATCTTAAAGTTTAAAACAGATCGCATTGGAATTTAATATATTTGCTGAAATTACTATTATATGTAGAATAATATAGAAATAAACCCTCCTTTAGATTGTAATTAAGATATATGAACAATTTTTAGAATTTCTGAAAGCTGATTTTAATTTATTTATTTATTTATTTATTTATCTATTTATTTATTTTTTGTTTATTTATTTATTTATTTATTTATTTATTTGCATTGCCCTGTGCATGTTTGGAATTTCTTAGCAATGTCTTAGATTTACATTATTTTATTCAATTAAACATTGTACTGTTACAATAAATTTAAACGGAAACTTCACTTCTAAAACAAAAATAATTTAACAACTGGATTTCATTAATTTATAGAAAAATGACGTGAAAGGTATTAATGCAAACGAAATGCCTGTCCTTTACCGTGTTTTTTTTTTTTTTTTTTTTTTTTTTTTTTTTTTTTTTTTTAGAAATAAATGAATCACATTTAATTCATTTCAAAAATTTTGTTTACGTTTGGAAAGAAATTTTAAATGCCGATAACTCTTAATGTATACATTTTAGAAGGTACATCTTCGCTCAAAAACTAATTTATTTTTAAAGATCTTTCAAAAAACGTAAATTATATATTTAAAATATTTTTTAAAGCGTAAACACTACGTCTGATTACTTTATTTTACAATATTATAAGAACACCTATTTTATCAGACAATGAAATGCACTAAACAAACACGAGTGAAAAATTGACCTGGACCAGGACTCGAACCTGGGACCTTATGCATACCGTGCCGACGGGCTGCGACTGAGCCCCCCAGATCGATACGCTTGATGGGGATTTATCATACTTATTCTTGTTGGAAACAGTAATCTGCCAGTTTGCAGTCATATTTAATTGTTTGATAAAATGTGTGTTCTTATAATTATGAAGTTTTATTTAAAAAAAATATCTTCAGAAGAAAATGGCTGACTTGCAGATGAAATTTGATGTTGTTATAACTTGTAACTGATTTGTGCTATTATAATACAGATGGTACATGGTCGTTGTCATGTTTTATCTCTGTTTTGGCATAATTTTTTAATCGTCAAGTTAATTAACAGTTTTTTGCTAATTAAGGATAGAAAATAATATTTTTTTTACACTGAATTTTATAAAAGCACATAGATTACGTAATTACTTGTCCAAAAATGCAATCCTTTTTTTATTCTGCCGAATTTTAAGGTCTGTAGGTTGTTTGAAAAAAAAAAGTTTGACGAAGAAAAAAGTTATCATTTTAAGTAACTCGACGTTTTTTTTTAAATCTATATCTCTGTTTATAAATCACTTATGAAAATGAGTTTGGTCTTAAATTGAAGAAATTCTTCATTAGATTCTTCTAGTTTTCTTTTTTTTCTGCGACGCTTGGTTTATTTGATATCTGATATTTTAATCTGGCATGTTTTGTCGATTTAACATTGCGAAGTTGATTTCTGTAAGTAAGCAGTAGCGGTCTAGTTCAGTTCTTGGCGTAGTTTGTGTGGCGTTTTTTTTTTTTAAGCTTGGCTTGGCAGAGCGACCGCCCTGCTTGATAGAATTTATACACACCACGTAATGTGCAAAATATTAGTTAAACTTAAACATGCAGTTAGAGAACATACAGACGGCAGATAAACCGTATTCATAAATACTTTTGAAGTACGCTGGAGAAAGTTAATAAAAAACGTACTAGAATTAAAATATGAGAATTTCCAAAAATAGTAGTAATTATTTCATCCCAATCCGGCAGATTGGTCAGTTCAAAATCAAGGAATGTACGCACGAAATTTAATTTTTCAAAAAATGCAACTTCAAGTTAGAATTTTCAGAATATTTTGGAAGTGAAATTAAATTGTTTTAGTTTTATCTCCTGCTTTGTTGTATATCTTTTAGTGAAGTTTTGTTAATTAGTTCATAATCCTCTAAACAAAAATATAGGCATTAATGATTTTCTCAATTAGTGGAAAGTTTTAAAAGGTCTAACAAGGTGACCGCCAAACATGATGGGCACAGATTTTGATGATTTTAAAGTATGTTGTAGGGGTCATACCCCTAACTATTCAGGTCAAAGGTTTCTTTCTAATGGGCTTTAGTTTTCGAGAAATTTCGGGTTAAAGTTCAGTATGCATTTCAAATACCCATTAGTTCGCCGTATTGAACAAGAACTCCGTGGTGCAGAGCTAGCGCTCTGGATTTGAGAGCAAGAGGTGAGGGTTCTATCCTCTCTAGTGACTTTTTTAACATTTTAATAAATTTTATATATTTGTCGCGTTATAAGTTTTATGCAGAATTATGAATTCTGCATCTTTGAACTTTTTGATATTTTAATAATAAATTCCACTTACATTTTCGAATTTTTCGTGAAAATTTATAGTTTTTTTTTTTTTAAAGTTTTGAAAATAATATTTCTATTGACGAAATTCCAAACTAATTTATGCGTCTAGATTTTGTTTAATTTTGTTTATTATTTACCCTTTATATTTTAATAACCGTTCTAAAATAATACTTTTTTTTTAACTTTATGAAATTTTAAATAAAAATTTATCATTTTTTATAATTTATACAAATTACTTTTTATCTCAAATCTTCTAAAGGAATTTATGATTAGGTAATTCCAACAGCATATCTTGAAAGGAGTAATAAAATATTAAAGAGTAACGCTTACATCCAAATTTTAGCCTGTTATATATTTTTTTTATGCTATTTAAATACATTTAACTGTAAAGTTCAAACTCAACTTAATTTTTGATTTACACAAATAAAAAATAATTTATTACAATAATTTTTTTTTTTCATTCTAACAAGTCGATGCCATACAGAAAAATTCAACTAGAAATGAAAAATCGTTAATCAGAATAAATATTTTTTTTTTTATTCATTTCGTTTAGCTTCCTTTGCAGACAATTATAACGTTTCAAATAATTTCTTTTTCAACTTTTAATGCATTTTTAAATATATTTATCACAATTTAAGTATTTAAAAAAGATATAATATGCTAATTTATACATTCTTCTAATATTGTTCAAACAATTTACGTGAAGAATATATTTAAAGGTGATTTTTAATACGGAATTTGTTTAGAATATTTTTGCGATATGTATCACACAATTAGTTCCATATTTAATAAACTAAAAATGTCGATGTTGGTGATGATAAATATTTTAGTATTTCAGCAGTTAACATATTTCAATATATTTAGAACAAATCAAATATTAAAAGAATATATTATTTTGTTATTTTTTTTCTTAATCATTAAAAATTTTTTAAATAGAAAATGCAAATAAAAATAAATGCATCATTTCATAAATACGATAAATCTATAAGTATATATATATATATATATATGTAAAATATGTAAACAGTAATCGTTTTAAAAAGACATAAATTAGTTTGGAATTTCAACAGAAATATTAAAATAAAAATTGCGCAAAAACTATACATTTTCACGAAAAATTCGAAAATGTAAATGAAATTTATTAGGAAAATATCAAAAAGTTGAAAGTTGCAGATTTCATAATTCTGCATAAAACTTATAACGCGACAAACATATAAAATTTATTAAAAAAGCCACTAGAGAGGACAGAACCCTCACCTCCCGCTCTCAAATCGCGAGCGCTGGCTCTACACCACGGCGTCCTTGTTCAAGACTGCGAACTAATAGGTATTTGAAATGCATACTGAAATTTAAACCAAAATTTCTCGAAAACTAAAGCCCATTTGAAGGAAAACTTTGATCTGAATAGTAAGGGGTATAACCCCTACAACATACTTTAAAATCATCAAAATCTGTGCGCATCATGTTTGGCGGTCCCCTTGTAAGACATCATAATAATTCTTCCTGTGATAAATCGTGGTCGATAAAATCCATTTTAATTTAAATTCATTCTACGGTGTCTTGTTCGATTTCAATTATTTCAGATAAGTTGTTCTAATACTTCGCCTCACAATTTTAACAAGAAATGATCGCTCGGCTTCATCTAATAAATAAGTCATTAAACGTGTTTTTAAGTTTCTTGTAGATCACCTCATATTTCGATATTGCATTTTTTTTTCATTCGTATATTCTTCACTCCCAGTGGAAGCAGTTTTTGGAAACATTCTAAACTGTATCGTATAGAAAATATATAATTTTTTAGCAATGTTATTCCCTCTCAAGTGATATTCAGTCCGGCCTAATACGGTAAATGTGTTCCAATAACATTTCTAAACTCTAAGGTCTTTACATTTCTTCAAGAGTTACACTGCTTTTCAAGATTATCTATAAACACAACTGAACAAGAAAATATTAAATAAAATAAAGTAACTTGATATTTTTTGCAAAACTGGCTTTTAAAAAGAGCAGTAACACTCAGTTAAAAGTTGTGTTAGTCGGTTTTGCAAACTATAACAACTTAAAAGAATTCATAAATCGTAGGGAAATACAAATTTGTAGTTGATTTTTAAGATGAAATTCTTATTACCCGGGATTCATATTATTATCGGAATCATGCAATTTGGATAAATAAGAGAAAAAAATTCTTGAAAAATAAAAATAAAATCTATAAACAATCTTGATTAAACCTCCAACGCCGATAAATGAATTTATAATTTTTTACCAATTCATAAGTGTTATATTTTTACAAAAAAAGTGTAAAAGAACCAAAATTTTATCAAAAAGTACTTGCATTATTTGGCATGGTAGATTATTCTCCATTTACATATAAAACCTACAGGTTTTTTATAGGTCGGGCATTTTTAGTATATACTGAAAATAATTTGGATAATGAACTAGATAATATTCATAGAATTGCTTGTAATAATTGTTTTAATGCACAACACATTAATTAATTAATCTTGGATATGCCAATAAAAAAACGTCTGAAGACAAATTTGATTCGCAAAAATACAAAATTGATACTCTTCAATATTTTCCAAGCTTCTTTGAGATATTAAAATACAGTCTTAAACATTTCAATATCTGCTTAATAGACAAGCTCCCTCGAAATTAAAGAATATCAGTTGCACTAAAATTGACACAATTAATTGAAAAAACATTTATTAAAGCAGACGAATCAAAGAATTACTATATTACTATGACTAGCATGAAATTTAGTTATATTAAAAAGGAGCATACAACTAATACAAAGTATAATAGAAAACTACAGCCCTGGCAAGATTATATCAAGAATAAACCATTAAAATAAATTTCAATGAAAGTGTAGCATCTTCCCCTCCAATCTATACTATCCAGCCATTATAAGAGAAACCATAGATATTGTAACACGTAAAAATTCCAGATTTAACGATACCGCATCATTTAACTCACCAAAAGTTTGGCTTGAGATATTCCATGGTTACTAATATTGAAATAAACATCGAAGTAAAATTAATCTGAAAGAGTGCGTGGAAATTTTAATGATTGGCGTTTCAAATCATTGCATCCCATTTCGTGCAATTTTAGAATATTCTAATTTGTTTTGATAATGGCTTCGACGGAGCCGAAACATGTAAACAGTGAAACAAACCTTTATTTTTGCTGTTTATAAAGTTTTATTTTACATTTTTTGCAATTAGAAGAAATTTGCAATCCACAAAGTTATTTGTTTTGCTGTAAACCGTAAATATCGATATATAATTAACCCAGCATATACTTTTAAAGGTCCAATTATATGTAAATATTAACATTCTGTTTATAATTAATATTATAATCTGTTAATAGTTAATATTAACATTCTGTTATCTAAATGTTTACAAACGGATACATAAATTTCCGTTTTAATAAGATATCGGTCCTTAAATGTCAATTTGTCTTTCTTGTTATAGAACCGGATAAATGAGTAAATCGTCTTCAGGAGTTATACCTATCTGCACTTTCGAGAAAACGTGTATTTTTTATAATGTTTTTTTTCTAGGAAAGGAAACAAAAATTTGAAAAACTCTTTTTGTATTTTGTTTATTACACTTTATAGGGAAAAAAATTGGTTTTTGTAATGTCAAAATAAAATTTGGGATCCCCAGAAGTCCCGCTACAGGAGATGGTGTCGTTCTGGCAGTAGTCCACGGTTACACCTTAACTCTGCCAATATTACCTGTAATTATAAAAAGCATAATATCTTTCTACTGAACAATTCAAACTAGAAAGTAATCGTTCGATGTTTGAAATTTTTTTTTTTAACAAAATGGCGGCCGTTGACAATTAAGGGGCGATTTTTACGAAAATATTTCAAATTTTATTGTTTATAAAAATTAGAAAAAATCATCTGATCACCAAAAGAAACAATTATTCTCTAAATAATACTGTTGTTAAAAGTTGGTCAAAATCTGCAAAAGATTGATTTAGACTGGTTTGAGTTATTGTGATCATCGATTTTTTTTAAAAAAAAGTTTTGAGAGAATCTCGTTTAAAGACTCAAGAGTAGATTTATGAATGATAGAACGAAATAAATTAAATCCAAGTGCTTTAATTTCGGAACTTTTACAAAAATTAACTAGTTTGGCAATAACACTTTTTTCGGTATAATTGAAAAAAACATTTGAATATTATTTTTTTACATCTGGATCTATACATGTAAAACAAACTTTTTAAGAATTAACTTTTGAAACACCTTAAGAATGGGCACTCTGTATACTCTTAGATATTCGAATAAATACAAAAAGGACTGTTAACATATGCAGTAAAATTTAAATGTAAAACAAATACAATATTTTAATTCAGTCCTTAAAACGAATGTTTTAATTATATCGATCCTTTCATTATATAATTTTTTTATTAAAAACTAATCATGTGGGCAAAGTATTATCATCTCATATGCTTGATTGAAAGATTAGTAGAAGTGATACAACTGATGTGAAAAAACACTACATTTCACAAATTAACCTTCTAGTGGCTTATGCAAACAGCTGTCATTTGTAATCATATATTCTAATACAAGCAAATCTTGTGTTTGTGTGTTATTATATATAGAGGTATGCAAATTTTATCTTAAAAACAGCTCAAATTTTGTATCCAACCATTTTCGGGTACGAGAAGACTATTGGGTTGGGTCACATGTTCGAGAACTTTCGATTAGTGGGTCCTTTTGGGGTTAACACGGTTCAAGTTAATTTTTTCTAAAAAACTGCTCTAACGATTTTGATTAAATTTTGTATCCTACCAGTTTCGGGCACGAAAAAAGCATTGGGCTAGGTCACATGTCCGAGAAATGTCGATTAGTTGGCCATTTTTGGGTCACTATGTATCAAGCTAATTTTATCTAAAAACGATTCAGGCTATTTAGACTAAATTTTGCATCCTATGGTTTTCGACCACGAGAAGACTGTTAGGCTACGTCACATGTTCGAGAAAATTCAATTAGTGGGTCATTTTGGTCATGGGTCATAATGGGTCAAGCTATTTTTATCTTAAAAACGGATCAGAGGATTTAAATTAAATTTGTGTCCTATGATTTTTGGGCACGAGTAAATCATTGGGCTAGGTCACGTGCTCGAGAAAATCCCATTAGTGGGTTCTTTTGGGTCACTGTGGGTCAAGTTAATTTTATCTAAAAAACGGCTCAGAGTATTTTGAATAAATTTTATATCTTACGGGTTTAGGACACGAGAAGACAATTGGGCTTGGCCACATGTTCGAGAAATTTGATTAGTGGGTCATTTTGGTTATGGATATTTGAACTCAAAGCTAATTTTGACAGAGTACATCTGGGTCTTCCCTGTTTATTAATTCCTATAAATACCATATAAAGAAATTTAGAATAGATACAATGTTTTCATAAGTTATTGATTTCGTTATCATCGGAAATTGCGAAAATGCTCTGCGGAATCATTTTGTTATTTTCTGGAAATTATTAATCAAGACGTGCCAAAAAAATGAATCAATAAAAAAAAAAATGTTAAAATTTGGTCTTATTACTAGTTTTTGTGTAAACGTTTAAAAAAAACTGGATGCAAAGATTTTGTAAGTCGTTTCGGTTAAAAATAAAAGTTACGAAAATGCCCTGCGACATGATTTTGCAACGATTTTGGAAAGTATTAATCAGATTATTGAAGAAAAGAGTAAATTTAAAAATTAACTATCTGAATAATTTGAGTTACCATTAGTTTTTTGAATAAAAATGTAAAACATTATTAAAAGCAAAATCAAATCTTGAATAAAACAATTTTGGATTTGAATGAGAATTTCTGAAACAGTTATGCACAAATTATCAAAGCATTTTTGAAAGTGTTTGTATTTTTTAAAAACAAGTATTAAAAAATTTCTTTTGAGCGATTTAGAGAAATGTAAAGTTTCAAAGAATTCCATACCTTTTATCTTTTTTACTTAAAACAACTATTTGTTGATATAAGAAAAACAATAGTTTATTTTTTAATTAAATAATGGCATTTCGTAAAGTTTTTTTGATCAACAATTGATGGGGTTAGAATGACAGTGGAGTACGATAATATTTAGTAATTTGAGAAATAAAGGGTTTTGTAAAATTTGTCATATGCCGTTGCATTAAGTAGCTCAACTTGTTTTGCCCTCTAGCTACTCCCTAAGTGAATTATGACTTATTTGACTGACTGTCGCATTGAACAGAAATTAATATGCGTTCAGTAAAAATATGGTTATCTAGAATTTTAAAAGTTTTGACTTACTCCACTGTCATTCTAACCGCTCAGTTGTGTTAATAAAAGCAAAATAATTGTTTAATTTGAAATGAAGCTTGAATGGAATACTACAATTTTAAACACATTATAACAAGGTAAAAATATTACTAGAATTAAAAGAAATGCATTATTTTAACAGAATAATAAATACATATTGCGAACAACTTAAATAACTATTATAGAAAAGTCTTTAATCCTTTAATATCAGTTTTAAAAATTTATAATTCTTAGTATCAAACTGTTAAAATTTAGAATGATTCGCTATTAAACATTAAACTATCGGAATCAGCAATTCGCCGAGCGAAAATGAGAAATGAGTTATCGATGAACTCGTAGTAATCATTCTACATTTAATCTGTGCACGAACTAACCCTCAAATATAAAGTAGTAAATGTAAAGCAAGTAAGGAGCCAAACAGCGATAAAAGCGCCATATTATCCCCCTCTCCCGCTATGGAGTATGAGATTAATTCTCCACAGGCTCAAATATAGTGGCAACGTTCAGGTAGAAAGCGACTTATGTTACGTTATTGACGTTATCCTTCCAGTTATAGGTCCCTACATCCATAAATTCTCCACGGCTGCATTACCTTATTTGTTTTAACTGCAGCTTCATGTCTTACGGTCGTGGATTTCCATTTCATTCTACGAGGATATAATAGGAGGAGTCGACACACCAATCTTCTCATGTAGAAAGTTTTGAAGCCGACAAAAAAGAACTCCGTCTACCATATTTGACTCTGACTACAATAAGTCTGCATTCTCCAGTGCAAGCCGTGGCTGAATGTCACAGGCGTAGGTGGGGTGGTGGTATGAACGACATCAAATGACACCCTTTGATGACGACTCCTACTGGCTATCCTCCTGGTTATCAGCTCTACCTCTGTTAAGTAATACATCGTGATACACTTATGGTAATTAGACAAGCCTCCACTTCGACAATATGCAACTTCTCCTCCTTCATACCACATCTTCTTCCTATGGATATGCGTCACATATATATTGGTTTTCATTATTGAATGCCGCATGCATGTTTTTATCCCTCTGGCAACAAAGGATCTTGAAGTTGCGGACGCAGATCTACGGACTATGTGGCGATGGCAAATGACTAGACGGTGTCCTTGGAGTGTTCGAGTTAAGCCGTCCTAGGACGTAGCCAATGTTTAATTTGCCTTATTAAAAAATTTGTAAATTAGGTCTACAATAGTTTAACATTAGTCTGCCAATTTTTACTCAGACTAGAGTATATGCTTAACGAAGTCACTAACGTTAATGTTTCGATGAATTTGAAATATGAGATTATAGATATTTATATAGAAAAAAATTATGAATAATTTTGTACTTTTAACAATTATACAGCACGTTTGAAATGTCTCTAAAGCAGTAACACAGGAACTCTTATTATTCCTATTATTACTGTAAGGAACTCCTTCATGAGAAATGATTAACTCAATAACAGATACATTAAACTTTTAAACACTTTCCAACATGAGTAATAATTGTTTATGACTTCTGTTCGTCACTTTGTGTGTTCGCTAACCCTACTAAATATACTCCGATTGCCAGGAAATTCATATGTATAGTTTTAAGGTTTCCATAGAATATTTCCTATTGAAAATAGATTTTTAGATTTTTTAGCGTTTATAGTTCATTTACAGGGACACTCAAAAGAATGTGGATACATTAGAGCCTAAGGAAGAAAATTATTTGAAGTATATTTTAGTACTTTTACACTATTTCAATTGTTATACAGTTCATATGCAAAGTCGATTTGCTCTAGAACATGTTTCCTTTTAACAATGGTGTGGGAAGCATATATTGTGTATTCACAGGGATACGCAAATTATCCGATTGCTTTACTCCGAACAAACAGTATTTTTTTAGGTTAAAAATAATTTGTAAAATAGATACTGTTATTGAGTTCTGCAGTAACATAGGGGAAATATAACGTATCATTTAAGAATCTTTACAAGCCGCACAAAAATATCTGATACGTTATGTCTATGAGCTATAATTACAAACATTGCGTATTAACCTAGTTTTATGCTATGCGTTTTCAAATTTAAAAAGATTTTCATTTATTATATAGTGTGTATAAATTTTAAAACATCAGTTATCCAAAATAATTCGAATTAACTAACTTGCATGAGCGGGATTTGCTAAAAATGCGTTTTCTCGTACTATACCTTTTTTTCCAGATAAAATAAGTATTACTACGCTTAATATGTTATGCGAATATAATATAAATAAAATCATATGCAGGGCAAATATACAAAAATATTTCATTTCAATTAGCTTTTTTAATGCCGTATTGTGTAATAATCCCCACTACCCGATTATGTATATTCCGATTATGTACTCCCCTATTATGCATATTGCGTGAGGTAACATCAATCACCAAAAGTTCGAAGACTAGCATATTAACCGGAAATTGGATTTTAATTCACGTCTTGTTAAGCTATCGCTGTCAAATAATCAGCTGTTCCCAAGATTTCTATTCTTGGACTAAAGATCTTGATAAATATGTCAGTTGCTTTTCATGTTAGCAAACGAAATCAATATCGAGAATCGATGCATTTAATTGCAGTTGCGTGTTTCAAATAATAAGAAGTAAAATTTGTGATTGGATATTTGAAAAAAGATATGCGTGTGTTTAAATATTTTTCGCTTTTAAATCTGAGAAAACTTTTTAATTAATGAGTACGTATTTTAAGAATTAAAACGCATAATATTCTAATAATTGGCAAGAGGAAATTAATAAAATAATTTTTATAAATAACTTTGAATAAAATGCAAAATGAATTAAAAAAATGTTTTATTAAATAATCCTTTAAAAATCAGGACAGTAATCCAAACATGCTAAATTGTATTGCGTGAAGAAACATCAAAAACTTAAAAGTTCCATGTATATAAACAGGTTAATAGCCTGATTAATTTGATTTGTGTTAATCTGATATTGCCATGAAATCAGCTTTTCACAAGAATTCTATTCCTGGAGTAAGCAGTGTGGCCAGTAGGCTACTATTTTTTTAATTCAAATTTCTTGATTGGCATCACTTTTTTAAAATGATAAAATTTGCCTTATTTAAAGACATATTGATCAAGCGAAAATGAGGGAAATTTTATCATTTCAAAAAAGTGGTGCCAAGCATGAAATCTCAATTAAAAAATGTAGCCCATTGGCAACACTGGGAGTAAGGCATATTGTAAATATTACATTACTGTTTTTTTAGCACTTTCCAACCTAGTTGAAAAGTGCTTATGACTTCGGTTTGTCTGGCCGTCTGCCGTCTGGCCGTCTGGCCGTCTGCCGTCTGGCCGTCTGGCCGTCTGCCGTCTGCCGTCTGTCCGTGCTCTAACTCCCGTAAATATGCTCGGATTGCTCTGCAATTTTTATATGTTATTATCGTTATCTATAGCATGTTCCCTATTTCAACGGAAGTGTGTAGCACTTATAGTTTTTTTACAGGGACACTCAAAAGAATTCCGTTACATTGCGGTCTATGGGGAAAAATCATTTGCTGTTTATTTAAATAATGTTTCACTATTTTAAACGCATTGAAATTTATATATATCACTAAGGTGCATTAGAAGAAGCTTAATATGGAACAGGGTGTGCATAGCACTTATAGTTACTTTACAGGGACAGTCAAAATAATTCCGTTACATTACGTCTATGGAGAAAAATCGTCTGCGGTTTATTTAAATAATGTTTCACTATTTTAAACGCATTGAAATTTATATAGATCACTAAGGTGCATTACAAGAGACTTACTACGGAATATTGTGTGTATAGCAGTCATCGTTCATTTACAGGGACACGCAAAAGAATTATCTACTGTCTGTTAACAATAATTCCTGGAAGTGCGTTTTAAGTTACTGAACGCGATTTTAATGTTAACTTGCTTTTTGTCTATTACGTGGTGTGTATAAATTCTGTAGATCCTATACAGGGCAGCACAAAAGTTCGCGAACACATTTCTGTTTATTGACAAACTCCAGACGGAGAATTTTAAAATGTGCTACACGTTTCCTAACTGAACTAAAATTTAGCATCCTATGTAGTATATATACAATTCTATATATCCTATACAGGGCTGAATAAAAGTATTCGGATATTTTTCCGAATATTGTATATGTTGGAAATTCCTGAAATTATGTTTTTAAATATGTTATGCGTTTTCCAAATTGTTTACTTAGAAGTTATCTTTTAGCTTATTAAACGGTATGATTTGTAAAATTATTTTGGAAGCGTTGGAAAGTGCTACATAATCTATGCTTGATGCATGATTTTTCGTTCTTGTTTTGTACTTGCCTCGGCAGTAATTTTACTAAAATTGGAACAATACAGAGAAGATTAGCATGGCCCCTGCGCAAGGATGACACGCAAAATCGTGAAGCCCACATTTTTAAAGACGTTCGGTTTGGGGGCTGATTTAAGCATTATCCTTTGGAATCTGGTACACCAGTTATGGATCCGGGTTAAATGGGGGGGGGGATTCACTGTCGAATCCTTTCCAGTATCATAGAGGGCTACTGCAGGGGAGCCCTCTCTCGCCATTTCTTTTTGCTATTTACCTAGCTGACATTTTTGAAATTTTTGACTCGTGCATTCAATGTGTGATATATGCAGATGATATCTTTGTGTACGGCTATTACGATAATATCTTGTGGTTAAAGGGGACGTTACAAGAGAATATCAATAGGGTAATACAGTGGTTACAGGCTTGGCACCTTGAAGTGAATCCCAGCAAACGTCAAATAATGAAAATTGGGAGATGGAGGGAAGCGGAAGCGGACATGTTAAAAATTAAAGGACAGGAAGTGGGGAGGCAGAATTAATGATCAGTGTCAGATTTTTCTCAATACATGGGTGTTCCTGAACAAAGATTTTCCTGAGGATGTCATCAAGAAATCATACTATCAGTTTTCTCAATTGTATTGGAACACAGCCCGTTTCATTGCTACTGATGCATCAAAAGATGATCACAAAACTACGATTGGGATGTTTAAACAAAAAACAGGCAGTCACTTGGCATTTCAGATTCCCAACATTAACTCAATATTTACGGCAGAGGCTATTGCATTGTTGGTGGCTATAAAATACTATACGGTGAACGGAGGTAGTTATATGTTTTTTACGGTTGCAAGAAGTGTTTTGAAGGCGCTGCAAAATGTCAACCGGAATTCGGTAGCTATCATTACTCAGTTGAGGGAGGAAATTAACAGGAAAAGGTCGGATAAGTATTCTCTGACTTTCATCTGGGTACCCGGGCACAGAGGTATTGAAATCAATTAACGTGTTGATAATCTGGCCAGGAATGGTCCTTATTGTAATGTCTGTATCCCGTGGTTATCTGCGGAGGATTGGATGAGGGAAGTCAGGAACAATAAGCAGAAGAGTCAGATTGGAGTTGGGAGTTACATTGGAGAAGTCATACGGGTCGTTGCTGGGATTATGTAGATATTGGGCATCCACATCAGTCATTGCGGCGAAAGAGCAGTGTCGTTTTTGCTAGATTCTTGATTAAGACGGTTTTAACTCTATCTCGGCGTAAGAGGTTTTTAGGAAGTGGGATAGCAACTTGTAATCTATGTGGTTTGGAAGATCAAACAGAGGAGCATCTGGTTTTGCGGTGCAAAAAATGTTCTGGCATTCGTGAGCTTGTGTATCGGAAGGTACGGGGATCGAATAACATTTCGTATGAGGATATTTTTGCGGTGGCAGGAAAGAATGGTGGAGAGTGTCTGGCGTGGTTATCTCGGTTGTTGGACGAGATTTATAATTATTATCCTGGTTGGAAGGTAGGTGCAGGGTAGTGAGTGTGTCAGGGATGGTCATAGTTTTGGTGTCAGCTGACTGTAAAATTGTTTAGATTGAGAACACTAATATAAATGCTGGACGATTACACCATGAAATATTACAACATTAAAGAAGTGAATATAAAACATCACATATTTTTACTGAATGGTGTATACAAATTTAAAATTTTATACATACATTAATATTAAAAATATCGACGTTTCGACCACTATCTATGGTCATCTTCAGGAAAATTTTCCTGAAGATGACCATAGATAGTGGTCGAAACGTCGATATTTTTAATATTAATGTATGTATAAAATTTTAAATTTGTATACACCATTCAGTAAAAATATGTGATGTTTTATATTCACTTCTTTAATGTTGAGAACACTATTTTCGGATTTCTGGTGTAAGTGGAGTAGTACAGCTATATAGAAATAAAAAGCTGCTCACCGGGGCTCCGGGTCAAAACAACAACAACAACAACTGATTTTTTTTATTAGTATACTGACTTCTAAGTATTGATATAACATTTTTATTGACGTGTTTGGATTAATGTGAAACTTTGTTCGTTATTCAATATTTATTTATTTATTGTAATTTATTTATTCGTTTTTTGCAGTTCGTATATTTAAAAGCAGAATCAGTAATATAATTAATTTTAATAATAAATTTTAATTCAAATTCATATTTTACACAATTCCGTTCAATTAATATAACATTTATGAGTCAACGCTGTAATAATTGATAAGAGCAAATTAATGGTTGTTTTAATGGAATAGGAAAAATTAATTTTCTAAGAAATGATTTGTTTAAATTCGCATTGCTCAGTATTCTAAAAATCATCAATTGTACTGAGAGACGTAACATCAATGATCAAAAATTCACTGATCAGAATATTAACCAAAAATTGGATTCTAGCTCATGTTCAGTAAACCTGTATAGGTCAAAAATCTGTTATTTCAAAAGACGTCAGTTTGAGGAATAAAGATGAAGATAAGAGTATTTCACAATGAAAGTGGTCATTTCCATAAAGTATTATCCAGCGATTTTTGCACATAAAATTAAAGAGGACTCAAGCATTTTATTTAGAATCACAGATGACTAACTTGTCCTATTAGACACATTTTCAAAAAATGGACTTGGCTTGTTACGCATCAAAGGAGTATTGTATGTAAAGGTCCAAACTATTATAGTTTTAAGAAATATATTGTTAAGAATTCGTCTAAAACATGATTGAAAAGAAAATATGGGTTTAATTAACTTTGGGTCTGAACACCTCATATTTCAGTGCATTTGTTACAGCAGACCAAATCGGTATCGGTATTTTATTGTATTTGCGTGTGATTTTGATTTACTATAAAATAAAAGTTTGTGATTAGATCTATTTCACTATAGTTCATATTTTCATAAGGCGTTATTGATTAATTACTTGTTACACTCGAACGATCAATCCCCCGTTTTTGATACATAAATTACTTCCAGCTGCTGATTTAGAGAGAATCGCATATAGAAACAAATAATAACAATAAAAATAGATATAGTATATACTATCGTCTCATATATGTACTATAAAACCTTAAGATCTTGCGTGGTTTTAATTCAAGCTGTTGCGATTCAAATGAATAAAAAAATATACCTAATAGCACTTGAGTAAAAAAAAATAACTTTTTTATGATGCTGCAATTAATGCATCTATAATAATAAGATAGATAATTGTGTGAGTGTATGCTGTGTTCTAAAATAAACACTGCACGGAGTGCTAATATTTTGCAGGAAGGTATTGGTATGTCGCAAATTATGCACCTCGAAGCTTCATATTGGAATTTTATATTAGATATTAGATATTTGCATTTGTATTTTATGCATATTTTGTGTTTTATTCCGTTTCACAGCGATTTTTCCACATAGCTAAAAGGAATCCAACTTCAATTATTTAGCCCAATATAATAAATTTTGACATCGTTTAAATAAAGTGTAGCCTTGATTCCTACAACATTTTTTTTTAATTTTTAGTGAATTTTTATATGCGATTTTTAGCGTTTTATCACGTTCCGTGACAATTTTTCAATTTTTTGAAAAAGAATCTTTTTAAAAAAATTTAGCCCAATATAATAAATTTTATCCTTTGTCATTTTCAAATTTTTCGAGAATATATTGTATGTGATTTTTAGCACTTTTTCGCATTCTGCGGAGATGTTTTTACATCTGTAAAAAAATTCCGGTTTCAAAATTTTAGTTCAATATAGTAAGTTTTATTTTCTGCGATTTTTCAATTATTACCACGTTTTATGCGTTACTTAATCTTTTTCGTTTTTCAATACGATTTTTCCGATTTTTTTTTTCTGAATGTGAAAATACTTTCCAGTAAATATTGTTACAGCCGTGATTAAATTAAAGTTGGAAGAATGCCAAATCAGCTCCTGTGTGTACTGAAAATTGGAATTTAATCTGGTAACATATAAAAAATATCCCAATAATTTAAAGTTCTTTTGATTCTAGACCAGCGTGGGCGTAATCCATTCGAGTGTACGCTGCTGAAGGCAGTGGTGTCACCATCACCAGGTTTGTTAAAGAAAAACCGATAGCCGAAACGCCGCTAGTACTTTATAATTTTGATATAGATGTGATGTCATTTTGTGAAAACCTCACCTTTCTCCCTGCCTCACTGTGTGACACTTTGTGGACCCATGCTTTCTCTCTGGAAGTGTGACGTTATTATTACGCTGTATGAAAAGTATTTTCGTTTTTTTTAATGCTTTTATACCAAAGCCTGTAGCTGGCATTTATCACCCCTATTGTTTAACTTCATAATCTAAACACTCATGACATTCTCAGTCGTATATGTCAATACGGATTAAAGGTATTTTTTACTAATAGAGAATTTTTTTTTAATTTCAGAACTAAAAGAGATAATAAAAATATAGACTCTGCCCGAATTTTATAAAAGAGGAGTTACTTTCTGCAAACATAATAAAAATTAAACGAAACAATTTCTGTGATTTTATATAATATGTTGATTTTTTTTCGAATTTACATTTACTCACAGAGTTTTTTTATTTTTGAAAATATTACAATATTTTATTTGAAATGAATTTTTAGGACTTGTTTGTTTAATGTACATACATAATTAGGCTTATGCAGGCTTTCCTTTTATAATCGGAACAACAAATGAATCAAAACGATTTTTTTAATTAATTGGAAAGCAGTTATTTCAAACACTGTAGAATTCAAAATAATTTATATGTTGAAAAGAAAAATAATGAAATATGGAAAATATATTTTACGCTTGTCTTATACATTCATCAAAAGCGTAAACAAAAGATGAACTATTGTAATTTAAATATAAACATATTTATTTTTAGAAACAATGTAAAAAAAAAAACAACATATGCAAGAATGTATTTTGATTTAATGCGGTTTTCATACAATTAAAGTTGAATTTTCTTAATTTAAATTGCGTGAATAATTGAAAAAAAGATTTAAGAAAGATGAGACAAAAGAAGCAGTAAGAACATCTTTTCATTGATTTTTATGCAATGCATCTAAGGCAAAAGATTACAACAATACATTAAAAAGTATATCTAATGGTACAAAAGAATTTTTAAAAAGTAATTCTTAGAATTGTTTGGCTTTTATAAGGCTTTGCATAACATGAGCAAGTTCACTCTCATTCATAAACTGTTAGAAACAAGTTTATTACTTGAATAACTCAGTAATTAATTGTTCCTATAAAATATATTTTTTTAATTATTAAAAAATCCTTTCTTACATAAATTGAATTTCACAGAAGGCATCGTTTGCATCTGGCAATAAAATATATTTAACTTCTAATTTTTAAAAGAAATTATATATTTTCATCAAAATTGTACATTTTTCCCTTTTTATCCCTTTGATCTTAGTCTATGAATATGTCCTTTAGACAGTTATAAATTTGCTGCAACTATCCAGTTTTTATAGATTATCCAGCGTTTTTATGGATAATGTTTACTTAACCAAAATTTTAATCGATCCTGAGCAATCAGAACACTTTATAATATGGTAAAGTAACAGTATTTACAAAAATGGATGGAAAACTGGACAGTTGACTGCAAATATTTCACAGTGTAGTTTTTCAGTAAATTTTTATATACATATTTTCTTTCTTTTCAGTAAAATGTAAAATTGTGTAAACTTATTCCTACTATTTAGAATAATTAAAGGCTGAAATAAATTTTTAAAAAATGGAGCGACTCCATTCGATTTTCTAAACAATAGGGGCGTATACAGAAGCAAAAATTAAGTTATAAATTCCTTCCGACTTCAGCCTTACAGCGCGACCTACTAAAATGTTTTTAAATTCCATACCTGCCGGTAGGTAAATTTAAGTGCGAGCCACAAACAGCAGAAAGAACCCTCTGAAAACACCCCCCCCCCCCTCCGACTGAAACTTCGTCTGACTCTTCAAAGGTCGGAAACAGTGGGAGATTTCCTAACCTTCAAAGAAATTAATTTAGACAAATTAACATTACACTGACATTATTATACAGAGACCTAAATAGAGTAAAAATCAGAATAATACACCATAATAACTATATTCCATATCATAGTTGTACTGAACATCAGCAGAGTATTCTTGAACTTAATAACACAAATAAATAAAAAAAATGATATACTACAATTCAATCAATATGTACAAAACTTTTAAACTGTTAACGTTCAACCGAACAGGACGGCCTACCAAAAATGTTTTAGGTGACATCCCTGCCAGTAGAGAAATTTAACTGCGAGTCACAGACAACTGGAGAAAAACCTCCGAAAACGACCGCCGCATCTCCCTGACCAAAACTTTGTCTTCTTCTACCAAGGTCGGAATGGGAGAACCCCTAATCCTCGATGATATTAATTTTGAGAAATTAAAATTATACTCACATTATTTTACAAAGACAATACCTAAATAGAGTACAAATCAGAATAATATACATTATAACAGTATCCCATATCATGTTTGTACTGGACATCAACAAAGTTGCTTAATCTTAAATAAAAATAAATTTAAAAATGCTATACCGCAATTAAATCAGTATGTAAAAAACTTTTAAAATGTTAACAATAGAATCGATTAAATTTGAACTCTGGACCTGCCGTTTGGAAACTGGAGGTATTACTTGGTTGCTACCATTGCTCGATTTATTGCCACAATATTTAACACTTACAGTCAGTCTCAATTCCCTGGAGATTTCATTCCTTATCAAATGGTTTAGAAGTTTATTAAATACTTAATTCATTGGCCAATTTGTACGAAATTTTTCTTGCAACAATGGTTTATAGCATATCCTCCAAGAGTGAGATCAATCGGGAGTACCGTTTGGGAGTTATCATGTAAACTGACTTACACACACAGAAACTCGTATATACAAATCACGATAAAATACTTTCATTACATTACACTGTAGACAAAAGACAAATGCCTCTTAATCTACTAAAACATTATATAACGAAGAACGAAAATATACAATGACCTTTTCCGAATTACCCACGATTCCTAAAAGTGTTCTTTATTTTTTGAAAGATGGCAAACCTATACATTTTCGAGATTTAAAGAAGCATTTATAAAAATAAAGTTTTTTTTTCTGCTACTGATTTTCGGAAGCCTTTCCAAGTAGTTTTTATAGGGTATCAGTAAGTTTTCTCAACCTGAAATATAAGTTTTACGGATACTATCAATTCTCAAGTAAACCTTTTCATATTAAATCAACATGTTTTACACACAGACATAATAAATTAAAACATTAGCATTAGCATTAAAATTAATATTAATATTATATTGTTACTCTTGCATATGCAAATTTAGTTACGCAGCTGAAAATGTTTTAATTCAGAATTGATAGCCTTCAAAAACCCGATGTTCCGGATTGTGAAAACATATTAATAACGCTATAAAAAGCTATTCGGAAACGTTTCCGTAAATCAGTGGCAGCAAAAGAAACTTTGTTTTTTATAAATGTTCATTTAAATTTCAAAAATATATCGGTTTCTGTCGATTCTAAAGGTAAAGAACGCTTGGGAAGAGTTCCATATCCTGTGCTGGTTGGCGCAATTGTCAAAAAATCCAAAATGACGCCAAAAGCGTGTGACGTCAAGTAAATAAAGTCCATTCCAGTAGTTAAAAAAGCAACCCCAAAAGCTGAAGATCACAACAACCACATCAAACATTTATCGGCAAAAAAAACAGCACAGTATACGAAACTCTTCCTGAGCGCTTTTTGGTATCGTCGGTAATTTCGAAGTGGTTACATTATAATTTCGTAGATTAAGAAACATTTGTCTTTTTTTTAAATGTATGTCATCCTAAAGTAAAAATAAATGGATTCTAAATTGAGTAAGAAATTTTTTTATGGTGTTTATTAATTAAATCTAAAGATACAAGTAATTATTCATTCTCAATATTCATAATGCTTTTATGTTTAAAAAAACTACAAATAGTAAAATAAACATATCAAATATTTAATTTACGATTGTCATATAACAGTTCTAAGTTTTTTTGTTTTTTTTCTTTGGGAACATAATTTAAGTTTTCAATCATTTTTTTTTTTTAAATAGCATTATAATTTAGATACATTTTATTTTAAAGAAATATTGAAAACCTTAATTTAGAATAGAAGGAATTCTTCAAATATTTATTGTTTGGAATCAAAATACCAGAATTCTTTACTATAAAATTTGATTTTATAGATAAGTTCTTCTGAAAACATAGATATTGTATAGTGTAAATGTATACATACCCATCATTTTTGCTAAGTGTAGCATCACTATTTAGATTACGATACGCTTAAAGCGCCATTTTCTGAGATTTTCAGTTAAAGCTTTATCTAACTACTTAGATTTCAGAGAGTTCAAGTTATTGCAGTACAAACCTTTTGCTTCTTTAAGTCACTTTGATGTGAGGTTATTTCAGTTTAAATTGGCATTCTCTTTTACGTTTATGGGTGTATATTTTAAGTGTATATTTTGTTAGAAAATGTGGAACTTACATTTAGATTTTCAACAGAAAAAAATATTTAACAATTAGTTTTTAGAAACATAGAAATTTTCTTTCTCATAGAAAAACTCCATAACGCTGTTTCAAAAAATAAATAAGAAAAATATGAATATTATTTTTATATGTAGTATTCTTAAATGCCGCATATTAGCTACTTCCATATAAAAGAAAACGTAATTACATGATGCGAGAGACAGGAATAGTTAAATCGTTGATAGTAATATACATTTTTAAATTACCACACATAAAAGAGTCTAGACACTTTCTTGAAATACGCGACTTTTCAAAATTACATGAACAAGCATGGAATGAAACTAGAAAATCAGAAAATGAGTTTTACATAGAAAATTTGAAGTACTCAAAATGAATGTTTTCATTAACATTTGATGTTTGTTTAATGCACTATTTTTAAAAATGAGAATTTAAATAAATATAAAGTTTTATGGATGTTTATGAACTTCCTTATGAAGGAGTGTGCACTGTTAAAAAAATTGCAGTAAAATTACGGGCAGAGACCGGCAGCAGAGATTCCAGTCATACCCCATAAAAAAAAAAAAAAAAAAAAAAATTACGCGGCAAAGTAATACAGCATTATAATGCACAGGATATAATGTACTTTAAAACACAATAACACATTACTTACTGTTCCGTAACACGTAGATAATCATCACAGAATCGTTGTTTTGGCGGGTTAAAATTTTCGAAATACGAGTAAAATGAAGGGTTACACACTAGCGGAGGACAATGTATGGGGTCGTACCGTATTTTTGCTAACATATGGGCTAGAACTGTAAGAATATATGGATTGCTCTTAATTTTCTAAGTATGTAAGGGAGGCCGCTTATTTAGTGGATCAGACCGTTTTTCATTAAAATAAGGCTGTTGCCCGTGAAAATTGAAGGGCAAACGCTCATTAATTTACAGTTTTTTCTGATCGTGTATAAGACTTTTGAATGGAAGAGTTAGAATTTGAAAGTTTTTCTTTTTGTGAAGACGCGTAACAATTGATTACAAATTAAATTTAAGGGTAAATACATTTATTTTAATATCTTAAATGATTGTACTGAAATAGAACATGGTAAAATGATTTCGTTGGTCTTTATGGTCTGCTGTAGACTATATATAGTATTTTATTCTAAAAGGGTACATGTAGAAAACTATTTTTATTTACATTACATGACTAACAGTGTTAGTGTATAATCTAATATTACAAAATGCATTTTAATTTGTGATATAATGTTATAGCATTTTAATATTTTAATGTTATAGCATTTTAATGTCATAGCATTTGTGATATAGCATTTTAATTTGTGCATAAATTTTACATTATGATAGTTTTTGTGTTTATATTTTGTATATTAGTGAATATTAGAAATGAATACTTTAAGAATTATTATTTAAGAGTTAAAAAAAACTGTTTTGTCTTTCTGTGTATTTTAAATTTTAAATATAAATACAATAGCCAAAGGTTGGCTCAAACTATTAATATGTTTTTTATAAAGAGTAAAAGTCTTTGTGTAAGCTTTAGATGAAACATAGAAAGCTTATTACTACTTTGTATGCTATTTATACTCTTGGTTACCATGTATTATCTTTTTTATGCATAATATTATTATTTATTTTTATTTTATTTTATTAAATTGCTCATTGATTGCTATTGCAAATTCACAAAATTTTACTAAAAATTACACCTATCACAAGATCATCACTCAGATAATTGTTAAGTTCAAATTATTCCCGAAAAGTTAAATCACATAGCCAGTTATATCGTTCGAAATGTTTTTTCTGAAATCAAATTGGAAATTACAGTAACCTTGTTAATAGAGAGTTCTGTTATCAGTAAAGACAACATTATATGAATTTTTAATCCCATCCAAAAACTTGTCTTACTATTTTCGCAAATACATAAAATAAACTAAAGTGTCACAACCGACATTAAATAAATATTGAATGCTTAAGCCAAAAAAAAAAAAACATCTTGTGCTACAATTGAGATTTCTCCAGCTGCCTATTGCTTCTAAACAAGAGTTATAAAACTCAATTGTATCTTACATGATGGAGGCAATAATTTGACGAAACAGTGAAACACTTTAAGCTTTGATTATCACGATTTAATAAAGAAAATCTTTCTTCAATGTTATTTCCGGTATTAATTTCCAGAATGTTTTTAAATCATATTAAAGAGACCTTTATACTTTTTTTTTGGTGATATCGTGTTTTAACATTACAATTTCATAATTTTCCATAAAAACATTATATTTATCCAAACCCTTTATTTAGTTATATATTAAATTCAAAGTATTCCGACAACATTAAATCACACAGTCAGTCACCTAATTCTTACAGACTTTTCTAAAAGTGCGACTAATCCGTATATTGTTTTCTCTTAGTTAGGAAACTCACTCACGCAGTAAATTCTCATTAACACTAGAAAGCCCGAAATTTAATGCCACGATGAACCTGAATTGATATTAATTCGCATGAGGGTTGCTTTAAGCAAGTGACTTTAAAATTTTACAAATAAATAAAGGTTCACACCGGGGAATTAGGTTGTCTTGAGGATATAAGATTTTGCATAATAGTGATTTTTTTTAAATTTATATACTATAATTTTTTTGTATTTCCTTTCAAAATGGTTGTTTATCCAATTTGCCAATGGAATTTGTAATTGGATATTCAATTTAATTTTCCTCCAGTTAAAAAGGAATTTAAAAAAACATTTTTAACTCATTAAAATATAACTTAGATAAATATTTTATTGTGGTAATAATTTAAAATTTCATATTCTGTTTGTTAATATAAACATAAACATATAGAAAATATTGTGCAAAATTTAAAGTCTGAGAAACTGATTCATTACGGTGCATTGTTTTCTTGAGATTTTTGTATAGTTTATTTTTATATGGAATTATTACATACAAAGTTGCATATCTTGATCAATATAGTGTTGATGAAAAATAGAGAGCCGAAGGTAAACGAAGCTTCCTTTGTATCCACTCTAACCTGACAATCAATCGATCTTGATTTCTCGGCAATGAATAAAACAATTTCAATGTGGCCCGATTTTGAAATTCTATCTCTTGCCACAGTAATTGAAGATCAAATGTCTAATGTAAACCTTACCTGCAACAATCTTTCATAATCGTGCAAGGAATTGCTACGGTGTATTTGGCATTGGCCCTCCAACCACTAAGAGGAAGAATGAATAAGCTCGAAGCCACCTTGGTTGTCGACGTATTAAACGCAACATCCCTCATAATCCCGCTCTGTGATTTTTTCATTAAAGAAAATAGCTTTAATATGTTTTCGGTGGGTTGTTCCGTAGTCTGACCAGGCAATGTCGTAGTGTACATTAGCAATGGAATTCATTTGTATTATTTATTTTAATACATTTTTTAAAGCGTTTTCTTTTGAATTCGGTAATTTATTAGCAGTTACTTTCACCTCTGGTGCAATAAATGAATTTCATAGACACCAGCTAAACATTTGCACTTCAGTGAAAAATATTTGGTTCAGCGTAGTATGCATACATATATATATATATATATATGAAACAAAATAAAAAAATTTCTCCGTTGGCCTCATTAAAACTATAATTCTGTGTGAATCCCATAATTCTAAATTATTTTCTCGTTCCAGTATTTCGATTGTCAAAATTCCACCGTGCTAAAATAGTTTATTCCAAATTCATTCTCTTAAAAAAGTGGCTCATCGCGATGTTCTATTAAGGGGTCTCAGGAGTCTTACTTTTCCCCCGAAGATGCAAGTTTGCATCAGGTCACATATTATTTTATTTCTGATTTCATATAACACACAATAAAATAAAATTTTTACCCTTAATAGGTCAATATATGCTTAATTTAACATAATTATTTCAATGTTGTACAATTCATATTTAATTATTTTTAAAAAGTTTAAATTTTAAAAATAAGTAAAAAAACTTTTTCCCCTGGTATCCACTGCGCGCAAGGTTGTAGAAAAAATATTGCTTCAAAAATAACAAACAAGACTGATGATGATGCAAAATCGATGTATCTTGAACTTATACTTCAATTTCAAGCAATTAAAACTTTATTAATTTTTTAATTGACATTTTTGAAACAGAAAAAATAATTTTTTAAACATTTTACAATTTAAATTTAAATTAAAAATAAATTAAAATTATAATTGTTTGAAATTGAAGTATAAGTTCAAGATACATCCATTTCACATCATTATCAGCTTTGTTTGTTATTTTTGAAGCAATATTATTTCTATAACCTTGCGCGCAGCGGATACCAGGCGAAAAACTTTTTGAACTTTTTTAAAATATCTAGACTTTCTTTAAATAATTAAATATGAATTGAACAACATTGAAATAATCTGTCGCAACAAATAAATAATACATATTACTTAATATCAAATCTAACTTACGCAATCAAATCTTGTTATGAAAAAAAAAATACAACAATTTTTTGTTGTTTTCATTGACGCGATGTTCCAATACTTCTTCTGGCTGACATCGATAGGGGGGTTGACTTTATAATGGAAAATATTTCGTAGATGCCTTGCTTCCGTTCTTTTTGGTTACGACACCTCAGTAAGTAAGCAGCAACTTGATTCTCAAATACTCTTTCCACATCGTTTGGAAGGATAGTTGTGGCATAAGTCCTTTGATATCCTGTCCGGCTTATATTATATTACGATGATTTACCGTCATATGTTGTAGTTGCAATGACGTTGATTATAGAAGGAGCACACATGGTCGCACTACGAAGTTAAGAACGTTGGTTGCTATTGATGATATAAATATTTAGAAGCAGTCGTAACATTTTAGTTGCAGTTTCGACGCGGCCATAGCGGCAGTAGAATTTAAAACCCAGAGGCGTTTCTCCGTGAATTCAAAACGAACAAGGATTTCAATTTCAATTCTTTATTAAATATTTCTCTTGGGCAGTTTCCACAATAACCATAATAGCCGTGCATCACTACGTCATCAAGGAATAGAGGGTAAGTATCAGAACATCTCAATTATTCTCAAAACGAGCAGCCAGGGAGTTGTTTACAAGTGAAAATACGACTTAATTCTGAGGAAGCGCCGCAGGTAGCTGCTTTTTGTTACCCAGCACAATAACACAAATTATGACGTAGAACGCGCACTGAACCAATGAAGAATTAAAGAAGACGCGTCATGCTCCGTCACGACCAATGAAAGATAATTAGTAAAAGAGTTCGGACAGAGAGGAGTGGATTAATTTTGTAGTAAAGTGACTTTAGAGCGGGAAATTAATATTCGGAAATACTAAATAATATACTAATAGTTACAAATTCATTTGTGTAGCTCTGTATACGATGAACCGAATTTATACACCCCAAGTACAAAAATTTAGTGCAAATGCAAAAATTTAGTTAAACTTCAATGCAGCAAAACAAATGTTGAAAACGTACTTATCACACTGTAATTATCGCAATCAGACTGCAACCAATATCTTTTGTGCGTCCTTGTAAATAAACGATAAACGCAATGCACACCATACATTTCAATGATCAATTGATAATGTGCCCATCAGTAATGCATATAAATTCCATTATGTTTGAAATAATGAAACATCAATAAATTACGCTGCAAACAATTTTTTCCTATAGAACATTGTGTAACAGAGTGCGTATTTGTGCGTCTCTGTAAATGAAAAATAAAGGCTTTGTACCCCATATTTTACAAAAGGCATGCTTTAATGAGTTTCATAATTGTATATCAATTTCATCATGTTTTCAAAGGCGTAACATCATCAAAATGCACTTGATTTGATTGAAAAAAAAATTCCGATTGACTGTAATAAAACGGAATACTTTTGACTGGCCTTGGGAATAAACTATAAGTGCTACGCACTTCATTTTCAATAGGGGTCATTCTATAATAAACGTCAATAACATACAAAAATTTCAGAGAAATCCGAGTATATGTAACAGAGTTATGGAACGGATAGGTGGCTATACACACCGACGTCATAAACACTTTTCAACTAAGTTGGAAAGTGTCAGAAAAAGTAAAAAAAAAAGTATTTTTTTAAAAATTAATACATGGATGTTTTTAAGAAAGAATTGATACTATTCATTACATATTGAGTCCTGCATTGGGTTAAGTAACCTGATTTTACACGACTGGACCCGACCAGCGGATTGGTTCGGGTTAGAGTCCCGCATTCGGTTGGGTAACCGGATTTTACCCGCACAAGACATTCTCCGCGGTTCTTGTCGTGTGTTTTCAGCGCTAATTTCTTTCGTTGTAGGCCAGGTTAACGTTGTAGGTCAGTTTAATTATTGCGCGTCGCCTTCAAGCAAACCCGATTTTTGAAAACAAAATCCGGAAAGCTATTATCGATAAAAATTACATATTGGAATTTGATTGATTCTGTACATGTTCTTTTCTCGACGTAAAAGATAAATGTTATATTTCAGATATTATAGATTATTTTTTCATAATTACATTAAATTGTGGATTAATATTCTTTGATTGAGGTTTTCATGTCGTGTTCCGTTTGACACATTTCGGGTTTGGGCCGAGTTGTGGATCGATAATTTTTTTTGTCAAATTCGTGTCGGTCTTCGGGTTACCGATTTTTTTTTGTTGGTATCAAGTTGGTTTGCTTGTTGTCTTTAAATAGATATTGTGGGGTCGGGTCAGATATCACGCGACCCGCGGAGAACTCCAGTTCACGTCGGATCGCAGTTATTTTTTTAAGAGTCAGGATAAAAATAATTATTTTCGGTTTGTATTATGTTTTAATATTGACGAGTTTGTTTAATCCTCTGAGTGTCTGAGGGCTTTCCTGCATTTTCATAAAAATGCTTATAAAACTAACTAGATGGAACCCGTCAAAATTTGACGGCAAACAACTTGATAGTACCATAAACATAAAATTTATAGTTGCTTTAACTTGACAAATTTCATAGTGGGGAGCATAATATGATTAAGCGTTCACAGACCGTTCCATCGATATATCACATGAGGGGTGTGTGCAAAATTTAGAAAAGTACCCCTTGGGGGGTCAAAATGGGGGGATGGACATCGGAGATGCATAATATGATTAAGTGGACACAGACCTTTCCAAAGATACATAACATGAGGCAAAATTTAGAAAATACCCTTGGGGCAAAGTAGGGAGATGGACATCGGAGATGTATAATATGATTAAGCGGTCACAGACTTTTCCAACAATATATGACATGAGGGGTGTCAACAAAATTTAGAAAAGCACCCCTTGGGGGGGGCAAAGTGGGGAGATGGACATCGGAGTTGCATAATATGATTAAGTGGTCACAGACCTTTCCAATGATATATACCATGAGGGTTGTGTGCAAAATTTAGAAAGTACCCTTTGGGGGGGCAAAGTGGGGATATGGACATCGGAGATGCATAATATGATTCAGTGGTCACAGACCTTTCCAATGATATATAACATGAGGGTTGTGTGCAAAATTTAGAAAGTACCCTTTGGGGGGGCAAAGTGGGGAGATGGACATCGGAGATGCATAATATGATTAAGCAGTCACGGACCTTTCCAACAATATATGACATGAGGGGTGTCAACAAAATTTAGAAAGTATCCCTTGGGGGAGGCAAAGTGGGGAGATGCATAATATGATTAAGCAGTCACGGACCTATCCAACAATATATGACATGAGGGGTGTCAACAAAAATTAGAAAGTATCCCTTGGGGGAGGAAAGTGGCGGAATGGACCCCGGAGATGCATAACATGATTAAGTGGTCACAGACCTTTCCAATGATATATAACATGAGGGTTGTGTGCAAAATTTAGAAAGTACCCTTTGGGGGGGGCAAAGTGGGGAGATGGACATCGGAGATGCTTAATATGATTAAGCAGTCACATACCTTTCCAACAATATATGACATGAGGGGTGTCAACAAAATTTAGAAAAGTGCCCCTATTAGGGGGGGGGATGGTGGGATGGACCCCGGAGATGCATAACATGAATACGCGGTCAAAGACTTTTCCAGTGATATATCACATGAGGGGTGCGTGCAAAATTTAGAAAGGTGTCCTACTTGGGGGGGGAGGGGGATGGAACCCAGAGATGCATAACATGAAAAAGAGGTCACAGGCGCTTCAACTTGCAACTTTTTTCTCGAAGGCATTTGACAATATTAAATTTTTTTTTTACCCAAGACAATTTAACAATATTCTTAATTTTTTTTGCGTAATTCGTCAAACGTTCATGGAAAAAATCATGAAATTCGCTAATCAATAGTTGATAAATTATAAAATTCAACAATCGATAGCAGTAAAATTGGTCAGTCGATAACGGTAAAATCACGAAATTCATCAAATGGTCGCCCGTAAAAAAATTGTCCTGCACAGTTATGTGATGATCAAAAGGGTTTTGAAGTATAGGACAAAATTAGCACTTTTTCTTGGCCATATTTGAATAAAAGGTCGCGCAATCTCTCCTACCGAAAGTGAAGAGTTTGCGCATCTGCTACTTAAGAGAGATGGCGCAATGTTTACATTAGTTTCCATACAAGGGGTGATTACGCAGCTTATTGGTAAATTTGCATAAAAAATGAAAAAATGTAAATGGACTAATTTTAAGTTAAACGTGTTATAAAGTAGCTTAATGTTATTTTGTAATCTTATCTGGACTTGCTTATTCTGATTCTTTAATTTTTTTCTATTAATTAAAATTTTGAATCGTTTTTAAAATTATTTCCTTTTTCTGATTCTTTAGTCATTAGGTTGAAATATTTACTCCCAATACAAAAATATTTTTCTAAAAAACCTTACAACAATGTCATTTAAGTGTAATTATTATTGTTGACAATTTAATTGTAGTTATTATTAGTAACAATCTCTCCTACCCATGTACGAAATCACACCAACCCTGTAAGGACAGATTGCGCAAAATAACTTTCTTGGTTTTATCACAACTGTTCTATTAAATTGCAACATAACAACAAAATAGCAATGGAAATGCATAAAAAACAAATGAAGTAAAAATTATTCATAGATAGTTTAGCAAACAATTAATATTTAGATTTTTTATTGTTATTCTTTTGAATTGTGCGCAGACTCTCCTAGCTTTACCTTACTGTATAATGCCTTCACACGAATTTAGTTGAAATCCAACATATGCTTTTTATCTGCAGGTCTGTATACCTAGAATGACCGTGCATAAAATGTAAGTAAAAAAGCTTGGAACTATATATATATATATTTAATTATTTTTCAGTTTTAATATCATATTAATCTGTAGGAAAATTATTAGGAAATTCTCATTGCTGTTATGTATTCAATTTATTGTTATACATATGTATATTATTTGAAACATTTTCTTATTTTATATTTCCTACGAGCTTTCAAATTTTATAGTATCTATTCTGAAATTAGAAATTTAAATTTTCTTTGATGGTATCTGATCATTACATTTCATATTATGTAATATTGTAGAATCTAAATTTGATTGTTCATTAATTAAAATTCATTGGACTCACTTCCTCAGTGTAAATAAAATTAAACCCTATTGTATACCCCCAAAGACATGAAATTGAATCTAAAACCCAAATGAAAAACAGCAACACACCGAAAAAATCATCACGCATGAGCCACCAATCAGACTAAGCCGGAAGTAATTCACTATGACACAGCAACTCAACCCAAAAAGGTGAGATGTAAGGGACACTTGAAAAATCATTGACCAGGGAGTTACGAAATTTATGAATATAAACTGCCTCAAAGAAGTCTAAATCTAATAGAGTGCTACATTTCTTAATAATAGTGGCTGAATCAAAGTTAAAATTATGTCCCTCATTCCAACAGTGACAAGCAATAGAGGATTTTTGTAATTCTTTTTTCTTAATATAACTTCTGTGTTCATTGAGTCTGAAACGGAGTTGTCGTTTAGTCTGTCCTATGTAGAACAAACCACATTGACATTGTATATTGTAAATGCCCCAAAAGTTTTTATGTGAGATTTTATCCTTTAACTTTGAAAAATTTAGTTTATTAACTGGCTTAAAAACAACCTTAAAATCATATTGTCTTAAAATATTAGCTATTTTATAGCTAATGCTATTGTAAAATGGCAAAATAATGAGGTTAGCTAATGCTTATTTATCGATGCTAGTATCGATTTTGGTTCCTGTTTTTATTATATAAGGGTACTTTCATTTTCAGAACCGGTTCCAACCGGTTCTGAAATTGAAATTGTCCGCTTATAAAAGAACTGCCACTAAAATTTAAAAAACTAAAAACTAAAAACGTTAGGGATCGACCTAAGCTATCCTATAAAAAAATCATTTAAAAATATAAAAATGCGAGCGAGAAATCTGCCAAGAACCTTCCGATAGACCTAACATTAGCTTGAGTGTTTCTTCCCGTGTCTAGTGTAGGCGCTTAACGATTGTCTATATTAGAAGTTATTTAGTCGATTTTCTTTGTTCCAAAGAATTTCATTTCATAGTGATAAAATAAAATAATCTAGTTTCATTTATTTATGTATGGTATTGCAAAAATATTTTATCATACCATTGTAACTTTTTCAGAAATTCTACGCTTATAATTTTCTACCGATTAATATCGTTTTCCTAGTTTCTTAGTTGTATCATTAATATTTCTGAAGGATTAATATACATTAACAAAGAAATTGCTTCCCGAGATTGCTCTTTTTACCTGCAAATAAAAACCTTTCATATAGTTCAGAATAAATAGTTTTATGTTTCAGAGATGGTTGTAATAAAGTTCTTTTTTTAACTAATAAATATTATGAAAGTGTTTTTGAAAGGAAATCTAAATTTATTTTGATATATCAATGCATAATTATAATTATCATTGCTTTGAAATATAAATTTATTTAGTGAATTTCGTTTGAAGCTATGAACAGAATTATTAATTTTTTACTGAAAATGGTAATGAATAATTTTTTACGCAAATGGTAACTACTTTCATTTATGGTATGTTTTAGGTAATCTAAAAATTTAAATTTTAAAATAATATATGGTTTAATTTTACATGAAACATGTTTCAAACTGGAAAATTTATTCAATGTACATTTATTAATTTTATATTGCTTTTGTAAATTAAAAAAAAAAAAAAAAAAAAAAAAAAAAAAAAAAAAAAAAAAAAAAACGTTTTATATATATAATTATAATAATCTTCGTCAAATAAATCTATAAACTTCCGTAAAACCGTAAGTACGGAAGTATACTCGGATGCTTGCAGGTATGCATTAATGGTTGAAACTTAAAATTTGTTTTTATGTCAGTTTTACGATAGAAATTTTCAGATTTTGTTTTTTCATATAAAGTTTATTTAAGAACGTGTTACGGCTCTTGAGGTAACTCCTCACATTGCACAGTGTACCAGATTGCATTCAAAGCAAGTATATTATTATGCAAAAACATGCCCGCGAGTAACGCTGACAGTTGCAACAATCGATCAATAAATTTTGATTTTACTGCAATTTTTGTAACTTTTAAATATCACAGTTTAATTTTTACATCGTGAAATAGTGAAAAAATATGTTATTTTCAATGCAATTTCTTTGGAAAACAATATATTAATTTACTGAATTTTTGGGGGTTTTGAAATAATAATCAAACATGTTTTAATCTTTTCCTGTCGCGTGTAGTCCAATTACGAAATATTAACTCGTTTGCACTTAAAACATTAGAAATAGGCCAGCATTTGTTTCTGCCTAATATTCCATAACGAATTAAAACTTCATTGAAAAATAAATAAGTAAAACACAAGTTTAAGAGATATGTAATCGAATTAACATTGAAATATTCAGAATGAGAAACGTTGATGTAATTAGTAAAATCTTTGGCTATATACATCTGACATGTATTTATTACGAAATCAAGATTTTTAATAAATTCGAAACTTAATTTGAATACATTATTGATATTTATTAGTTGGCAATCTAAACAAATATGTCAAACGTAAAAAAAAAAAAAAAAAAAAAAAAAAAAAAATTAGAGTTTTCAATATGAGATGGTTTTGATACATGTTCTAGACATTATGTTCATATAACCAGGCAGCTTGGGTTGGATCCCCTAATTTTTAATAGTTATTTTAATTGTAAAATATCTTTTCGGTAATTTTTCGAATTTTTGAATTTCAATAATTTCGATTTATAATTTAATCTGGTGACAGTTTAAATTAAAGGAAAATATTTTTCGTTAGCCGAAATATTTAAATGATATCTAGTTACCTAATTTTGATTCAGTCATTTGAAAAAAATAGACAAAGTTTTCTTTGTTTATTGTTCCAATTAGTTCATTTATTCTTCACGTAGCAATGTCAAGTACTTCACAATTTGAAACTGTTCTCATTATACTGTAAAGAATGACATATATGTATATGTATATATAAATATCAACATGTTGAAATATATGTATTTATTTTTACGTCAATAAAAACAAAACAAATTCCAATTCCGAAGACACTATACAAATTTAATTAGCAAGCTAACATCAAAAAGGATTTCTCTTTGAATTTATTTTACTATAACATTCATCAGAAAAAATTGTTCTTTAATATCAATTGCGGAAAAAGTAACACAAGGAGCATCAGTAACTAGATGGTACGTCTGATATTACTATCAAGCAATTTGTTTTAAAGATACATTATTGTTTTGAGATAAAAGTGCGTGTGATATGATTGCTTGATGCCTCCTTAATAACAAAATCCAAATACTAAATAGAAAAAAACTGCAACTTGAAAATTTTATTTTTGTTAAATATTGTAGCTGAATCTCTGTGTATTGTTTGAAACTTTTTAAGATTGTAATTAGTATTATTCTACATATAGTAAAGTTTTGAACATAATTTGAAAACAAATAAACATAACAAGATGAAATTTAGTAGAATTGTGCTTTGAACAGTTATTTATCAAATTTTACTTAATTTTAATCATCAAGAATGATATTCAAATAAAAAATAGCATTTTTTGCAAAAGTCCACTGTTTGATTAAAAAATAAATAAATGGCAGTTTTTTGTGCAAAAAAAAAAATAACAAACGGAATATAAGGCATGTGTCTGACTCTACTTGTAAAGCATTTGCGGCATCGACTTTCCATTCTGTGAATTAAGTTATCGGATACTGGAACGGGAAATAACGCCCATATACGTAGCAACGCTTGTTTCAGCTCATTTAATGACTTCGGAGGAGGACTTAGGGCGTCTAAATTGTTTGATGACATAGTCCCAAATATTCTCTATCGGATTAAGATACGAACATTGAGCTGACAAATCCATTCGCTCCAAACATTGATCCCCAAGATATTTATCAACAACTTTAGCTTAATGCGATCGGGCATTTTCATACATTAAGATTAATTCATCCCCAATAGCACCAGCATACGGTGTGACAAACGGGACAAGGATCCCGTCCCGATATACGTATCAGGGCACTCAGAGTTCTTAAATGGCACACAAGAAGGATACTGTGTTTCAAGTTCAAACCATGTTTCCATCTTCTCTGTACACTTTTAGCAATGTTACATGGGTAGAATATAATGCCTTGTTCTCTCCATAATAGCATACAAACTGAAACATTCCCCAAAGCAAACCCGGACTCGTTTGTAAACAATTTGGAAACCCATTGTTGTCTGTTACAGGTAACGTGCTCTTTTGGCCAAGATAAACGGGCACTTCTGTGTTGTCGATTAAGAGGGACACATAAAACGGGTCGACTTCAATAAAGTCCTTAATTGCGAAGACATCGGTGTACCGTAGTAGCAAATATTATCATCCCTGCTGCGTTACGATGATCTGAAATGAGCTGAACCACAGCAGTTTTCCTCCTTCTTCGGCCCTAAAGAGCTAGATATAAAGCGATCTTGTGCACGGGTTATACCTATGAGGGGTTTGGAATAAGACTTCTTGATACTGAATTTTCGGATTCAAATTTATTCCAGAGTCTTTGGGCCAAATTACAAGACACATTAAGACGTCTAGCAGCAGAGCTTGTGATAATTCCATTTCCATCCATCCGATTGCCTGCCAGCTTAACGAATCAGATAAACGACATCTCCTAGGTATGGATAACACTTTTTTAGCACTAATAATTAAAGATAAAAAAGCATAAGAATAATTCACCTAAATTCCCTAAGTGGGATGCCTCGGTTTCTCTCGATTGCCATATAACTGCCACATTCTTAAAACAAATTTGATGGGCTTAATTGTTTAATAAGGTTTTATTGATATTACTTATGCTCATTCATATAAATCGTAAGTTTTACCTTTATTTTCATTCTGTTAATAGTGGACCTAAAAAAACCAGCAGTACCTTAACTTTTGGAGGTCAGTGTATTTAAGTATTTGATATTGCAAGTAATAATATGTATGGGGGCGTTTTAATTCGACTTCTGATGCTAAAACGTAAAGCGTGATTGATTGAATGTTTGCGTATATTGGAAAATATTTATATAATATAATCACCGTGATAACTAACACTAGAACAGCTAAAAATTTCTCTCAAATTTTATAAAATTAATTTACATTAGAATTTTTGTTTAAAAATATTTATCTTAAGTCTTTAAATAAATTCTTTATGATATGTATAAGTATTTGTGTTGTCTCATGTGGCGGTTTCCGGTTAGAATCTATATGTATTTATTAAGTACCCGTCAAAATGCCGATGTGTAAAGCTTATACCTTCGTCAAAAGCGCTTCTCACCTGTATCTTCAGCCACATTTTCAAATCTCGAAACTCCTACATTTGCACAAAAATGCTCTTCACCCAGCTGCATCTCTCTGAAAATATGAAAGTCACTGTAAATATTGTGATAAACCCCCATTTGAATTTTAAAAGTAAATGGTGGGTATGGTCATTATGTTAAAGTCACTCATACAATACTGGGCATGGTCTAGTTTGTTAAACCGACTGTGGACGCTGCGATAGAACTCCACCCAATATGACCGAGATATGGCCAGAGCAGTTGCGGTTCCCCAGCATCATCAGAGCATCATCACTCACAGAGGACGAGTGGCAGCTCACAGGAGTAAACCTTCGGCGCATAGGGCTAGGCATGAGACCCCACATGAGAATTACTTCATCGCCAGGTTGGAGCATGGAAAGCCTACTGAGGTTATCACTAGCTCCTTACCGGTGGACAAAACAACACAAAAACATAAAATAATAGTAAAATAAACGAAAAGGTAAAATTAGTAAACTAATAAAATAATAGAATAATTAGTCCCCTACACGCAACACACCCCAGGTTGACTAGAAATGAAGCGTCCGGCTGTGGAGTTTAAGGAGAAGGACCTGATACTGCCTGTGCTCCACTGGCGCATCCACTCCAGAAACCGCTACCTACATCCGGTATCTTAACCACATCGCCAGCACACGGGTGGCCTCCCGAAGGAGTGAATAGCATTAGCACAATGCTAAGTCTGGAAACGGAATCCCCGGTACTTGAACCCGATGGCCTCGCGAAGAAGCCACAGGACCAACGCAACCATGATCCCGGAAGTGGAGCTCCATCGGTACTTGCATCCAGCTGGGACCCAGCTTAAGCAACACTCCAAGTCGATGCCGCAACGGCGTCCTCGGTTGAGCTCCTGGTCATCCTCCTGTGCATAAACCAGATTGATGCGGGACCACTCAAAGATGCCCGTGGTCAACTGGTGGGTAAACCGGTGAGATATAGTCATAGAGCATGTTAACCCTCGAAAACATAATGCATCTCCTTTGTTTTGTATCGCCCCTCATAATCTTTGCAGTGTCCAAAAGTATACATTTACATACTTTATCGTCGTTTTGTGATTTAAGCTTGCTGGGAAATGGGATCAGACATGGCAGCTTAATATTAGCTTAAGTATAACTGATGTTTTGGAATTATAGTGGTAAGGGGACAAAAAACGTAGCGGATTCAAAGAACAGGCTCAATCATGCTGTGCTGAACTCTTACGATCTTTTGTTCCCTTTAGTGGTACTTTCGAAAGTTGAAAAAGGATAACCCTCCATAGTTGACGCTGGTTCGTCTAGAAATGAGTGAATCAACTTTCCGGAGCTGGTCTTGCTCTCGATCTTACTTTTTCGGCTGGTTGTCAGAGTTAAAGGAGTGAAATTAGTAATTTAGTATTTGATAGCGATAGGAGAAGGTTACACGATAACACTGTGTTTTATTTTAATAATTTATATTTTTTAAATCTTTTTAGCAATTGCAGTGATCAATATAAAATGTTGAATAAAACAATAAATATATAAATATTTAATCAAAGAAGAAACTTTTACTTTTACTTTTTTGTTAAACTCTTATCAACCCTAGTGTCATCTTTCTAATAATCATTTGAAAAATTTACGTTTTATGTTACATTTTGAAGACGTAATTTATGAAGTAACTGAAAGCAAATGCTGCATGTTTAAAACAAATATTTAAACCGTAAACGTATGAATGTGAAATGGGAAGGATTTCTTTATATTATGATATAATTTCATTCGAATACATAGAGAGAGTGAAATGGAATTGATCTATCAAACAGAAATAAAATATTTAACACATGTTGTTTTCTCGTCGAACGCATGCTGCGTTAATTATGTTTGTTCAAATGATGAGATTTTCGAAATATTGGAAAACTGATCTCTTATTATACTCCCATGTATAACAAAAATATTCATTGCTCTTTGTATTATATTGATCAAAGCTTCTACCCAGGTTTAGAACAGAGGCAAGAAGAGAAAAAACAAAAATAGTCTAACATTAAAATTGACTTAAATTAAATGTTCTGATTAGAGTCAACGGGATTTTACACAAGAAGTTATGTTTGTTATAGAGAATACATCCGGTTACGTTTGTTTTATTTTCATTATTGATTATATAAATTTTAAGGACATAACAATTTTATAAATTTAAAGGAATGTTATTTGAATCTAATTCATTACAAAATATTAGTGTGTACTGCATTTGTTCAATGCCTGCATGTCAATCGTTCTTTTTTATTTATTTTTTTTATGTAAAATTACTAATAAGCATACTCAACTATGATTTGTAACAAAAAAAATTGTTTCATTATTATACCGCTTGATTTTTATTGTTTTTATACACATAAAGGATACTTATACCTAAAGTTTTCTTTGATATACGTTGAAAAAAAACTCGCTTTTCTAAGGTAACCTATATAAAAGTCTCTATATACTTACATATTTGGTAGTTCATGAAACAAAAAAAAGATATTAATGTCTGATACAGAAGAATAACATTTGCGAATTGTGGATTAACCATATTGCTTACACAATGTGGATACATGTTTATTCCTTTACTTGTGTAAACGGTATTTGGTTTTGACAGATAACATTAAATTTATAGAATATAAATCGAAATCTTAAATTTCTTTTAAATTGAATTCTTTTACTTTTTAATCTCATTCTACACTGAAACACTGTAGCAAATAGTGAGACAAAAATTATTGAAAAGCACTAAAATATTTACATTCAGAAACAACTCATAAGATCAAAACACTTTCAAATGTTTATATTTTCTAAATATGCTGCTATTAGTTTTAAGCTATGTAAACTAAAACGAAAATTGATATCATAAAAGGTTCTATTTTGCTAACAATGTAACACTTGCCGTTTTAATGATACTGAGGAACAAATAACAAAGAGAAAAATTGATCCTTGTTCAGTGCAATGTTTATTTAAAGCATTTTGCAACAGAGGATGTATTTAATACATAAAAGAATTTTTTCCTCGTTACATCTGAGTATCTTGAAGCATCCGTCTTCTTTTTAGTTTTTTCCTGTCATGTT
The DNA here is from genome assembly GCA_963931845.1 of Maratus michaelseni. Taxonomy (NCBI): domain Eukaryota; kingdom Metazoa; phylum Arthropoda; class Arachnida; order Araneae; family Salticidae; genus Maratus; species Maratus michaelseni. Next base: position 310,611,924 of record OZ007592.1, read on the forward strand.
TTTTTTTTCTTTTTTTTTTTTTTTTTGTAAAAGCACATTACATGATTTTAACATGTTTGATATTTTTAATACATGTTATAAACAGTTATTTTTATTCTTAAGCCGTTGAATATTCAGGATATTTTAATTGTGTTATAACATTGTTTCATAAGTGTTTATATTTTCAAAAGATTCTCGTAAGAAATTTTTATATGTGTAAACAGAGTCTCTTGTAAGTCCATTCACATTTTATAAATTCATAAAAGTTAACAAATTGTCGTATCGAAGTGCAGTAAGATCATAAGGCTCATGCATTATAAGATTTGTCAGAAATTTGAATTCTTGTTGCCGAAAAAAGAGCATTGTTAAACGTGACCCATAAGTTAGTTCTCATTTTAAATTTTCGTAAAAATGTTATAATTATTAATATCGGACTGCAGTTTATGCTACCAGACTTATCAAACAGTCGTCACCTTTGCCACAAAAGAGTAGGTCAAAGAAAAGTATTTTCTTTCCTTCGGTCACAAACAATCGGACACATTGGCATGTGTTATGTTGAAAGTAATATTTCGATACGAATATTTGTTATTTTTTATGAATTTTTGAAATGTGAATAACCTTTCAAATGTCCTTTAAATCCCTTATTGAAATTGGAATTAATAAAAACAGCAATGTATTCTGAATTGTCGAGTTTTATTTCAGTATTATGCCAAATGAATTTTTATTTCTTTTCTTTCGGTATTTTGGATGTTTTTGCATTAGCTTCTGACAAATAACTGGGTAAATGTTTTTTGTTCGTTATAGTCCCGTCATGATTTTATAAATTTACTGTGGTGTTTAGCAAAGAATTTTACACTTATGTTATCCGACTCCACTTTATTGCGGTATTTTGTTTAAGGTGACCAGAAAGGTTTTAAATAACGACAAAGAGTATTTACTATTACCATCATTTGTACAATGTTTGAACCTTTAAGTCCACGCTAACTTCTGAAAGTTTCACGGATAAACCTGCTTCGTTTTTTTATTTAAGAAAAGAAATTAAATTCTCCACGACCTATATCCGAAAAAAAATATATATATTACAGAAAATATGATACTTTTTTGTGGATTATAAATTTATTAATGTATATTGATTTTTCAATTTTTTTAACCAATTTTTGTTTTTTTTCTAGGTACAATCGAGAGACTATGTAATGCACAGTATAAAAATGGAAATAATTTAAAAACAGGAACTTGGATATCAAAATTGTGGCAACATATGTTTGGCAAGAATAATATTATTAAATATTTTGTCATTGTTTTTTACAATTTAACAAGTATGCTTTATTTCTGTAAAATATAAATAAATAAATGCAAAAAAAAGTAATAATTTAAATTAATTACAGGCTTATTAATCCACTATCAAACGTTAGTCAATTTCGTTATTTCAAACCTCACTGGCACTCTTAAATTTCTATTTTACTTACCTCTTGTTGGAAATTAAAATATTAATTTTTTTTCATATCTTGAGAAACCGTATCTTAAAAAAATAATTGTTATATATTATATATGTATATTATCCAATGGAAGCGAAACATTGAAGCAAAGGAACACCTTTACACTGTTAAAAATTTGCAGCAAACTGTCCAGTCATTTGACCGTTTTTATAGAAAATGGTTACAGAACCGTAATTTAACTCTATTGTGACCATATTATTGCCCATATTATGGTCAGAACAGAGTTAAATTAAGGTTCTGTAAAAACGGTCAAATGACTGGACAGTTTGCTGCAATTTTTTAACAGTGTAAATTAGGAACTGGTTAGCGGGCAATTTTTATTAGCCGGACCTAATATGAATGCATAAAAAGTTTGAAATTTTCTAGCGATGAATTTTTTCTAGCGCTGTTTTCAGGAATCTAAAATTATTGACAATTTTTAAATGTGTTGATATTATAATTTCAATTTTCACACGATTAACATCACGAAATGTAGATTTTCACACTTTCTTCTAGTTTTCTTAAGATGGTTCTTAAATGACCTGCTCTACAACGTGAAAATTTCTGACTCATTGTTAAACGCAAAGGCCTAAAATTGGCATGTCTGACTATTGAAACAATTTGGAATTGAAATAAGTTATATATATATATATATATATATATATATATGTAATAATAAAAAATTTTCGCCATTTTTCCTTAGTTAATTTATTCCGAATTCTTACAATTCTAAATTTTTCCCTGTTTTATTCTAATTTACTACTCTATATTCATTAATCCTTATTCTTAAATTAGCTCTATCGTTAACTCTGTTAAATTCCCTTTTATTTAATTCTAAATTGTCCAAATTTACTTAAATATAAATCTTTTAGTTATTCTTAATTTCTATCATGATCCCCGTTCATTTCTGGGTTTTAGAATGTTTTTTGAGAGCCATTTTCATTTTTATTCCGAATTTTTTTTCCCGCTCTATGTCACTTTACTACAAAATTCATCTACTACCTCTCTGTCCGAACTCTTTACTAATTATCTTTCATTGGTCGTGACGTAGCATGACGCGTCTTCTTTAATTCTTCATTGGTTCAGTACGCGTTCTACGTCATAATTTGTGTTATAGCGCTAGGTAACATAAAGCAGCTACCTGCGGTGCTCCCGCAGAAATCAGTCGAATTTTCACTTGTCAACAACTCCCTGGCTGCTCGTTTGACTAAAAAATGTTCTAATACTTACCCTCCATACCTGGATGACGTAGCGATGTACGGCTAATATTGTTAGGTGGAAACTGCCCAAGAGAAATACTTAATAAAGGATTGAATTTGAAAGACCTTTTTCGTTTGATTCATGGAGAAACGCCTCTGGTTATTTCATTCTACTGCCGCTGCGGCCGCGTCGAGACTGCAACTAAAATATTAGGCAATTGACGACTGCTTCTAATTATTTACATCATCAATAACCACCACAGTTCTTAATTTCATTGTGCGACCATGTGTGCTCCTGCCTCTAATATCAACTTTACTCCCAATATAACATATAACGATATATATTCGTAATATAACATATAACGATATATATTCGTTATATAACATATAACGATATATATTCGTAATATAATATATATATACACTCAGAAAAAGAAATTGATTAAAACTAAAAAACAAATTTGTTGAGTACATTTTGGTTGTTTTAGCAAAATTCAAGTAAAATTGAACCATTTTACTTCAATTAACAAAACATTTTTTGCTGGCGATACAAACATTTTTTTGGAATTGAAAAAAAATGGTTTTCAACAACAAAAAAAAAATTGTTGATTCAAACAAAATTTCCATTGACCTATATTTAAACAAATTTTTGTTTACGACTGCTTCGTAACGACTGCGAACTTACTTTGCTGCGACTGCGACTTTGCTTACGACTGCGAACTTACTTTGCTGCGACTGCGACTTTGCTTACGACTGCGAACTTACTTTGCTGCGACTGCGACTTTGCTTACGACTGCGAACGTAAACAAATTTTTGTTTAAATATAGGTCAATAAAAATTTTGTTTGAATCAACATTTTTTTTTTTTTTTTTTTTTTTTTTGCAATTCCAAAAAAACAAATTGTATAATCAGCAAAAATGTTTTGTTAATTGAAGTAAAATGGTTCAATTTTACTTGAATTTTGCTAAAACAACCAAAATGTACTCAAAAACATGTTTTGTAGTTTTAATCTGTTTCTTTTTCTGAGTGTATAAATTTCTTATAGAATTATAATCAATTTGAGCCACGTAACAAGACAATTTACCCCTTTCTCCCTCTGAAGCATTGGGTTGAAAACGTTGACTATGACAGTATTTTCTGAAAGATCTTTGTCCTTACCAAAAAAAAGGAAAATGTGTTCCGATTACATAGTTTCTGAATAACAACATCAGCCCATTTCCTGCCTTTCCAAACACAAATAAATTAAAAATTTTGTCTGAAAGAATCTCTTTTGGCTTTGAGAACAGCCTTAAATTGTGTGTGAAATTATAAAAACAAAGGATTAATCATTTCTTTGAATATCTCTTCCTGTATCAAACAATCATTTCAACTTTTGCTGAAACATTTCCAAAAAGAAAACAAAAAACAAGAAAGTGTTCTTATCTTGTTATGAACTGATTTGTCTTTTATATCACTAAAGGTAATCTAATGAAAATAATAGGACCTAACACGTTTTCAATTGCATTAAAATCTATGAGTGAAAAAAAAAAAAAAAACTTGTTAAAAGAAACATCAAAAATTTAATTTTCCTTTTGGGTATCTGAGAATGAAGTTTTACGTAAATTTCTTTTTTTGAAATAGATATAAGTTAACATTGAAACAGATATGAGATAACTTGGCTAAAAACGCCGCTAAAATATCGAATGAAATTTGTGATAAAAATATTGATTCAAAATTCTTTTTATTTCCATTATAAAAATACAAGAGATAAGTTTAATTTGTTTTTTATTTTTATTTAATGTTATTTTTGTTAAACGTTTTGAAATAAAATTTGAAAAACGTTTTTCTTAGGACTTTTCTGATTTAGAACTGAATATTTTCTTTGCATTCAAAAATAATTTCAGAATACGAAAAAATAAACATTTTACATTTAAAGTGCTTTTATTAATTTTATATGAGAAAAATAGTTTCTTTCTTCAAGCTATTATTAAATTGTAATTCAGTCTTTAGACATTCTTCACATATTGGTTTAGAAAATTTATCAGATGCAAATTGTTCCTGAATTTCCATGAACAAAATACAATATTTGTTTTCATAATACATAATTTCAACTTTGAGCAAAATAATAATAATAATAAATAAATAAAACTTTAAAAAACGAGTCGTTCACAGTCATGTTCTAAATATAAATTCTATTTCACCTGCTATTATTATTATTATTATTATTATTATTATTATTATTATTATTATTATTATTAGTAATAGTAGTATTTAGAGTATCGCCATTATGACACATTGAAAGTAATTATTTATCCCAATATTTAAGAATTCATTTTAGATATAGCCCAGTATACAGAAAAATGGAAACAGAAAATTATAGTATTTGTATCATCAATTAGTTTGCAAATTTTAAAGTTCATTTTCTTTGTTCACGTGTTCAGATATTCTATGTTAGTGCAGCAATAATTTATCTTTATATATGAAACTACACCCTCGGATCGTTGTACAGTCGCGACTCATTTTTAAACAAATTCGCCGTTGACATGAGTATGCAATATGTACTCTAAACAATATATAGAGATAGAAACATCTTAAATTCATTAAACTTTCCTTTAAACTTATTGTATATTTTAGAGTTATATATAATTACATTTTCAACAGAGCTGAAATTACACTGAAAATTAAAAAACACAAAGAAGGTGAATTATCACTTTACTACACACCGTACAACCAGCAGAGTGAAAATATTTTCAGCCTCGGGATCGAACCCGGAACCTTTGTAATGCCAAAGTGCGCTAGACACATAAATGACATTTCAAAATAGAGTAATCTCAAATGTAATTCTTATTACAGTATATGTTCAGGAGACAATAAAAATCATACATTTGTTTTATAAATGTAACTAATTTCAAGCAGTGAATATTAGTACTTTAAACTTTGTATGTGAATGAACTAAAGATGCAAAAAACTTTGTAATACCAAACGGCGTACTGGATTCGATCCCCGGTCTGGATATTTTTTCAGTCTGTTGGTTGTACGCTGTGTAGTAAAGTCACATCCTTTGTATGCAAATTGACAAATTTCGTCCATATATTGTAATTTAATTGTTTTTATCTTGCTTGAATCATTCTATTAAGGTATTATCAACATACAACAAGATGTTTTTCATTTGTATTAATAGTTTAACACCAGCCGTTCTAGTTTTGGAGTAGTTTTGGAAATTGACTATTTTAAAATTCCTTTTAAAAAATCGTTAGTTTAACTTCTGTCATCATTATTTTTTTTTCATCTACCTATATTTGAGACATTTTAGCTACATATATCATTGAGATGTATAAAAATGTTACGTATCAAGTTAAGATGACAAATATAGCGGATTTTGAAAACTATTATTTGAATATTAATAATTAAAGTAATATTCGCTTTATTTAATCACAGATTTTATAGAATTGCCTAAGGAAGGATTACTTTATGGAAGTATTGATATTCAAATTCCGTAATACTTGGCACCTATGATTCAAACATTGATACTATGCCCAATTTTATTTAAAACAGACATATTTTATCTCGAATTACATAATACATAGACAATCTGCATTGTTAGAAGCCACCCATTGTGTAAAGTTCTGCGATATAAATTACAACTTTTCCCTATTTTAAATAAATTTGTTTTCTATTTTACGTTACGTATATATCATGTCACCGCAATGATATATACTTTTGACTCGTTGTAGCAGGCACGCTATAAATGATCCACTGAGATTGTAGGTTGATAACAACTCGAGTCAACTGATCGAATTCAAAATTATACTTTGCATGGCTAATAAGTAAAAAAAAAAAAGACGGCCATATTAAACGTAGTTTGAAATTGCCTAATAAAGAATGCATACTTTGTGTTCGCAACAAAGATCCATCCCAACCCAATTAATCGTTTTTTCTTTAGCATTGATGGGACATAACATATCTTCAGTTAAGGTAAAGCTAGGAGAGTCTGCGCACAATTCAAAAGAATAAAAATAAAAAATCTAAATATTAATTTTTTGCTAAACTATCCATGAATAAAATTTACTTCATTTGTTTTTTATGCGTTTCCATTGCTATTTTGTTGTTATGTTGCTATTTAATAGAACAGTTGTAATAAAACCAAGAAAGATATTTTGCGCAATCTGTCCTTACAAGGTTGATGTGATTGCGCACATGGGTAGGAGAGATTGTTACTAATAATAACTACAATTAAATTGTTAACAATAATAATTACAATTAAATGACATTGTTGTAAGGTTTTTGTAAACAAATATTATTGTATTAGTACTGAATATTTCAACCTAATGATTAAAGAATCAGAAAAAGAAAATAATTTTAAAAACGATTAAAAAAATTTAATTAAAAGATAAACATTAAAGAATCAGAAAATGCAAATCCAAATAAGTTTACAAAATAACATTAAGTTACTTGATAACACGTTTAACTTAAAATTAGTCCATTTTCATTTTTCATTTTTTATGCAAATTCACCAATAAGCTGAGTAGTCTCTCCTAGCATGGAAACTAATGGGAACAAAGCGCCATCTCTCCTAAGTAGCAGATGCGCAAACTCTCAATTTCGGAAGGAGAGATTGCGCGGCCTTTTATTTAAACATGGCCGCTACTACGAACCGTTGATGTTCACATTGTTAGTCTAGATTAGTAGCTTATGAGAAATCGTTTAAGTTAAAAATATTTTGTACTACTGACATTTTATAGAAATTCTGATGAATAGCTATGAAAATTCAAGCACTTACTTTGGGAAAACAAAACAAAATAGAAATGCTTTATCTTAGACGCTCAAAACAATCAACGTACACTTTCAAGTAGACACTCCACTACACTGTAAAAAATGACCAATGTTTCTTATTTTATGAAAATATGCTATAACCACGAACGAAAATATAATATAATCTTCTGAGTTATCCGAAATTTCAAATAGCATGTTACATTGTCTTTTGAATCCCCAGAAACGAATACATTTTCAAAATTTAAAGAATAATTTATAAAAACAAATTATTTTTAGCTGCCCGTATTTTTCAGAAACGTTTCCGAAGGGTTTTTATAGTGTATTAATTAGTGTCCTCAGCCTGAAATACCTGTTTTTCGAATGCTATTCATTCTCAAGTACACGTTTTCAGCCGCATAAGTTAATTTATACATGAAAGAGTAAAGCAATAATCTTAATTTTAATGTTATTTTTAACTCTGTTAATTTTGCATGTTTGTCTGTTAAACATTTTTTTGAGCATGAAAATGTTTACTTCAGAATTGATAGCATTCGAAAAACAGGTATTCCAGGCTGAGGACACTAATTATTACACTATAAAAACCCTTCGGAAACGTTTCTTAAAAATTCGGGCAGCTAAAAATAATTTGTTTTTATAAATTATTCTTTAAATTTTGAAAATGTATTAGTTTCTGGGGATTCAAAAGACAATGTAACATGCTATTTGAAATTTCGGATAACTCAGAAGATTATATTATATTTTCGTTCGTGGTTATAGCATATTTTCATAAAATAAGAAACATTGGTCATTTTTTACAGTGTACTGCTGCTGTACAACTACCTGGAGTCGCTGCGCGCTCACTCTACTCCTTCCCCCCGAACCTCTATGTGCGCAATCTCTCCGACAGAGCCATCTCTCCTGGCTTTACCTTATTTCGATTCTGATAACAATCTGCAAATCATATTTCGAGTCTTGATTTAGTGTTTCTCGAATGTTGTCTGTTAAAAACGTTTATAAAAAAAAAAAAAAAAAAAAACATTTTAAATGACGCTTTCTTTGAAATCAATGATAAGTAAAAGCTTTAAATACCGTATGCGACTGCACCGCGGAATTTCTCCACATTTCGAATGTGATAGTTATTTAGAGATCAAAGCAGACAATTGAATGGGTTATTTGCATTGAAAAAGTGTTTACTAAATACAGATTTCCGATATTTGATAGTTTCTTTTATGGTTACATTTATTTTTGTTTATTATTATAGTCGCGTTTAAGATTTCTGAATTTTTTCAATACAGTTAACTGTTCGTGATATTATTGAACACAGAAGTGTGAGAAATTTAATTCCATCCAGCTTCGTATAAGTCTATAATACTAGATATCTTTTCATTTCTTTTCATTTATTTTTTTACTAAAATGTATGAAACCAAATGATTTATCATTAAAATAAATTCAAATGGGTTCTTTAAATAGACAAACAATTCAAAATAATTTTTGAATTTAAAGTAGGATTTTTTTATCTGAAATTTGTTGAAGAACTGTTCCCCTATGCTATATACTCGTCCAAAAGGAAAAGAAAAAGGGTGGGGGCATCACAAAAGTTTTAATATATTTTATTCATATGATTAATTTTATTCATTCATCTTAATATTTTCTATGTATATGAAAAATTATATATTTTCGAAAAATATGGAATGCAACCTATGTTTTTTTAAAAGAAAAATATTTCTAAAAGTTTTACAAATACGAATCTGATATTAAGACGCTTTTTAGATTTTCTTAAAAATCTACTCGCATTAACCTGTGTTGTTACGATTACAAATAAATTTAACATTAGAAGTATCAAATATTTATTTTAGTTTAATCTTTCACATTTCCTAAAAACCTTGGCCGAATGAATTCCCATTTTTTATCCTAAAAAAATTCCCCTTATTGAAAAATCCAAATATAATGTAAAAATGAGGTGTTCATATTGAAAATTTCCGATGCCGACTATAAATATTAATAAAACATATAAAAATATAAAATATTATTTGCAAGATGAAACAAATTGTCTAAAAATATAACTTTAATGAACGTAAATAATATTTATTGATGTCGAAAAAATCAGATTATTTCATTAAAAAATCCTATCAAGCAGGATTTATTGCAACACGACAAATATATGAATATTTTCAAATATTTTCAAATTATTATTTTCGAAAAATGATTCAAATTCGTCATCTAGCTTTTTAGCAAAAATTCTTTTGCTAGAAAAATATTTCACATAGATAACTTTTTCAGTTTTGAACACATGGCATATTATATTTCAAGCCATTGTAATTTTAATTTTACGAATATAAATATTTTTTTAAATCTTCAACTGATTCTTCCGTATTGTCATCATATATATATATATATATGGAATATCCTTCCATGAGTCATGTTTACATTACATATTTGTAAAATTTCGACTGAGTAAGTGTTTTTTGTTTCAAGTTGTAAAATTAAATAATAAGTCACCATAACATATATTAATTGCATTAGTATAGAAATAAACGTTTTAAATGTGAAGTTATAAATTAATAAATTTACTTGTTGCACCATTTGTGAGATGCAAATTTATCAAATCCGCGAAAAGACCATTGAAAATCAGAGAAACCAGTTTTAATCCCAAGGTAAAAGTTTAGTTTTAATTGAGGAATAACAATGACTTTCAGACAGTTTCAGAGTGATATTTTAGAACGGTTTAAAAAAATCGCTTTTTATGTAAAATATGCGCGTAAGCTCAATATATACTGTTAAACATTTTGATACTGAAGCATTATAAAATTGGCGATCGTAATATCAATGAAGAACCAATAAACGCAAATAATATGTGTATGAAATGCTCCATGCGTAGAAATGTTCGTTTCGATTGTCCTGATTTAAAAATATTAAAATAATATCAAAAGTTATATTATACACTTATGTTACTGATTAAACGTAGATTTAAAACAACTTCTATATTTTTAACTTCGCATATTTCGTACCTTCATCTTAAAGTTATAAACTTGGCTAGAATTCAAGTTTTTGCTTAATTAATGAAACTTTGTACGGGTAAGCTAGAACTCGAAGAATGTCAAAAATAGAGCCAATTCTGTGAAAGGAAATACCATTATTAATCTCAAAGGGAATAATAATCGCAGAACGTTGAAAAGAAATAATCTTGTTGAGGTGGTAATTGCTACAATAAATCATCTAGCTATTTCAGAGTGATGATGTTTTAACTTAAATGAATATTATAACGAAAATTGAATTGATAAAATAAATTTATCTCAATTTAATCATTTTTTTTTAATTTTGAAGTATTTAATTAATATTTTTTCGGAAGAAAAGAGAAATTTGAGTGTTTCTTTTAGGAGTTATATGAAAATATGCCAAAAAATAAATAAAATAATTATAGTTGATAAAATCAACTTATAAAAATTCATATGTGAAAGTTATTTTATTCATTGTAACTTTTTTAATGAATTTCCTTTTAAATGATAATGTTCTTTGAAGTTTAATTAGTTCTGGTAGGTTGTATGTGGCTGTATCTTATTTAATGACACAAGGTCCTTTTAGGGACATGCTTTATAAAAATAACAATTAAAGCAAAGAACCAAATTATTTTTAAAAATTCATCCTAAAATCTTATCATTAAAAAAAAAGAATTAAGAATACAAAACAAATATTATCGAGAAATGTAAAGTGGTGATAAATGTAACTAAAACCATTTAATAAAATCATAATATTACATTTAAAAACATAATTTTTCACATTTTCACATCTGTACAATGTTGATAATTGGCCTCAAAACAAAATATACGAAATTTCAATTATGTAGTACACTGTTAAAAATTTGCAGCAAACTGTCCAGTCATTTGAACGCTTTTATAGAAAGCGGTTACAAAACAGTAATTTGACTCTATTCTGACCATATTATTGTCCATATTATGGTCAGAATAGAGTTAAATTACAGTTATGTAACCGTTTTCAATAAAAACGGTCAAATGACTGGACTGTTTGCTGCAAATTTAACAGTGCATAAACAGGTACATTTTAAATCATATTATAAAAAGAAACCAATATGAAATCACGTATGCTCAAATTCTTCAGAAACAGTTTTGTCCTTATTTTTATCAGCTCATGTAAGTGTCTGCTACCATAGCTATGCCTTCCATAGCTTCCATGCTGCATGGCGGAGCGTTTGGAATCATTAACATTATTAGCAAATGAGTTTCAGTTTGGAAAAAAAAAATATTCTCGATACATGTGTTCCAGATTAATTAACTGGGCTCAAACTGAACTCATTCCCCAGTCAATTGGACATTTTTAGCAATGTTCTGCTCCTGCAGTAACATTTCTGTAGTAATCTTTTTGCGAACTCATTTGCACAAATTACCACCTACTGATTTATATATGCATATGTACCTGACCAACTATCTACAGGGGAAAAGTTTCAGATGTCACGAAGCGGATGAAACTGTTCTTTTAATATTTCTGCCTCTAAAAAAGCCAATTTTTGTTCAATCTCATTTGCATTCAAGAACTCGTAACCCTTTGGCAGAGGTGTTTAGATGTCAGTTTGCGGTCTATTTTGAATTAACCTAAGTTGTTTACTACAACGGATGTTGTTTTTCATTCCTTACCCCTAAATTTACTACTATTTTCCGAACAACCTGATATTAAGAATCATTGTTCATTAAAAACTACAAACTAATATGAAATGTAATTAACACATTTGTGATTTTAATGTTCTCCTCTTTGTTCTGCTAAGAATATTTTATTCCGTAACAGATTAACAAAATGTTGCGTATGATTGAAAGTCAGTATTCATGATTACCTGAGGCAGTACGAAAACTGGAGGCACGAGAATTTATTCAACATGATGCTATTTTCAGAAGGTTAAATATAAAATATTTTTAATAACATAGAGAAAAATATTCAAGAAATTTGACAAAAATTGGGAAATGAAAATTGAGAATAATTCGGTCTGAATGAGATAAATAATTTCATAATTGGAGGATGAGTTGAGTTCCCAGCAGAAAAATATATACCAAAAATAAACAAAAAATTATATAAATAAGTTTAGCGCATTGTTCCTTTCGTTTTGTGATGGAAGTCTGTCTTGTGTTCCTATTTAAAATGCATTCATATTTGGGGATAGAAACATTTATTTTACACGGAATAAATGTTTCTATCCCCAAATATTAAAAAAATTATTTATAATCGTCATAAAAGAAAAAAATTCATTCCAACTCTTCTGAAAATCATCGTATAAAAATGTGACTAGTATCAATCTATTAGAATCAACGTTTTTTACTTAAGATATACTTAAAATTTGTTCGGAGGTCGTCTACATATAGAAATTGTACCAATCATTAACTATTTCAATTCTATCATTTAATTTTGATATAATATATATTTAATATATTAATATGTAGGTTATATATATACATACACATGTGTTAATAAATTCTGGTAAAATATACCAATTGGAAAGTCAGTATTTTCTAGTAGTTAAGTAAATATGGATGTTTACATTTTGAAGATCCTGTGTAATTTTCATTTTTAATTGTTGAAAAATAGATTCTAATGCTGGATTAACAAAATGTTGTATATTATTGAGTACATTTTTAAAAAGAACTTAAAAACTACTTATCGGAATAAGCAGCAATTTTGGATCATCAAATTTGAGTTTCTAGAAATGAATTTCTCTTAAAGATTCATAGGTTACAATTCATATTTTTCTTGAAAATTAATTTAAAAAATATATATTGTTTGGAAATCTGGAATAAAAAAAATTAAATTGATTTACTAAAATTTGCGATAGAAATTTTAAGAAATGGAAAATTGAGTTGCACTTTCAAGATTAAAATAGGCAACGAAATTTAAAGAAATTTGCAAATATATTGTATTTTATTTTTTCTTGCATTATATTGACCGAGATATAACAAAACCAGTAAAGTTTTATGGAGACAAATAATAATAAATTCTAATACAGAAACAATTTCCTTGAATTGAAAATGCAGGTAATAATGGATTTTTAAGATAATTCTATGTGAGGGAACTAAAGAAAATTTCAGGGTTGGAGAATTTAAAATGCTTTTTAAAGGTGTACTTTTTTAAAGCGTTTTATTACTTTTTCTTATCTATAAAAGCAATAGTTTGATTTTTCACTTTTAAAGATTTAATATTTTGGTTATATTAGTTAACTGGAAAATTAAACTCTTGTGCAGTCTGTTAATTTTATGACAAATGTTTATAGAAAATATCTTCAACAATTGAATATGACGAAAAAAATGAAAAAAAAAAATATATATCTTACGTCGCACGGGGTAATATCCTTTTAAAATTATATTTCAATTAAGTGCAGAATATAAATGATTTTTAAATTTTGTTTAAAAATCGTTAAAATTTGTGTGTTAATATTTTAAAAAGTGTTTAAATGGAAATAATTTTATAATCATAGAACACTATGAATTTTTTAAAAATTCGAATTTGAATTAATTTTATTAGCACATAATTATTAAAATATGATCCATCAAAACATATTCACAAATATTCTTCTCGTACACTGCATGGAATAGCTATTAAAAATTAACGCTTAAATGAGAATAATCAACTATCCAAGTATATATCCAGTATATTACTAGTTTTAAATAGTCATTTCAAAATCGTAAGTATTTGTGTATTAATACTTTTAAAAATTGTTTCTATAAATTGAAATGATTTTGTATTTATTAAACACCATGAAAATTCTTTTTGTTAATCTAATTAGAATTTATTTCACACACACACACATATATATATATATATATATATAATATATAGATACTCTTATGTAACACATAATTAATAAAGTTTTAGCCATAAAAATATGTTCACTGATATTATTTTCTTCTCTCATACTCTATGGAATACGAATTAAAACTTCACACATAAATGCGAAAAATCAACTCTCCAAACTGATTACGCAATAAATGAAAGAACACAGTTTTCTTCCTAAATTATTATAAGTGATTAGTGCAGACTTAAGTTTTTGAGTACTAAAAATAATTCAAACTTAAACAGTACCAGTGCTTATTTTGCGCCGGAGCTCAACGGAGCTCACTTCCTTATTCTCACTGAATATATATACACTGGCCAGAGCTCCCCTCAGCTTATAAATATTGCGCAATGGAGACTACAAGAATATCGTTGTATTATGTAATATATTGCGGGTTAATAATATTTTTAAAAAATCTTTGGCGAGTAAGATTTTCTGAAAATTCCTTTTTAATGTTGTTTACTATTTTTGCATTCGTTGGATTTTATTACATGTATACGCATAGTTGCCAACTATTCCTTTTTTGTGTTACCATGATTTCCAAATAGTAATATTGACCTTATTTTATCGCAATACTAAGCTATTAAATTACGTCCAGATTAGGTAAAGATTTCTATTCGAAAGTAGTCATAACAAAATAGTGGAAAGGTTAATAGCTATGTATATGCAATTAGATATATTTAATGTTTTTTATCTTTTGCTAAAGAAAAAAAGGCTTTAATTTATTTTCAAACAATGTATGCAATATAAATATGCGGATGGAGGGGACGGAGGAATACGATATGGTTGTTAGTACTGAAGAAAATTAGGGTTTCAGCACTTTGGTTTTGTTGGAAATTAAGACCTAAACAGTACTACTTCTGATATCTATGGTTGTTATTGTCCAGGACGCAGCGTCAAATCTTTTCAAACAGTTTTGGAGCCTATTGTTTTGATACATATGACAGATTAAATGATACAGATAACGAAACTGTCAGTCAAATGTCGCACCAGTGCGGGGTTGTTAACATAGTAATGTTGTACTGCCCCTTGTAATGTGAAATGAATGGTAATCTGATTTCTGATGATTGCTCTCGTGTCGAGGCAACAAAAGTAATCTTGTTCAGTTCACATTGTAGTGGGCTATGCGATGTTGCTGTGGCAACGCCCACACTCCCAATGGTTCGCCAGCTTGCTGGCAGTTTTGTTTTATGTATCTTCCGTTCTATCATATATATAAAAATTGATGCTAGAATTGTTTAGAATATAATGTTACGTCACTTTTTAGACGATTAAGAGTCCGTAAATCGTCTTATTGAATTTTTTTTATGCAAATAATTCTTTTAAAATCCTAAATAACACCCTGTACCTGGAACAGTCCGTGTCGATCTGTTGCTTCCTCTAGCATGGCAGGTATTGCTAATCGATCCAGTTGCAAACATTTGATTCTAAGATTTGAGCCTTTTGGGTTAGCGTACTGCATACGCAGTTCTTTGACGGCTTCTCCCCACCGCACCGTAAGTTAGATGCATATCTGCATTCTCATAAAAAGGTAAAAAAATCATATTATTTCTGCAAATTCATCTTGTCGAATGACGACCGGCTGTACTTATCAGAGAGCTTTCCTCGTGATCAGAAGTTGTGGATAGACAGCGCCATCTAAAACGCCATGCATTCTTTTGCACCCATACTTTCCTATGTGTGATTATCTTTTTTTGCTATTTTCTATCTCCTCACCAAATTTGAACATTCAATACTGATACACCCTGTATATATCTTAGAGTTTATTTATTAATACTCGAAGAATTTTTTCAATTGGAAGTATTTGAAACATTACTTCATATGATGGAGTGTACGTCTATTTGTCATCTAATTGGTCGGTCAATGGCTCACGAATCAGTCATCAAACACGAATTTTAGAGATTCTGAATGATTATGATGTTCTTTGGAGCTTATGCAAACGTTTAGTTTTAAAAGTTCATGATATACAGAATGGCGGTCATTTGTAAAAGGACAGCCAATTGACCAAAAAATGACTGAAGATTATTAAAGATTGTGATATTCTCTGCAGCTTATACCAAAATTGAATTTAAAATGTTCATTATTGACGAAATGGCGGTCACTTGATAAAATGCATGTTAATGTTTAGTTTTCGGTTTAGTGCAGTTAGTTATTAAAATATACAAACATAACAATAGTATGAGTTCCAGAAGAAGTACTATTTTTTTCATTTAAAAATACAACCAACGACGATCAGCTTATTAGATATTTACAGAAAATTGATCACCAAATTTGAAAACACTTGCACATACTCGCCCTCATATGAGATAAAGTTCGAAATATTTCCAGTTCAACAAATTCTTAAAAGAAAGAAAAGCTCCTTTTTAAAACTTTAAGGAGTGATTGAACACGACTAGATAAGCTCAAATCACATACAATGGCTTGGTCATAACTCAAGCATTCAAGCGCTACAGAGTGCTTTCTCATTGTGGAGAGAACCAAGTTTTCTACACAATATGTAACAAGTAATTACTGATTTTTTTTTAATGTGCAATCGCTTTACTAACTAGGATGTTAATATGGATGAAACTGAGAACAAGAAAGGAAGAAAATGTAATGTAAAGCAACGCATTTCTCAAGGGAGTTGGGAGGTTTAGTGCAGTTAGTTATTAAAGTATATAAACATATTGATGGTATGAGCCCCATAAAAAGTACAATTTTTTCCTTAAAAATACAACAATGATCGGCTTAATTGTTTGCAGAAAATTGATCACCAAATTTGAAAACACTTGCACATACTCGCCCTCATATGAGATAAAGTTCGAAATATTTCCAGTTTAACAAATTCTTAAAATAAAGAAAAGCTCCTTTTCAAAACTTTAAGGAGTGATAGAACACGCCTAGACGAGCTCAAATCACATACAATGGCTTGGTCATAACTCAAGCATTCAAGCGCTACAGAGTGCTTTCTCATTGTGGAGAGAAGCAAGTTTTCTGCACAATATATAACAAGTAATTACTGATTTTGTTTTTATGCGCAATCGCGTTACTAACTAGGATGTTAATATGGATGAAACTTAGAACAAGAAATGAAGCAAGTGCAATGTAAAGCAATGCATTTCTCAAGGGAGTTGGGAGGTTTAGTGCAGTTAGTTTTTAAAGTATATAAACATATTGATGGTATGATCCCCACAAAAAGTACAATTTTTTCCTTAAAAATACAGCAACGATCGGTTTAATTGTTTGCAGAAAATTGATCACCAAATTTGAAAACACTTGCATATCCTCTCCGTCATCCTCTTTAATAAAAAGGTATGCGTTGCTGACGACTGGGATTTTCGCTAATCGTTGCCACAGATTAATCTCGGAAAATGAAACATTTAAAATTACTGAAAAAATTAATTGCTTGAAAAATATTTGTCAGAAAATTGCTAGACAAATTGCGTTAGAAATGTAAAAAATTGTATTTTTCTTGATATAAATTTCAAATCCATTAATTATGCCATTTTTCAAATATTGAATTTCAAAAATTACCAAATTTCACAATGGAGTACCATAGAGAGAACTTCACACTAAAAAAATAAGGATAACAGCAATGTGTCAGCACGAGTCACAAATTATAGTAGCCGTATTATTCTGTTAAAATATAAAAGTGAATTATGATGTCATGAGTGCATGATTTTTATTTAATTCTCGACAAATACTAGATGCGCCATTTCTTTTTAGTTGTGTATGATATAGGTTAATTCACGTTTCTAAAAAATGTAGCTATAAAACATATAAATCAATGGAAAACGGTAGGTAATAAATTGTAAACGTAATAATAAACCGTATTAAAAAACATAACTTAGTGCAATAAGTGTCCGTTTTTATGTTATTTTAGGAGAGTCCAGGTAAAGGTACAGAATACTTTAAAATACAAGGTTAAATTCACCAATATATTTCGTTTGATTCAAGGTTCTTTTGGAGAAACCGACCAGCGCAGCGGGCGTAGTCTGCTAGTATGATATAAAGGTCGAAATATTTCCATTTTTTACAAATTCATAAAGCATATCTCCATTTGCGTAAATACAGAGTGATTCTAAACTCCTGGACATAACATTAAGGTGTGATAGAACAGGCCTAGACAAGCTCAAAACACCATACAATGGCATGGTCGTAACTCAAGCATTGAAGCGCTACACGGCGCTTTCTCAATGTGGTGATAATCATGTTTTCTACACAATATCTCACAAATAATTACTGATTTTATTTATGTGAAATAGCTTCACTAACTTAGATGGTAATATGGAAGAGAATTAGAAGAAGAAATAAAGAAAATGCAAATTAAGTAGCTCAATGGAATGAGAAGGAGATGGCTGTATCATCAACTGGATCAAATTTCCTTCAGAGAAGTTGAGGGTGATTCGAAACCCATGACAAAATTTTAAGGGGTAATAGTACACATCTGAACAACGTATTTTCGCCACACAACGTATGGGCTTATCACAAACAGTGAACCGCTAGATGTCGAAGTCATTAAACAAACTAAGCGCTATTTTCTCAGTCATTTTTACCATGGATTGCAAAACGAAATGCTGGTTTTACTAGTCAGGGAAACGCGAACAGGCATTTCATGCATGGTGTTGCGATTGTGAGTGCTCAAGATATTCTAATTGTGTAGTAAACAGGATTCTCTTCGTAGTCAGAAAGTGCCCTGTACCGCTTCTCTGCTTAAGTTATGATCATGATTTATACGGTGTTTTGAGCTTGTCTAGGCTTGTTCTATCACCCCTTAAAATGTTACCCAGGAGTTCAAAACTGGATTAAAATATACTTCAAAATCCCATGAGTTCATATCTTTTTCGCAAGTCGAACAATTTTACATATAATGTAAAGCCAGGAGAGATGGCGCGGTCGGAGAGATTGCGCACATAGAGGTTCGGTGGGAAGGAGTAGAGTTAGTGCGCAGCGACTTCAGGTAATTGTACAACAGTAGTAGTGGAGTGTCTACTTGAAAGTGCACGTTGATTGTTTTGAGCTTCTCAGATAAAGCATTGCTATTTTGTTTTGTTTTTCCAAAGTCAGTGCTTGAATTTTCATAGCTATTCGTTAGAATTTCTATACAATGTCAGTAGTACAAAGTATTTTAAACTTAAATGATTTCTGATAAACTACTAATCTAGACTAACAATGTGAACACCAACGGTTCGTTTTAGTACCGGCCATGTTTAAATAACAGGCTGTACAATCTCTCCTACCGAAATTGGAGAGTTTGCGCATCTGCCACTTAGGAGAGATAGCGCACTGTTCCCATTAGTTTCCATGCTAGGAGAGATTAACCAACTTATTGGTAAATTTGCATAAAAAAAAGAAAAATGAAAATGGACTAATTTTAAGTTAAACGTGGAATCAAGTAACTTAATGTTATTTTGTAATCTTATCTGGACTTGCTTTTTCTGATTCGTTAATTTTTTCTCCTTTAATTATAATTTTTATTCGTTTTTAAAATTATTTCCTTTTTCTGATTCTTTAATCATTAGGTTGAAATATTCACTCCTAATACAATAATATTTGTTTACAAAAACCTTACAACAATGTCATTTAAAGTAATTATTATTGTTAATAATTTAATTGTAGTTATTATTAGTAACAATCTCTCCTACCCATGTGCGCAATCACACCAACCCTGTAAGGACAGATTGCGCAAAATAACTTTCTTGGTTTTATTACATCTGTTCTATGAAATTACAACATAACAACAAAATAGCATTGGAAATGCATAGTTTAGCAAAATATTAATATTTAGATTTTTTATTGTTATTCTTTTGAATTGTGCGCAGACTCTCCTAGCTTTACCTTATTAAAGAAATAAATTGCGATAGCTTTAAGTAGATATGATAAAATTTAATTAAGATGGAAAGAATAATTTTGCAGAAAATACAGAATAATTTTGGTCAACAAATATGTGCTTTTTCCAATTGAAATTTAAGGTACAATTTTTAAGAAATATTTTTTGAAATAAGAGAAAACATTTCTATGGATATTTATATACTCCAGAAACTGTAACAAAATTAGCATACATATTGTATATTATTCCTTTTGGCATCCATTGATTTACGAATAACAAGTAAAGAAAAGTTTGACGCATTAAAATATTAATAACATCCGAAGCTTCAGAAATTCATTTGAAATGAAGATTACATGCTTCAAAATATTATTTAAAAATTTTAAAATTTAAGTACTGAGTATTCCTGATGTTAAACAATGGCGCAGTAATATTTAAAAAAAAGAAATGTATCTATGAATATGATCTACTTTAACATCCTCTAATTTCCTTTTGTGATTTTAATTAGAATTTCTCAGATAAGAAACTTATGTACAGCTAAAACCTCACACAGATAAAAAACTTATGGCATCACATAGTTAACAAAATTTAATCCGTTCAAAACAAATAATTAAAATTTCATTCTTATAGTAAACTGCATGGAACACGTAAGAATGTAAAATTAAACATATGAATTAAAATAGTAAATTATTCAAAAGTATTATCCAATGTTTAAAAGCTTATAAATTTGTATTTAAATTAACAAAATAAATTTCAGTAGTATTAATTGATTTTAATAAAATATTAATTAAAATGCAAATAATAGTGTTTCTCATAACAATGGAATTAAGAAAATTAATTTATATTAATTGAAATTTACAATATAAATGGCAAGAAAAGAAATATTTGAAGTGGAAAAATGAATATTTTTGCTTTTACGATTAATATAATCCATAAAATGTAAGAAAATTAGCATACATATTACATTGTTCATTCAATCTCTTTTTATTTAGGAATAATGAAATCAATAAAATTTAACAGCTTAAAATATTAATAATTCTAATGCTTAGATTTTCTCTTGAGTATATATATATATATATATATATATATATATATATATGTCGCAGTTTTAATAAAAGGACAGCATTCTGACGATTAAAATATAGAATCTTTTATTGAAAGAAAGATTACTACGGCAGTAGCATTTCATATCTGCATCCAGGATGGATTCCACGCAGCAAGTGCTGGTAGAAGTATATTAGAAAAATCTCATCTGCGAAGGGTTGTCAGTTTAAAAGATCATGTGTT
Organism: Maratus michaelseni; assembly: GCA_963931845.1. NCBI lineage: Eukaryota > Metazoa > Arthropoda > Arachnida > Araneae > Salticidae > Maratus > Maratus michaelseni. Next base: position 310,633,230 of record OZ007592.1, read on the forward strand.
TTTATTAATTAGGCCGATAAACTGATAAAATTGGCTACCCTGCTAAACTCGTGATTATGTATCTTCGGGCCCGTATACAAAGTGAGGGGCGATTCATTAAAAAAGAAATTAATAGGTTTGATTTCTATACTTTTCCCACAATTTCCGCCCACTTCCAGACAAGTCTCCGGCGATGGGCCGGCTTTTATACACGAGACTCGCCTGAAAAGGACAAAACACTTTTTACATTAAAGTAACGTTAGAATTTGGAAATGGGTTTCTTTTTAAGTAAGCTGCAGGAGATGAGTTATTTCTTTCATATAGTTAACATATATCATAACAATAATAACTTTAATACAAATAATAAGAATAATACCATTATAAAATACGATGCTATAATCAATTGGACACGATTAAAACAATTGTATTAATAAAGGCAAGATACAGTGAATATATCATATATAAAATAAAAATAATCAAAATAGGAAGTATATTCCAGAATGTTGCAGTTAGTCCAATGCAATTAGTGTAGCAATGTCCAATATTATATATAAAAATTCAAGATTATATGAAAACATCCTGGCATCATCCGGGAGACTGTACTCTTTCAAAAACACAATTATAATATATTCATAAAAATGTAAAACTCAAAGATCAATTATCATCCAATATGAGTTCCTGTGATACACCATCTTTCATTTGTTGAGTGTATGTAATTTAAATTGATCATTGGGCAAAAAGTATCTTAGCTTGGAGGCGTGGATCACTTCATTGTCTTGCTTTGTCAACCAGTTAGGTTTATTTATTCGAAAACTTACATTAGACAATTTTTCAATGATTTGATAGGGACCTGAAAAGGGCAGGCTTAATTTTCGGGTGTTAGGATAGTGAAATTCCTCGGCAATTACCAGATCACCAGGTTTGAAAGGAGCTTCCACAAATTTTAAGTCATATCGGATCTTGTTTTTCAAGTGGTGTTCACCTGTTTTTTTGAAAGCCTCTTTCCTGGCTTCCTCAATTGTAGGATAGTAATTTTCATTACCTAATGCTGATGGATAAGGCAATTGGCCAAGCATTAAGTATGCAGGGGGATATTTGGTGACGGAGTGTGGTGTGTTATTGTATTCAATAATCACGTCTTTCAGAAGTTTGGGCCACGGGATATTTGAAGGAAACGAATTGACTTTTAGTCTCAACCGGGTGCAAATTGATTGATTCACACGTTCATTCTTTCCATTACATTGTGGCCTATGAGATGAAGTAAGTAATTTTTTTACATTATGATTCGATACCCATTTCCGAAGTTTGGACGCTGTAAAAGCAGGATTCCTGTCCGTTAACATTTTCTTCGGAATCTGGATATCAAAAATTTGTTTGAGAATGTTAATGTAAACTTCTGTCATAACATTTTTAGAGGTAAAACCCCAAACATAATGAGTAGCGTGATCAATAACTAAATGCATGTACTTTTTTGTGGAATTGTAATAATTGAAACCACCTACTGTGTCTAAAGATATAATATCGAAGGGTTGTTCTGCGGGTGGTAAGGACTCAAGAAGACCAAATTTAGGTTGGTGGGATTTCTTGTTGAGTTGGCAGACCTCACAATGCTTGACAAATTGAGTAATGTCCTGAGTCATGCTGCTCCAATAGTATTGCGGTGAAATTAAATGTAGCATTTTTTGTATTCCTGGGTGGCCAAATTGATTATGGGTAGTTATTAATAGTTTCTCTCGTAATGAGGAAGGCATGACAATTTTTTGAAAACCTTTTTTGTGAATTACCAGAATGTCATTAACTTTTTGGAATTTAGATCCTGTTACATTATCTAACTCTTGGTGTTCTTTAACTTCATCTAATGTTAATAAGTGAATGTGGGCATTTGCAGGAAATGAAATGGGAATTCTGGAGAGCATATCGGCTTCAAAATTTGTTGATCCTTTATTGTATTTTACAGTATAGTCATACATGCTTAATTTTAGCGACCATCTGAATAATCTACCGATTAAATGTTTTACATTTTTAAGCCATACTAAAGCAGCATGATCGGTATGGATTGTGAAAGATTTTCCATGAATGTAATAATGAAATTTGTCAAGAGCATCGATTATGGCGAGGCACTCCAATTCTGTAATAGCATAATTTTGCTCGTAGGGCCTTAGCTGTCTTGAGTGGAACGTAATGGGATGTAGGACTCCATTTTCATCCATTTGTTTTAGTACAGCACCTACGGCTTCCTTCGATGCATCAGTATAGAGATGGCATGAGAGATTAGGGTTAAATAATTTCAAAATAGGTCTAGAAATTAACGCGTTTTTAAGCAATTCAAAAGATTGTTTACATCTGTCTGACCATTCCCAAGGTGTATCTTTTTTTAATAATTTATTTAAAGGGGTCCTAATTTTAGCATACTTGTCAATGAATTTGTGATACACATTTATGGATCCAAGGAACCTTTGTAATTCTTTAACATTTTTTGGAGGAATTAATTTTTTAATAGTTTCGGTATTAGCATTGTCTGGTTTTATTTGGCCGTTACTAATTTCATAACCAAGGAAGTCAATTTGAGTTGTGGCAAAGTTACATTTTGAAAATTTTAATTTTAGATTTTCCTGTCGGCAAATGTTAAAAAGAGTTTTAAGGTGAACCAGATGCTCGGCATAGGAATCAGAATAAACGATAAAATCATCGAAATAGTTGGTAGCGAAGTTGATTTTATGTTAATCTAGGATCCTTCTAAGAACTCTTGCGAATTGAGCCGGAGCATTTTTGTAGCCAAATGGAAGGACCAACCACTCGTAAAGACCCTGATTGGTCACAAAGGCTAATTTTTCTGTGTCTGAAGGGTGGAGCGGTATATGCCAGTAGCCAGAGGCTAAATCTAGCGTAGAAAAATATTTGGCATTGACAAGTCGGTCTAAAAGCCAGTCTATTCGGGGCAAAGGTTCCGAATCTGTCTTGGTAATGGCGTTGATTTTTCTGTAGTCAATACAAAGCCGCGTTTTACCTTCTCCTTTTTTATAGGCTAGTGTAATGGGAGAGGAATAGGAACTACATGATTCTTTAATAAGTTTAGCTTCCAATAACTCTTGTACCTGCTTTCGAATTTCTGCATTGTCCCCCGGAGATGCACGGTAAGGTCGAAGTGAGATAGGAAGTTCTGAGGTGAGAATTACTCGTTGGGGTTCCCATCTGACTCTACCCACATCATATCGATTACGTACAAAAATATCTTTGAAGTCGCTTAGAAGACCTTCCAATTGTAGGTTCTCTTCAGTAGTATAATGATTAAAATTTTTATCATCATAATCCGAGAGAGTTTTATTATCAAGGTAACACTGCCCCTGTTGAGCCAAAAATCCTTAATTTGATTTGGAAGGGGAACGAAGCGGCTTCTTGTAATTCATATCACCCGCTAAAGTTAAAGTGTGGTTAAATGAATTTTTATGTAATATTTGACCGGAAACGTTTTGGTCATACTTAAGGATGACTCCATCTTGAGTCAGAGAATTTGAGAAAAAATCCATCGCGATATGAAATTTTTGTAATTCCGGGGTTCCCAGTATTGCATACGGCAAATATTACCTAATGAGGTATAAGGTGCTATTTTGACTGATATTCCCTATTTGGAGGGGTACTTGAATTTTTTCAAAAATCTGGACCTGTCCCTGGGTTTGACTAACATTAAAAGGCTTGGAACTTTGAATAGACGTCATATCCAAAGCTGCTATTAGATTTTCCGGAATTATGGAAAGGGTACTTCCGCTATTCAATAAAAATGGTACTTGAACCCCATTATAACAAGTTTTTGTGTATTTTCGGTTTTCGTAATTCTCATATTTGAGGTGCCCGGGCACGATAAACCGTCATTTAGCATTCATGGGCATTCCTTGATCAGGGGAATACCCATAGGCATTTTGGGGTTGAGTTTCATTATAATGGGTTGCAAAGTTGTGGGCCATGGTTGTCCCTGCATTACCTTGTACATCATACTTATGGAGTAAAGTATAATGCCTTCGATGGCAATTTTTACAACTCATCTTAGATGGACATTTACTTGCAAAATGGCCACTACGCATACAATTTGCACATAACTTGTTTAATTGGATGGTTCTCCACCTGCTGTCTACAGGCATAGTCAATAACTTTTTGCAGGTATGCGTGGGGTGCGAATCAAAACAAACACCGCATTTATTACCTTCTAGAATTTTGTGGAATTTCGATCTATCGTAAGAATCTCTTGAATAAGCTACATTTCTTACATCTGTTTTGTTTGGGTTCTCTAATGCTAGCAAACTTTTGGCTTGCGTCTCTAAAAATTTTAGAAATTCCGTGAGACTAGGCATATCATTGTGGGTAAGGGTAAGTTCCCATCGCTCTTTGAGATTATCATTTAGTTTTTGAACGATGGTAAAAATTATCATATTTTCCACTAAAGCATTTTGTGTTAATTTTAACGAATCTAAAATTCGAAGCGACTCATTGCAAGTATCTATTATGTCGAAAATAGCTTTAGTGGATGAGGAACAATTTTTCATATTTTTTATATTGTATAACTTGCTTATTTGGGCCATTAATTTTAACGAATCTAAAATTCGAAGCGACTCATTGCAAGTATCTATTATGTGGAAAATAGCTTTAGAGGATGACGAACAATTCTTCATATTTTTTATATTGTATAACTTGCTTATTTGGGCCATGGCCAAATCGCTAGTTTTATCGTAGCGAGCGCAAAGAGTCTCCCATGCATTTTTATAACTGGCCTCTGAAAGAGGAAATCCAGAAATCAATTTATGGCTAGGACCCTTTACGCTAGCTAGGAGGTATTGTAATTTAGAAACGGGGCCCAAATCTGAATGTTGATCTATAGTTGTGATAAAAATCTCCTTAAAAGAGAGCCACTCATCAGATTCCCCATAAAAAGGTTTTAAGTCAAATTTGGGAAGGTTAATGGTTTTCTCTAAATTATAATTTTTAGATTTATTATTATTCCCTGACTCCCTTTGTAAATGTCTAAGCTCTTATTTATTTTATTAAGTGAGGTGTTTATCGTTATTGTTAAAGTGTCTAGTTTAAGAGCAATTTCATCGAATTCGTTAATAATATTTTCAGCTTCCGTTTCTTTGCTTTCGAGGACCGCGTTTTCACGAATTTTGTTTAACTCACTATCAATATCCTTTGCTTGTCCCTGATACACCTCTAATTCGTCAAGAGTTATCGTATTATCATCTATTTTGCGATTTATGATATTATTTATACGGGTATTTTTTCCCTTAAGAACTGCTTTCTGCTTTTTAATATTTTCCATTTTTTTAAGTAATTTTAAAATATAGTTTTCTGAAAAATCTAAATATTATCAAAATTTAAATATCTTTCAAAAAGTTTTAAAAGTTTTTACATAATATAAACAGGTTTATAAAATTGTAGTAATAACATACATAAAAATAATGATTTATATAAAAGAATTACTTATTTTAAAATAAATCATGGATATCCATTAACTCTATTAAACCAAAATTTTTGTTATACTTCAAAACCATGGTTTTCACAAATAATTAAAATAAAAGCAGTATAACTGGAGTAATATACTTATTAAAAAACTTACCTTAAATTATTCATAATCATTTTTATTTCATAATAAAATCACAATAAAAATGTATTAACTACTAATATGATATTAAAAAAAAGTAAATACTAGGGTAGCCTTTGAGCTCAAATACTTAAAAAAAAAAGAAAATCCAAAAAAAAGTAAAGAAAAATATCTTCGGAATTGACACATTCTTTTAGCGCAGTAAAATAATAAAACACATAGCGAAGACTCCACTTCCCTTATCGATATAGATTTCGGAATATCCTTTAGAAAGAAATCAAATTTATATTTCATCACTTATTAACAGCAGAACGTTGCACTAAAACAAACTACTAGAGAAGCTCTTTGAAGACGCGCACATTTCACATAAATCACGCCCGAAAGGTAGCAGTTGAAAGCGAAGAAAAATACACATTTTCCGCATGAAGAATAATGACGGTTTCTTTCACTTATTTAGAATACGAACCACCACTACGATAAGAAGATGCGAAGTTCTAGGAAAAAAAACAAAATGCATCAAATCGTAGAACTCCAGAATACTTATCGATGCTATCTTGAAGTACGTTGCATAGGAACACATAACGCCGTTTTTAGAATAAAAACCTTTCGAAATCGTGCACAATTTTCTTTTCGATAAACACTAGCTGAAGAGAAGACTTTTTAGGATACTCCCTTTTGGGGCCTCTCTGCAGGGCCTCTCCGCACGTTAAAAAGATGTCGATAGATGTGGCATCTGGAACTTTAAGACAATCACCAATCTCAAATAATTTTTTGATGACCATTTCTCTTTCTCTGTTCTTTTTCCTATTAAGGAATTCATTAGAATTTCCCGCTGAGATCCTACCGACTTAGAATACTGTCGCATTTTTAATAAAAGGACAGCATTCTGATGATTAAAATATAGAATCTTTTATTGAAAGACAGATTACTACGGCAGTAGCATTTCATATCTGCATCCAGGATGGATTCCACGCAGCAAGCGCTGGTAGAAGTATATTAGAAAAATCTCATCTCCGAAGGGTTGTCAGTTCAAAAGGCCATGTGTTTTTATTAATTAGGCCGATAAACTGATAAAATTGGCTACCCTGCTAAACTCGTGATTATGTATCATCGGGCCCGTATACAAAGCGAGGGGCGATTCATTAAAAAAGTAATTAATAGGTTTGATTTCTATACTTTTCACACACACACACACACACACATATATATATATATATTCAGTAAGTTGTCTTATAATGGGTTATATGAATTGTATTTTATACCAGGCTTCAAAAAGTTTAAATTGTTTTCAACTTATGTATTGAAACTAGTTTTAACACATCTTTAAACACATATAAAAACACATATAAAAACTTGCTGAAAATGAAATTATAGATTAACGCGACAATGGACAAAAATGTAAAATAAAAAAAATGCGTTTTTTTAAGCTTTTTTTAATTAAAAAATTTTGTAAAATGTAAGATGATATTTAACAATATAAAATTATGGAATAGAGATAAAAACTTGGTATTTTAGAAACAATATTCATTATTTACTGTGGCTGAGAAAGATGTGAGTTACGATAAACTTAAAAAAAAAATGTGTTTAGAAGAAGAGAAGAATTTGACTGAAAAGGTCTGACGAAAATATTTGTATAAAATATCGATTGAAATTGGAAAATTATAAATACTTTTTGTATTTAGATTTTTACTATGCAGTTTCATTCTATTCCGTAAGTCTTATACTTAAAACTTTTAAAAGTATAGCGTACCGTATAGTAAAGGTATGAATGAGAATGATTAACTATTTAAAAATAATAAGCAATATTTAAAGAAACATTATTTTCTACTAAAATTAACAAAAAAAATTATAAGATCCTTTTTCTTTTCTTTCTTTTTTTTTTTCTTTTTTTTTCTTTCTTTTTTTTTTTTTTTTTTTTAATTATTTATATGCAAATAATACAGCTTCTGAAAATACAGAATCTTTGGGTTCAACAAAAATGTGTTTTTTCCAATTGAAATTTACGTTACAATTTTTAAATGTACTATTTGAAAGTCGAGAATATATATTTATTTATTTTGATTAATATACTCTAAGCAAGGTAACGGAATTAGCATACATATTGTATTTTATTCTTTTGGCCCCAATCTACCACTGGGGATATAAAAATAACAAGTGCAGCAATGTTTAATGCGTCAGAATATTAATGATTTCTGAAACTAAAAATATTTATTTGAATTAAATATTACAAGCTTTAATGTATTATTTAAAATAATTCAAATTTTGTTGCTGAGTATTTCTGATTTTAATACTTTTAATATTTTAAAATGGAAATTATGAATATGATTTATTTTAACATCTAAAAATTTCCCTTTGTGATTTTAATTTAAATTTCTCACAGATAACAAACTTTTATACAACTTACACCAGGCATGTCGAACACGTGGCCCGCCGACAACTTATCTGTGGCCCGCGAAGCCTTTGGCATTTTACCTATATTTAATTTAGTTTTTAGAAAACGCATGCTGAAAATTCACTTTGCATGAACACGCTTGCACCAACCGTGGTCTTAGAGATGCCAATGACAAACAGAAAAAGTGTATGCATATCAGTGTTATTAGTTTTGCGGGATGTTTATTTTATCCAGAATGCTACCAGTATTTTTTAATAGTAATATCTGTCTTATTTATTTTTTAATTAAATAAGCGAAATATTTCTCTTCAGAATGTTGCAGAATTCGGCATTTAAAATAAATATCACTTCTCTGGCAACAGTGATGTGTATAGACAGATATAATTGAGTTTTACATTTTAGCACAAAAAAAAAAAAAAAAAAAAAAAAAGAGGATACACAGATTGCTACTTAGAATATAGCAAAGCGCCGGATCTTGGGTCTGAAAATTACTTAAAGATTCGTAAAATTTTATTATTTTACTTATAATTTATTTGTTTTATGTCGAAACTAACACATAATTTCTTCTCTTTTATTTTACAACACTTTACAAAATAATGTGATGCATTTATTAAATACTAAGAAATGTATTGTAAAATTAATAAAATTCGGCGCTAATTAAGAACAGTTCAAAAATTTTCAAAAGTCAAAGTATAAAATTAAATAGCTTTTAAGGAGTCGCTTTGAAAGTGACGCAAATTATTACTTTTGTGCTTGACACAAAACCCCCGAAAATGTTATCCAGGTTCTTCTTCACATGGGCTTTTGTTGAACATAAGGATTTTGGATGTAAGCTTTTTAATTATTTTCATTACTTATATTAGTAATTATGTGATATTTCTAGGATCCTGCGTGATCTTTCTTTCCTTTCATTCATTTTTTATTGATATACACACATTTTACTGACATATTCTCATGCAGCCCAGGATTTATAAATAAATAAATAAATAAATAAATAAATAAATAAATATATATATATATATATATATATTATAGCTCTTTACCACTATGAATAAATAGGGTAAACTGAAGATGAACATCGCAGTTTTTTTAAAGCTGATTTACAATACAATTATATTCAAAGGAAAGTTTAAATTTTATGTTTGATATGTAGTCACTGTTGGAGATTGAAAATAATGTAAAATTAAGAGGTGCTACAGCACCAAGTATAAAGAAAATTTTCAAAAATCTGGCTACACATAGGAAAGTTAAACTGTCAGAATTGAAACTGATACTTATTAACAGAGAATCAGAATTGAAACTGATACTTTTTAATAGAGAATCAAAGTCCTTTCACTAAGCCTATTCAAGAAAATACTTTTGAAGGGGTCGGGGAAAGATCGTGCCAAGCCACATATTTGAACTTCTGAGGTAATTAAATTTTAAAATTTGATCCAATACTCAAATCAAGATATATAACCTAAAGTTTTTTCGCCAATGTCTTAGTCACATTTGAGATATTCTGAGTAACAATATGGCAATACTTTAATGATACTATTATTATTATGTTTTTTGTAAATTAGCTATCTTCATTGGAGGCATAAACATCTGGGGCAAAAACGAAACCTGAGAAATATGCTGCCACCAAGGAACATTAGAAACAAATTATATGTTGGATATTATAATTTACAATATTAAGCAACAGATTACAGTGTTAGATTCATTTCAACAAAAATGTGGCTTCGCAATTTCTTGCCTCGACCCCCTCATTTGCTTTAAACACTAATTATTGTCTTTGTTACATTAAATGTCCCACGAGTCGAAATCATTCACTACGAAATTAAAGAAAATAAGTAGCGCATAAATATCACTCATATTATTAAATAAATTTCCCGATTCAAAATATATTTACTTTTATTTTTCACTTGAAAAATACGGAATATTGACAGTTATGCTTTGTAAAGATCACGATTAACAGACCAACATTTACAATCAATTTTTTAAATAAATACAATTGTAACAATTCAATTAATTTCATTCAGTTCATTCAAATTCAATTCAATTTATTCAAAAGTTTAAGAAATTTGAAAATACTATAAGCATAAGTACCATTGCTAGAAAGAGTTATATATAGCGGATAGATTTATAAAACCCGGATATTGCTTAAAACTTATAGTGTTTATAAACATTTATTATATTTGTACACTCATGCTTAATCATTGCCCATCTAGAAAATATCTTGGAAATATGTGTAGTGTATTAACATTAAACTTTCTTATACAGATATTTCACGGCTTAGGATACAATTTTCATTTTAAATCGACAAATTATGAATGTGGATTATTAAAAGACTTGCAATAGTACAGTGGCGTAGCCAGAGAGGGGTCCAAATGCTCTGGATACCAGTAATATTGAAAAGTTTTTTATCCTTGATTATCACAGAATGCTCTCCTATTAGATAAGGCAAAGGAAACTTTACAAAATTAGTGGTATCCAAAGCATCTGGACCCGCACCCTGGCTAAGCCACTGTCAATAGACAAACTACTTGGATTTTTCATTTTAAATTACAAAGCACCCTTGTAAATTCCAACTACAAGGCAAATTTCATAATGTAATCTTGTTATTTAATAGTATTATCGTTTTAAATATAATTTATTTCTTTGATAAAACAATTTTTAAAAAGAAAATGTATTTCATTTTAGATATTATTGCCAGGAAAATATGCTAAAAATAAGTTTTAAAAAAGTGAATTGAAAAGCAAATTTTTGAATCTCAAGAAATATGAAAATCAGTTTAATCTATTTACTTCATCTCTATACTTATTGATGTTGAAATTGTTTTTTATAATTTATTACTGAAGTTAATCAAATTCTACATTAGAGCGCAAATATATGGATATGAGGTTTCCAAATTTCTGTAATTATTCATCAATCGACTGATTTTTTAAATTATAATATACAATTAGGCCTATTTTAGCTATGTTCGGTGCGCACTTTTAACGACATCTGTGCGTAGATGCCAAACTTTTGTTATTTTTCAATTGAAATAAATATAATTTGAACCATAAAATGTATTTAATAAAGGAAATAAAAAAAACGCATAAATACATATTATGGTAAATAAATTTCCCGATTAAAAATATATTTATTTTTATTTTTCACTTGCAAAAATACGGAATATTGACAGCTATGATTTGCTAGATCACGATTAACAGTCAAGCATGTACAATAAATTTTTAAAATAAATAAAATTGAGGAAATTCAATTAAATTTTAGGGATTTCGTTGATGAAAAGTAATTTTGAGTATTCTATCGAAAATAAGATAAAATAAAATATGTATAATAATAACTTTCGAATTTTGCGTGAATAGTTTTTTCAAATGGCTGTGTTTTGTATGTACAAATTTTATTCTGTGTGCAGTGTTAATAATATTTTTTTTTTATGTGGCCCGCGGCTTTTTATATTATGCTTAATTTGGCCCGCGGCGGTTAACGAGTTTGACATGCCTGACTTACACCAACTTATATCATCGCATACCTAACAAAATTTAATCCATCTAAATCAAAATATTAAAATTTCCTTATTTTAGTAAATTGCATGGAACACGGATGGAAAATTAAACATATTGATTAAAATGGTTAATAATTTAAAAACATTATGCAATGTTTAAAGGAATATGATTTTCTATTTAAATTAACTAAATAAATGACAGTAGCATTAAAGGATTTTGTTACAAATTAATTAAAATGCAAATAATAATGTATCTGAGAAGATTGAAACTTTGGGATAAGCAAAATTAGTTTTATTAATTAATTTTTAAGATATACCTTTCAAGAAAAAGTATTTGAATTGGAAGAATATTTTTGGTATTATGAGTAATATAATCTACTTAATGTGACAAAATTAACATACATATTACACTTTGTTCTTTTACTCGCTGTTCATCTAGGAATAACAAAATGAATAAAGTTTAACTCATTAAAATATTAATAATTCTGAATCTAAAGAAATTTTCTTGAAACGAATATTCCATTTTTTAAAAATATTATTCTCTAAAACATACCTGCAGAAACTTTAAACATAGCTTTGAGGTATGTTATAAAATGCATTATACATAGGCCAATCAAAAAATTAGTTGCGCTTCTTCTTAAAAATTTTCAGTGAAAAGCTATTTTGATTAAACATTGTGGCAACACTTCCGACAGACTATCTTCCGACAGATTATCTCTATCGTGAGACGTAGAGGCTTTCACGCAGCAATTTTAATTTGTCTGATAATCAGTCGTAAACATGTATCGGCAGCTGCAAGTGGTGTCCAAATTGGAAATGCGTGTAATGATTCGATTTTTGAGAGCGAAAAGGTGTAACTGCACTTAAACTTATCGACGGGTGCATGAAGTGTATGGTGAAAATGCAATGTCACATCAAGCTATCGTGATGTGGTGCAACATGTATGAGAACGAACGTGCGAACTTCTGAAAAAGTGTAGGTGGGGAGAGTGGGTTCACACTCCTTATAGCCCAGAAGTTTCACCTTGTGACTTACATGGTTTTAGTTCCATTAAAGAAGACCTTTCAAAGGGACGATACCACTCGTATGGCGCGGTGAAAGCTGGAACCCAAGAATGGTTATCGGACATTGCACTTTTCTTTGCAGAAGTCGTTGACAAGCGTGTGCCACGCCTCGACGTATATTTAAATAACGGAGGTAATTACATCGAAAAGTAGATTTTAAATGGAATTTTAAGATACAAATAGAGTTATTGCAAAATCTTGACCCTGTTTTGTTTTTTAAGCTATACAACTAACTTACTGAATGGCCCTCGTATAAATTTTCGTTTACACGAGGTATTTAAAAAGTTTAGCTTGATTTAATTTTATATACTGAAATTGTTTTTTACCTATATTTTACCATGTTTAAAACATACCTCGTCAATAAAATTTTATTACAGAATTTAGCGACAACGATCAAAAATATAAAATTGGAAACTTCTTCATTTTTCTTTTTACAAACACTTCAATATATATAGGAAGATTTTTTTTTTATTATTATTTATAAGATACAGATAAAACATGATATTTCAGAAAATAAATTCGATAATAAAAATGTCAGAAAAAGGTGTGATTTAGGATTAAGAAAGAAAATACCAACTTTGTGTTAGGAATAAGAATTTGAATGATAAGTCTGACAGAAGTATATATATAAAATATCTATTGAAATCTGAAAATTAGAAATACTTTTTGTATTTTGATTTTTACTATGCTATTTCATTTCATAATTCGTATATTTATAAAGTTTTAATAGTAAGTTTAGAATAGCGTACCGAATAGAAAATGAATGACTTAGGGAGATTTTAGCAACAACGCTTAAAAAACAAAAAAAAAACAAAAAAAAAATGTTTTATTTTTACAAACAGTTTAATATATAGGAAGAATTTTAACTTTGTAAACTTATAAGATACCGATAAAAACATGATATATCAGAAAATAAATTTGATAATTAAGGTGTCAGAGAAAGGCTTGACCTACATTAGGATTAGAAAACAGAAATGACAAAAAAAGTGTTACGATGAAGAATTCGAATGATAAGTCTGACGAAAGTATATAATATATAATATCTATTGAAATCTTAAAATTATACATACCTTTTATATTTTGACTTTTACTACGCTATTTCATATCATTTCATAATTAATGTATTAAAAAACTTTTAACAATATATTTACGATAGCGTACCGAATAGCAAATGTAAGAATTAGAATAACTATCTATTCAAACATATTATGCAATATTAAAGAAATATAATTTTGTACTTAAATTAACAAAAATAATTTTAGGCCTTAATTGATTTTGTAACAATATAATTAAAATTCAAATAAAACGCTTTCTAATAAATAATGAATGCTTGGGGTCAACAAAAAGTAAATTTTTTAGTTGAAAATTCCAATGCAAATTTTGAAATACTGTTTAAAAATGGAGAATAACTTTTGCTTGAAAATAAAAATAGTCAAAGCTAGGAAAGGTAATTAGCATACATATTGTATTTTAGTCTTATTCTGGTATACTGATATAGAAAACACAAGTGCAGAACAGTTTAACGCATTTAAATTTTAATAATATTTTATGCAAAAGGAATTCACATGAGCTGAAAATAACAGGGTATGACGATATTTTAAAATTACTCTCTACAATATAACTACAGAGAAACATTAAAGTAAAACGTATCAGAGTTCAGAAAATTTGCATGGGTTGAATAGATTTATATTCATAGAAAAATTTAAAATTATGTTTATACTTTTTAATATAATAACAAGTTTTGAAACGTGTTTACAAAGCTTTAAAAAATGAATTTTTTTAAAGAATTGAATCTTTATGTGTATTCTATTAACTGATTTACAAAAATCAAGAATTGAAATACTATTGAAGAATTGAAGCAAAACTATATTTCATGTTATTTTCGATATCACTTCTTAGCTAGGGTCTGATTTTCATGAAGTAAAGGTTAATATGTGTGGAATGATGAAAAAGAGTGCGAGATTGAATTCTATATATATATATATATATATATATATATATATATATATGTAATAATAAATATTTTTCGCCTTTTTGCCTTAATTAATTAATTCCAAATTCTTACAATTCTAAATTTTCCCTCTCTTTTAAAATATCTCTTAAATCTAATTTATATTTTTATTCCATAGCTTAATCAAAATATTCTTTTAATTATCATTCTAAAAATCGTAATCTGTTTGAAGCTACACGTATTTGTAAAAACCTTAATTTATTTCTTCTTTTGAAACATTCAAATTTTATTTCTTTAGAACGTCTCTTAATATCATTTTTATTTTTATTAAAATTATCATTCAACATCCCATAATCATTTCGGCTCCCGCGTCTTCCGCTTCACCTCAAAATTATGCCATAGGCAGTATTAAGTTCCCTGGCTTTGCAAGCTTCTTATTGGCTCGTCCTTCCCCTGCATTGCGGAAATATTCATTCGTCTTTTACCTTTAAAACGGGTTGCGCTGGCTTGGAGAGCAAATTTTGTACGCTTTTCTTACTGTCAACTAGACCCAGTCACTACGGGGTCAAAATTATTATGTCGTCGATAGAGAATTCTTCAACAACGTAGCTTTGTGCCGTCATCTAATGCATTAAATATCTTCGAGTTTTTGATGAAGTTTAGTGGAGTTGTTAACTCAAAGCTTAATTCTAATAAACAGTTGTCTCTTCAATGCTGTTGTTCTTGAGTGGGAAATTACCTGGATTTTTTTTATTTTGCCTTTTCTCCGGTTACTTGCGACTGCTTATATGGAGTATAATTTGTGATCTTCCGTCATCATCTAGCATGGAACAGCTTCAGTAACTTGTGGCGGTGGAATAATATGACTATGATCTGGTGTAAATTTATGGAGATCGTGGCTGGCCTGTCAACGGCTGCGGATTCTAGAATAATTCATCTCAATTAAGCCGGAAAGGATGATAAACTTGACCTGCGAAGCAGCATTAAGTGCAGATGTTTCTTTATCCCAAGACTTCCTAGTGGCTGAAGATCTCTACCGACCAACTGCCATTTTATCACTTATAAGGTGAAGTGATAATTAATAGTATAATGACATCTTTATACTTAATATATGGCTTTTTTATCCCTGAAGTTACATCTGTAAGTTATCTGTACGTTAATTTATTCCTTTACTTTTGTTAATATTTACAATATTTGTTGATTTCTTATTTATAAAAGACTTTAATCTCTTTAGAATATTGACTTACAGAAACTTATTCACGAATACGTCCAGTATAGAAGAAAAATTGTTCTTGAAATATTTTAGACTTATTAATGTTCCTTTTATTCCGAAAAATTAGAAAGTACGAATTTTAATATTTATTCTCATGTGTTTTTGTTGAAAAATTGATATTATTTTGTTATGCTCACAAATATTTACAGAAAAATTTTGAACTGTTATGATATTTTATTATTTATTTTCTATATTACTTGAGGTTTTAATGAATAATATGTGTAAATTGTCGTAAATTAGTGTCTCAAAAAACATGAAATTTTAGAATTATTACAAGCTAATACCTGGTACCATGATTTGAAAATGTTGGAAAAAAAAGTGTATTATTAAATGGATCTTCTTGTATTGAGAGTTTAATGCTTTCAATTTTCTTACTCGAATGAAATGAGTTTATTGCGTAATTCTGCTATTTTGCTTCCTTGATCAGAATTTCATTTTATTTTTATATTTTTATGTTGACGATTTTTCATTTCTTTTTATTTGAGGGTACATGTAATTTGCAGATGTGAACTAGAAAATAAAAAGAAAATATTTCAAAACTTTTTCTGATTTATTGACAGGGACTTTTTATACAACTTAAATAAATAATAAAATTTTATGTTTTCACTGAAAGATATAATATGATGAAGTCTATTATTATTGATACTGTTAGAATATGATTGAAGATTATTATGCTGTTGTTAGTTAAAGATTAATATATTATGAATTGATGTTACATATTATTAATATTATTATTATTATTTGTTATAAGATAGATTACAAAAAAAATCTAGTAAAATAAACTTAAATTATTCTAAATTTTATAAGTAAATATTATGTTTTGCTGATTCATTTACTGTGTATAATTATTTCTGTTGCACATCTCTATAATTAATTGAATTCAGTAGGGAAGCTTTTTCAGAGATGTCTATCAGTATTTACAGAGTGGAATATGGTGTTTACCAATAAACTAATAGTAAATGGATAAATTTGTTAAAAGTTACAAAATTTCAGATAAAACTTAAGCCAGTATATCCAATCTGAAGTTTATAACACTAAAATAACTTGGGATTCTATATTTTATTGAATTAAATTTTTGGTGTGAGTCTATTTTTGTTCCAAATCCTTATAATCATAGAATTCAGTAGGGATAATGACTAAAGGATGGATTTTACTAGGAATTTACAGAAAATGGAGTATGGAATAATAAGCCTTACTATAAATATAACAGAAATTTAATTACAAATTCTGGGTTTATATGCATTCCAGTAACCATCTAAGTTTAATTTTAATAAATTTTAATTACTTATTTTCACAAAATTAAATACTATGTTGTTACTTTTGCACAGTATTGGTGGTTTTTCTACTGGCCAGGGATTAATTACTAATTTCAGGAACTGACAGTATATTTCTGTATGTTGTATATTGGTTTAAGGAATGGTTTTTGGCATGACATGCAGGGATGTCTGTTGATTTCATGATTTATTGTGTTTAAAGATGCATCATTAATAAATTTATTATTTATTCTTATGAATATTTGTTCCTTTTTGGTCTTAGCCATCATGGTATGATCAATTATCTATAACAACTTATTCTAATTTCTTCTTTTGACAATTTACTATTTACCACTTTCTTAGGCAGTTAAGTTAAATTAAATGAAATTACTATTTAGTATTGTTATTTAACTATGTAAATACAATTAATTCATTTATAAAACTAAATTTAAATTAACTTAATTTACCACCAAAAACCTTGAGTATAAATTGTAAATATGTAAATATAACTTAAATTTTTAATATATTATTTATGTTGCTTATTTTGAATTAAATGTTAAGAAAAATGATGCACTTACCAATTTATTTAAATACAGAATATAAGGACTTAGAATTTGTGTTGGTGATAATTATTTACAAAATGCTAGATCAGGTAGAAGTTGATTTACTGAGACATGATGAAGAAATTAGCATTATGTTACTGTAGTAAAATGTTCTATTAGGTAAGTTTGAGTTTTAATAAATCTTAGGCTGACCAATGGAGAATTACACCTCATTCTGTCTATAGCTTGGGTAAAACTAAATTCATTATTTTCCAAGATCTTTAGCATTAATAAATTTACTAAATTGAAGCAAGCTCCCATGATTGTTGAGGTAATGATCATTTGGAAAATTTGTATATGTTTAGGAAATTTTGAATAAATGATATTAATAGAATTGAGTACTCAAACTAAATATGATGTAATGATTAAATACTTGATGATGATGAAGAATTAAAAGGGAGATAAAAATGATAAGAGAGAAATTGAAAAGTTTACGTAAGGTGCATTCAAAAAAGTTTCTGATGTTATGTAAATAAAATTTTGATGTTGATGTTGTTGTTATTTTATTCTTTCTATTGATGATACTATTATTATAGTTGTTGTATTTGTTACTATGATGAAAAAGTTCTAAGATAATCAGTGCAACATATTAATTTTTAAGTTAGTAAATACAATTTAATAGATTCTTATGCATTTTATTGGATAAGATTTTTGGTTGAAGTAAACTTTAATTCTTATCAACATTTCTTATAACATTCTGATTCAGTAAGAAAAGGTAAAGGATTATGAATTGTTTTGCCAGATATTATTGATAAAATATAATCTAAATTTTGTTCTTAGGGTTTTAGTTGCATAAATTAAACTTATTCTTTAGACTCTTTCTTTTATAGACTTTTCTCAATAATCATGTTATAGATATCAATTTAATAGCTTAATTAAAAATTTATAATATACATAAAAGTAATTAAAATTAATAAATTAAATTATGTTTAACTAATCTCAATTCTTTTTAGTGTGACAGTGTGTTCCTAGCACACTAGTAATAGTGTGTGAGCTCTTGGGAGTATTACTGTTGAAATTTGTATTCGAATTAACTTTTATGCTGGCATAATTGATTGGTTTGGATTGAGAATTTCTTATAGTGAATTGAATTGGATTACAATATTATATTTTAATTTATTAAAAATTAAACTAAGCAAAATTAAACTATTCTTAAGTAATAAAAAAAAATTGCTTTTCAAGTGTTTTCGGAATTTTTCCCATGCATAACTTGAATTGTTTTCCTGTTATTAAAATAGAAGAATAGTGTCACTACCCAGGTGACCAGAAGAATCCACTATTAATTTATTGTTATTATTCTTAGTATTGTATTATTTGTCTTAGTATTATTATTATTGTTATTATTTTATTTATTGTATTTTATTGTGTTAATATTATGCTTATTGCTAGTTTTGAGTTGTTGCTAGTATAAAGATAAAGCATTTCAGATGAACTTTAATTTCTGAAAATAGACTTTAATAAGGAAGATCAGTAAAGTCTAAAGTTTGAAGGATATTTGTTTTTTCAATTTGTCAATTGTTCAGTTTAATGAGGTATACAATAAAACTTTACTGGATTGGACTACCACTCATAACAGCACTGAACAGAAAATTAAGCAAACAATTCTACAAACAAATTGCAACAAATTTTGTTAATATGATATTCTTGAAGTACGTTATATATTATTTTAAATTTTTACAATGGTTTTCTTATTTTGTTTAATATTTCTAAAGCTTTTTATGTCATTTGTTAACAAGATTAATATCTTGTAATTGTATTTTTATTAACAACTCCACTAGTTCGCGTTATAATTATTAAATTTAATGTTATTTGGCATTTATGAAAATTTTTGGAAATGTACTAATTTGACCTTCTCCAGTTGACAAATTGGAATCCAAATCCGTGTAACATTTCCCTACTATGAACTTGCCACGTCATATGACCTACCAATTCATTCGTCTTTTTGGGTGGAGGATAGCACGATCTCCATAAATTTACACCTGATCATAGTCATATTATTCCACCGCCACAAGTTACTGAAGCTGTTCCATGCTAGATGATGACGGAAGATCACAAATTATATTCCATATAAGCAGTTGCACGTAACCGGAGAAAAGGCAAAATAAAAAAATACAGGTAATTTCCCACTCAAAATCAACAGCATTGAAGAGACAACTGTTTATTAGAATTAAGCGTTGAGTTAACAACTCCACTAAACCACCTCAAAAACTCGAAGATATTTAATGCATTAGATGACGGCACAAAGCTACGTTGTTGAAGAATTCTCTATCGACGACATAATAATTTTGACCCCCTACTGACTGGGTCTAGTTGACAGTAAGAAAAGCGTACAAAATCTGCTCTCCAAGGCAGCGCAACCCGTTTTAA
Organism: Maratus michaelseni; assembly: GCA_963931845.1. NCBI lineage: Eukaryota > Metazoa > Arthropoda > Arachnida > Araneae > Salticidae > Maratus > Maratus michaelseni. Next base: position 310,653,190 of record OZ007592.1, read on the forward strand.
AGGTAAAAGGCGAATGAATATTTCCGCAAAGAAATAAAATTTGAATGTTTCAAAAGAAGAAATAAATTAAGGTTTTTACAAATAACGTGTAGCTTCAAACAGATTAGGATTTTTAGAATCATAATTAAAAGAATATTTTGATTAAGCTATGGAATAAAAATATAAATTAGATTTTAAGATGTATTTTAAAAGAGAGGGAAAATTTAGAATTGTAAGAATTTGGAATAAATTAATTAATGAAAAATGGCGAACATTTTTTATTATTACATATATATGTAGAAAGATATATATATATATATAGATATATATATTAAAGTTTTCTATATTTTAGATTTATATAATTGTAACTTTATATATTTTAATATAAAAACAAAGTTTTGAAACTTCTGTTTAAAGATTTAATATAAGCATTTAAAAATATATATTTGAATATTCAAGTTTATATTCTTAACTGATTTACAGAACTTAATAGTTAAAAAAATTAAAACAATACTAAATTTAATATTATTTTAGATAACATTTTTCAACAAGGTGTCTGTTTTTCATGAAGTAAGTTTTAATATCTATACATTATGCAATGCTAAGAAAGAGTTCGGCAATAAAAGCATTCCCGCCACCCACATTGTTAAAAATTTGTACCAAATTTTCAACTATATGTAATCTTACTTTGCAGTTATGTAGTTGTTTAATAAATAATTAATTTTTTATAAATAAATTCAAATGACATTTTATTTTTTCATATTGCCGAATGCAAAATTTATATTAAAATTCGCATTTTTTTTTGTTTTTTCAAGCTCTGTGCACTGTTAAAAATTTGCAGCAAATTGTCTAGTCATTCGACCGTTTATTTAAGAAACGGTTACATAATCGTAATTTAACTTTATTCTGGCCATATTATTGCCCATACGCCATAGGATAAAGCTAAATTACGGTTATGTAACCGCTTTCTATACAAATGGTAGACTGGCAGGGAAGTTTGTTGCATTTTTAACAGTGCATAGAGCATGAAAAAAAAATCGAATTTTAATATAGCTTTAGCATTCGGCAATATGAGACAGATTCTCATTTGAATTTAGTAAAAAAAAAATAATTATTCATTGAACAATTACATAACTGCAAAGTAAGATTACATACAGTTGAAAATTTATAGTGTTAATTATTTTTTCGAAAAAAATATATAGGCGTTATGAACATAAAATAAATTTAATATGAAAATTCATGAAGTTCTTATAAACAAATTATCATTGAAAAAATTCTATCAACTCTCTTGTTACATATTCAATTAAGGTAACAAAGCAAAATTTGTGTTTGTAGTTTAAACTCAATTAAAATTATAATGTAATGTTCACATGATTGCTATATATAAAAATGCTCATATAAACCCAAAAATTAAATAAAATGTATTAGTCTAGAGCAGCGGTTCCCAACCTGGGGTACGCGTACCCCTGGGGGTACGTGGCGAGGCTGCTGGGGGTACGTGAAAATAATATCGGTAATGGCGGAAATCACAAAAATGGTTTAAATGAAAACACATAAAGAAAATTGATAGTTTTGGATTATAAAGTTAGTCTTACGTGTAAATCCAATATGTTACATTGAAAAGAAAGAAAAAGCCCACTATACCTAATAATTCATTGATAATTCAATGTCACTAGCCCACTGTTAAGCTTATGAGTACTTATATATTTTCCCTCATCTTTTTAAAAATAATAATTAATAGTTATGCAATATTCTATTCTCAACACTTTTTTTGTTGTTCCGTTTTTAATAATAATTGCAGAACGCCTAAATTACATCAGAGTTTCTGGTGTTTTTTTTTTTTTTTTTTTTTTTTTTTTGTTAAAACGTGTCGAAAAGCTGGCCGTTATTTTCATAGAAAAGCTTCCCTCATTTGAATGAGCATTTAATTTGAAGTGTTTATTTATTATATGAGTGATTTTGTTTTGTGTTTAAAATGGATAATTGGTTGAAAACCGGAACTCTTCAGAGAATGCGTCTGTGATTTAAATTGAGCCTGGGAAGTCCAAAACTGCAAGTACTTCGAAACATTGTGATTATTTAGAAATACAGGACAACCGGAGTGCAGCTGTTAATAGGTCTGTTCTGGTAAGTGATAAACCTAATACTTTAAATAAAACTGAAAGCATCAGTGCCCCATTAAATAAAATAAAATATAATAAGTACTTGAAATATGGATTTTCATTCACGGGAGGGGAAGATTTTCCACAACAACTATGCGTTGTTTGTGTAGAGATATTGTGTAATGGTAGCATAAACCCTCTTTATTAATGCGCCACTTACAGACAAAACATCCATTTTATAAACAAAAGGATGTCAGTTAATTTCAGCGACTATCAAGCGGCCCTAATGGAGCACCTTACATGTTTTCTACAAAGAAAGACAATGAGAATGCTGTTGAAGCATTGTACAGAATATGCTATCATATTGCTAAAAGTGGTCAAAATCATACAATTTCCGAAAGTTTAATATATCCCTGTATCAAAGATGCTGTCAAATGTATGTTTGGTGAAGAACACACCCAGAAAAAAGTTTTGTTGAATCAAAAAAAAATTTGGTTGACCCAACAAAACTTTTCGTTTAAATATGGTTCAATGGAAATTTTGTTTGAAACAACAAAAATATATTGTTGATTTTTTTTTTTTTTTTTTTTTTTTTTTTTTTTTTGCAATTCCAAAAAAAAAAATTGTATCGTCAGCAAAAAAAATGTTTTGTTAATTCAAGTAAAATGGTTCAATTTTACTTGAATTAACAAAATTCTTTTTGTTACATAGGTATATGCTATGTGTTATTTTAACAATCTATTTTCTTTTTTCAACAAAATATATTTTGTTTGTTTAAATAATAAAATATGTTATATTGCGAACTTGTTTTGTTTATACTACAAAAACTTTTGTTAAATAAACCAATCTAAATATGCAATTTTAACTATTTTTTAATTCATTTTCAGCAGTGAACTACGCATGTAAACCTTGAACAAGTGAAATTTAATCCTGCTTTTTTTCCAGCGCAAATAGAGAGAGTGAAAATTGCCCAAGCCGGGAGTCGATCCCGGGTTCTCAGAACAGCGCTCTGAGGCTCTACCACTGAGCTACAAGGAACGATATCTGACCTCGGCATTTCTCACTCTTATATATGTCGGGACGGCTGCAACTGCAGAACAAGAAGCAAATGTCATCAGGAGCATGCAAATTTCTGCGGCAAACATGAGACAACAATACAAAGCCCAGCATACGGCAACACATAGTTAATTTTTAATTCATTTTCAGCAGTGAATTACGCCTGCAGAAAGCAGGATAAAAAGTCACTATTTATTATTCAAAGATTACAGGCGTAATTCACTGCTGAAAATGAGATAGAGCTATTGCAGAAATCGCGAAAAATACAACAAAGCAGCGCCCCCTGATTTACACCAAAAACTAATCAGCAGCAAATTTATATCAGGAAGTAACTGAATATAAAGTTGTATTCAATTCCGTGCATTAGTTCTTGAGATAGAGCGACCACAAAATGTTTGTCACATACAGACAGATAGAGTCATTGACATTCATTTTCTAAAAACAGTCAAATCGTTTTCAGGACCTTCTGAAATCCGTCGGAAACCGGAAGTCGAAAATTTTCATGATTCCAATACTTTCTTCTTGTAAAGATAGAAGAAACTAATAAATGGGACAGGGGGATTTTTTAAACTACCTTGGTGAGTCCCAATGAAAAAAAGGTTTTATTATTCAAAAATTATGTTAATCCTTTAATTATATAGCTATATAAGTCAAATAAATCGAGTTACTATGGCTACTGTACAACAATTTAAATTTTGCAAAAACAACAAAATTTTGTTGGAACTACAAAATTATTGTAAAAATATTTAGTTGCTATCAATAATCATCTTAAGAATAGTTAAAACTTATTTTAATGATGTATAATTTTTTTTAATGTTTAGCTAATATTATAAAAGCAATATTAATTTTAAAATGCAAGTTAAAAAATGAAAGGTTAGGAATGTTAATGTAATTTGTGACAATTTATTATTTGGTTGTGATAAGATTACCAATGAAAAAAAAAAGCATGTTTTCGTTGTATGGTTGAGTAGAGGGGGAGGGAGTGTTTATGAGAAATGGGGGTACGCCGAAATAAAAAGCCTAAGAAAGAGGTAAGTAAAAGAAAAAAGGTTGGGAAGCGCTGGTCTAGAGGATGATACCCAAGTTTTAACATCATACTAAAATTTATTAAAATTTATTAGGAAACAAGTAATGCATATCGTGAAACAGAGAATCCATACAGTCAAAAAATTAAATGTAAAATTTCTTGAAATAGGAGAGTGACAAAAGATGTATAACAACATTTATTTTCTTAGTGCCCTAAAATGTAGAGATAACACGCAATATATATTCCAAAAATACAGATTTCGTTAAAATATATTGAACAATATCATTAATTCAAAATTTAAAATGTAAATGCGTTAATTACAATACAGATAAAAGCAGAAGTAGAAATTTTACGTTAGAAAGGTCCGAGAATTTCTTCAAATTGGAGGGTGACAAAAGATATATAACAACATTTCTTTTCTTAGTTCCCTAAAATGTATAGGTAACACGCAATGTATGTTCCAAATATATATACTTCGTTAAAATATATTGAACAATATAATTAATTCAAAATTTAAAATGTAAATGCGTTAATTACGATACAGATAAAGGAACAAGAAGGAATTTTGTGTCAAGAATGCCCGATGTCAAAATTTTATTTTCTCAATTTATAGGAATTTTTTAATGATTTTTATTTTGGTAAAATTTGTCTTTCTATAAGGATTTTTTTTTAAATAAAACATTTTTGAAATTTAGAAATTTGTTTTTGAAAAAAATTAAAATTATAAATTAAAATTTATACATTTTTATATAACTCGTCAGCCCCCGATTTCATCACTTTTTTTCACTACTGTGTGTAAAAAGTGAGTCTTGTTATTTTGTCTTCAGCATTTATAAAAATATTACTTTAAAAAATTATAAAAGTAAAAAACAGAGGATTAATATCATCAAACTTGTTATATAGACAAATGTCCATACAGTCAAAAATGGTATGGACAAATCTTTTGGTAAAATTTGTCTTTCTATAAGGAATTTTATAAAACATTTTTGAAAACTTATCTTTAAAAAAATTAAATTTAAAAATTTAAAAATATTTTATTTTTGATATAACTTGTCAACCATTTGCCCCCGATTTCATCATTTTTTTCAGTATTGTGTGTAAAAAAATGAGTCTTGTTAATTTGTCTTCAGCATTTATAAAAATATCATTTTCAAAAATTATAATGAATATAAAAGTAAAAAACAGAGGATTATTGAGAGCAGTTTATATTTTTAAAATTTTCGGATGAAATTTAAAATTCTGAAGAAAATTTCTTAAAAATATAACAAAATTTCTGTACAAATTTTCATACGCATATCTTCCCATAAAGTTTAGATATAGATATATCCTTTTAAATCTGACAAATTATGAAAATATCCATTATGAGATAAATGGGCTTAAAATTTTAATTACCGGTGGAAAAGACTGATAGTACAACACAAAAAAAAAAAATGTTGCCTGCTGATTTAATCACAATATCAAAAAGCAGTTTGCTTGATTCAATTTCTTTAGAATTGTAGTATTTTATTACCAAATAACCAAAACAAATTTTTTTTCTTCATAATTTTCTCACCCGGACCCTCTTAAGAAGTTTAATTTGAAACTGTGTGAGAAAGAAGATATAAAAAAATAGATTTTTTATAGACAGAAGAAAATTATTACTTCTCCTTGTACTTTTATTTCAAGTTAGACTACTTCATTCCAATTTATACTCTTTAATATTTAAGAAGTTTTATGCAATATTTATAAGAATGTATTGAATATATATTTATTACAAGGTTAACAAAACTAGCCAATAGAAATAGCCTCTACTGCAAAAAATCAATCAAATGTCATGCGGCAAAAATTAGGTTTAGACAACCTTGAAGCTCTATGATTTTTGTCAACACTGTAAAACAAAATTGTTTATTTTACGGTATAATACTGGCAGCTGGGGTGCTAATATTATACCGTAAAATCAACAACTTTTTTTAAGTGTATTAGAAACCGTTTCTTTATATAACGGAGAGTTTGTATAAATACACACCGTGTACCTCCAATAGTGCTGTACCATGCTTATAGAAGTTTAGATAAGCTACATGATTTTATTCAATCGAAAATATTTAAAACTTTGCTTCATAGGACGGCAAAGTCATACACTGTAAAAAAAAAAATCCTGAGGTTACTAAAATTGTTTTAGTATATTTGTATTCCACAGATTTTTTTAGTAACCGGTATTAAATACCGAAATCGTTGCTAGCTGTTTCGTAGTAATGTTGCTAGCTGTTTTCTAGTAATTATTACAGATTTTCTTCTAACTGAATAAGAATACAAACAATTTTTAGTAATTGCGAAATTAATGAGAAAAACAAATTTTTTTTTAGTACATCGACCCTTTTTTTTTTACAGTGTATGGAAGTCATATACAAGTGTCCTGAAATCGGGCGGTCATTTCTCTCACGACTTTGTCTTCAAAAACCAATTTTTGAGATTATGAATAAATGAGACTTTCTCTTGAGATTATACCAAAATTTAGTTTAAAAAGTTCATAATTTTGAAAACGGCGGTCATTTGAAATATGCACATATTTACATAATTTTATTTAACTTAACTTGTATTTTATATACAAAGATGGAATTTTGTAATCTCTTTTTCACTCACTTCCTCATATGCTAGAATTATAAAAACTATGTATACAGGTGTGTTTTGAATGACAATACAAATAATAGTAATATTTTAAGAACAAAGTTATAAATTAATAAATTAATTTAAATGCATTTTCTTTTCTTATCTTAAAAAATTAAAAGTAAAAAAAATTTTTTTTGTAACATGAATCAACTAACTTACGCCTTCTGCCAAGCGTAATAAAAGAATGAATTGGTGAATTTTCCATACACGGGTTCAGTGCCTACGCGAAATTAACATGTGGTAACGGATACTTAAAAAAATAATAAAAATCACGAATTGTAGTTAGGAAATTAGGCGTCATTTTGAAGATAAATATGAATGCTTTTAAAAGAGTGTATTTTAAAGAAAACAATTTTTACTTTTAAACTTATTTAATTTTTTTGTTTTAGTCTTATTGTAAAAAAGTAGTTAGTTATTAAGATGTATACATATTGTTGGTATGAGCTCCAGAAAAAAATACCACTTTTCCATTAAAAATAAAATAAATAAATAAATAAAACGCCGATCAGCTGAGTAGTTCAGTAGAAAATTTATTACTCAGTTTGAAAACACTTGGCCATACTGTCTGTCACATTGAACAAACTTTTAAGTATTTACGATTTAACAAAATCATGGAGCTTGTCTGAACGTGAGTAAATAAAGTGCAAAATTAATTGAGTTGGTATATGTTTTTATTATTATTATTATTATTATTATTATTATTATTATTATTATCGTAATTAAAGAAAACACATGTCTTGAATGCAATGTTTAACAAAATAAATTTTACTGATTATGTTAACAAAAATGTATTTATAAAAATATATATGTTAATATTAACCATAAGGGGTGTTGTTAAAAATCAATTAACATGCAAATAATACTACTTCTGAAAATACAGAATCCTTGGGGTCAACAAAATCTGTTTTATTTTGCAATTGAAATTTAAGGTAGAATTTCTCAGAAATATTATTTGAAATAGAAGAAAGTTTTTTTTTTTCTTATGAGATTAATATAATCCAGGAAAGGTAACAAAATTACCATACATATTGTATTTTATTCTTTTTGCCTTCCAGCGATGTAGGAATGACAAGAACAGCAAAATTTGATGCATTAAAATATTAATAACTTCTGAAGCTGTACAAATTTATTTGAAGTGAAGATCACATGCTTTAAAGTATTATATAAAATCAATAAAATTTATGTGCTGAGTACATGTGATTTTAATTTTTCTTTCAACCTTTTGAACATTAACGTATCAATATTAAAAAATATATAAATAAATGTATCAATGCATATAACTTATTTTAACATCATCTAATTTCTTTTTGTGATTTTAATTTTAATTTTTCGCAGAGTAGAAACTTATGTACAACTTATATCTCACATAGATAAGAAACTTATATCAATGCATATACACAACAAATTCGAATGCATCTAAATCAAACTATTAAAATTTAATTATTCTACTCAACAGTATGAAACACTGATGAATGGAAAAGTAAACATATTGACTAAAAGCGTTAATAATTCAAAAGCATTATGCATTGTTTATCAGAGTATAAATTTCTATTTAAATTAACAAAATTAATTAAAGTAGCATTATGTGATTTTGATAAAAATTGATTAAAATGCTAATAATAGTGTTTCTGAGAAAACTGAAACTTTGGGGTTAACAAAAGTATAAATTTGTAATTGAAATTTATGATAATCATTTAAAGAAAATACTAGTTGAAGTGTAAAATATTTTTGTTTTTATAATTAATAGAGTCAAAAAATGTAAGAAAATTAGCATACACATTACACTTTATTCTTCTTCCCTCTTTTAATCTAGAAATAACAAAAAATAATAAAAAATAATGTTTAACACATTAAAATATTAATAATCCTAAAGATATGAAATTTACACAAAATTAACGCATTGAAAAAAAAAAAACGCGAATGTTTTTCTTAACCCTCTGAGTGTCTGAGGGCTTTCCTGCAATTTTTATATAAAATCGTCGTAAAACCAATGTTAATATAAATAAATTTTCTTTCATTGTTTGTTTCTAAAATGCACTTTTTATCTATTTATTTTACATATATCTTAAAATAGAATTATGTTTAAAATAAGGGAAATATAATTGCGAAAGAAAGTTTATAACCCCTTTCGAAAAGTGTTCATTATATTTAGAAACCTGTAAGACCGATATATTTTCGAGATATTAAACAAAAACAATTATTTTGCTGGCACTGATTTTAGGAAACATTTCGGAGTTGTTTGAATGTTTTGTCAACATGTATTATAGATTTTTCGATGCAAATAAATCTCAAGTAAGTATTATCTTGTTCAACAAACATGTTTTATAGATATACATGGTAAATTAACAGCATTAATATTACATTTAATATTAATATTAATATTATTTTGCTGTTCTTCCGTGTATAAATGAAGATACGCAACTGAAAATGTTTTCTTGAAAATTCATAGCATCCCAAAAACCGATATTCCTGATTGAAAAAACTTATTAATATAGTATAAAAATACTTGGAATCATTTCTGAAAATCAGATCCAGCAAAAATAACGCTGTATTTCTAAATGCTTCGTTAAATCTCGAAAATATACCAGTTTCTGAGATTTTTAAAGATAAAGAACGCTTTTCGGAAATGTGGGTAACACAGAAGGGGTTATGTTCTCATTTGTGGTTATATTATACTTTCATAGACTTGTAAACATTTCTTCTTTTTAAAGCGCATTAAAAGTTATAAAAAATAATTAATTATTATCTAAAATATAGCTGCATAAATCATTTCTGTCTTATAATGGATTATATAAATTGTATTTTATACGAGACTTTAAAAACTATTTTTACTATGCTTTTTCATTTCATTTCATAAATCTTATATTTAAAAACTTTTAACAGTATTTTTACGGTAGCATACCGAATAGTAAAGTTATGAATTTGAATAACTAACTATTGAAAAGAAATATGGAATACTTAAAGAAATATATTTTTGTACTTAGAATAACAAAAGTATTTTCAACCCTTAATTGATTTTGTAATATAAGTAATTAAAATTACACTCATGCTCTTTTTAATAAATATTGAATGTTTGGGGTCAACAAAATGCAAATTTCCTAATTAAAAATTTCAATGCAAATTTAAAAATAGTGTGTCAAAAGAGAGAATGACTTTTGCTTGAAAATTTAAAAATAGTCAAAGATAATTAGCATATGTATTGTATTTTATTCTTAATCGTATATATGGATATAGAAAAAAACAAATACAGAAGAGCTTAGCGCATTCAAATTTAAATAAATTTTGGCGCAAATAATTAATTTCAACTGAAAGACGAATTTTTTAAAATTACGCATTACAACTACAGAAAAACTTGTCGAAACTCAAAACATTTGTAATGGTTGAATTTCTATGAATACTGCATATTCATACAAAGTAAAAAACAAATTGTTAAAATAGTAAAAATATATAAACTGAGTTTTGAAACATCTTTATAAAGCTTTAATATATGTTATTTTTAAAATTTTCCAAAATGGTTGAGAGTATTTTTATTTCATTTTGTCTGTTTGCTCTAACTCTCGTAAATATACTCGGATTGACATGTAATTTTTATATGTTAATGAGTATTATTTTCTATTCAAATTAACAAGAGTAATTACAGTAGCATTAAGCAATTTTGTTAAAAATTAATTATACTCCAAATAATATTGTTTCTGAGAGGATAGAAACATTGGAGTTAAAAAAATTAATTTATATTAATTGAAATTGAAACAAAACAGAACATTAATAATTAGTCGCTGCAATATTAACTAACTTTATAAAAATGTCTTATGGTTTAAATAGTTTTATTTTTTTATTAGTTAGGCGAAAGTTGTTGAGATCAACAGGAAATTCTACAACAAATCTTCTTTTTACTATTGGAAACACTCTAAATTGTTAAAAGTTTCACATTTTTACGTGTTTAATGGCACCTTTGCCCTATAAGTTATATTGAGAAAAGTATTCTCCATACTCTGACAAGTACAGCAGACAAAAACCTTGCTTCTACGAACAAAACTTACCCGGCATGATGCTTTGCGTTTTAGAAATGTTGAATCTTTGCAGCACTAAAAATGGAAAAACGATTTTTTAGGAACAAAATTTCATAAAATTCAAAGTATCATACCTCGGTGGGTTATTGTTGATGAAAAATGGAACTGTTCCTGCTTTACTTGTCAGGGCAAGGATAAAACGTTTGTAAATATAACTTATTGTATAGTATAAAAAAAAATAATTTTCGTAACTTTTTGGGAAATAATTATTTCGATGTAAGAAGATTTTTGAATGATGAAAAAAATCTTTTTTTCCGATTAGAAGTTAACTTTAAAAATTATTGGCTTAGGAATTAGCTATGGTCCAAATATAAGAAGGTACACCCTGTATATCAAAGTATATTTAAAATATTCAAATTTATTTTGTAGAAATCTTATTAAAACAATTTATATATGATACTAGTCTGTTCACAATCGTTTATCAATGGATGTAAAATAAAGTATGAAATAAACGAATTAACTTCACAAATGTATAACGAAAATTTTAAAATTATATTTTCCTAACTGAATTCAAGAAAGTAATTATAATTTTTTTTTATAATTAGGATTGCATTTATTTAATTATTAAGCAATTATTTAAAGATATTTTATGAAATAAAATAAATTATATAAATTATACTATGTCGGACGAAAAAGAAAATAGTAAGTCTTGCCGAATTTTTCAGAAATATAATTTCCAATTCAATTATCACTTTTGCACTAATGGAAAAACTAAATGAACGGAAGGGAGAAAATTAACATACTTATATTTAAAATTCTAACAATGTAAAAAAATATTTCTAGTAAACTTTGAAAAATTCAAATATTAAAAACTATGTTCTAAAAATGATTTACTTCAATTGAAAAAAAAAAAAAAAATATATTACAGTTTTTAAAAAAATATTGCGTAACTACAGAATACTCTATTTTAAGCTGTATGAGGATTTCCAATTGGTTATATAGTTGTGCTCAGAATTGCTTTTATGAATCTAAATAACTGTTATAATATAAAAGTTTATAAAATCCTTTTTTAATAGCATCGTATTCACATTTCTTTTTAACATGTTTCTGTCATGAATTACAACATTCAGATATATTTAGGCTTCAAAATAAATATTGCTAATTAGGATTTACAAAATACTTAATAATTATATCTGGAATACTATGTTTTCTGCAAATTTTGAAATAAATAATTAACCGTTTCATAATGTATTCATAACAAGCAATTAAAAATGAATTACGCCATTTTGAACATGCAGTTTTGAATTGAATTAACAGAAGGTTTCAGAGGAATCATAAGCAATTATTCAAAAAATAAATAAATATACATAATTCTATGTCTGAACAAAATAAAGATTTTCTTTTTCTAAAATGAAAAATTATGTATAAATTTTTAGAGTTATGGTAAATTCGTTAAATTCGTTAGAAATTCAGATATCATTTCTGTTTTTATCTTTAAAGATGTCAACGAAAGGTCAATAAATTAACAATACATATTGTATGTTACATTCTGTGGATCTCAAGAAAACGTTTTTGGTAAAGTACTAGGTATTAAACTTTTTATAATCTCTCTTTATGTACTAAAAAATGTTACTAACGGTTCTGCTTCCATAATTAATTTTCTTAATGACGAAAAAACAGAGTTCGAATCTTTTTATTTTCTTCTAGCTTTACAAAAAGAAAGTATTAGATTCACAAAAATTTTCTACTTCCGGTTTTCGACGGATTTATACGTTTTAGAAGGTCCTGAACACGATATGACAGAAAATGTCTATCTGTCTGTGACAAAAATTTTGTGGGCGCTCTATCTCAAGAACTAATGCACGAAATTTAATAAAATTTTATATTCAGTTAGTCCCTGATATAAGTTGGTGCTGATTAGTTTTGGTTGAAAATCGCCCAATAGGTGGCGCTGCTATGCTTCATATTTTGCAATTTCCGCAATAGCTCTGGCTCAAGAACGAATGCACTTATTTTCATCAAACTTCAGATTCAGTTAGACCTTGACATAAGTAGACGCTTATTACGTTTTAGTGTAGCTATCCCAACAGGAGGCGCTGCTATACCACGTTTTTCATGATTTTTCGATAGCTATATCTCAAGAACAAATAGACGGAATTTTATCAAACTTCAGATTCTGTTAGACCATGACATGAATAGATGGTGCTTATATTTTGGTGTAAATAGTCCAACAGTTGGAGCTGCTATGCTACTTTATTAATTATTAACACGATAACGATATCTGAAGAACTAATGCACGGATTTTCATCAAACTTCAGATTCAGTTAGACGTTGACATAAGTTGTTTCTGATTAGGTTTTGGTCTAATTCTCCCAACAGGTGGTGCTTCTATGCTGCATTTTGCAGGATTTACATGATTTTAGCAATTGTCATATCTCAAGAACTAATGCACGGAATTTAATAAAACTTTAGTTTCAGTTAGACTTGACATAAATTGGTGCTGATTCTTTTTAGTGTTTGCGAAACCTGCTTGAGATAGAAGAAAGTTTTGGGATTGACACATCCGAGTAGTTTGAGAGTGGAACCATGCTTCTAAAATCATCGGATTTGGAATTAGCTATGGGTCAATGACAAGAACAAACACCCTGAATCAAAATATATTTAAAGTATTCAAATTCCTTTTGTAGAAACTTTACTAGAAACTTTTTTATATTTCACTAGTCTGTTCTCAATGTCTTATAAATGCATGTAAATGAAATGTAAGAATTTAACAAATTAACTACACAAAGGTATTGGGAAAGTTTTAAAATTGTATTTTACTAATTGAATTTTTAAAAAGTAATCACAGTAATCGTAATATACTCATAAAACAGAATAATTTACATGAGTTATACAATGCCTGAAGAAAAGAAGAACCTTAACTTTAAAGAAAATGTAAATTTTCATATTAAAATTTACTATTCACTAAAAAATAAAATTTCCACTTCAAAGATCACTTTTTCTTTAAAGAATAAACCAGTATAACTAAAGAGGGGTTAATTATTTATTTCAAAATTTTCAGAAAACATAGTATTCTGGATATAATTATTAAGTATTTTGTAAATCATAATTAGCAATATTTATTTTGAAGCCTAAATATACGTGAATGTTGTCATTCATGACAGAAATATGAATACAATGCTATTAGAAACGAATTTTTCAAACTTTATAATAAAACACTTATTTAGATTCATAAAATCAACTCTGAGCAAAGCTATATAGCCAATTAGAAATCCTCATACAGCTTAAAATAGAGTATTCGGTAGTTACGTATTACGCAATATTTTTTAAAAACTCTGAAATATATATATTTTTTCAATTGAAGTAAATTATTTTTAGGACATATTTTTTAATATTGAATACTTTAACTAAAGAGGGGGGGGGGGTCATACTTACTACATTTAAAATTCTATCAATGAAAAAAAAAATAATTTCTAGTAAACTTTGAAGTATTCAAATATAAAAAACCTATGATCTAAAAATAATTTACTTCAATCGAAAAAAGTAAGTTATTACGATTTGTTTAAATTATCGCTTAATACATAACTATGGAAAACTTTATTTTAAGCCATAAGAGAACTTCTAATTCCTTGAACAGTTTTGCTCTCATAATTAATTTTATGAATCTAGATAAGGGTCATGTTATAAAGTTTCAAAATCTACTTTTAATAGCATCGTATTCGCATTTCTTTTTTAAATCCTTCTTTCATTAATGACAGCATCTATATATATTCTAGTTTCTAGGTAAATATTGTTTATTACATTTTACAAAACATTTGATCCGAAATACTATGTTTTCTGTAATAGAAAAACAGTAATTACCTGTTTTATAATACACACATAGAAAAGCACTTTATTATATAATTTTGAAAACATATTTTTAAACTGAATTAACAGAATACTTCAGAGACATAATAAACGATTACTCAAAAAAAAAATAATAAATAAGCATACATAATTCTATGACTGTAGAAAATGAAGTTGTTCTTTCACGAAAATGAAAATTTGCGTATAAATTTTTATCATTAAATTTGATAGAATTAATATTTGAAATTCACATATCATTTCTGCTTTCATCATTATGATCGTCAACGAAGGGGAAATAAAGTTACCTACATATGGTATTTTACATTCTATAAATCTCAGGGAAACATTTTCAATAAAATGTTAGGTATTTAAATATTAACCTACCAGTGAACTCGTGCCAGAATTTGATACTGCTATGACATGTCTAATAATTTTCAGCATTATCTATTATTTTTTTAGATGCAGGTTTAACTATCTATAAGAAAATTAAGGATAAAAATATCTGCAAGCAACATTATTCAAACCAAAATGCTTATTTATTCCATCAAAATTACAGTAAAAACTGATTGAAAATAGCAAAAGTCCCCCCCCCCCCATGAGTCAAAAAATTAACAATCGTATTTTAACTGCATTATAAGATGACGTCATTTGCTTCTTGAAAAACATGAAACAAAGAAAAAATAAATTGAATGCATTTAAAATACAATTTACTATAATATAACAAAGCATACATTTTATTTTTCACGTGAAATACAACAGCTTAGATCTATCGATGGTGTATAATTCTTCTAAATATTTTAATTTCAATTTTGCTTTTTAAGCATTAAAATAAAAATAAACCCGTGCTTAAGGATTTTGACAACAGAAATAATATGTATAAGCTTTATATTCTAAAACAGAAAAGGAACTAACTTTGATGTTGCAACAATTGAATTTATTATGAACGCCGTCTCTTTCTTGTCTTATATGAAGAAAACTATTACATATTAAAATATAAAAACTGATAGTTTTATAGAGAGATGAGTGATAAATACCCTGAAAGAGACAGTTTTTAAATCGAAGAATTATTTTAAGCGCCATTTAATGTTGAAATCAGTCAAAATAGATCAGTTTGAAAAGTGTTATAGAATCTAAAATAAATTGCGGTGTGCAATGTCCAATCATTTTCCTAATTTGTCTCATTGTTTACACTTTTTTTTTTTAAATTTCATTATCTAAAAAGAGACTTTTTACATATTTCGTAAAACTTTTTTTTTCTATTGTTTCCACATTTGAAAAAATTACAGATATTAATCTTTTCAAATATTTCACAATTGAGAAATATATTTATACGTGAATATTAAACGAGAATGAAAACTTTTAAATAATTAATTTAAAGCATTTAAGTGTAAAAATTGCATCATTTTTTAAAAGCCGAAATAGAAATATTTACAAACACTTTTCAACTGTAAAAATAGTTACACATCAATATTAAATGAAAAAGAAAACTTTAAGAAAATTAAATTATTGCGCGCAAAAAGCATTAAATTGGAAAAATTTTGTCAGATTTAAAACCATTTTCTTATGGCGGCGTCTAAAAGAAAAAAATTCTTCTTAGCCTAGTTTAATAAGTATACTAGATTTTCCTTTTTTACATCTTTCTTATTATAAAAGTCCGAAAGGTAACGACAATTTTTAATTAACCATTTTGTACAAGCTAATTTCAGAATGTGTGATAGATCTCACTTAATCAGGAAAATGACAGTCATCTGTCGCATTAGCGGTGGATGTTGCCTTGAAGAACAAAAAATAAATCAGTTAAAGTCAAATAAATGACAACCCGATTACAAAAGATTGTCACTTGCCCCGATAATATCAGCAAATCTTCTATAATCGGGTAATCATTTTTGTATTATCATACCAAATACCAAGCATTTGGTTCGAACTGCTCCAAGTTACCGGGAAGTATCGTCTCTCGAAAGAGTCGTGATTAGTGTTTCTCTCCCTTACCAACAATGGATCCATCCACCGCCGCATGTCTATAATGAGTTGTCCTGTCATTTTGAGTTCTAGACTTGAACAACATCAAATTTTATTCTCCACTGATTTAAATCCTTGATAATGGCTTAGATTAAAGCGGAAAGCACTAGGAAAGAGTTATGTACTGCTAATATCTAGCATTTTAAAGTTTTTAAGACATTTGTACATATGGTTTTATGGGACGTCTATTTTAGTAATGTGTAAAATAAATCATTTTTCATTAATAAAAAATGTATTCTTATTGTGATCATTTTTATCCTAGATAAAATAAGCATGTTTTTGAGACCGCGCTGTCAGGACGGGTGTTGGCGACCATATGTTATGGGGGGTAGAGCTCCCTAGTGTAAAAAGAATTAATAACAATAGAAAATATAAGTTAATATGGCCTTATAATGTGTATTGTGAATGTAACTACAAAAAACTTCATCCTATTCTCTAAGATAATTTATAATACGTTTGAAAGACATGCTTTTACAAACAGAGTCTGGGATTCTCTATAGAGTTTTAGTTATCTAGTTATTAAAGTTTTATTTATCTTAAAAGTAAATTTCCAGTAAACTTTTAAATATTTAAACATTAATTACCTAAGTTGTAAATTACTATAAGTAAGTAAATTACTACACTTGAAATAATAATTTATTGTATATTTTTAACCCGGAAGTAGTCGTCACGTGTCTTTTTTATCGGCCATATTAGTTATCTTCCCATAACATATCTCTCCTTCAACATAAATGAAAAAATAAATCCATGTATCTAACTTTAAATGTTTTTACCCTAACTAAACTTACAAGAAATTCCTGTTTTATTTCTCAAGTATAAATTGACAGTCAAAGTCGACATTTATCGAAAAGACAGCGACACGTTCACTATCGGCAGTTGTTTATTATATTTTCTCTATATTTAAAAGATCGTAAGAAAATTGTACCATTTCAGTAAATTTCAGCAACTTTATAGATACATGAAAAAGTAACGTTAAATGAAAATTATTTTTATTTTCCATTTTTTGCCAGCGGGCATCAGAATGATCGAAAATGGATTGAAAGAGACCGAACGAAGTGCATTAGCGTTTTTAAAAAGTACTACACTCGGGTTAACGATATTCTGTGAAATGCAACTACAAATAACTTCATTCAAAGTTCTAATACTGTATATAATAGTTATATGGACTTGCTTTTATAGAAGCTTTCGGGAATATGGTCGCATTTTCTTTTCTTTCCATTGATGCGGTAAGAAGATTTTATGAGAACTTTTAAGCATTCAAAAAATAATGATCTATGTTGTGGTTAACCCCTTAATTCAACTGAAAATAGTATCAAAATTTATTATTTTATATTTTTTTCTACGTGTTTAACAATTCTTCCCGAAAACGTCCTAAGAAAATATCGTTGATTATAAAGATTTGCATTTAAAAAATATTCTGGGGATGCTACAACATATTTGTCTTATAGTTATGTGTAAGCATCATTTTTAGTAAATTTTTAAGCATTCATAAATTAATGTACGAAGAACATTTTCATTAATTGTTTTAACATTCCAAACTTAATGATTTACGTCTCAAAAAACAAAACAAATGCTTCTCCTGAAAAACAAACAAAAATACTGTCTTTATTTTAATGAGTTTGAGGAAGGATAGTATGAAAAACCTTATTTTATGAGAATTTAAAACAGGTTATATATAAATATTTTTTTTTCTATGAGGTTTTAGAAATCTCACTGTATGTAAATCGAAATACAAACTTTTATAGTTTTATTTTCTAATGTAATAGTATTGACATATATATAACACATAACATACTTCGTTGAAGAGTGAATAACTTAAATAAAATATATTATGTATTCTAGTAAATATCATTTTTACAATTAAATTAAGTCCGTTTTGATTTTATTAGGATTGCGTTCTGAAATTGCTTGAAACAGAAGTTCGTTTTTTTCGCAGTGCAAACATGCGCATGAAAGTGTAATATATTACCCTCACGAGGTCTTTTGGTTAGTTTCACCAAAAATTACAAAGAAATTTTCTTGAAAGTATCAGGAATTATTTGAGAGATTTATGCACATACTAATGTTGTAAATTTCAATCAAGTTCTGCTGCAGAATAGAAAATCAGATTTTTCAAAAAAATATTGTTTTGGCAACGAGCTGCTTATTATTTACCAAAAACGTTACTATTTTTTTTAAAGAGTAATTATGTCTTAATTAATGACACTTTTTAGAAATATATCGAACCTCCCTATAAGGTCAATGTGCCTAAGTGTGCTGTCTCACTGTAGAGAGAAACGGAAATGTTATGCAGTAATTAAGAATGTAATAATGGTGAATGGTCGATTAAAATGAATAAGGCTGAAATTTGATGAATCAATTTTGAAATTTCGTATATTCAAAAATTCAAAATACATTGTACACTGCATTGTAGATCTACCATTTTGAAACATTTTAATTAAATAAAAATTGGTTATAAATAAGAAAGGACACACCAAACACTAAAATATTTAAAGAAACTCCTAAATAGAATGGATAAATCAAAAGAACAGATTTAAATATTTATCTCGATTATTTACTTAAATCAAAATATACAAAATGAACATATAAAAATGGATTGGAATTCAAAAATATAAAAAATTCTAAATTAACCAATAAAAATAACAATTAAAATCTATCATTTTAAAAACACAAATTGCACAAATTGTGCTTATTAGTTGCTAAAATCAGTGTAAAAATTGTTTTAAACTCATAAAAGAGCTAAAATCCTACATGTTTCGGCTTTAAACTTAAAGCCATCATCGGGGAAGAGGAACAACACAAACGACTACTGATCTTTTAATTTTCGACATTTGTCGAAAATTAAAAGATCAGTAGTCGTTTGTGTTGTTCCTCTTCCCCGATGATGGCTTTAAGTTTAAAGCCGAAACATGTAGGATTTTAGCTCTTTTATGAGTTTAAAACAATTTTTACACTGATTTTAGCAACTAATAAGCACAATTTGTGCAATTTGTGTTTTTAAAATACTAGTTAACAGTGTAGTGTCCAAATGGATTCAATTGTAAAATCTATCATTTATTCAGCGCTATAACACACGTAAATACACTAGTGTTGCCATATAATTTATACGTGTTGTTGAGATTTACTATAGCATGATTGCTATTGAAACTCAAGTGTGTAATATTTATAGTTTTCTTACAAGGACACACAAAAATTCCTTAACATTATGTAGTACGGTGAAAAATCGTTTGTGTCTCATTTAGATTATGTTACGATGCTTCAAATATATTGAAACTGATATACATCACTGATATGATCGGTAAAATGCTTTCTAAAGAGAGTAAGTAGCATTTCTGGTTCGTTTACAGGGACGCACAAAATATTTTCATTATATTATGACCTATAGGTAAAAATCGTTTCCAGTGTATTTCAATTATGCTACACTGTTTGAAACATAATGACATAACACTGAGGCGCACTACAACATATTTTTGATAGACTTTTGAGATCGTACCGTTTAATAACAGGAACACACAAAATAATTAGGTTCCGTGACTGGCTATGACCGTTAAATGCTGGATATTCATTTTCAGCTGTGATATCTATTGTAAAACTTTTTTAGTGTATTACGAGATGGGATCTTTAAAACTAATACTAAATAAAACTATTTTTAAAGAATTGAACTTTTAGGTCGTGAAACTACATTTTTCTTTAATTTTTATTTTCAAACATTAGAAAATGCTTTTAAAAATCAGTGTTCAGTTATAATTTTATGATTAAAATTTTCAACGAAAATGATAAAATTAACATATATATATATATATATATATATATATATATATATATATATATATATATTATTTTATGTATTACTACTCTAGCAAAAACATTTTCAGTAAAGTTTTAAAAGTTCGAAAACTTATGTTGTAAGAAGAATTTACTTCAACTGAAAATAATGAACTTCTAGGACTTGTTAAAATTACTTTGTAAAATACAACTACAGAAAACTTTATTCTAACCACAAACAGATATTATAATTGGTTTTATAGGTTTCTTTTTATAAAATTTTATAGAGATCTCAGTACAGTAAGTAATTTGAACTAAAAACTGCAATTCTTAATTTGAGAGTTTTTCAAATTTCTATCGTGTATAAGTTATTTCAAGAATGATCTTATTTGCATTTATTTTGGCTTTTAGTTACATTTTAAAACGTATCAGCAAAAGTTTTTGGTGTACTTATAATTCTTTCCAGAAATATTTTTCTGTCGGTGGCGTTACTAGAAATCCCAATAGAATTTATAGCTGAATTTCTTTGTTTTTAGCATGGCTTTATGCACATTTCTAGAGTATGTAATATGTTTTATTCATTGTTTTTTAAATATATTTGACTGCTACATAAATATTTTCCTTCTTCCTTCCCTTTGTTGCTACAGGCTGCTACAGGTGTAGTGTACCCGGCAAAGCCGCTACCTTGTATATCAGTCGTAACTCAGTTTTTAAGTTTTAAAACACTTTTATTGAAAATAGGCGTGCAAGGAGGTGGCACAGTCCCTTGACAAATTTTGGCCAATGTCGTCCGGCGATTACTAAAGATAAAACTCTAACTTAATCTTCACAAGTGATGACTAGAAATGTTACTAAAATGCCAAAGTTTACTTACGTGGAAAATGCTGGCAGTTGAATGCACTACTAAATACAGCAAGAAACTCGTAAAACCATTAATACAATCTATCTTCTAATAAACTTCAAATAAACTTCTAATAAACAACCCTTAGCTGCCGAATATCTTCTATTAAAAAAAACTATAACTCAAAGGATCTTAGCAAACGGCTAACTTTAACTCAGTTGAACTGCAATTCCGCTTACTTGTGTTGAAAGCACAATTCTAGCTTATCATCTCAGGCCTTATTCACCAAAAAACGAAAGATTCGACCGAAATTAGCCAAATAACCTTTTGTTTCAATTTATATACCCTGCAGATAGGCTTAATCTCTGGAACTATTCAAGCGATTTCAAAAGTGATGGAGGCAAATTGATGGTCACTATCCTTGCTCCAACATAGGCTATGCTCTGTAAGAACAAATTCTAAAAAAAAATCGAAATTTAAAAGGTGGACATGAGCGAAAAGCGTTTTAAAAATATTCTAAATTACAATTTCTATGGAATCTCTGGAACTACAGAACTGTTTTCAAAAGCGATGGAGGCAAAATGATGGTAACAGTCCCTGCTGTAACATAGGCTATATTTTATGTCGGTGCCACTACCACAGGGGGGTGCAAAAGCGAAAAACGTTCTAAAATTTTGATTTTTTTTATACTGAAGGTGTTAGAAATATGAAATTTGACATGGTATTTACTTATAAACTGTAAATGCTCTCTAAGAACAAATTCTAAAAAAATTCGAAATTTAAAAGGGTGAGATGAACGAAAAGTGGTCTAAAAACATTCTAAATTATAATTTCTATGGAATCTCTGGAACTACAGAACCATTTTCAAAAGTGATGGTGGCAAATTGATGGTAACAGTCCCTGCTGTAACATAGGCTATGTTTTACATCGGTTCCACTACCACACGGAGGTGCAAGAGCGAAAAACGTTCTAAAATTTCGATTTTTTTTTATACTGAAGGAGCTAGAAATTTGAAATTTGGCATGGTAGTTACTTATAAGATATAAATGCTCTCTATGAACAAATTCTAAAAAAATTGGAAATTTAAAAGGGTGAGATGAGCAAAAAGCGTTCTAAATTACAATATTATGGAATATTGTTTTTTTCTCGAATTTCGTAGATCCTTTGTAAACAGAGACTGTCAACTATTGTATGGATTTTGGAAGATATGTGTAGGAGCAAAATGTAATAAAACATGTGTATATGTTATGGAATCATTAGAAATTATGCAAAAATATCATTTGCGACAAAAGCCTTGGTAGTTAAAGGTCACAAAGGAACTCCCCAAAATGTAGTCATCACAGCTATCTTAAAAAAGTCGGTTATCATCAATCACAAGCTGATAAAACGGTGGTAAGAAATATATGCCTAGAGGCTTTTCAATTTCTTGGGGAGATCTTAAAAGTTATGATTAAAAAATATATAACTAAATTAACTTTTCTGTATTTGTTTGGTTTATATTAAATAATTGGAAGAAACCTTTAATTGTAAATTTATACTTGCCGTCATGTCATAATAAATTTGGAAATCTATTCATAGCTGCCAAATTTCCTAATGTGTGAATCACTATTTTTGAATGGTAATATTTTCCTTTTTATGAGAGAAATTTGTGATTAAATGAGACGCGCTTTACAATTCGAAATTAGATTTTGTTGACGGTGGACTAGCATCGGTGGTCTAGCATCAATGTATATTTAACATTTTAAAAAATAAAGATGACTATTTCCTCTGTTATAATTGTAACGGGTATTCTTCCCATGGTCATAATTTTTAATTATGTTGTAATTGCATTCATTATAAAAGTTTCAGAAATAGACATTGCATGTTTAAATTTTTAAGTAATTGTACAGTTTCTTTAAAGGTTAAATTTTATTTTAGTGTATTTCCAAATTATTAAATTTCTTACATTACGATGGAATTAATAGTGTCCAATAACGAAAACATAAAATGACCGTATCAACTAATGCATTTATTTTTTTCATCTTTACCAAAAACGAAATATTATTTTTATTGAGAAAAAACAATTTTTGAAATAAGGAACTAAAAAAATTTGGTTTAGTCTATCATAATAATAAATTAATAAACATAATTGAAATAATCTCTCTTTTTCAATTCCTACTATTAGCTCACACTCTCTATATATTTATATATCTTGTTCAAATTTTCAATCGTCAATAAAATATTTTCTATTCATCCTATCAAGTTCAAATAAATTTTTTTAAACTTGTACTGGATGACAATTGATGTTAATACAGTTTTTTCAAATATTAATTCATTAATTAAATTTAATTAATTAATTTTAATTTTATATTTCATTTCTGTTCAAAAGTATAGACTCACTCCATATTTATAGTCTCACCTTCACACGTAAAAAGATAATGGGGCCGTTCACGGACGAAGATCAGGCGGCTCGTGGGTGAAGGAGACTATAAATGTGGAGTGACTATACTTTTGAACAGAAATGAAGTATAAAACTAAAATTTAATAATAAAATTTAATTAATTAATCAATATTTGAAAAAAAACTGTATTATCGTTAACTGTAACATCGCTATGGCACTTTATTTTGAAGTTTGGTAATTTTTGAAATTCAATATTTGAAAAACGGCATAATCATTAGATTTTAAATTTATATCAAGAAAAATACAATTTTTTTTAACTTACTAACGCAGTTTGTCTAACAATTTTGTGAGAAATACTTTTCGAGCTATTAATTTTTGTTATTTTAGCTATTTATTTTTTATTTAATTTTTAATACATTTCAAAAATTTCTCTTATGTAAGATATTTAGCAGGATATAAATTTAGGAATAAATACCGTCAGTGGCGAAGCGTGTAGATCGCTGGAAAAAAATTTCTATTTGACCTAAGTAGGAATTGACTTTAAAAAAAAAGTTTTTATATTACTTGTTTCAGCTGTCAAATTAAAAAATCAACTTATGAATGTCATAACTCGTAATTTTTGTTAAAATACTTAGTCATCACGACATTATAATTTTTAACAATTTCATATGCCGCATAAAATGAAAACAGCTTACAATACGTTTAACCACTTTTTAAACAGTAAAAAACCCATATTTCACATTTAAAGGAACAGACGTTTTTTCGATCGCTCCAAAAATATTTTCCTTGATAAATTCGACAATAATAAGTATCGCAGAGATACCGTCACTATGTCAGGGATTTAACCATATAATTACAGTCGATGTCTTAAAATGTCGCACTTTCATTTACAAAAATAAGTATTGATAAGTAAGGGATTTATTTTTAAGCATTTTCTAAGATAGTCATTAGTTTAAAATGTATCACTGTCAGCCGTACATTGTAGATTTGCTTTTTAAGATCAAATATGTGGAATTCATGAGCATTGGATTATTAGAACTGTAGAAACTGTTTGATATTATGACAAAGAAAATACATTTTTTTATCTAGTTAATAGACTATTTCTATTTCACAATATATTTTATCACTTGTTATTTTTAAATAACAATCCGAGACAAATAATCTATCTTTCGTTTAATTAATTTAAATACTTTACATAATAGGCTTTAAAAAGTCATGATTTACTTATCTGTTATTTTTCTAGAATCGAATGTTCTGTTTACACGGATATCAGAAGAAAAAAGACTGAAATATAAATATAAAAAGTATCTAAGGAACTCATTAAAAAGTACTTTACAGTTAATTACTATTTAACAAGCACATTTTCATAACAAATTAAAAAGAACTTTCAAACATTCAAACATATCAACTAGTTCTTCACTGGTCGAAACGTTTCCGCAATTCAATTCTTATGCAACGTTTCCGTTTGAGCTACCAGATGTGGGTGCGTTCGACATCTGTAATGAGCATCGTTCCACGTTTATTAGATTTATTTTTTTAGAAATTTTTTTAGCAATATGGTATACATTTTTTTCGTTATAGAGTTTCATTATAGAATTTTATTTTCTCTTACTTTGATCCTAAATAAGGATTGTGATGTTTAAAATATTTTACAAACTGATATCTAGTAATTGGAAAATGTATTAATGAAAATCGTTTGAAGTATGATTCCTATTAATCTAATCTCTTTGATAATACAGTCTTTTGTTAACACTTTCCAACATAGTTGAAAAGTGTGTATGGATTCGGTTTGTCTGTCTTTGCTTTAAGTCGCGTAAAAGTAGACTCGGATTGCCATGCAATTGATATATGTAATTGAGATTTCGGGATTGAAAATGAAGTA
Organism: Maratus michaelseni; assembly: GCA_963931845.1. Classification (NCBI taxonomy): domain Eukaryota; kingdom Metazoa; phylum Arthropoda; class Arachnida; order Araneae; family Salticidae; genus Maratus; species Maratus michaelseni. The sequence goes on from OZ007592.1 coordinate 310,678,743, forward strand.
TGTCGCACTTATACTTCGTGTACAGGAGCGTTCAAAAGAATGCTGTTGGATTATCGTCTATGTGGGAAAATTCTTTGCAGAGCATTTAGTTATATTACACTATTTCAAATATATTTAAATTGATATACATCGCGGAAGTACGCTACACGATGCTTATTTTCGAATAGGGTACATGTACCACATATAACTAATTTACAGGGAAACTCAAAAGAATTCCCTTATATTATTGCCTAAGGCAAATGTCGTTTGCCGTGCATTTTAATCATGTTATACTATTACAAATATACTGAAATTGATATCAATTTGTGAAGTACAGTAAACCATACTATCTTTAGAAGATGAAGGGTAAAGCATTTCTCATTCATTTGCTGGGCCACATAAAAGTATTGGGTTACATAATGGTCTATGGAGAAAAATTGTTTGCAGTGTATTTTAATTATGTTAGACTATTTAAAAAAAATGAAATTTATATTCATTACTGTGGTTTACTAGAAGATACCTCTTGAAAAAATGATGCGCTTAGCATTTTATCGTTTATTTATAGTGACACACAAAAGATTTCGGATGCAGGAATGTATCCAAGGTATTCTCTATAAGCGATAAGTGCTGGAAGTGCACTTTCAGTTAGCTATGCGTATAACTAAATATTTTCTTAATATGTGGTATGTATAAATGTTATAGATCATATACAGATCTAAATAAAAGGATTCGTTAGCATTACTGGGTATCAGCGTAAATTGCTTAAGGGATTTTTTTTAATCGAGTTATGCATTTTGAACGTGAAATATATTTAGTACACTAAGATATGTTAGGTGAAAATAAATAAAATCATACATCACGGAAAGAACTGGATAAGTGGCTGCTTATGTATAATAATTTCTGTAAGTGCGATTTCAATACTTTAGAGCGTGTTTTTGCCAGAATAAAACTTTTGCTATGTATGTGGCGTGTATAAAAATCTTAATGTAATATACAGGGCTGTACAAAAGAATTGAAATATGTTTCCGTCTATTGGTAGAAACTGCTGAAGGTGAATTTTAAACTGTGTTATGTATTTTCTTACTAAACTAAATTGTAATATACTATATAGGGTATATATACAAACCTATAAATTATATATAGGGTTGCACAAACTAATTAGAGTAATTTTCTGGCTATGGCCTGTAATTGCTGAAATCTGGTTTTCAAATATGTTTTGCGTTTTCTGATATGTTTACTTAGGTTCTTATTTACCGTATTAAACAGCGAAGGTTTATTAAAGTATTCTAGAAGTGTTGGAAAGTGTTTCATAATCTATGCTTGATGCATGATTTTACTTTTTTGTTTATTACTATCGCCATATCATATTCGTAAGCTTTTTCTTTTGCTATAGTTTAGTTTATCGTTAGTTTTTACACATAAAAATATATGAATTTTCTGAGTATTACTATGTAAACAAGTGTTCCATTACTTCAATTTAAACAAAGGTATCGCAAATTATGGAAACAACATGTTTATTACCTATAATTAACTCTAATTTGTATGTGCTTCGTTTTGAACAAAATATTTTAATGAAAATAATGTCATTCCGTTTACTTTCGTAGCACATTAAAATATATATATATATATACAGGGTGTCCCAAAAAGGAGTACCTATTTTTAAAAATGAATAAGAAACAAACGAATAGAGTTATTTAAAATAATTCTTGCAGGAAACGGATGTGTGAAGTCTGAAATTTTGTTTATAACACTTTATTATGATAGTTCAAAATCTGACCGACAGATGGCGCTACAGCACCGAAAATTACCTGAAATTAACCGGCAAGGGTATGAATTGGCCACCTTACTAACCAGATTTAAATCCGTGTGATTTTTTTCTTTGGGGCCATCTGAAGGATGTAGTTTACTGTCAAAATTCCACTTCGCTAGCTGAGCTCCAGCGATTAACCGCTCAAGAGTGTACAGCCATTTCCGAACAGACGTTGCAGAAGGTGTGTGCTAATTTCATTCTAAGACTCCGGCATGTTATTGTGATGAATGGAGGACATATTGAAAATATTGTCATTTAATTTTCAACTATTGCTGATGTATGCGGTAGCCACAGCGCCATCTGTCGGTAAGAATTTGAACTAACATAATAAAATACTCAAAATAAAATTCCAGACTTCACATATCCGTTTCCTGCAAGAATTCTTTTAATAACTCTATTCATTTGTTTCTTATTCATTTTTAAAAATGGGTACTCCTTTTTGGGACACCCTGTATATATGTCATGTTAAATTCATTTTAGGCACAGCGCTTGTGGACTAGCATTATTATGACTAGTCGGCTAGGATTTTGACCACCATTTTGACGTTTCAGTCCAGATCTATTCTGATAGGTAATTCTACAAATAGGCCAAAAACCTTATGTTAGAAGTAATTTTTAAATAATATTAACTTTTGTAACAATAAAATTCCTACACAATATTTGAAAATTCCCCGTTTACAATATGTTAATTTCATTCACATTTTATTTATTCTCCTGGAGTTATGAGGAGACTCTGGAATGTGCAAGCGGAGTCCTTAGGGTTAGACCTTTAGGGGTCCTTTAGGGGCGCTAGAATTTGCTAGTCATCGCCGACAATTTTCTCGTTTTACTTACGTAATGTAACTGAAATATGTATCATTTTGAGGAATATATTTTACAAGCCTAACGCCAAGATATTTGTTACAAAACTGGCCTTTGATAAAACATACAAAAATATAAAATTTGTTGTCATATAACATTCTACTGTCGATTTATCAAACTGTTTGTTGGACATAAAATTTAGATACAGTTTAGCCAACAAAGAAAGATTGTTTTAGCCTGTAACTCCTCTATCCGTCTATATGCTTTCATAACACATATTACATTTTCTATATACAAATGTTTCTGCATACATGTTATATGATTATACATATATAATAGCCTACATACACATATAATATATATATATATATATATATATATATATATATATTGTGTTAGGTATATGTTATGCACATATTATCTATGTTTATGTTTATATATAATTATTATATATATATAAAGATATTATGTTCACATATATATACATAAACATACCGGGTGTCCCAAAAATGATTGATGGATTTTAAAATTCAATAACTTGCAAACGGTGACAGATATTTAAAAAAACTCTTGCAGGAGGGTTATGTATGATGTCAGGAATTTTTTTACTGTGATTCTTGATTTTAGTTCGAATTTCAAACAATAGATGGCGCTCAGTCGAGGCCGAAACTGACATCACTCAGCATTGATGCGAAGGAGGGCAATTAAGGCTATGGAGTGGGTCTGATTTGCCAGTGCAATCTTGCGCTTAGGACCCGATTCTGTACTGATTTGATATGACTGCAATGGAATGCGTTGTTGCCATGGAAACAACAAATTCTTCGATTTTGGAATACAGCGTTCAGAACTGGGCATGCATTTAAGAAGCAGTATTCGAGTTTTGAGGCGTTTTTACATTTATGAAGTTTTATTTTCCCGGATTAAATTCCGTTTTATGGTGTGATTTAAAAAATATTTTATGTATCGTATTTTAACACTAGGTGAAGAGAACTTGCTACAATCTTACTCGTAGGGCCCGATTCTGAACTCATTCGATATGATTTCAATGGAATGTGTGGTTGCCATGGAAATAACAAATTCTTCGATAGCAGAATACAATTTTCGGAATTGGGCATGAATATAACAAGCATTCATCGAGTTTGCCGGCGATTTTACATTTATGAGTATTTATGGGAATTTTATCCAACCAATTTGCAAATTCAGTTAAAATTTTGCGAAATGTTGGCAATACAGGTATGTGAGAGCTGCTCAGAAATCGAATCCGTCACATCTTCATTCGTTATTTTGCTACCAATCTACTAGTGAGTGCATTTGAAAAGGTATACGTTATTGAAAATAGTTTATTAATTGAAACAGAGGATATTTCTTGTTTTGGAGTATCATCTTCGGGAACACAGTTGTGTTCAAACGAGGCACAGTTTTGAAAGGAAATTTAATGTCCAAAATGGTCCGTCTGACAATACGATAATCGCTTTGTTCGAAAAATTTGAAAGAACGGGGAACGCCAATGATGACCGGCGTCGCGTTGCAGTTACAGAATCGAATGCTGAAGCGGTACAGAAGGTCATCGTACAGCGGCCCCGGACTTAGTTGCCATGTTGCAGCTCGTGCTGGACTTCGAAGAATGACCACGCACCGTATTATGCGCCAAAGTTTTCACATGTTCCCATACAAGATCCATACTCGCCATCCCCTGAGTGAGGATGTCATTCTTGCACGCTGGAATTTCGTGAACACTATGCTGCAGCTTTTGGAAATCGATCGAGGGTGAAATCGATATTGGAAATATATGGTTCTCTGAGGAGGCATATTTTCACCTCGATGGTTTTGTCAACAAGCAGAATTCGCGCATTTGGGGAACCGAAAATCCTCATGTTGCGGTACCGTCATCCATGCATCCCCAAAAACTAATGGCCTGGGCCGCGATATCCTCCAAAGGAATAATTGCTCCATTTTTTCGAGAGCAAATTTTGAATACTGCACAATATCTTGAAATTCTGGATGAATTTGTGGCGATTCATAATGGTTTGGAGGACCCATCGAACGCCTCATGATTCATGTAAGTTGGTGCTCGTCCACATGGAACGCCTGCAATATTCGATTTCCTCAGCGAGCATTTCAATACTCGTGTAATTGCCTTGTATTACGACAGGCATACAAGAGGTGGCATGGTATGGCCTCCTTATTCTCTGGATTTGACGCCATATGATTTTTTTCTTTGGGGGGGGGGACCTGAAAGACCTGGTATACCGTCAAACTCCACAAATAATTGCGGAACTGAAACAGCACATCTATACTGCATATGAGTCAATTCCAACTGACATGTTTTCACGGGTGAGTGGAAATTTTTGTCTCAGACTGCGCCAGGTTGTTGCTGGAAATGGAGGTTATTTTGAAAACATCGTTGTTTAATTTTTCGCAACAGTCCTTGCAACAATTTTATACCGGATTTTATTTTACCTATTTTGCAATGCCAACTATCGGCGAAAATGTGAACTACATCTGTACATTGGTGAGAAAATGTAATGTAACATTTTAATCGGTCGTCACCTAAGTTTAGACTAATGAGTTCATCAAAAATTTAAATTTATGAAAATTGCGTACCTTTACCCCCATCTACCCTATACATTGCTAAAATAAACCACTCTACTGTTCTGGAGTAGAGTATTATGTAATCTAAATTAGCAACCGGTTGTGGAAGAGGCTTATTTTGATACAACAATCTAAGGAATGACTTTATACAACAATCAAATCGCTACTGATAAATACCTCTCCCCCCCTCCAGAAAAAAGTCCTTCTAAAGTGCAATGGGATTATTGTCCATTTACTATATAATATTCTCTAATAATCTCACTATATAATATATAATATTCTTCAGTAAATAAAGTGATTATTGTAATATTATAAAATCTCTCGCAATCGCTCTTCCCCTTGGAACAATTTCTACCAAATTTCTCTGAAAAACTGTAAACCGAACACTCTTGCAAAAACATTGGTAAACAACCCGTAAGAACTACCCACCCTCTCCCCACATTCTAATCACATGACATGACATGCTAGCTGGCTAGAGCAGCAAAGAATATCGTTTTCTTTGTATGAGATGGAAAAGACCTAGTACACTTTGTTCTTTCGTTAACAGTACAAAAACCGCCCGACTAAAAATCTTGGTCGTCGAGGAAAAAATATTGGTTGCCAGTGACGACTGCATTTGCGGTCGTCCCTGATTATTACAATTCATGTATTTTTTAAAAATATTTATAAACTAAAAATTTTTAAATTACAATTACATTCCCACAAAACGTGCTATTCGAAATAATTTTATTATATAATATTCGGTCTTAATTTATGGTAAGATAAAAATTTCTATAAAAATTTGTTTATGGCCTTCAATAATTTAGGTACTACTAAGTTCTGAACGCTGTATTCCACTATCGAATAATTTGTTGTTTCCATGGCAGCAACGCATTTCATTGCAATCATATCGAATGAGTTCAGAATCGGGGCCTAAGAGCAAGATTGTACTGGCGAATGAGACCCACCCCATAGCCTTAATCTCCTTTCTTGGCATCACTGCTGAGTGCCGTCAGTTTCGTCCTCGACTGACCGCCAATCGCTGTCAGTGCCATCTATTGTTTGAAATTCGAACTAAAATCAAGAATCACAGTAAAAAAACTCCTGACATCATACATAACCCTCCTGCAAGAATTTTTTTAGTACATGTCACCGTTTGCAAGTTATTGAATTTTAAAATCAATCAATCATTTTTGGGACACTCGGTATATAATATATCTCATCAAAAACAACTCGTTGTAAATGATCCCGCCAAGCCACAAACCTAAAACGTCAGTCACAAAAAGAAGTGATATCACATAAAAAGAAGCGATATAGAAGTGCATACTCCGAGTCCCGTGTAAAAATCTATCACCACTCATAATGTTTCCAAAGGACTTGGAGTGAGGTACAGTATGTGAAAACTGCTTGGCGACCTGCAGGCTTTTATAATATATGCAGTATATCAATTTTGAAAATCGAAAAAGATAAATTTTTATTTTTTGTTACATCATTTTTTAAATATTTTTGTATGCGAAAGAACTGACAGAACGGATTTTTCCCCAGATCTATGCGATTCCGCTTACGCTAGAATTACTGCAATATATCTCAATTTAGTTAACGTTTATTATAAGGTACAATGTTATTAATATGCGTATGATCATCATATATATATATATATATATATATATATATTACAAACACAATATCTTTACATGTTTACTTAAAAAATCCTCTTCGTAAGAGTGGTGTTTCTAGTTTAAATAATGGTAAATAAAATCAACAAATTGATTTTTCAAGCTCATAAATAAGAAAGGACATGCAAACACAGAAGCTTCAACTTTTTACAATTTTATGGGAGCAAAATAAACAAATAAATTAAATTAAATTAAATTAAATTAAATTAAATTAAATTAAATTAAATTAATATAGTCATATGTAATTGCAGGAAACGCAAACATTATAAAAGCCTGCAGGTCGCCAAGCCGTTTTCACATACTGTACCTCACTCCGAGTCCTTTGAAAACATTATGAGTGGTGATAGATTTTTACACTGGACTCGGAGTATGCACTTCTATATCACTTCTTTTTATGTGATATCACCTCTTTTTGTGACTGACGTTTTAGGTTTGTGGCTTGGCGGGATCATTTACAACGAGTTGTTTTTGATGAGATATCACTCCTTATGATATCACTCCCGAACATAAAAATCTCACGCGAAAGTGTTCGTTAACCGATTTGTTCGTAAACCGAACAGTTCGTTACCGATCACCTATTGTATACGAAATTTAGCATTTTAAGTTCTTCATAGCCGGAGATTCGATGAACGGCAAATATTTAAATGCAAAACTTGTAATCTTGGGGTATCAACATTTTTACATTCTATTACTCAGCGCATGAACGTAAAGTTGGAATTTTGTAATCGCTATTTCAATCAATTCCTAATACGCTAGAATTATATATTTATAAATAAACACAGTTTTTTTAATCGATGAAAATACTATATATTAATAGATTTAGAGCTTAACATCGACGAGATTTCAGACGGACAAAATGGTCTTATATTAAATTTTAAAGCAAGATAATGAAACCTTACAGAGATTGAAACAGTGTAAAGTCATTAAAATACATCTCACTCAGTAAATATACATCGGTTGTAGTGTAATCAAGATCTTCTAAGAGACTCTGTAAACGAAACGTATATCCTTCAATGCCGCTTTACAATAGAGAGGATGTAGTAACTTATTTGAATATCTTGTGTATATAGCGAATTTGACAAAAGTTATGCAATTTACTATTGTTTTTCCTCTGTGTTAAGTACAGGAATCATGTACTTCAACGTAAAAAATTGCAAATTACGCAACTTTTTAGTCTTATTAAAAAATCTTTCGAGTTACCCTGTAAACGAACAGTAAATTCTACACTTCTGTTTTACAATAGGAAACTAACTTAGGTAGTTCGTAGAAACATATTTTAACATCATGCGCATACGTTCTTTTTGAAAAGAGTTAGACAATTTAATATTTTGTTTGCTTCATCTTAAGTATAGGAATAAATCACTTTAAAGTGGCATACATAAAAAACTAATCAATATTTTTACACGAAATATTAAACATTTGAACTACGTATAGAAACAATTCAAATGCTGCAAACCGCGTAAAAATCGGATAATTACACAACTCTTTAGCCCTATATCAAAAGATCTTTTGTGAGACCCTGTAAACGAACCTTAAATGTTAAGATTTTTTATAATAGGACGCTTACTTGGGTCGAGTGTAATAACATATCTTAATATCATGTGTATACGACCATTCCTAAAAGAGTTGGGTCATTTATTATTTTTTTGCTCTATGTTAAGTATAGGAATCAATAACTTTAAACTGATATAAATCAAAAACTAATTAATATTTTTACATGAAACTTACAAAGGTTTGAACTACTCCTAAAAACGATTCAAATAACGTAAACCGCGTAAAACTCCGATAGTTACACATTTCTGTAGCCCTGTCAACAGTTTTTTGCTCTATGTTAAGTATAGGAATCAATAACTTTAAACTGATATAAATCAAAAACTAATTAATATTTTTACATGAAACTTACAAAGGTCCGAACTACTCATAAAAACTATTCAAATAACGTAAACCGCATAAAAATCCGATAATTACACATAGCTGTAGCCCTGTCAACAGTTTTTTGCTCTATGTTAAGTATAGGAATCAACAACTTTAAACTGATATAAATCAAAAACTAATATTTTTACATGAAACTTACAAAGGTCCAAATTACTCATAAAAACGATTCAAATAACGTAAACCGCGTAAAAATCCGATAATTACACATTGTTGTAGCCCTGTCATCAGTTTTTGGTCTGAACAAGATTTAAAAAGTGCAAAAGGCAGCACTTTTATAATCGTATTTACTGAAAAACTATTCGTCGGATTTTGCTTTACTTTTGAATTCCTAGACCGGTTGCACACCCCATTCCATAGAATCAAGAATTTTGTTTCTATCATAAATAGAACGCGAGATATATATGTGTCAAAAACCCGTTTTGTCCCGTCCGCAAAATATAAACTAGACAGAGTTAAAAAAAAAAAAAATTGTAAAATCGTTTGGCATCCATTGGCGGAAATTCCTTTCATTTACGGTTCAATGCATTGATGTTTCTTATGCTTGGCGAGAAACTCTGTCGAGTTTCTGTGATATATCAATCTATACATATATATTTTACTTTACTACTATATACATTTAAGATATTTGTATATGACAATAAGATCTTTATTATATTTCCCATTTTTCTAACTAAAAAGAATACTCTATTTACAGAAACTTACAGAATTACTCTATTATAATAACTAATACCATTTATATAGTAAACCTATGATAAATTGTGCTTACAATGAAAGCTAACGACTAATGTCTTTATCTGTAAATATTCCAAATGCTTACATAGATATTTACATACGTAGTAATAAATACCAATACATATCCATATTCTTATATTTGTATAGCATTCCATGGAAATATTTGAAAAGCCTAATGCTTTTAGTACTAAACTTAAGCTTTTTACTTAAAAGGTGCATATAATTTGAATGGTACTATATAGTGCAGATAATGAGATAAAATTTAAACATATACGACAGTTGGATTTCTGAATAATTCATTATATTTAGTTTAAATGAATCACTCTAAAGAAACAATAATTTTGTTCGCAGCTTGTTTTGAAATTATTTGAACTATACTTACTGCTATTATGAATTATTAAATATTATTAAATATTAATTATGATATATGACTAATCTGGTATTTGAATTTATAATTTACTACATTAAAAGATTTTGGAAATTTCTATGATGATATCATTTATATAACTTACATTCTAGCCCGTTTTGGTAACTGCTGTTTGTTTTGTAAATCATTAACATTTAATTTTATAAATATTATTCCTACTAAGCTCGACTTAATTTCTAAATTTAAGAACAACTTATAAATTCATATTCTTGTAAAATATTTTTGTGTTAATGTAAAAAAAAATATATTTATGAGAAATTGCAACTTGACTTGCCAATTGCTAAAACCACTAAAGTTCTATAAATACAATAATAAGATGATCAAGACCATATTCACGAAACATATCCTGTTCTTAATATCGTTGATTTAAACACACACAATCACACATATCTACTCTATATACAAAGTGATCAGCAATTATTTGGCAAAATTTTAAAGTGTGGTAGAGGGTACCAAAACATGGACTGTTTGTCACAGAATGTGTATATGGAAATGACGCGCATAAGTGCCATCTTTTGTAGCTTATACGCTGTCTTTTATTGCACCTGTCACATTTCTCGTCGTCACCAGCGCTTAAATGCGCTAATTCCAGACACACATTCTATAACGAATAATATTTGTTTAGTTTCCCTCTACCACCCTTTAAAATTTGGCCAGTTATTTTACGATTAGTTATTAAGATCAGTCAGTTATTGTAGAGGGCCGAGCAAAATAATTCGATTAATCTACAGTCTATAAGCTATAATTAATAAAATGAATTTAGTGCCATTACGTTACTTGAAACTCTATGACATTTGTATATATTATTAATGCTTACTGTGGCATGTTCTCCAATAACAATTCTGGGTGTAACATTTATAGTTCATTTACAGGATAACACAAAAGATTTCATATGCGTCACACTTTATCGCCAATTACTGTTGAACGAGCTAACTTCTAATGACCTATTATTTAACTTATGATGATTTATGTGTCTCAGCGTATAACTGTGGCTTCGATTAACTTTTCGAACGCATTTTAAGCTCATATTCCTGGATCGAATTTCACCCAAATCTACAGAAAACGCTGCCGCCATTATCAAATTTATGTATTGATAAAATATTTTTTATTCGTTTTTATTTTAATCTTCTTTATAACTAATATTTTTAAAAGGGATTTTTTTAATGTTTCCTAATATAGCATACCCAAAGTTAAAATTAGATAAAGTAATTTAAACTCAACTATCTTTTACGCGGATTGATAAACTCCCTAGCGAAAAATATATTAACTAAATTTAAAAAAAAATGTATTTTTATGTTTCTCTGCACGACGGCGGTTATCAAGATACAAATAGAAAGTACTAATTTAACACATGTTTATTAATCTTTTGTAAATAGGGTAACACAAATTACAGTAAAATTCATGATTTTATGTTTCACGCTTTGATCACTGAAGTTTTAAAAAAGGTGGCGCAGATTCAACACAATTTTCTTTTGTTGTTACAGCGTTCCTTAGCGGGAAGAAGGGTAACTAAATTTAAACAAAATTGATTCTTTACGTCTTTTAATAAATCTTCAAAATAAGTTTCTGCTGTATTAGATCCAATTTAAGTCACCATTAATTCAAAATTCAATATTTTTCAGTGCTGACAAATAAAAGAAAAATGCCTAAAATCAAAATTCGTTATTCAAAATTAATTTTTTTTCAAGTAAACAAAGGAGATGGATAGATTAACGTTGATTCTTTTACTCAGAGGATCTTTTGTTTCTAAGGTGTTCTGATTATTTTAGTTAAATTTAAGATCTACATTTACTACTTCACTGATTTTGTTTGAACAATGTTCAAATAATTTGCAACTAGTAAAAGAGTGCAACTTTTAAACAGTTTCAAAAAAGGCGTTTTTCTTTTACCTCTGACCAGGCCTCTACCTGCCGGGCATTTTTCCAACTTAACAGGTTGATGTCTGGCAACGGGGCGAAGATTCGCCTGATCTACGCATGGCGAAGATCTGTTTGATATATCTCTTTGAAGACGTGGCTTCAATACATCTTGTTGCCTAAGTTGCTTTCTCTTAGTTGGCCGGTTGCTAATTGATATTGGATGAGACGGTTCAGCACTGCACAGTGTAGCGAAGTCATGCCGAACTAATTTGAGACGCTGGTGTATTTACTAATTTCACGCTGCACACCCATACGTCATACCACCTCTACACGAGTTGGTCTCGTAATTTAGAACCTTGATCTGGTGAGGTGGCCTTCACATCGCTTGACACCTCTAGAGGTATAAATCATAGGAAACTTGGAAGACTTTGCACCCACGACGGATTTTACATGCACCGGGTGCCATTAGCTTTGTTTTCAACAGGAATAAGGTAGTTTGTTGCTTGGGTATAGAAATCTTAAATTGTATTATAGATTATGTACGGGAATTATTATGGTATTTTCAATGTTATGTATGGGTAACGTAATGTATGTAATTTCAGAATTTTAAATGATTGCTATATATTTCAAATGAAATACGTGAAAGGACAAGGAATATTATTGAATAAAGCATGCAAATAAAAGATGGATAACAATACTACTACTACTACAGCTAATAATAATAATAATAATATTAATAGTAATAATAACAATAACAATAATAATAATAATAATAATAATAATAATGTGAATAAAATAATATGTGAAATTTGGTAATGTCGAGATCACTGAAACGCACGTATGTGCACTTCGGCCCATAAAAACAAAACAAATCAATGCATGCACAAACCACGTTGCGTAGGAATCACAAAAATGCGTTTAATTCGGTAATGTCGCGATCACTAAAACGCATATACGTGAGTTTTGCGCCCATGAAAACAAAAATAAATCATCACTGTGTGCAGCAGTTTCGTTGTGTAGGAATCACAAAAATGCGTAAACTTCGATAATGCTACGATCACTATATCGCATGTATGTGCTCTTCATGTTGAGGAAAGCGAAAAAAAATAAGTGGATGTAAAAACTACGTTGCGTAGGAATCACAATAATGTGTTAAATTTGATAATGCTGCAATCATTAAAAGTCATGTATGTGGGCTTCGCGCCCATACAAAACAAAAAATCTATTAATGAATGCAACAATCACGTTGCGTAGAAATTACAAAAGTGCGCGAAATTCATTAAAAAATCACTAAAAACATATACAAATCACTAAAGCATTTGTAAAATCCTCAATCATCGATCATCATCATTATTAATCATCACCATCTTCCAGTATTACAAATAATCATCATCATCCAATATCACGAGTCACTATCAACATGATCAATCATCAAGAAATCATTACCATCAAAATCAGCATCATAAATCATTACCAAAATTATCATAAAATCATAATCACCAGATCATCATCTAATTTTTCTAAATATCACTAAAGTTCTCATTTATGAAAAACATCACTAGCAGGAGCAATGACCTGCCTTTCTCTTGCTAAAAATAAGCACTTGGTTGAAACTGTTGAAATGTTGCACTCTTTCGCTAAACGTTTCTGTTTAAATGTGTCATACAAGATCGATAAAAAATTATATTTATTACCATTTTTATTTACATTTTACTTTAACTTTTAACTTTTCTGATATGTTTACAAATGCATTGCATTAAGCTCAATTTCATGAATTGTTATTTCTCTGATGTTTGTATAAGTAATGTTTAATCTGTGTCATATTATTTTTAATGATTGTTTATTAGAATTTTTTTTATGTAATCCTAGATTGAGGGAGGGTATTAGACTATCGTAATAATAGCATTACTCTTTCGTTTGTTGTTTTATTTATCTAGCTTTCTACAAGGTTCGCTAATTTGGTGGCAGAATCCCAGTAAAGTTTATAAATATATGTAATATTCCATTTAAAGTTCAGTTGTGGAATTGTCCTAAGTGTAATCCATCTCCTATGTGTAAATCATCCAACTATCAATCAGCCTTTTCTCTTTTTATTTTTACTTTTTAATCATCAGAGTTCAAAACATTTATTATTCACTTGCAGGGTCAAACAGAAGAAATCTGCTGTACATTGCTCTACGGAGAAAAATTGTTTGCAGTATAATTTAACGATGTTTCACTATTACAAACATAATGAAATTCCTATACATTACTGATGTGTACCAGAAATTGCCAACTGAAAAGTATGATGTGCATTGCTTTTATCGTTCATTTACAGGGACACAAAAAAGATATCGGTTACAGTATACGTGCAATAATTACACTCTAAGTGTCATAAGTGCATTTTCAACATTGGTTTGTGTTTTTAAGTTTAACTAAATGTTTGTATAGTATGTGGTGTGTGTAAATTCGGTAGATCTTATACAGGGCTACACAAGGAAATTCGTAAGTATTACAGACTGTGGGAGTGAATTGCTTAGGGAAGTTTTTAATTGTATTACGCATTTTCCTGTTGAAAGTTGTTGTTAGTAGACTTATAGAAGATTGTGGAAAATAAATAAATTAATATACAGGTCTACGCAAAGAACAACGTAAATTGTCGTTTACGGTTGGTAATTGCTGCAAGTTTGTTTTAAGTTGATTTATGCGTTTTTTACCTAAATTAAATTTTTGATTAATATGGGGTGTGTTCAAAAATCTTTAGATAATATACAGGGTTGTATAAAAGATTTTGAGTGAATTTCCATCGACTGTCAAAAACTGATAAATATACAGTTTACTTACTGTAATTATACTGTACTATACTGTACTTACTGTTACTGTATTACTGTATTACTGGGGCAGTGACTCGAATGCCAAAGCACCGTGACCAGAGGTCTATTGTACTGTCCCCCAAAGATGAAAGAAGAAAAACCATCCCCACTTAGTCCCTAAACAGGCCAGTAAGTGACATAAAATTCAGCAGACATTTGATAGAAATATCCTGAATTTCCAATGGCTCAATCAGATGTCGACCCAGGTGTTTAAAACGATAGGCAGCATATGTTTCACAGTTACAAAGGACATGTGAAGCAGTCTCTTCCACGAACTTACAACCCCTACAAAGAGGATCACTGACCACCTTTATAATGCAAAGGTGACTATTAAGTCTACAGTGCCATGTTAACAGTTCCACCATATTTCGTAGACTATTCCTTCTGAGCTCAATGAGTTCCTGTTCCCTTTTACTAGGGCAGCTACTGTTGATCTCTTTCGCTTGCCTCTGCCCACTTGAGTCAAGCTATTCTTGATACTGCTGTTCTCTTAGAATTTTAAAAACAGTAGTTCTGATGCAGTCCTTAGAAATGCCAATAGCTGCTTCTGGTCCAACAAAAGGAGTAATCGACCCTTTCCTTGCTAGACTATCAGCAAGCTCATTACCTGGGATGTCAGTATGACCAGGCACCCAATGTATAGTAACATTGTTGCCATTTCTGGCAAGCCTGTTCAAAGAGCAGTAACACTCCCAAACAATCCTGGAAGTAATTTTATGTTTCTCCAGGGCAAGTAATGCTGCCTGACTATCAGAGTAAATATTGACAGACAGGCCTCTATACTTCCTCTCAATGCAGATATAACTGCACATAAGTATTGCATAGACCTCTGCTTGAAAGACAGTGGTATAGCTACCTAGTTGCTAAAAGAGAGAGGTACCATCAGCTGGGCAGCAAATCCCAGCTCCTGTTTCAGCATTTATCTTGGAACAATCAGGGAACCAGGTCATACCTGTCTCAAGTTCCATCACAGAAATATTCTTCCAGTCAGCTCTAGAATGAAGGCTAATTCTAAATGACTTGTCAAATACATGTTTTAAAGGCATACCATCACTCTTCATGATAAAGACTTGGTGCTTTCTGATTTTACAATTAAGCCTACCCCAAGTAAGATATCTCGAGTAACTTTGCCATTGCCCATGTAAAATGAGCCTATGTGAGCAGATCAATGCTTCTGCCTCAATATTCATATGCAGTGGGTACATAACCAACAGCAGTTCCATAGCAGATGTAGGCGTTGTCCTAAGTACACCTGTCATGGTCATGCAGATCATCCTCTGCAGTTTTGCTAATTCAGACTTGGCAATGTCAGTCATAGTTCTTGACCACCAAAATATACTGCCATAATTGATTATAGGGCAAATCACCATATTGTATATCCACCAGATCACCTTTGGACTAAGTCCCATGTTTTGCCGATGGCGTTTCTGCATGACCAGAAAACTTTTTTGGCCTTATTGATGCAATAATCCATGTGCCTCTTCCAACATAGTCTCTCATCGAAGTAGACACCAAAATACTTCACTTCCTTTGAGCAACTTAAAGTTTGCCCACAGAACACTACCTCATTAAATTTAAGTGATTTTTTCATAGTGAAGGGAATGAGAGTCGTCTTTTATGGATTAACAGAAAGACCAACCTCCTTGCACCACCTCTCTACGTGCTTAAGGATATTATTGAGGATGTCCGAAATAATATTTTCGAATTTACCCCGACTGATGATGACAATGTCATCAGCATACCCAATACAGTATGCACCAAGTAGATGTAACTCCACAATGAGTCCATCCACCACCAGACACCAAAGCACAGGAGAGAGAACTCCCCCCTGTGGGCAACCCTTCTTTGCCTTAACCTGAATTGTATCCCTCCAACAACGCAGCATGTACAGACCTATCCCTGAGCAAGCATTTGAACGAATTTAAAGTCACCTCATCCGCACCTCTATTAGTCAATGCCCTGAGGATGGAATCCATAGACACCTTATCAAAAGCACCCTCAATGACAAGAAAAACTGTAAAAGCAGTTTCATTTGCCTTCATACTTTTCTCAAGCACGAAGGAAAGATTATAAAGAGCAATGTCAGTTGACTTGCCGGTCTGATAGGCATGCTGGGAGCATGACAGCGGACTTACACTCAAAATGCACTCCCTGATGTGCCTATCCATCAACTTTTCCAATGTCTTAAGCATGAATGATGTAAGACAATTGGTCGAAAACATTTTGCTTCAAAATATGTGTCTTTCCCAGGTTTAGGGATAAAGATCACCTTAGTTGTCTCCATGGATTTAGTATGTATCCAAAAGCAAGACGCGCACTATAAATTTGACAAAGCACTGGGACTAAGATCATCTTCCCTTTTTGTAACAAAACACGTATGATTCTGTACAGGTACTTATTTTTACTTACTATACTGTTTACTTACATATATTTTTTTTTCACTTTATTTAACGGTGAAGTTTTGTTGCAGTTTTCTAGATGTATTGGAAAGTGTTTCAGAATCTATGCTTGATGAATGATTTTTCGTTCTTGTTTATAATTGTATCCACTTTAAAGGACATTGCAAGCATGACGGAAATGATTAAAAGTTTACCCAATGGCCGAAGGATATTGGTAAATCCGAAAGAAAATACTTTTTAATTTGTTCTGGGCAATCAATTGCTAGTTGTGGCAAATCCGTCAGTAGTTACGTTCCATTATCGAAAGAAATAAACGTTAACTGTTGAGATACATTAAAAAAATCAAGACGGGAAATTATTTCAAAAGCCATATTATTATTATGATTATTATTATTATTATTATTATTATTATTATTATTATTATTAAAAAAGCCAGTTTAAAAAAAAAGAAAAACTCGAAATTACCTTTATTGCCTATTTGATGATGAAACATATTGAAAGTATGCAATTTTTAGAACTGATGTAAGATCAATGAAAACAAAATCTCTTGTCCCGGTTGTTGCGACCATTGTTGCGACCATTTTTAACACTTTCCAACCTAGTTGAAAAGTGCTTATGACTTCGGTTTGTCCGGCCGTCTGCCGTCTGGCCGTCTGGCCGTCTGGCCGTGCTCTAACTCCCGTAAATATGCTCGGATTGCCCTGCAATTTTTATATGTTATAATAGTTATCTATAGCATGTTCCCTATTTCAACGGAAGTGTGTAGCTCTTATAGTTTGTTTACAGGGACACTCGAAAGAATTCCGTTACATTGCGTCCTATGGGGAAAAATCATTTGCGGTTTATTTAAATAATGTTTCACTATTTTAAACGCATTGAAATTTATATATATCACTAAGGTGCATTAGAAGAAGCTTAATATGGAATAGGGTGTGCATAGCACTTATACTTACTTTACAGGGACAGTCAAAAGAATTCCGTTACATTACGTCTATGGAGAAAAATCGTCTGCGGTTTTTTTAAATAATGCTTCCCTATTTTAAACGCATTGAAATTTATATAAGGTTCATTACAAGAGACTTACTACAGAATATTGTGTGTATAGCAGCCATCGTTCATTTACAGGGACACACAAAAGAATTCTCTACTGTATGTTAACAATAATTCCTGAAAGTGCGTTTTAAGTTACTGAACGCGATTTTAATTTTAAGTCGCTTTTTGTATATTACGTGGTGTGTATAAATTCTGTAGATCCTATACAGGGAAGCACAAAAGTTCGGGAACACATTTCCGTATTATTTAACTCCAAACGGAGAATTTTAAACTGTTCTACGTGTTTCCTAACTGAACTAAAATTTAGCATCCTATGTAGTATATATACAAATCTATAGATCCTATACAGGGCTGAATAAAATTATTCGGATTACTTAGATGTTATCTTTTAGCTTATTAAAGAGTATGATTTTTTAAAATTATTTTGGAAGCGTTGGAAAGTGTTACATAATCTATGCTTGACGCATGATTTTTCGTTCTTGTTAAGCATTGCTACTAGTTTTTGGCAGTTGTCTAAAAGTGAACTACAATTTTTTGAAGACGACAGAAAAATCGGTATTGAAAGAAATTTGACCATGACCGCTAAAAACATTTATGAATTTAAATATTTATTCTATGAGCAATTTTAAAAGAATTATTTTTATTTAAAAAAAGGATAGACGTTTTATCAGTTATATTTATTTTTAACTTAGAAACATCCGCAAATATTTAAGTATATATTATATGATGTCACAAGCTATAAAATCTATAGTTTAAAAAGATGACGAGTGATACTGTTGAAATATGAGAAAGTAAGTTATTCTTTAAATTTAAAGACTATAATTACAATTCATAAGATGAATTGTTTATTTTTGACAGTTTAATGAACAGATGCCAGAACCAAATCTTTTATAACTGGAATAAAATATTCCAATCTCGGCGCTGATTCATATAATTATTGATATTTAAAGACCAGTAAAATTATAATATTTTTGTAAATTATACTAATTTAAATTAATTTTAACTAGAATTCAAGTTTCTTTAAAGCCCTGAATAGAAGTTTATTAAAGTTCAGAATTATAATTATTAAATCATGCAAATCTTTAGTTAGACTGTTCTCATTAAATAACATATCGGTTAAAAAAAAATTCATGACTAATCTTTACATTTTCTTAAAAAGTTCTCCTAAATATCTGTTGCAGCTAATTAATATAACCGAACTTACTTAGAGTACATATTTTGAAATATGTATTACAAAAATATTTTAATCACATTTTGGGATTTAATTGACCGATCACGTCGTGCGTACGTTTGCGTAAATCGTTATTAATTTAGGAAACTTTAATGGAGGCAGAAATTAATAAAATAGTATTACATCTTTTTGCATGAGTTTACGACTGAAGTAAATTACAACTTTTAACGGCTCTATGGAATATCATCTACTGTAATTTGAAAACACATCTTAGAATTATCATATTCTAAGCATATTCTAGAGCATAATTATTCGAAAGTGTACCGTAATTAAGAAAAACAAACACTATACTTTTGTTTTTCATTACCTGAAATGGACAATGGTTATTCAGCTGATATTATATAATGTGTGATACAATTGTGTTCATTAAATGTTTTGAAGCAAAATATGGGTAAAAACCAACTGTAAAACCTTTTTTAATGTGAAATCTTAACTCCTACATGTAGAGTTTCTCTACAACTAGAATGGCGATCAAAATTCCTTACATTGATCTCTCATTTGCCATACATGCACGGATTAGAATTTAAAAAAGATACATTAATGCGACCAGAAAGATTTAAAATGGCGAAAATGCTGAAGTTGGATAGCATGTTACGAAACATATAATAATTTTAGATCATTAGTTCATTTTGTAGTAATTGACTTTTGCCCAACCTAATCGGAGAAATTTCCCACAGTGCGCCGATCAGAACAGCTCATATCTACAGCTCGATCGAATGTAGTTCTGACAGTTTTCCTATCGGACAAACTGCACGGTATTCTTAAACATTCAAACATTACAAAAATATTGTCCAAGAAATGAGAGTGAAATATGCCAGCAAGGATACCACTGGGATAGCTCAGTAGGGATAGCGTTTGCACGGCAAGCCAAAATACCCAGTTTCGAGTTCTGGTCCCGGCATATTTTCGCTCTGTTGGAAAAAAATCTCAATTATGATACTCCAACCGTTGGGTATTACAAAAATAATAATTGAAAATGTACATTTTGTTACTAGTTCAAACCATTTTGGTCCCCTTAATTAATAAACATATTTTTCTTTAAGTCTTAAAAGAAGGCTATTCTAAATAACAGGCAATCAAACTGGTGATACTATGGTTAAATATGTCCGATATAGTAACCGGTGAAATAAACGTAGATTAAAATACTTTTTCATCGTTAACTGCAATATATATTTTTACATTTGGTATATTTTCATACATTTCCAACCAACTACACCAAAAAGCATAGTTTGTATTAGCCGCATGCCAGCAGCCAGAAAGATTTTACTAAAACATTTTCTAATTCTTATTATTTCAGTACTTAAGCAAATATTTCAATAACATATTAGTTAAATACGTGTTTTATTTATTTATTTGTGAAGTTTTAATTTCATTTGGCAATTTAGTTGTGGAATATTACACGGACGCAAACAAATGCTTTATTATTTGTATTATTTTCCATGGAAGCGGCTTTATTTTTTGTAATTTGGCTGCACACCAATTTAAAAATAATCATGCTTGAAAATGATTTTGAAAACGATATAAAATAAGTAAATTGGGATACAATTTTCAAATGCATTGTATTTAAACTACATTTCGTTTTCTGTTCAACGGTGTAAAAATTTAAATTATGCGATGTTTAGAAGTTATAAAAAAAGAAGTCAAATCGAAATGTATTGGTCTGGCTGTTCCCATCGTTGATATGACCTCAGCATTACCCAAGGTCATCTTTTAGCTTTAAATATAGATTTTATTTTTTCCAAAAGAATTACCTATTACTATAGTCGTGTGCATACTTTATACAAACGTAAGATGTTTCCATAGAATAGATTAAGTAAAAGGCTTTATAAACAAGGCTATAAGTTGCGTAGATAATTTTTTTTTACTTTAAGATGCACTGTAAAAATATGGGTAGATCTATTAAAAAAAGTTAAGTTTTTCTCATTGATTTTTGAATTACTAAAATTTTTTTTGTATTCTTACTCACTTACAAGAAAATCTGTAAGAATTACCAAAAAACAGCTAGCAACATTACTAGAAAACAGCTAGCAACGATTCCGGTTTATAATACGGTTACTAAAACAAATTGTGGAATACAAATATACTGAAAAAAGTTTAGTAGCCTCAGGATTTTTTTACAGTGTGGGTGAAGTAACAATAAAGTTTGCGAACTGCTGCTCTCCAGCAATATTATTACAATTGTTTAAATTTTTGCAAGCCGATTCCAAAGTCACAAGTGGGTGCTTGGATGTATTTTATATCTAATATGTACAGTAATAAATTATATGTATTTTTGAAAACAAAAAGAAATCTTTTGTGTTATAAAATTTATTTTAAAGGAAATGAGTGGGATATAAGGATAGCTTATTACTGTTTTGAATTTTCATGAAATAAGAATAAGTGAGAATAAACTGTGATATCACTGAAACGATTTGCTTATTACATATTATATTTGTTTGCTTATATATTTACTAGAATTTTATCTGTCTTTTGAATAATGGAATCTTCGTATTTCATTAAGAAAGGAAGCAATCTTCCTTTCCATGTAACTTTTTACCTGATAAATTAAATTAAATGTTATTAAAATAATTAAAAACAATAATTGTCATTATGTCTTAAGAAAAACTAGTAGCGCAGAATTAAATTAGTGAAATTTTAGAATAAAATTAATGGAACTATTTCGTGTTTTAAATGAGACATATATTTTAATTAAATCATAATTTATAAATCAAATATTAATTTAGTAGTTCTTACAACTGCATTAATAAATAAATAATTATCAAAAATCTATGGTAATTTCTTATCATTTATTCATCTTATATTATTTTGTTCTTGTGCAGCATTAGGCTTTTTCCATGGAACGTTACAAAAAACAACCACGTTTAACTAAATAACACGATTCTCTACAAAGCAAAAACTATTTCATTTCCTTATGCCAGTGTCATCGTTTTAAAAATATAATATCTACCAAGTGACGTAAAAACTTTCTAAAAACTGCATTTGCATACCATATATTTTGAAATAACTATAAGTCAAAATGAATAAAGATGGATACAGCAAGTGCTTTAAAACAGCATTAAAGTGAAAATTGTGAAATTAGGAAGATTTCGAAACATTCTGTAACAACATTAAACATTTAATGATAAATAAAGTGTATTAATTCTTTGATGCTTCTCTAGGGCAATATTAAGTTTAGCACGAGCCAATTTCGAAATCACACGTTGCTTTTAATACTCTTTTAGAATATATAAAATTTATTTGTGTATATGCTATCCATTGTAGAACGAAAAGCTATTTTGTTTCACAAAATGTAATTTAACAGTAATAACCTGAGGATATGAAGTGATTATCAACTTTTTAAATACCATTTCAACAGAAAATGTAAGTACAATTTTAAAATCTAATCTATTAAAAGTAGACTAAACATGAATATATATTTTTGTATATTTATATATATATATATATATATTTAAACTCTTTCGTTAATTTTTAAAAGAGATTATATGAAACCACAAAAACCACAAAAAACAAACTGTTTGCATGTTTTGGCTTTTGAGAAGTTTTTGTAACGACAACTGAGAAGGTACCACCGTGGATGATCTATTAAGCAATGTTTTAAAGCGATATTTTTTTTATTTCACACGTCACTCATTCTTCTCTGATGTTTATGAATATAATCATAAGTTGACAGCAAATATGGCATAATTTTAACAAGTTTAAAGATGTTCCGTCATTACATATTGTGTTTGTACATGTGACAATTTCCATAGTTATAGAGAAACTCCCCTTTCTCTTGTCATATGCCTTAAATAAAATACTGACGATATTTCTAAAATATATAGATTTTTCTTCAAAATATCGAGAAAATGATTTCATTTTCGAGATCGAAAAAAAGGTTTAAAATGTTAACATGCCTAGACGTAAAAATACGTATTTACGTCTTGAAGAACAGAAAATATAAATTTTGTTTAAATGATGGAATTAAGTAATTACAATATACAGAACTTGCATGTATTTTAGTGTAACCTTATAAACAAAAAACAGTAAACTATTTCATTACTTAAATTTAAATTCAGTGAAGTTTGCAAAGTCCTTCCAATGCAATTTTTATAAATTGCATTTGACAAGTAATGAATCTCTTTCGCCAAATCGGTTTTGCAGTAAAAAGTATTGATAGTGTTTCATTGCAACATAATATTTACATTACAAACACATAGATTGTAGTAGTAGCATTTACATATCTGTGCTTGCACTACCATTTCTCGATTTAAAATCTAGTAATTCAAAAGTACAAACAATTGTTACAATTTCTAGGTTTTTCATACTTTCAAAATAGAAACAGGAAGTCACCGTTAGATAAAATGGCAACACGAAAATTTTGAATCTATTTAAAATAAAAGGGGAAAAAATCAATCTAGAAGTGTGACAAATATTTCATTTTAAACGGAGTATAGTTCGAGTACTTTTTTAACGAACTTAATCCGTTCTAAAACAATGTTCGCTAACTAAAATGTTTGTTAACCAATCATAGATTTAGAGTAGATTTGTATGGGAATTCATTTAATTCGTTCTTAAAGCTAAATAAAATATAAAAATCAATATAAATTATTGATTTGTAATGACTTAGAATGCCTAAATTTATTTGAATGTAATAATAATGAAACATACATTACATACATACAGTCTTGCCTTTCTTTCCGTCACGCTTTTTGGCGTTTGTGAGGAATTAAAGTGTTTGTCCAAAGTCGATTTCTTTTCTCGCTTCTTCAGGATGTTTCTGAAGTGATTAATAGCATTTTCCTTGTAAAGGTCCTCAAGCCTATCAACATCACCCTGTTTTGGGTACCATTTTGAAACCATTGTCCTGACTTCCTCCCACCTCTTTAAAAGTGCTTTATAACAGAGATCAGAATTGGCTCTTATTCATCTCTATCAAAAGAAAAGGCACCACGATGAGTTTCTTTATTTTCTTTATTTGAGATTTCTTATAGTTCTTCTATCGTTAGTTCCATTGTGAGCTCTTGAATTTCATCCTCATTCACTTCTAATTCCGTTTATTTCCGTAAATATTTTCCGTAACAATTTCGTGAACAATTTCAGGAACATTATCCCCATCTTCATGGATGTAGGATGGATATAGATTTCGCCTAGCTGGGTTCTGAGAGTGGTAAACAAGAAGTGGCTTTAGCTTCATATAACCACTAGCGTTAGCTCCCAAAAGTAATGTCAGCCGATATTTCGTGGGTTTATGCACAGAAATATTTTTTCTTCATTCGTAATATAGGTACGTTTCGGTATTCGCTTCCAAAACAAACTAGTATCATCACAATTAAAATTTTGTTGTGGCCAACATCCTTCTGTTTCAATGAAGTTTTTAAGCTTCTAGACATAACTTATCAGCTTCTTATTTATCTGCACTGGCAGACTCGCCGTGTTTAATGGCAGTTCTATTTTTAAATTTTGCAAACCATCCAGTAGTAGCCTTAAATTCTAAATCTTCATGCGGTGAATGAGGAGTTTGTTTCTCCAGTTCCTTCCAATCTTTCTCTAGCTTTCTTTTGAATGATAGCCATAATGGTTACATCTCTTTTCATTTTCCTTTTTTGTATTCAAACTAAAAGCAATTTCTCCATTTTCTCATGAATGGCACACCTTTATTTCTCACATGGAATTTTCTTTATTTCTTTAGTTAGCCGATTGAGTTTTCTTACATGTTTTTAAACTAAGATTGTCCATACATTAGACTTTTTCAATCCATAATGCCTAGCAATATCAGGTATTTCATGCCCACATTCTTCTTAACTATAATTTCTTGCTTAGTTTGTATGGTGAGGACATTTCTTGATTTCTTAAGCGCCATACCTGTTTTTCTTTTTTAGAAGGACAGTTCAGGAAAGAAATTAAAAACAATACCGAGAACAGAAATCACAAAGCACCAAAAAAGGTTTTGGCAAAATATACTTTCCAAGACTTCGACGGTTATGCCATTTGTGGCAAAATAACAAATGTACGATCACTGTATTACGTAACAAAATCAGCGTACTGTTTCTTGTCAGGGCATACAGAATATACGGAAGTCACGGAATATAATGCAAGAAAAATTGTTCATAAGCTATTGCCCTCTTCATCACTCCCGGAAAAATGCCTAAATACACGGATCGCTGTATCACGTGACAACTCTCCTTGCCTCAGATAATAAAGGCGCAAAAGGAAGTTTAATTAGGTTCTGTTTTGAAGAAAGTTTTTATTTTTGACAAAAGTTTACTTTTCCTTTCTGGAATTTTCAGCATTTCCTTTTTATCAGCGTAATACGTCTGTATTTAATATGAACAGATCGTATTTTGATGGCTTTATCAGTGTCGTGTCGTACTTAAAAAAATAAACGACATGCCCTTTTTTAAAACTTTTAGGATCACATTCATTGACTACCGCATTAAATCCTATCAATTTATTACTTTGATATATCAAAAACTCCCTTAATTCTCTAAAGTATCGTGTTTACTACAGGGTTAAATTCAAATTAAAAAATTTAATTTATAATTTTAAAATATTCTTTAAAAATTTACACAAAATGTAATAATTAATGTTTTTAAAATGTTTACTCTAATTTGGGGTCCCTAGAATGTAGGGCTTGAACCCCCTGGAGCCAATGAATTAATTAGGCCGTACGTATACAACTGTTAAAATGTTCTCTAAGTCGGTAATAGATGCAATTACAGCTCTGCAAATCTGAAACACAGCATTCCTTCTTCTTGGCTTTGTTTTATGAGGTTTTCGTTAACCGAACACGAAAATTTGTCGCGAAAGTGTTCGTTAACCGATCTGTTCGAAACTGAAGAATTCTTTAACATATCTGTTCATAAACCGAACAGTTCGTTAACCGATCACCCACTGTAATGTATTTTTGGAAATCTTGCTCCATATTCTAAATATATGCCAAACAACGAAAAGTAATCTTGAAGAAGGAGATTATTCTGAGAATATAAATTTTATTTTTCTGAAAAAAAAAAATATATTGGTGGTTTTAAGAGTGATATCTGATTGAATACTGAATAAACTGCAATGTAAAACTAGTCGTTGGGGGCCACCGTAATACTTACCCATCATGGATATGCATAATGTAAAATATTAAAATAAAAATATGTAAACTACTTATAAAATGCATTGCAATTCAAATAAAATCGTGGCTTGATGACGTCATAAACTTTATAGGCTCGATTACTGAATTGCTTGAAAGAGGTTTTTCCTTATAACTCCAAAAATAATAATCCTATTAACTAGCGGTTTATTGCATCTGATTAAGCGTCAAATTTCCAATTAAAATATATCTTTAAAGTGAAATTTGGATGAAATACAGGGTCATGAAAAATCGAAGAGTGTAGAAAATAGGATTCCAAGTATCTCGGCAACTCATTATCCGATCGACTTCATGCTTTATGTAAAATTTATGTTTTTTTATTGTCTTTTATATTCATTTCTTAAAATAAACAATTTCGAAAATTTTTATATACCTTTTATCAGAACGAATATTTCGAGAGTCCGAAAAAAATAGTTCCGGTTAATCGAGGTTATTGAAATGAAATAGGCTTCTTCCCATTATTACATGCTAAGCACATACCAAATTGCAAGTCTCTATCTCAATTTTTTCGGGAGATAGAGTGTTTACAGACACACAGACACACACACAGACACACACACACACACACACACAGACACACACACAGACACACAGACGGACGGCAAAATTTTTTTTTTAAAAATATGTTTTTCGGAATCTCCAGTGTCTGAAACGTGTAAATCCGTCAAAAAAAATTTTTCGATTTTCAAAACGATTACAAGACTTACCCTATACTACGTATGATGGGTAAGTAAAAGACAAGTCTTTCTTGATCTAGCAAGAAGGTTTATGAAAATATAACCTGTTCGGAGTTACCAAAGAACGCGAAAAGGGAGTTTCTTTACCTTCAGAAATTTCATTCGGGAACCAAATTTGATTAAACTAGCAATGAGACCTGGTACATTTTATATCCCCCTACAGGTCAAACTTATTGAACCAATAAATTTTTTCTGTAAAAATCATTTTTATAGATTTTACAGTAGCATAACTTACTGAAAATGCAATTTTGAGACAACTTATCAAACTATTTACATATACTTTTATTTTACAGCACATTAAAATACAAATTAGTTAATAATAAGAATAAAATATAGAGATAAAATTAAAAATTGCAGCAAGAACCTACGAATTTTATTTTGAAAAAATACAGTATTATATTTGTATATTTGGCGGCGCGAAATTGGCTTTATTTGTTATCTTAGAATTTTTCCCACCAGATCAGACCAAATGTCATAGTCGTCTTTTGCCTGTGAGTACAGATGTGGAATCGTAGCACTATATTTGGCAACTTAACTCCCTTATGGTATGAAATTTACAATTAAAAATTCTACTTTAAAATTAAATATCAAAGATTTTTACAGATAAATTTTATTTTTCTATAAGTTGTGTATGTCCTATATGGCTATAAACAACACCAGTTCTCAATGCTAGGTGCGAGCTTCACAAAAAATGGTTCCCTAGTCAGAAGCCAAGAGATGTCTGAGATTACAGAAGGATTTTTCACACAGTTTTTTCTTTTGTTAACCGTATTTTTGAGAAAATTTTTCCGATTCGTTTATAAAGCGTATCAATCCAGAATATCTGTTTTTTCGGATGCTATCAATTCTCAACAGACAAATATGATAGATATTTACCATTAAAATTATCATTAAAATTAACATTATTTTCTTAATCGTGCGTGTGTTAATTCTTTTACGAAGTAGAACATGTTTACCTGAGAATTGATAGCATCCGAAAAAACAGATATTTCAGGTTGAGAAAACTGTAATCAAAAGGTGAGAAAACTGTAATAAACTGTAAAAAAATATTTGGAAAACTTTCTGAAAATTACGGACAGAAAAAGAAACTTATGTCTCAGAAATGCTACGTTAAATCTCGTAAGTTATTTGGTTTCTGGGATTTCAAAAGATGAAACATCGCTTCTCGTAATCGGAGCTAACGCGGAAGATTATATTTCGAAAACATTCTTCTTAGATTAAGAAACATTTCTATTTTTTACATTGTAAAGTGTATTGTAATAACGGAGACCAATAATAGAAGAATTTTTTTTGTAATGTTAATGTTACAATGATATGTTTTTTAATCCTTGTGTTTTGCCGTGTTCACGTACCCCTAAATATTGTGTGAAACTGAGTAAAAATCAAATTAAAAATTCAATAAACGTTACTGAATTGTGTTAAGATGTTATAAATTTTAATAGGTGTGAATACGTTTTAATAAAGTTTTTGGAAATTTTAGATATTTAAAAAAATATTAGGGCTGGTAATATCTCAAAGACAGTCCTCCAAAATGGTGATTTTCTTAATTCAAACTGGGCATCCTCCTAAACATGTTTCTTTAGAAAAATAACTTTACTTATTGATACTTCTACACATAATCTATGTTTTGATATAATGTCAATGGAAAATTACCCAATTGAAAATCAGATTATTTAAAAAGTATTATCTATAAATAGGTTTTATTTCTGGAACTTTGTAGTGTACTGAAACATTTCAAATATATAAATTATGTTTAATTTTATTGCGATGCACAATGGAGTATTTGATGCAAAATCCTGGCCTTAAAGGCAGAAACTAAAATTTGCTGAACAATTGTAAAAGTATATTTTATAATAGATGACTAACTGGTGCATCGATTTATGTATATTTCAGGAGTATGTGTCTTATCCAGACGCTCCTAGCCTCAGGTGAAGTGAAAGTTTATTTGTGAGACCACGTGCTTTTTTGTTATGTTTCAGCTATTGTGTTTAAATGTATACTTTGAAATTTGCATTTAATTAATTTTACTTTGCATAAAATAAAAAAATAATTTAATTGAAAATGAGTTAATATTAAGCTTTTTTACATCTAGTTTACTGAAATATATTTATTGAAATAAATTATCCAATATATTCAAAGCTTTTTAAATCTATGTCGATGTTTGTCTGACCATTTTAAAATTATAATCGTATTATTTATAGTTTTGAAGGCAAATGAAAAAAAAGTTCCGCATACTGTTGCCATTTTAGGTATCAATGTTTTTTGGGAGGACTGCAAACCTATAAAAACACTTAAAAACCAGCATCTCAGTACTATAGAGACTGAACCTTGGTAAAAACCAATGCAAGTAACATATATATTATATGGATTGGTGTTTATAAAAAATTAAACATTTATGTGTAGTGAAATTAACCACATGCAATTAAACATTACTTGTAAATTAAACAAACCTTTCAACAATTAATTTCCTCTCTTAAACAATAAAGTAAACATTGTATTATATATTTATTTATTTATTTAAATACATACATTTATGCATATATAGCATTAATTAAGTGTATTTACTAATAGTAAGTCAATAAAAATGGTTTTTAACTTTAAAACACGTGAAAATTAACTTTGGCCAGGATTTTGCGTCAAACACTCCAATGTGCGACGGTCTGCTGTAATTCACATTTTGTAAAATATTGAGTTCAAAAAGAATAATTAAACAACCATACAAAAGGATAAAATTACAATAATTGGTTCCAACTTATAAAATGTGTTATTTACTGAATGAACGCATAGCTGTTAATCTTCTTAAATAGGTAAAAACTTTTTAATCTCTAATAAAACTTCTTTTCAATAAGCAACATGTTGCAGCGAATTTCAAAGAAGCTTAAAACTTTATTGACGATGAAAAAACATTTAGTTAAGTTAATGTGTGACAGAACATAAGACAGACAATAATGCAAAGCCATAAACATGTTTATTTTTTTTATAAGAATATTTGCATTCGTGATTTACTTTCAAAATTCATTACCGTTATAGGATAATTTCTTTCGAAACTTCAAAAATTATATCATATGTTGTTGTTGTTGTCGTGTCAGAGAAAGTGTCGTGGCACTTCTCTGAAAAAAGGTGTGCCAGAGCTTTAAAAGAGGTTGGACTTCTAGAGCTGGTCTCATAATTTTGAACAAATTCCAGATGAGGGACCTGCACCTGGATTGCAGCCCAGAGGTATCGTTTTCAAACCTGAAGGACATTGGAGCCACGAACAGATTTTACGTGCACCGGCTTCCATTAGCACAATCTATTAGCAGGTAATTTAACTAGTTAGGGAAATTGTGGGGTGGACTGTGTATGTTAAACAGCATTTAATAGTATATGTTTTGGATACATCAATTTCAAAACTATTACATACTTAACGATCCGTACTTTGTATTATTGGAATGGCCTGTCTGACACCAAAGTCTGTTATTCTTGCCTTTTTAACAGTTAAATTGTCGTTAGTTTTGCAGTCACGTTACTAATCAGCAGACACGAGACATATTTATCATATTGTTTCAGTTAACTTTTGTGTGTTTTAGTTTCTAAAGGATCATGAATGAAATGGAATAACCAGTGTTCAGTCGCGATTCCTAAAATGATATGACTAATTCATCGACGTCGTCATCTGAGAACTGCAAATCTGATCGACAGGAAAAATTTACAATAGCATGGTTTCAGTTATCGCAGTTTAAGGGATGACTTTCATGAAGTAGAATGTTACTCGGTGATACAATCTGAACAGCAACTAAAACTGGTTTCCAAAAATACTCATTAACATACTCTCTCAAGATAAAACTTTCCAACATAGAGTTACGAAAACTCTTTTTAAAATCTCTAGTGTTTAAATATCATATGTTAGTGGATTAAAATTTTACAGTTACGTAATTTATTTTCTTGCGCATCTATTTTTTTTATTTTTGGATTGACCATCTTTTTTTTTGTCTTTAAAACAAAGAGAGTGTTAAAGTAAAGCCGATGTTGTTCCAGCCGAAAAAAAAAAACTAACCGTTTGAATATAAAGTCTTGCTGTGCTGAAACCATCCCTTCTATAACAGCATTTTGAATCCGAAAGTTTAGAATTTTTTACAGGCTATTGTCTCTATTGTTAATCATATTAAAAAGCAAATAAGGCAAAAAGTTTAGATTTTCCACTTATGTGTCAATAATAACGTTTTACTTAGTTATGGTAATGAAGGATTAGGAGTTCATAACAAACGAGTGAACTGAAGAACGCATTAAATTATTTAAAATTCGAGTATTACTCTAAATTCGTAAGAGAAGAAAGTCAAATTTATAACTTTAAAAATCTCATTAAAGGTCAAAAAATTGTATCCCAGTAAATCCCAGGTTAAATCTTCAAATACATGAAGGAATATTAAATATAAAGTCATTAACAAAAGTTTAAGACCACTGGATGTTTATCACAAGATTTAAGAGCAATTGCTATTTGCGATGACAAATCACATTTATTCCTTAAACGCCTAGATACGGTCATCAGGCTTACATTTCTTCTTTCTGTAACCAAATTTTCCTTTCTTTTCTTGCAGGAACGCCTAACCAAGTGCGCAGCTATTTGCTGCATGATATGGTCGTCTCGAGATGTCACTCTAGATCATTCCGATAGTTCCCTTGCAGCGAATAACCCGTATATTTCTTGCTTCATTATGGCATTATTTACAGAACTCTTGCTTGTTCAGTCTTACAATCTTACAGTCTGGGATTATACGACTCTGTGTTACCTGAAATGTATGTTTTTGTGGCAGAACCTACCGTTCGTGAGAATCTTCAAGTGTAGGTCAATTTATATTTAAGTTATGATGATGTTGCAATTTTGAGCACTTACTAGAATAAATATTATAAAGCATTAACGGCTGTTACTCCACTCTTATTTAAAACAGCAGTATACTAGTGTATTGTATGATTTTGTAATGCTTATTGCCAATATTATAACATGACTGAAAACTTTTCTAAATTACTTTTTTTAATAAATTATATTTTTATTAGTATGTGAACCAAATTATCATC
Source organism: Maratus michaelseni (assembly GCA_963931845.1). Classification (NCBI taxonomy): domain Eukaryota; kingdom Metazoa; phylum Arthropoda; class Arachnida; order Araneae; family Salticidae; genus Maratus; species Maratus michaelseni. Next base: position 310,710,976 of record OZ007592.1, read on the forward strand.
ATAAAAATGGCATTTCATGTATGCATATTTATGCACCTATGTCATATTAAAATTTTGAGACTTTTATAATCACAAAAGAGTACAATTCTTTACGGAAGTTTTTGAAGAAAAGTAAAAACCATCCCATTTTACTCGTTCTATCAGAAGTGAGATGAAAAATAAGTGTCATTACGGAACTCTAACGTGTAATTACTTTTCCTCCATTGTTTTGAATCTACTGATAAAAATAATTTCAAAATGCATAATAAAGATTTCGGAATGTCTCTTCAAAATCGCTCACCAAAATAATTTCAAAGTGATCTTTTTTTTTTCCAAAGTCACATTTATTGTTATTATTAAAGTTTTTATTCCTTTTATTTAATTTCAGTCTGTGCGAGTTAAAAGCCAAAAGGCCTAGAAAATAGAACGAATCTTGTAAACCGCAGAATCATTATTATTCTCTATGAAACAGCAATTACCAGAAGCTTAGAAGTAACAATTTTGTTGAGCTGTTAATGATCGTTATTAATCTTCCACCATTTTAAAATGAATACCATGTGACAACGGAAATTTTATTGCCCAATATAAGTTTTTCTTTATATCAGACTTCTCGCTGATGATTGCCATTGCGAATAATCGTGACCAAAATGTTTCATTTGGAAGAAAACAATATATTGAAATAGCGAAATTGCGAGAGTCGAGTTTTTTTCTGTCAGCGATGCTCTCAACGTTATTAAAACTTTTTTATGTAACTTGTTATTCGATTTTGAATTTTTTAGAACGCATTCCCATTTTTTTTTCTTTCTTTCTCTATTTTTATTTAATTTTATTTTATATTAACATGCAATCCATAATACAAAGTTAAATCGAAATGTTTTTTCATAAAACTACTTAAAAATAAATCGGGCGAGAACTTTTTTTCTCGACGTTGCAAAGCATCTATAGTACAGTGTGATTATAATTAAAGTCCCACTTTCAAAATGCTGTAAAAAAAAAATTAACCACTGGTCAGAATGACTTCAAATTTGATATGAATATACTGGAAGAAAGGCGAAACAGTATGGCATAAGAAAGAAAAAGATCCAGAGAGTATCAATAGATGGCGCTGTAAGCGGCATAAGAAAAGTGGATTTCGCTACAAGTTGCGCAGTAAACCAACCACACAGTTCAATGTGCATTAGGGTTTCGGTTGTTTGACGGAAAATATGACTTCCGAATCAGTCAACCTTTGTCGTACTGTTAGTGGAAGGCCCATACACCACGGCAAGTTCGTACCATATTGGATGGGAAAAATCAGTTTTTAATTGTCCTTGGCCCAAAAACGGGATAAAAAGCACATAATAATTCGATATTTAATTTTGCATAAGTGTATTTTAATTTTCATAGTATGGCGCTTACAGCACCATTAATTGATACACTTTTGAACTTTTTTTCTTATGCCATAACGTTTCTCCTTTCTTTCATTATATTCAGTTCAAATTTGAAGTCATTGTGGCCAGAGGTTCCTTTTTATAGCATTTTGAAAGTGGGACATTAATTATAATCACCCTCTACATTAGTTTTATTAGATTCTAGAACCGGTATTTCAATTTATATCATTAACTGCTCTAAAACAATTAAAAATAATTGAAACACACACGGTAAAGATAAATGACGGTTCGTTAGGGAGTTTTAAAAATGATTTTAAAATTAGTGTTACAAGATGAATCTACTGTAAACATAATTTTCATTTACATGTAATTTTTTTTTTATGTTTAGCCCAATTTCTAAGGTTAGTAAAAAGCCAGTGTGAAACCTGATTAAAGTTTTCCTTCCATTAATTTATTTTACCACTTTAGGGTGAAAATACTTTGGTAAATCCAGGATGAATGTTATTCCAGAATTAAACCTTCTTTCTCTCTCTTGTTAAGCCGCGTGCACAATGTAGTTTCTGTAAAATTAGAATAACAAGAATTTGTCAATAACGAGAATCATTATTCACGTTATTGAAGAAGACGATAAGAACATTGCCTTCTATACGAACGTCAAACTTGGCGAGAAACGTGTCAACGGACTAATGGCAAAATTTAACGTCGTACACTTCCATAAAAAATTCAAAAAATCAAGTTCCTATGAAATATAGATACAAAATAACGATTTTGTTTTATAAAATATTAAATTGCATCACGGAGTACATTTTGTTTTAAACCTAAAATGCTTATATGATAATTAGTTGATAGTAATCAATAAAAAAATTATCGACCTGTCACGATAACTCGCCTTATAAATTTTAAAAGTCAGCGATGCTACGAGGCAATAAAATTACTAACAGAAACAGAATGATGCAATAAATCGCTTATTTAATTAAAACTTGTTTCCTGTTAATTGATAGTATTGGTTGTACGTCAGAAGCCGCAGAAATCAGAAGCGTCACTCTAAAATTTAAGAGGAAATCTAAAATGACTGAAAATGGGGGTGCTAAATCCCATTTCACTGTTTTTACATTACATTTTAAAACATTCTTAAACATGCCCAAAGGAAAAAAATAAATTAAAAAAATAAATGAAAGAAAAAAAACTATTTAAGGGAAGTATTTTTATCAGACTGGAATATCTGAAAAGTGATCAGTACAGTCATTAACCATTCATATGGCATCCTGATGTTCAGAAAAGGAATCACAAGAAAAGAACAACATACATATTATACTACAGATATTTAAAAGATTTTCTTCTACGGAATACAAAAAAGTATCTTTAATGAAATAATTTCACTAATTACTCCTCGTAAAAATACTATTTGTATCACTGATGAGGTTCCATGTATGTAGAATTTAGAGAACTTTCTCTGAAGGAAAGGGGGGTTGCAAAATGATAACGTTTTACCCCTATCTTCAAAAGTTAATTAGGATCTGTTTTCACGATTATTAAGAAACACATTCATCTAAATTTAATATATTAATATTCCAAGTTATCATGAAAGGACAGTAACATTAATAAATAGCTTGTAGTTTCATTTAAATCTCAGTTATAATTTAAAATCTCTGTATCGTCTGGAATTTTATACAATCTCATCACACAAGCTAGCATAACAATTACAAATAAAAAATTGTAAAACTTAAAGAAACTTGGCATCCACTGGAATTTTTTTTCAATTTTGGTATTTTAGAAAACCTTTTTCACATATTATGAATAGTTTTATAAGTGAAAATGATAAAATCAGGAAAACGTTTAATGTAAATTTAGACAAGTTTAATACAAAAAAAATGAGAAATTGAAAACCACACTTTCTCTACAATTTTGAATTTTGTGTTACATTTTTTTTTATATTTTTCTTACAAGTGTACTTTATAATTATAAAGGCCAACTTTCCAAGAAAATAAATTTGTATAAGAAACAATAAATACAAATTCATGACATGCGCATAAATATACAGTGAAAAGCTCTATTTCTATTTTTGAAAAATAAATTATTACTACTGAAAATCCGATTTTTAATTCTATGAAATGAACACTAAGGATCGCCCATTAAAAAATGGAGTTAATTGAAAAATATATGTTGAAATATCCGCATTTTGATCATGCTGATTTATTTAAAAAACACAAACTGAGAAAATTAAATTTAACAATTGTAACTCTCAATCAGTTAAAAAGAAATTAGAGAGGAACTTCGGGTATTACCAAATAGTCCGGTACTATGGAATTCCAAGGTTTCTGTTTGGTAAAGTGCTATCACCAAGCGGCAATATCAAGAAGTGGGTAAGTGTGATCGAAGATCGCACAAAGGGTTTCGTTTAATATTCCTTTCAAAACACTTTATCCTTGCTTTATTAAATCCAAATAATAATAAATCCAAATACCGGTCTATTTTTCTCGTTTTTTCGAAAATCTGAACCGGTCCGCTATTATACTCTGTCATTATAATATCTGTCATGTAGACTAAAAGCGATATTTAAAAAAATTCAAAATTCAATTTCAAAATTAAACATGTTGTACACCATCAAAATGTTAAAATATGTGAATATTTCCATAATCGGGTTTTTATCATTATTTAATAAGTTCTTCGAACTCATATATTTACTATTCTCTATTACTCATATTGATACTCGCTTTGTATTATTCTCAAACATTTGAAAAATCCGTTAAACTTCCAATATGACGTCAGATTAATTTTCTTTTTAATTCTCTAATGACGTGATATTAATCTGCTTTCTGTACATACAGATGCTCATACTCCTTGTATTATTGAGAAATGTTTGAAAATTTCCGTTTTATTACAAATATGGCGTCATATTAATCTTTTTTGAAATTGGTGAAACTTTTTATTTTATTTTCATTTTTCACGTGGAAATTTTTCAATAGAAAATTAATTATTGTAGAAAGAATTCTATTGTGGATTTTTAATTGCTGGAAACTGCAATAACGAAAAATGTTTAAATTTAATATGAAAAGGCTGTTAGAATTTTGGTTTTTTATATCTCTGTATTAAAATAATACGATTTTTTTCAAATTTCAATATTTTGAGCTTCATAGTAGATATTTAGCTATAAGTACACAAATTTTCATGCCTGTAAGTTATATAGTTTCTAAGAACGGCTCTGTGACGGACAGACGGCGGAACGGGAGTAATAGGATTTCGTGAGATGAACGAAACCCTAAAAACTACTTAAGAAAATTTCCAGAATGCCCCCAGAATGCGTACTTCGACGGTCGGCGTTAGAATACATTGTGTGAATAAATAATTGTTTTTCTCTATGCATACATTCAGGAAATGCTTTTTTAACATTTTTATTCATTATTAGAAGAAATGCTTTTACATTGAAAATAAGCATAATGTATACCGAATTATTAACAATTTATGATGTAATACTCGTACGATGGAATTTCGGTTTTGCGATGTTTGCTACTGCAATTTTTTAAAATTTTTAAATATCGCACATTTTTAATTTTTACACCGTTATATAGAGAAAAAATCTACTTTCAAATGTAATTTGTTTGAAAACTGTACCGCAATTTACTCATTTATTGTAGCATTTAAATTAAATTTTAAGCATGATATTTAAAAAAAATTACCCCTATATCTTGCAGACGATTAGAAAATATTAATCCGTTTGCACTTTAAACTATATAAAAAGTTCAGAATTATTCTCCAGCTAATATTCAATAACAACATTAAAACTTAAGCAATAAATAAAACAGTATAAATAAAACGCAGATTTAACAGACAAGTAATCGAAAAACTTAAAACCCGAAATCCCTTATAACCGCTAAAATTATCAGCATAAAAAAAAAAAAAAAAAAAAAAAAACTGCTGTAGATTTTTAGCGATTTCGTTGGTATTAACTTCTGGCACGATGCCAATACGAAATTACTACTTATAATATATTTCAAATTTTTAAAATATTCATATAAAAATGGCTCTTTGTTGTTGTAAGGGCGCAATCTGAAAAAAATATTATATGTAAAAAAATCTATTAGAGTTTTCAATAAAAAAAAAAATATATATATATAAATGTTTTGTCACATATATTCTCTATCCCGGGAAAACCAGGTTGGATGCCCTAGTTACTAATAATGTCTGTAATTAATGATAAGCTTAAATTGAGCTTTATGGGTCGTCTACATATAGAAATTGAAATCGATTCAAAACAAATTTTAGATTTACATTTTTAAAAGCGTCTAGTAACAAATTTTTGTTAAAAATGTTATCGGCCACAATTCATATATTTTTAGAATATTAAATAGAAAATATAGATATTATAAGGCTGCTTTTATTCTAATATGTTGTCAAAAGTGGCTGTTACGAAATAAAAATTCAAATTTGGTGCAATTTTACACTTTTTCTGTTACTTAGTTTTTGTATGGTTTTTGTATGTAGAGATTGACTAGTAGTTTGTAATCGATTTTTCACTCACAGCATGATATGCTAGAATTTTAAACATCATGTACACATGTGTGATTCTTATGAGAACACAGAAATTTTGATATATTTATTACTTAATTGTAAACTAATAAATTAATTTTAAGACACTTTTCCGTTAGTTGGCAGCAGTTGATAAATCAACAAAATATTTTAAATACTAAACAGTAGAAAAATTAACTAAAATTAAGAATAGTAAAAACTGTAATTTTTTTTTTATCATTTAATAGTTTAATATTGAATTAAATATGATTATACGTTTAGAAAACAATTTGGAAATCCTAAACTGATACTTTGAATAATGTTTTTTTAACTACTGCCATATCTTAAAAATGAAACAGAGCATAAAATTATATATATATATATATATATATTCATAAATTCACAAGTGCTTTCTATCAAGCATAAATCAAAGCGCTGAATTTTCAATAATCGGGACACATGATAAATTAACGTAATCTAACAGAAGTTTTTTTTTTTTTTTTTTTTTTTTTTTTTTTTTTTTTTAACATATGAATTTAAATAATTAATTTAGGCGTGAGTTGAATACCTGCAAAAGAGTATTCTTTAATTTAATATACCGATGACACCTGCTTCAAAAAATCGCATTAAATTTTTAAAAGTAGACAGAATTATCGTTCTAATAGTACCCTTACCATCTGTCTGCGACATTTTAGTGATGAAATAGTGTAGGGTGGTATGTTTTGTTTTCAAAACGGTACACGGCTAATATCTATTGAGTTTTTTTCTGTACTAACTTCGTTAAAACATCCAATACATAGGTATATATTTTGTCTATTAGTCCAAAATCAAGATAAGTATTCAATATTTTAAAAGCCTTTCTCAAAATTAAAGAGTATAAGGAAAGGACATGAAAAGAAGTTAATTCTTAAACACTTAACATCCCTTTTATCTTCTTGCATTAAACAAATATTTCACGTCTTCAATACGGTGGATCAAAAAATCGAAATGTGGATAATGTAATCGGCGCAGGGTGCAAAAGTTGTCTTTTATGTATATTAATTTACATGTTTCGTTATTGAAGTCCATTCATGTCTTCCGGTGCCCCAAGCGCCTCAAAAATATTTAAAAATTGAAATCTTTACGAAAATTTATAATATTTTTTTCTTTAATTACTTTTGGCGTGCGGTGCGAAAGTTATATCTTAAGCATACTAGTAAACATGCAAAAAAAAAAAAAAATTCAATTTCGATAAATTTCTTCTGGTGCCTCAAGACACTTAAATATTTGTCTAAAATCGATTTTTATACAAATTTTAAACTAAAAATTATAAGTTAAAATAAGAGTTAAACATCATTTCTATAGCGTAAAAACAATGATAAATCGTTTATCGTTTATTATTAAATGTACAAAATTATTTTATAGTATATTGTTATTTACGGAATTTTTGATAGAGAAGCTGCTTCAATTGCCAGTGAAGTTTTACAAGATTTGGAAATTGTGCACAAAATAGATACTTACAATATTAAATATGATCGTAGCAAAATTTCGTCGACAAAGTACAACGCGCGTATTCTGATCAAACACTTTTCTCCCGCAACTCCCTTTTATTCGCAAATTTGCAAACACTAGCTAGTTTCGCGAAACAGAGCAAACATGCGGAGCGTTTTCCTCCCGCAAATGAGAACGTCACGTGATCAGTATTTGCGGGAAGTTAGAAATACTCGTAACTAATATGGCGGACACGAGAATGCTACGTAGCGTCATGTTAGGCTTGATATTCCAGTTTTATTTATACTAAATAAAGCCGTTGACGGCGAATAAATAATTATTACATTTTGTGAATTACTCATAGAGTTAATCAACACAAATAACAAGGGGGATATTCTTTAAAATACAGGTATGTGAAATGTTTTTAAGTGTTATGATGTTATCTTATATGTTGTATTATGATGAATGACTGCTTAATGTTATTTCTAGAACTCTTATAAAACCTTTATAGGAGTTATTATTAAGATAAGACTTGTTATTAGAATCTTGGTACTGACAGTTTAAACGAAAATGAATTGTTTTTGCTTGAGTTTTTCGTGTGAATTGCTGTCACATCCATTGAAAAATAAGTGTTTACCTTTATAATATTACTACAGTTTCTAATAATTTAATAATCAGATTTTTATCCATTTTCGTTACTAATCACCATAGATTTGATGATGCATAAGAATAAAAGATTGGCACATGAATTGTTGAATTTAAATTTATTATTTTTCTGCAGTAAACAACTAGATAATTTACAAGTTCTATCGATAGTTGATTTTTATTAACCTGTAACGAATTAATTTGTTCAGTATTTGATGTTAATTTAGAAGAAATTTTTAAATTCAGACATAAGAAATAATATAAATTTGTAAGGATACTTTTGTTAATTAAATATTGTTTATTTTCGATATTTTCTTTTTTAGAGCTTGTCTCTAACCATAAAATGAAGAACTAAAAATATCCCTCATTACATAGTATGAATTATTAACAAAATGAATAAATCATAATTCTTGAAACTATAATTTTGACATTTATAAACAAGTCTTATCTTAAAAAATGTTTTGTGAGTCCCCACTATAATACAACATGTTAATAATAATAATAACACATTAAAAACATTTTACATTGTGGCTGATTGAGAGTATGTAAGAATGTATGATTGAGTATTGAATTATGTGAAAGTATTTAATTCACATTTAATTCTGAAAGATTATTTCATCAGCTTTTAAAAAAATAGTAAATGAATCTTTCTGCACTGCATCTAACTCAAATTAATAATAATAGTAAAGATGAAAATAAATACTAACCAGTTTGCAAATAATAAAAATGTATTATTTTCAAGCTGAAAAAAAAATATTTATGTCTGGAAGTTATTATTTAACAATGTTTATTTTTTACTAAGATATTTATTTTTAAGTAAAATAACTTTTAAATTTTGGATAAATAGCGATATTTAATTTGGTATTGATTTCCTTGGCGCATATCGGCTTTATTTTTATTTTATTTTTATTTTTTTTAATTCCTGGTGCATAATAAATTTCTCAAATATATAAATTTTTTACAAACAAGATTATCAACTTTTAACAGTATAAATTTCAACAGTGCAAATGAAGTATTGCATTGATGCTTACATATTAGTTATATGTAAACATAAAAATAGAAAAGTTTGAAAAATATTTTCCTATTTTTTCAATAGCATATACTGTTTGTTTAAATTCTGAATTTTTCAACCCAACTAAATATATTGAAAAAGATACTAATTAAAAGACATTGATAAATATATTATCATAAAATTTAATGTTTAACAATTCTTCACATTATGCCAAAATAGCACAAAAGTACAATACGTTTTTCAAAATGTTCCCTTTCATTTGAATAAAATCATTATACAAGGTATGAAATAAAATTGTTTAACATAAATAAACAATATCAGTTTTAACTGTCTATTATATTATAAAAAATTTCCCTCCCTACACAAATATCTAAACATAAATATGTAAAAGTTAACAACTGAGAAAACAGGGTAACAATAACACATTCTGCTGCTATTATTCCTCATTTCTCTATCATTCGTTTGGCACTGAAAAAGAAGCTCCTATTATGAAGCCTTGAAACAAATGTAAGATAAAATTTCTCTGGATATTTGTGCTTTTTTTGCATTGTTTTTTTCAAATCCTGTATTTATCTTTGGATAAAGTTTTTTTCATATGTATCTCAATTTGTAAGTACTTTGGATATAGAAGTTTTAAACCCTTAGCCCCCCCCCCCCCACAATTAGCACAGCAGAAATATAAAATACCTCTTTGAACCAAAATTTAACTTTCAAGTTCCTGCAAAAAAATAACCGAATTATATAGTTAAAATGAAATTACATGCATAAAAATCAAAGGAAAAAGTAAAAAAAAAATTGATCGCAGGGATTGAAAATGCAAATATATATAATATTGTTTTTCACTCATGTGCTTTCATTTTAAATATGTATATGGCTATACTACATATATACCCGCATATAGTCTAAACCTGCAGCTATTATGGCCCTTACATTAATTATATATGTACTACCTCTTTTTTTTATTAGCATAATATTTTTTGATTTATAAAAGCAAAGTTTACATGCTTATATAGTGGTGATATTTATGTATCCTGCATAAAAATAGTTTAGAATGGTTCTCAAATGACCTGCTCCACAATGCGAAATTTACTGACTCATTTTGAAACATAAAGGTATAATATTAGCAGGCCTGACTATTGAAGCGATTTGGAATCGAAATGAGTTTTCCATTTTTTGATAAATAAATTATCTATCGAGTTATAAGAGATAGTTGTCACAGTCGGTTTTTCCTGTTTTCTCGCGCTGTCGTTCTTGAATTTCGGTTCAAAACGCCAAATTTGATAGTATTTTCTGAAACATATTGTGCCTTTATCAAAAAATGGAAAACGCTATTCGATTTCATAGTCTCTGAATAAAAACATCTTCCAATTTCATGCTTTTCTGAACAAAAATGAATTAAAAATATGGCAGAAAGTAGCTGCTTTGGATTTGAGAACAGCTTTAAGGCATTTTAGGGCCCTGTGCCCGATTACTTTTTTGGGAGTTCCAATGCATTAATCTATTCTTACTTTTTTTTTAAATGTATATAATTGTGTGAAAATATACCATAATGAAAAAGCAAACGCTTTAAAACTAAAGTATTGTTGACTTATACGCAAAGGGTTATCATTTGATACACAACTTTTAATTAATAAATTTTTAGTTGACAGGAAAAAAAAAAGAAAGAAATTATATATATATATATATATATAGTCGGCTAATTCATAGCTACTGATTGAGTGATTGAGTGCGGGCCCTGGGCACGGGCCCGTTAACCCACAAGATAGAACTGAATATAGGAAAAAAATATATATACATATGACAAAAAATGTTCAAAACATTAATTTCTGTCCCTTTAAAGTTGTAGATGCATTCTCATTGGTTAAAACAGACTGATCTTTGATTAAAAATCGATTCTCTCATCCGCAAATCTTAAGTGACGTCAGCACTTGCGATAAACTAAAAATGTTTGCTTGGAATCGTGTCCACCTGTGCTGTTCCCTCTTCTCTCGTAAACCCCCCCCCCCCTTTTGCGGATCGGTTTCCGCAACTTTGCGGGTGTTTGGTCAGAATACGCGCGCTAAATGTACGAAATTTAATTGCAAAGACGAGCAATTTAGCAATGTTTCTGTCTATTTTAACAAAACTATATCTCGATGGGAGAAAAAACAACACAAAAGTCAAGTGATGAAGGACACAATGTGCTACACAAAAACCACAAAGGAGGAACATTATACTCTTGTAATGGAACCTGATTGTCGGTATATTGGACACGTTACAGTTGCAACAAGATAAGCTAAAGTCATAAAAAGAGCAATAATAATTTTTTAATAAAATAACATACAATTAAATGGGCTAATATTAATTGGTTGTGACGGAACAAATATAAATATTGGGCACAAAGAAGGAGTTATTCACCTGATGAAGCTGGAACTCAATAGACCCTTACAATAATGCATTTGTTCGCTCCATACAAATGAGTTGTAAATTCTTTAGATGGTGCAACAATTGGTCCTACAGTGTTTTGTGGGTCAACTGGCACAACAATCCAAACCTGCGAGGAGACCTGTAGCTTCCTTTTCTTCAATAAGTGTGGAAAATATGCCTGATAAAATCGATAGAATATTTCTCAGCAATGATCAGCTGTATTTATATGATATTTGCATAGCAATATCACATGGTGAAAGTGTTTGTGGCCTGGCATCTAAAGAACCTGTTCCAGTTTTTTACTCAAGATAGCTAACAACTGCAGGTAGAATTTTAAGGTTGTATGTGGTCACAGAAAATTTACCTGAGAATCTCGCTGATTTTACAACAAATATTATGAAGGTATATGCACCTGTATGGTTCTATATCAAAACAAAGACCACCATAACAGAAGGAGCGCGGCATATTTGGAAACGTATCACATTTTCTAGATATTTGGAACCCAATCTGTGAAATCTAGTAAACGCTGTCATTCAACGAAATAGTTTCGTTTGTTAATGTAAATGCTCTCAGATAACACAGAGCGTATCTGGTCTTTATCAATACGAAAGCTAATTTATGCTAGAAATGAAAATATAAAATCACCAGAAGTAAGATTTTTGCAAGTACCAAAAAAAGTAACTTCAAAGCAAAGGATTATAAGGAACTTATTGGCTTGCGACGAGTTGGACGTTTGAACCATCTCTTTTGATGAATGTACCTTGCGAAGGAATTGAGACCATGGTAAAAATAGGAAAAACGGCGGAATGATCAAAATATCCATGCAATACCTAAGCTGTTGAATTATGCATTTGCTTAGTGACTGAGGCATCAGAAAGTGTATCTGGACAAGAAAGGAGACACGGTTTCATATTGAATAGAATAAAATCAAGAAGCCATAGAAAAATTTTTAATACTAAAAAAGATTAGAAACTTTAGAAATATGTAATTCTTCTAAATAAAAGAAGTACAAAATTTGCTACGTAACTTCAATTTTTATAAATTTTATGGTTTAAAGCTTTGATTTTTAAATTTAAACTTCATGTATTATTATAAAAGTATTATTATTTATAAGTTTATACATTATTAAGTAACACTTTGCCAAATTTGTAAACAATTTTCGTAAATTTATAATTTTTAAAACATTTTCTTAAAAATGTTTAACTATACTTGGGGCACCGGAATATATGAATGGATTTTGATAAAAAATTTTGTAAACTACACATTTATGTTGTACACAACTTTCTCACTCGTCGGCAAAAAACATATATATATATATATATATACAGGGTGGTCCTAAAATATATGTCAAAAATGTAAAGGTAGGTAGAGGGGACCTAAATAAGCATATTTCGGATAGGAATGTGTGTGCGGTAATGACACATTAAAGCACTAGCTTGTAAGGCAGTATGAATCAAAGGAAACTGAAAAGACAAGTAAAGACAAAAGAAAACAAAAATTTATTAACAGTTTACAAGAGGTGCTCAAAAGAGCAGACACCAACAGCGATACAAGATTCACAGCGACAGCGCATATTTCGGCGTACATTAGAAAAGACGTCAGGCATGTCGAGCACATGTAAATCAGCAACAGACAAGCGGGCAACAAGATCTTCTTCAGATGTGACTGGACTCTCGTACACCAGTCTTTTAATATGACCCCAGAAGGAAAAATCCAAGCAGGTTAAATCAGGATAACGCGGTGACCATTGAACTGGACCGACCCGTCCTATCCAATGCTGGCCGTAGACAGCGTCCAGGTGATTCCTGACGTCTCTACTGAAGTGAGCTGGGGCTCCATCGTGCTGGAACCACATTCGTCTGCGAACAGCTAGAGGAATATCTACCAGCAGTTCAGGTAAACCCTCCTGTAGAAAGAGGTTGTATGTATGGCCAGTTAAACGACTAGGTAGAATGTACGGTCCTACTAAGTTATTGTGTACAATGCCTGCCCAAACATTAATGGAAAACCTTTCTTGGTACGCGTGTGCTATTATGCCATGTGGGTTGCCATGAGCCCACAGGTGAGAATTATGGATGTTAAACATACATGACCGCGTAAAGGTAGCCTCATCAGTAAATAAAACATATGCTGGGAAGGTTGGATTGGCTGCCGTCTGCTGTCAATTCCAACGAGCTAAGTTGAAACGTGGAAGATAATCGTCAGGGGTCATTGCTTGCACTCTCTGTAAATGATACGGATGCAATCCGTCTTCATGTAAAGTACTCAAAACACTTTGATGGCTCACACCCAACGAACGTCCTACAGCTCTCCAGCTTATTGAAGGATTATCCTCTACTGTGTTTAGTATTCTGGTTTCCACTGCAGGAGTTCTGCGATATCTTCCAATGCCAGCTCCACGCCTGTAAGCATAAAACGATCCACTTGTGCGTAACTCCCGATGAAGACACTCGAATGTTCGACGATCCAGCTGATTCCTATCCGGGATTCACTCTCTGCACATCCTCTGAGTAGATAATCCGTTTCCCTGTGCAGTCCCATACATGAAATGCATGTCGGCCAGCTCCACGGCAAGCATGTATCGTTTCACCACATTGGTGAAACGATGCATGCTGTTTGAGATCCGTGCGGAAAATGATGAATCCAGCTAGCGAAGCGCTTTTATATGCCACAGTCATCAGCGCTCCCTACCGGCTCAAGGCGGCATTATCGCACACACAGTTCTATACGAAATATGCTTATTTAGGTCCCCTCTACCTACCTTTACATTCTTGACATATATTTTAGGACCACCCTGTATATATATAAAGTTTCATAAAAGTTTCAATTTTTAACAATTTTTGGGCTGTTTGGGACACTGGAAAATATGAATGGATTTCAATAATAATAAAAAAAATGTAAACTAATACTATAAAATACAACTTTCGCACACCGCGCCAAAAATAATTTAATAAAAATGAAAAAACAAAAAAAATTATACATTTTTCTAAAAATTTCAATTTTTAACAATTTTTGGGGCGTTTGCGACACCGGAAGATATGAATGGATTTTAATAAAAAAAACCATGTATACTAATATAAAGACAACTTTTGCGCCTTGCGTCAAAAATAATTTCGAAAAAAAAAATTCATATACTTTTCGATTAGTCTTCAACTGAATATGAAAGAAAATATGAAAATCAGTTGAAAAACAACGTCTATTTGAAGTCTTCATAAACTTAATTAAAGTTTGTTAATTAGAAATGAATGAAATCTTTCTCGCAACATTGTCGCGTGATAATATTCTCCAGTGTTTCATTTCAAGTACAATATTAAAAATTTTTGTCAGAAAACGGAAGATCTAACTAACTGAAGAGTATTTATGAGCTAGACTAAAATAAATTACATTTATCCAAAAGTGGAACGTTAATTATTGAAAAATTAAATTAATACTTATATATATATATATATATATATATTCCTTAAAGTACGGGAGAGGCTTTTTATAAAATTTTTATTTGAGAAAACATGTCTACAACTAATTTAGTCATTTAAAAAAAAAAAAACTATATATTTCAAAGTCGAGCATAACAAAAAATGTCAGGAATCAATAAAAACTGTGCAACATGCATATGCTAGATTTTTGAAAAATGTTTTATGTTCAACATATTTTTTTAATCTTTATATTTGTAAACCAATTAATAGTTATTTATTTTCTAAAAATTAAGAAAAAAATATTTAAAAATATTAAATAAGAATTAAAGAATATTAAAAACAGTATAAATTAAACATTTATCTTGTTTTTACTAGAAATTTGATTTAAAGCTTTAAAAATTATACAAAATTAGTAGTCGTAATATTTTTATTTGACAAAATGTTCATAAATCATTAATTAATTCACATTGTAACAGTTAACATTAAGCCAGACAGGTAACATGTACAACGGTTTTTGAATACCACTACTTTCTTATAGTAATATTAGCTTTAATATATGAACAAAGAACAGTATGATTATTGTTTGGAAATAGTGGTATTCAATATCTATAATCCATTAAATCTATTCATTAAAGCATATTCATGTCATCTTCATGTTCGATCATATTTTTTCTTGATCTGTTGTTGGATATTGGTATGTTTCTTGGTATCGTCACTGACTAATGTTGTTTTGCAATAAACGACAATTTTCCCATGTTTTTACAGTGACAAGAATTAAAGTTTTTTAATTAGAAATGAATGAAACCTTTCCCGAAACATTGTCGCATGATAAAATTCTCCAGTGTTTCATTTCGCCTACAATATTAAAAACATTCTTGTCAGAAAACGGAAAATCGAACTAACTGATAATAGTATTTATGAGTTAAAATAAAATAAATTCCATTTATTCAAAAGTGGAATGTTAACCCGTCAGCACACGCGCCCCTTTCCATTACGTTACTACACGCGCGGGATAAATTTTACCCCAATGGGTTTTCTTGCGTCAATTTCCCCCCGGTTTCATTAAAAGTAAAAATTTATAACTATACTAATAAAAGAAAGTTTCTGTCTGTCTGTGTGTCTGTGTGTGTGTGTCTGTTGGCGATGGCTAGGAAAATTTAGAGCACCTATAAGTCTGTAAATTTAGATTTAGGTAGTCCAAATTCTCTCCTGGTATACCTGAGCGTCAGAATTTTAATATTTTAATTACTTTCTGAAATATTATCTAAAATGCACAAAGAACTCTCATTAAAAATACGCTTTTATTCTCTTGGGTTGGTTGGTTCACTGGTTGGTTGCATCGATTCTTCACAGAAGTAATTAAATAAACCAGAGTAGCGATGCATAAATAAGGATTTCTAACTAAATAGTACCAATATGGATTGAAGTTATCAGCGTAGAGGAGCCATGCGAATGTCGCGCCACCTGTACATGACAAATTACACATGCGTTCCACAGATTGAAATATTTTCCAGGCAGAGTTTTCTTCATGACAATTAGTCGGGTTTAAGTTTTTTTTTTTTTTTTTTTTTTTTTTTTTTTTTTTTACATGACATTTATTATTATGATGGAGATTGTTAATACAGAAAACTTTATTTAACAGATTCTTTTTTATATTTGCGGGAATGAAGAGGGGCAAGGGTCTAATTACATTTAAGCTTCAAGGTGTATTTCTAGAAAGCAGTTACCAGAATTTCCGAATAATAATGTAAGCCAAACTTCAAATTAAGTTCCTAGCTTAACCAAATGAATCAATCATTAAAGATGTATTGTGATCCTCTTAATTAGTTGTTTGCTGAAGGCCACTTGAACAACCCCCCTCCCCTCCCGGCCCGTCCTTCAAGGTTTTTTCTCTAACTCTGCTCCGTTTCCGTATCTCAGCAACTATCTTTCCGATTTCAACGCAAGTGATTTCAAACATTATAATTAACTTAATAGTCACTCTTTATAACATTAAACTAAATTTATGAGTAGCGGTTACCACTATTTCCGAATAATAGTTTAAGCCAAATTTGTAATTACGTTCCTAGCTTAAGCAAACAAACGAATTTTGAAAGATGCATAGTGGTCCTTCTAATTAGTCATTTGCCGAAGGACACTTGTACAAACCTTCCCACCGCCCGTCCTTCAAGGTTTTTTTCTCTAACTCTGCTCCGTTTCCATATCTCAGCAACTATCTTTCCGATTTCAACACAAGTGATTCCAAACGTTATAATTAACTTAATTGTCACTCTTTATAACATTAAACTAAAATTATGAGTAGCGGTTACCACTATTTACGAATAATACTTTAAGCCAAATTTGTAATTCAGTTCAAAGCTTAAGCAAACGAACGAATTTTGAAAGATGCATAGTGGTCCTCCTAATTAGTTATTTGCTGAAGGACACTTGAACAACCCTCCCTTCAAGGTTTTTTTCTCTAACTATGCTCTGTTTTCATATCTCAGCAACTATTTTTCCGATTTCAACACAAGTGATTCCAAACATTATAATTAACTTAAATGTCACTCTTTATAACATTAAACTAAATTTATGAGTAGCGGTTACCCCTATTTCCGAATAATTGTGTAAGCCAAATTTGTAATTAAGTTCAAAGCTTAAGCAAACGAACGAATTTTGAAAGATGCATAGTGGTCCTCCTAATTAGTCATTTGCTGAAGGACACTTGAACGACCCCCCTCCCCCTACAAGGATTTTTCTCTTGCAAGGATTTTTCTCTAACTATCCTCCGTTTTCATATCTCAGCAACTATCGTTCCGATTTCAACGCAAGTGATTCCAAACATTATAATTAACTTAGTCACTCTTTATAACATTAAACTAAATTTAGGAGTAGCGGTTACCACTATTTCCGAATAATTGGGTAAGCCAAATTTGTAATTAAGTTCCTAGCTTAAGCAAACGAACGAATTTCGAAAGATGCATAATGCTCCTCTTAATTAGTCATTTGCTGAAGGGTACTTGAACAACTCTCCCCCCCCTGGCCCTGCCTTCAAGGTTTTTCTCTATCTATGCCCCGTTTCTATATATCAGCAACTATCTTTCCGATTTCAACGCAAGTGATTCCAAACATTATATTTAACTCAATAGTCACCCTTTATAACATTAAATTAAATTTATGAGTAGCGGTTACCACTATTTACAAATAAGAGTTTAAGCCAACTTTGTAATTAAGTTCCTAGCTTAACAAAACGAACGAATTTTTATGCAGGCATAGTGGGCCTCCTAATTACTCATTTTCTGAAGGACACTCGAACATACCCCCCCCCCCCTCGGCACCTCACTCGAGGTTATTTTCTCTAACTGTGCCTCATTGCAATAACTGGGCTAATAATGTTCCAATCTTCTCGAAACCAGCTCAATTTTGTAGTGCGCCTACTATACAGTAACGTAGGCAGCGGGGACCTGTCTCAGAAATTCGTTCGGAAAGAGGTTTGTTTAGAACAAAATGCTCCCCTGGCGGTGGTATGGGGAAATAAAAGATTTTCTAGAGCGTACGAGCATGCCGGGTATACGGTTTCGAAGCCATCGTAGACCTTGGCCAGAGTTCCGTTTTTTTTTAAGATTTAAGTTTATTACAAGGGCTCGGGCAACGCCGGGTGGGTCAGCTAGTTTTGTAATAAACTGTAAATCAATAAAGAAGATAATTTAACTTAAAATAAGAAGTTTTTTTATATTGAAAGCAGAAAAAAAACATAAAGTCTAGCACTAAGATTTTTTTCTGCATATCATTATATACAAAGATTTTACAATCCAAATTAAGTTATAAAAATACAAAAAAATATCAAACTGATATATAGAAACTGTATGTGCAAGAGTTGTTAACGTTTAAAAGAAAAATTATATTATTATTTGCACACTATATTTCATACATAAACATTTGCATTAACATTTTCCTATCATTATGAGTTACGTTATAACACGCGCGGGGTAAATTTTCTCCCACGTGACATTTTTATAACAAAAGAATGGAAAATCTCACAACCGGAGGTAAATTTTTTTTTTGGCCACATCTTGATATCTTTCAGCTTGAAAGGTACTATAAAGCTCACAATGATCACGAACGATTTTCGCACAGTTTTAGGTAATAGTTGGGGTAGATTTTATCCCAGCGCGTGTGCTGACGGGTTAATTATTGAAAAATGTAATTAATACTAATATATATGTTATATAAAAAAATTATTTCGCAATATTCTTTTAAATTATTCTCAATTCTTACATATTAATTATTTCCTTATTTCTTAATAATATTTATTCCTATTTAATGCCCTTTTAAAATTAATAACACGTATATTAATAATTATCTTATTCCAAATCTTAATCTAAAACTTTAAGTCCATTCGTAACTTTTATCAACAATTAAATCTACAATATTCTGAGAGACGCTAGTTTGTCATTTCAAATGTTTTAAAAATCCATTTTTATTTTTAATTCAACGGGCTCGCTATCGCGCGCTAGGTTTTTTTACTGTAAAATCAATGCGCCGCTGGGTACGGGGATTCTTTCTCATTAAAACTTATCCATAGTGCGTCATTCGCTTAGCTTAATTTCGCCTCTCACTGATTGGCTCTTGCACGCGTTACGCCACTTCTGTAAATTTCCGCGCATTTAATAAAAACCCATTGCAAGCGAACAGATAGCAGATTTTTGTCACGTTTTAAAGTGCTGACCAAATTGTTATCTGGTGTTCATCTGACTTAGAATTTCTCAACAGCCACTTAAGATCCAATCAATGAGGTAGTGAATTATAGTCAAGCCTGAGGGCTTTAGGCTTATACCTGTATCCTGTCGGAATTGTTCCAGCATCTCTATTGTTTCTGAATAAACTATTTATTGGATAACTGACCGAATTTTTATGGAGAAATTTCCAATTATGTTTCTGTTTGCCTTCATTCCGCAGAGTTGCCAAGTCTCCGGCTTTTTGGACACCAGTATTTTAGTACAGAAAATGTTGTTTTATGTAATCAGAACATTCTGCGATTTAAAAGAACAACATTTTCTCTAAAATAATACTGGTGTGCAAAAAGCCGGAGACTTGGCAAGTCTGATTCCGAGCCATGATTCTCGATCTAATGACTGCAATCGTTCACCATCTTTAACCAGCTGCCAGTTTCTCGTGAAAAATAAATCCTTGTAAAAAATCCCACATATATATGTTCTTTAAAGTAAGAGAGAGACTCTTTATTACATTTTCCACTTGAGAAAACATGTCTACATAGTCATTTCAAAAAACTACATCTTTCAGTGTCGAGCATTTCAAAAATGTCAGGAATCGATAAAAACTGTGTACTATAATAAATAAACCCATACACTTTTAGTCTACTGATACGAGCAATGAAGATCTTACAATATATTAAAAAAGATTTTCTATGAAGTTCACGTGAAATGATAATTCGAATAAGCTGAAAATTGTATTTTGTGATGTATAAATGTGTTATAATTTTATTGTGCTATATAAATTTGCAATTTAATGTATGATTTTGCAATAACATTTAGTCAGTTCTAGTACATGCTAATCAAAACGAATTAAACTTTTATTCTTTAAATATTTTCGGTAAAATAATTGTGTTGATTAGAAAGATGCATTTAAATTGACATTTCCGTTTTTTTCTCAATAAAGTAAGTATACAAACAAATTGATAATGATAATTACAAATGAACTGATTGCGTTTTGATTTCATTTAGTTTATTTAAAATTAAGAGCGAAAGTAATTTATAAGTATAATAACAAAGATACTGAAATTTAAATATCATCCATGCCATATATCGGTTTGCCTAAATTTTCAAATAGATTTTGAATTTTCTTCTATTAGGTAGCTTTCATTACAAAAAGGTACCTATTGCAGCCATTTGGAGGAAGGCAATTCCTAAAAATTTTGGTATACTTTCAACGATCATGATATCCAGACCCCAAAACCACACTCCGTTCAAATGTTGATATATATATATATATATCTGACATATGTCATGTTGTAAATCTTTTATTTATGAACCGATTTGGATATGACTGAATATAGTGCATACCAAGGTCTCTAACGAGTTCGTTGGCCAGCTTCATCCGTCATCTTGTTTCAAAATGGCGGCCAGTTATTATTATTATTTTTTAATTCAAAAAGGTGTACAAAAAAGTATAAATTGAAATAATTGTTTCTGTTAAGTGTTAGAACGTGATACAAGGATTCTGGAACATGTTTAATCTTAAAAAATATATATCTTAATAAGCTATATCTTAAAAAATGGTTGAGATATGGCAGTTTAAAATTCTATGGTAGCTGAGATTTTAAAACAATCTGATATTTGTTATGCTGTAACTTTCGTATTTATGAACCGATATGAATGTGACTGATTACGTGTACTGAATATACAAGGTCTCGACCGAGTTCGTTGGCCAGCTTCTTGCACCATCTTGTTTCAAAATGGCGGGAAGTTAAATATTTTGATTTTTTTTAAACTCAGAAAAAAATATATAAAAAAAATAAATTGTAAAAGTTGTTTCCTTTAAGTGTTAGACCGTGATATAAAGATTCCAGAACATTTTTTGTTTTGGATTTATCTTTAAAAATGGCTGAAATATGGTAGTTTGAAATTCTAGGGTGGCTGGGATTTTGAAACAATCTGATATTTGTTATGCTGTAACTTTCGTATTTATGAACCGATATGAATGTGACTGATTACGTGTACTAAACATACCAAGGTCTCAACCGAGTTCGTTGGCCAGCTTCTTGCACCATCTTTTTTCAAAATTGCGGCAAGTTAAATATTTTTATTTTTTTTAAACTCAGAAAAAATGTATAAAAAAATAAATTGTAAAAGTTGTTTCCTTTAAGTGTTAGACCGTGATATAAAGATTCCAGAACATTTTTTGTTTTGGATTTCTCTTTAAAAATGGCTGAAATATGGTAGTTTGAAATTCTAGGGTGGCTGGGATTTTGAAACAATCTGATATTTGTTATGCTGTAACTTTCGTATTTATGAACCGATATGAATGTGACTGATTACGTGTACTGAATATACCAAGGTCTCGACAGAGTTCGTTGGCCAGCTTCTTGCATCATCTTGTTTCAAAATGGCGGCAAGTTAAATATTTTTATTTTTTTTAAACTCAGAAAAAAATATATAAAAAAAATAAATTGTAAAAGTTGTTTCCTTTAAGTGTTAGACCGTGATATAAAGATTCCAGAACATTTTTTGTTTTGGATTTATTTTTAAAAATGGCTGAAATATGGTAGTTTGAAATTCTAGGGTGGCTGGGATTTTGAAACAATCTGATATTTGTTATGCTGTAACTTTCGTATTTATAAACTGATATGAATGTGACTGATTATGTGCACAGAACATACCATGGTCTCGACCAAATTCGTTGGCCAGCTTCATGCGCCATCTTGTTTCAAAATGGTGGCAAGTTAAAATTAAAAAAAAAAAAAACACAAACTTATAGATAAAAAATTATAAATTGTAAAAGTTATTTCCTTTAAGTGTAGATCGTGATACAAGTATTCCGGAACATTTTTTTTTACACAAAATTTGTTTATACAAAAAAATAATAACTAATGTTTTTGTACAATATATTTTAATTTTTTGCATAATTTTTTATGAACTATAAATGAAATGGGAGAATCCTTTAAACCTTCAAACGTTACCAAAAAATACTTCTTGAATGCACAGAAAATTAGTACTTGTAAATTTTTAACAACTATTGCTAGTTTACTACTTCTTACGCAAATGCATTAATTAAGTAGATTTCGGGTCCTTGTAGATTAAGTTTTCTTGACAAGAGATAAATTTCCAGCGATTAATTCTGTACTTGATGCTATACAGATACTTAGAAAATTTAAAATTAATTTAATTTGAAGAACATATGTTAGGTTAAAATTTGGAAGGCCTTATATTTTTTTCAGAATTTTAACGGTTTGGTCTGTAACTTTTAGACAAATCTAGCCAGAAATATTTTTGAGAGAATTCATTTATTTTATCAAGACACAGTTGTGTTAAGTTTAGATTAATATTTATTGTTATTTTTACTGTTTCATTACGCCTAATAAATCTTACTGTTACTGACGAAAAAAAATATCTAAAGGATTTTTGGGTGATGGTTTTAGAAATAGACCTGTTGCAACCATTCATTTATTTATATATAATTAAAAATTTGCCATCAGGAAAACTTTCGAAATACTGCACTAATGTGAACTTAATTAGGGTAAAATATTGATCTTTCAAGTATCTTGAATAAGTTCCTAAATTAAGTATGTTACTCTTAATGTTCGTTTTCAGGTGCACATAAAAGTAAAACATAAAAAATTTGTTCAAGCAAAAACATCCGAGATACTCAACCTATTCCAATATAATGGGAAAAGTGTATTGATCTTGCTAGTGTCTTGAATGATTTTGTAAATCAAGCATGTTTGCTCTTATCTGTATTTAAAGCAACTTAAAACTACCATTAGCATGACTATGTAAAATTAATGTCATTATTTATTTTAACAGGGCATAATTTCTGCACGGTTGGAATGAAAATACATTGGAAATTAGGTTATAACTTTAGAAAAATATTTAGCCTTATTGATGAAATTAATGTTTTCTTTAGAATTTTATGTCATTTTGACAAGTGGAAACATTGCAACTTCATAAAATTAGGATATCAGTAAACTTATTATCCTCTTTTATTTACTTTTATATTACTGTTTATTGGCATACATACTATTTTAAGTGTTCAGAAAACAATAATTATGTTTTCGGACAATATATTTTAAATTTTATATACAGTAATTCCAGGTGAGTCGCCGCATCCGGGATAGATGACGCACCCCTTGTATTTCTTGTAATTATCGATATATAACAATCAGACTCACAGTATAAATGCGTAATGAGATTAATTTAATCAGTGTATAAAGTGAATGCCATTTCGATGTATACTTGTAGCTGTACAATAATAACTTACCCACACTTACACAAAATTCACTCTCTTTTTCACACACTCGCACATTTCATTTTCAAAGACTTCTATCTACTAAAAGATTTATATTCATTACAATAATTTGGGAAATTACGCATTTGATAAAGTAATTGTAAATAAATCGGAAAAGTTCCGCAATCTGCGTATTTTTGAAGGTATGACTTTGTGCAAAATTAAATTACGGTAACCCATCAAAGGCTTTCATTTTCTTTCACTTTTCCCCAAGATAGCTGATATTTGAACCCAACATTGGTTGTAGATACAACTAATATATATACAGGGTGTCCCAGGATTATTGGGACAAATTTTAAGGGGAGGTAGGAGACATCACAAGGATTCAGATTTGCATAGCAATCCATGGTCGGAAACGTCATGGGAAAGTAGTATGACAGATACAAAAAACGAAGAGACAAAATACTAAGATCATCTGAATTAATTTATTGTTCAAAAATATTACATGTGCTGTGGTAGATGATATGTAAAAATGTCACAAAATATGTTCAAACTTTTCCATCATTGCTAGCGATGCATGCATTACACCGCCGGACCATAGATTGGCGGACTCGCTCAAATACACCTGGATTTTGTTGGATATCCGCAGCAGAACAGACGAGTCTTGCAACCAGATCCATATCGGAATCCACAGGCGTTGCGTGCACAGCACTTTTCAGTGCACCCCCCCCTCCAAAAAAAAAAATTATACTGCTTAAATCAGGAGAGCTGGAGAGCATGGTGGCCAGGGAACCGGTCTATCACGACCAATCCATCGGTGACCAAACACCTGATTCACATGTTTACGAACACATCTGCCATAACGGGGAGGTGCCCCATCATGTTGAAACCACATATGGCGTCTGACATGTTGTGGCATAGTGTCAAGTAAGCTTGGTAGCACCTCTTGCAATAAGATGCGATAATCTGCAGATGTTAGAGGTGCTCCAATGCTCTTGTGAACAACAACACCTAACGGCGAACGAAGTCGTTTCCGACCATGGGTTGCTATGCAAATCTGAATCCTTGTGATGACCCCTACCTCCCCTTAAAGTTTGTCCCAATAATCCTGGGTCACCCTGTATGTATATATATATTCCTTAATCTATGGAAATATAATATTAACAAAAATACACAATAACCTCTCCCTGTAGTTACTAAGGATTTCGAAAAGCGTTCGTTATCTTTAGAAACCTCAGAAACCAATACAATTTCGAGATTTAAAGCAGCATTTATAAAAGCATTTTTCATTTATAAGTTTTTTTGCTGCCACTGATTTTCGGAAACGTTTCCGAATAGTTTTTTAGTGTATTAACGGATTTTCTGAACGCCTGTTTTTTGGTTGCTATTCATTCTTAAATAAACATTTTCATATTCAACAAACATGTTTTAGTAACAACAATGATAAATTAACAGCATTATTACCTTTACAATAAAAATTAATATTACTTTGTTACCGTTGCTTGTATGAACTTAACTATGCAATTGAAAATGTTGAAATGAGAATGGATAAAAATATCGAGCGGGCTCAGTTTGCGAATAATTTCCAAAATACACGAGAGTTATGCGGAAAATTCAGGTAGGCTTTGATGTCTACAGATTTTCATAGTTCAAACATGTTCAAGATTCCATGCAGAACGTGAATGAGCAATTATTTGATAACGGAATTGCTGCTCAGAGCAAATTTGTAACATTTTATTGAAATTATATAAAGTTAATTATATTTTCTAAGTTTCGTTTTCTGCAAACACCATTAGTACACACTGAGAAATCAAACTAAACACTTACAGAAATTTAAAAAAAATACAGTAACATAGAGATATATGCACCTCTTGTATTTCTTGTAATTATCGATAGATGACAGTCAGATGCATAGTATAGGTGCGCAATGAGATTACTTTAACCAGTGTATAGCGTGAATATAATTTCGATGTTTACTTGTAGCTGTACAATCCTTATTTTGAGATAAGCGCATGATTTCACTATCCAAGCGTTTAAACACGTTCTACTTTAATACTTTTTATACACTAATTACAAAATGCATGCATGATTTCGAAGTGAAAACTAAGTGTAGCATCTGTATAGAGTACTGTGTGCATGGTTACGCCATTTTTCTTTGCGAGTGCAGGCAACTGTGAAGTGCGACGTTTGTACCGTACAAAACGGAATACATGCCACACTGCGATCCGGTATACATGCTGCAGTATCTTTTGTACGGTATGCCGCGATTAATAAAATTCTGTTCATCAGACTTTGATGAATGTTCAAACAGTATGAAGTTTACTACACCTAAGGAGAAAAAGGGAAAAACAGAAATTAAGAAAGCGAAGAAAGATTCAAGTCAAGATGATATTAATAAAAGGTTGGATCAAGCATGTGACTCAGACGTTCTTTGCAAGGAATGTGTAGAAAACTACTTCAAAACTATGTGTGAAATGTGGTTACATGAAGCATGTTCTATTTTCGACACTTTTTGTTTAGAGTGCGGTCGGAAAAGCGGATTTATTAACAAATAAAACGATGTAAACACTGTTTTACTTTTTTTCTTTTCCCTCTGTAATACACTGATGTTACGTTGTTTCTGAAATAACAATTGAAATCCAATCTTTCAAAAATAAGTAGATAATTTTAATAGTGAACAAAATAGTCAGACTAATATTGTTTTGAACCTACTAGTACGTTTCATTGCACTCATTTAGCTTCTTTTTGTTCTTACATAGTTAATTATAGTGCAGATATGAATATTTGTTTGAAAAATTTTTTTTAATTATACTTTCATTCTGTTCTTATGACAAGAGTAGTATAACTAGGGCACAAGTGTCGCGTCTCATACTTAATGTGAGAGTGAAGCGCCACAGTGTAATGTTTTAGAAAATAATTGTTAAAAATTATTAATTATTTTTATATATTTTTTTGTCGCAGTACTCGTGTTGTGTATGTTTGGATATATTAATTTGTAAATTCATTCTGTTCTTATGACAAGACAGGCATAAATCCCGCGCAAGTGTGGCGACTCACCCTGAACGTACGGATGACGCATCGCAGTGTAATGTTGTAGAATTTTTCTTTTAAATATAAATTATTTTTATATAGTATTTTTTGTCGCAGTACACATGTTGTATATTTATCATTAAATAGCACATCATGATTTTTGTTAGTTTATGTGCACCATGGAATTTTATACACAAATTCAAACAAACATGCGAAATCTCACCCGGAATTACTCTATATTTTGTCGAACTGTAATTTAAATCGTAGCATCCCTTTATATCTTCAAAATTATTTCTTGGATGCACATTAAATTAGTACTTGTAAATTGTTAACAAATATCTCTAATTTACTACTTCTTACATAAATGCATCCATTAAGTAGATTTCAGGTCCTTGTAGATTAACCGTTCTTGACAAAGGAGAAATTCCCAACTTAGAATTTATTACATGTTGCTTTACAGATGTTTTGAAATTTAAAATTAATTTGAAGCACTTATTTTACGGGAAAATTTGAAAGGACTTGAGAATGTGATAAAATAAACGTAATCCTTGATGTTTTCAAAATTTTAGCGGATTTGTCTATAAAGTTTAGCAAAGCAAGCCCACAAATATTTCTGAGATAGTTAATATATATATATATATAGTTTATAAAGAAATTTAGATTAATATTTATGAATTTATTTTTCTGTTTCGCTGCGCCTAATTAATCTTACTGTTTGTGAAGAAAAAAATCCTTTGGTTGATTTCTTTAGGAATATATATATATATATATATATATATATATATATATATATATACATAATTTAAAATTTGTAATGAGATAACATTCGAAAAACTTCACCAATTTGAACATGTACGTTATTGATCTTGCAAGTATCTTGTATAATTTCTTTAATTAAGTATGTAACTCTTAAAGATAGTTTATAAGGATACTAAAACGAAACATGCAAAATTTGTCCCCGCAAAAACACCTAAATACCGAACCAATTTGAATCTAATTGGGACAGTTTATTGATCTTGCCAATATTTTGGATGAGTTCGTTAATCCGGTATGTAGCGCTTATAGTTTCTTTGTACGGAGAACAAAATTTTCTATGGTATTATTCAATGGTTTGGGCTCGAATATTGTTTAACCATTAAAAATATATTATACCCATTTGGGTATTTTTAAACTATGATATCAACAATGTGTTAAAATATTTTATGTAATTGCCTCATATCCATTCAATTATATTTGATAAGCCAAATTTAAAATTTCACTGCAAATTACCTTTCTAGCCTAAATACCAAATTAATATCAGTTATTATTATCAGTTATTATCAGTTAAATTATGTATGATCAATTTACTACTTTTTGTTATTTATATATGATATATGTAGTTTAAAACACAAACAAACAACAACAACAACAACAAAGAAAAATTTAACATACTCTTACGATTGAGCTGAAAGAACATTTTGTTCCATATCCTTCTTTATTTTATAAGTGAAACTATGCTTTTTTTTCAATGTAACCTTTAACTGTGTGATTATGAGTAAGGAACAAAATTTATAACTTTCTGCTGGCATTAAAATATAAAGTTATACGAATAGGATACTTAATTTCACTACAAAAATTTCTCCTATAATTAATATTTCTGCTGTGATAAGTGTAGAGAGAAAAAAAAAAGAGAAATCTATCGTCTTCAGTAAAAATATAACTTAAGATGTTGTTTTTTTTACAGCTCGTCTAATCTATACTGAGATAGACATAAATTATATTATTGCAAAATACAATATTTTCTTTACCGAAAGAAAATAAGATAAATTTATTCAATTTTTTAGTGCCTTTTTGGCTTTTTTTGCCACTGTTATATAAAGAACTAATAACGAGTTTTAAAAAATTGCTCACATAGAGGACATAATTATTTTTATAATTAAAATGTTTTGCTAAAATGTATAGCCTAAGTTTATTTTTAAATAATATATTCTGCTGGCAAGAAAAATAAGAAATGTTTGGGATAAATGGGATTAAAATATTTCTGACCGAAAACATATTCTGGCCGGTTATTAATAATATATATTTAATCCTTCATCCTTCTAAAAACTTTCTAAATTATGATTTAATTGGATTTATTCGGGTTAGAAAATTGAAGTTTAATATAGTGTTACCTTTTTAGATGCGGACACTCGGTAAAATCAGTTTACTAACAATTCGAAACTTAAAGATGTAAAATGAGCGAAAAAAGTTCTAAATTACGGTTTATTAATAAGAATGTGAATTTTCAAAAGCGCCAAAAATAGAGAAAAACTTGATCTTGCTGTAGACTTGTAAAAGATCCTACACTAGTTATGCGAAGAAACGCGCAAACAAATGTTAAATCTATGGGAAGGTTATTTTCAAATTTCTCGCTCGCATTTTAATACTTTTAAATGTTTTTTTTCTTTTTTTTTGCTTAGGATAGCTGAGGTCGATCTTTAACATTGTTAGTTTTTAATTCTTCGATTTTGATTCCATTTTTTATAATTATTTAAGCGTAATTTCACTTTCAGAAACGGTTCCAACCGGTTTTAAAATTGAAAATATCCGCTTATAAAATAAAACTGCAACAAAAGTCGAAAAAGTAAAAACTAACAATGTTAGAGATCGACCTAAGCTATCCTAAGCAACACAAAATCATTTAAATTTTATACCATGCTTTTCATATATATATATATATATATATATATATATATACATATAGCAGAAAAACGCATCCTCCGATACACAGCATGTTTACATGCGCCATTTTGAAAACAGAATATATTTGACAGAATAACACGAAAATTTTAATTTCAAATAAGATGCTGTTGACAGAAATTCTTCCACCAAAATAATTTCATTTATTAAATCCTTTGATCAAAATCGTCCTAGAAATGAGTAAACACCTTCTGTACAGAGATATAAATCTTTCTAAAATTCAATAACTTACCAAATCTTGTTTACATCAACTTTTATAACCGTTGTTGATAACGATAGTATACTTTTTAACAGTAAATAAAGTAAAACTACATCTTAAAAATAAAATTGATTCTGATTCATTCTCGATAAATTTAGAAGTATCTTTTATGTTGAGAAAATCAATCATTCAACATTGTGTGGATTAAGTTTTGGATATATAAAATTACAGTGCAATTGATAAAAGAAATGGATTTTAAGTACAAGGATTTTTACAAAGAATTTGGAATATATATCACAATATATCTTTTCATGGCAAAACAAATCATTTTCAGTAAATGCTCAGTTGGATCTGCCCATCGGGATATTCGAACACTACAAAGAACAATTTCAATATATTATCGCACAGAGAAATTATGCTTTTAAATCAAGTACTTTGAATACAAAGACAATTGATAGAAAAATTTCTTTGACCATGTTTTTTGAAATAATTTACATATCCTTCCCAAAACAGATGAAATATAATTATGTTATTAGAATGCCAAAGAGAGAGGTCACTTGATATGTTACTGAGACAATTAATTTAGTAATTATGAATACGTTTGCACTTATTTCAAATTAATTATGAAACCAGAAAATATAGCGTTTTTTTTTATCAAATACGTAATACACAGATTTAATTCATACTCTCCTCAAATAGATATTGAATATATTAATCAACTTTTCTTTCTAAAATAAATATAACTAATATAAGTAATAATATATATATATATATATAGATAGATAGATAAAATTTAGATATCGAATCTTGAGCTATTACTTGCACTGTGATCGCATATATCACTGTTTCTAAATATTGATTTGTTTCATTATTTACTCTATCCAATTGAATAAAATATGTAGCTCGAAATAAATTTATTTGAAAATCCTGATTTTATTTCTAATTTTTGTGTTACGTTTTGAAGCGTACTATTCATAAATCTATCAACCAGTGTCGCAGTACTAAACAAATTTTTACTACATTAATACAAAGTAACATGTGCAAACGAATACATAAATGTTGCAAAACTAAAAAGAAGCGTTGTCACAATTAGAAATTGATTGCCCATGTTTGACGAGATGTTTTACTGGTTATAATAAAATACTTAAATGCCCGACACGTTAATTTATAACTTACTGAAACGAATAATATATGAACATTTTCTATTTTATTTTATTTGTAGTTAGATAAAACTCATTTATTTCCATCCCTTTCCTATTCCCCAGTTTCATGAAATGTGAATCATTTAAACCCTGCATTTTTTTTTTTTTTGTTACGAAGTAACTTTTAGTGAAACAGATATAAATCAAAGTAAAAAAAAAAAAAAAAAAAAAAAAAAACACTGGTTAATGAACAAAGTCAAACGAAACAGATGGTAAATATATATATGTTACATTATTATATCCATTTTCACTAATTCCTTATTTCCTAATAATATCTATCGTTTTTTCCATTAATTTCCCCTTAAATTAATTATTATCTTGCCCGATTTACTTAAATATAAAGCTTTATTTATTCCTAAATTCTATCAGGATTTCTGATCATTTCTGTGAATTCGAATGTTTTTTCGAGAGCCATTTCTTTTTCTTCCCAAGATTTTTCGAGGCTTGGGTTATATTTTACATAAAATGTTTCCATCTGAGATTGTCAGGACTCTTAGCTCTATCATTCCCATTGGTCATGACGTAGACTGTACGCGTATCTCTTATTCTCGCATTGGCTAGAGTGCGCGCTACGTCATGATTTTGGATTTCTCCACTTGTCCAGTAAAATCAGATTCGCGCGATCTTCAAACAGATTTTGGTCGAGTTTTCAAGTGTTAGACAGTTCCCTGGCTGTGCGTTTTACTCATTACGTATAACAAATGAATTAACACTAAATATGTGTTCAATAGTTTTGTTCGATGTATTTTAAGAGCATCTTGTGACAACTAATTGCTCTAGAGATGGCACTGCCCATTTCAATCATGTGTGGACTGCTTCCGTGACGTTTATTTAAATAAAAGCATGGAATTCTGAATCGCCTTGTTTTTTACATATTGGAGAAACACTTACTGTTTTATTCATTGCCTTGTTTAGCCACTACACGACTACAACCATATTATTCTGCTTCGAATGGACGATAGTTTTCACTAATATACTGCTGCTTCAATTGCATAAAGTTTATCGCTAATCTCCTCTCCTTCATCGATTTCATTAATTATACTACATACATACATACATATATATATTTATATGTAATATATATTTGTAAGAAAAAGATATGTGAACAGTTGATTTACTGGAATTATATGAACAACTACATTGAATAACAAAATATAAACTTTAATACAGTCTTAGACTGATAACGCTACAATACTTTACTAATAATTTCTTCACAGCTAATACACTTTTCACCCAACATATACAATATATTTATTTCCCAATAGTCCAACTAGGCCTAACAGCGCCTTTACTGGTTATATCTCAGTTCGATGCTTGCTTCACAATAAAAATTAGAAGACTGGCCTTTTTTCCAATTTTGAAGATGTTCAAATCTTGATCTCGCGATCCAAAATATTTATAACTCTTGCATTTAAATCATGAGTAATAATAGTACTAGAGCGTCAGTTAATTTGATGATCATGTACGTCATAAAGCAAATGTTTAAACTGAAATCCTACATATATATAGAGATAGAAATACAAATGAATTTATATTAAGTTTTCATTCCAAAATTTAACATAAGATTGTTTCCATATTTTTTAATCATTTTTTTCTATTATAAAATGAATATGGTAATTTTTTTTAAATTTCCTTTTATATTGCTAGATGATCTGAAACACTACTCCCGTCTTTTGCACACGAAGGTTTTGCACAAAATCCCCTGAGAATCAAATAAACAATGGTTAAAGTAGAATTCAACCATCTACAAGTATTCAAGCCTAAATCGAATCTCCCGGCATTTCCTGTTTAGTAGCCAACAACAACGATACAATCGTGCTTTATTTCACGTACGCGATTCCTTCAATGTTTTTTTTTTTTTCACTAAAAAGATTATAAAAATAAATTAAGATATTTTATATGATTTTTCACCCGTTATAGTTGATAGGCATTCAATAAAAAATTTGATAACTCCATCTTATATTCTGCAACAAATATTCTTTTTAACCACAAATTCTCTAAGTGCCATTCAGCCTTGAAATTTCATTTTTCTGAAATACCCTCAAAAACAAAATTTTATGTCAGCGTAAAAAACAAACGAAACTTATTTTATACACGAAAAGAGCAAATATGTCTCTAACGTAGTAAAATTTTATGGCCAGATCGTAAAAAATGCCAGCGATATGGCCTTTTTAATATTAAAACTGAGTATTGAACATAATTAATGTAGTGATAAACTGTATATACTTTACGTCATATTCCTGAAATAAATGTAGTTACATCCTTTGCATATTATTGTAAAATACATATTAAATGTTATATATATTTTTTTATTCTGGTATTAATATGGTATTAAAGAATAGACATGAAGGAAAATGTTAATACTAAGATTTATTAGCACGCGGTTTCCTAACTTTACAAGCACAAACCGTAAATAATGTTAGTTATACCTCTTTTTTAGTATTAACAATTAGAATTGGAGGTAATTGAAGAAGCAAGGTGCTATATGTTTTGTAATTTTTTTAAACATAATTTTCTCATGAATCCTAAATATTATTTATATAAAATGCATAGTAAATATTTAAATTATTTTTAAAATACATAGAAAATATATTATGAAATTTAATAATAGCAAGTAAAAAACGTGACTAAAATTTGAAATGGGATTAGAAATGAAAACATGCATGCAATTAAAATGCAATAAAAATCATAAATGCGTCATATAATGATGACTTTACCATGAAATTACAATATTTTAATATTTTTAGAAATGAACTATAAATGAAATTTTAAGGCATTTTTTCCATTAGCCGACCACATCGCCAAATATTCTTTATGGTTAAAGTTGTGTACGAGTTACAACCACAATGGATTTAATGATGAGCCAAACCACGCACGCCAAAAAAAGTGAACTGCCTGTGAAACTGCAACAACGGAACATTTTAAAGACTAAAAATAATTTTAAAAAACTAAAATAAAGAGTGAAATATTTATTTATAAAAATACCCTTTAATTAATTAATAATTTCATACTAATTAAATTATGGTTATACGTTGCGAAATAAATTTAGAAATCCTAAAATCATAGTTTAAATAATGTTCCATTTTTTCTATCCTGTTGCAATATCTTAAAAAGAAAGAGAGAAAGAATTAAATTTTTTTAAAATAAATTCGCTAGATCGTACCAAGCGTAAACAACAAAAAAAATAAAAAAATTAAAATTAAATTAAATTTTTTTTTAAAACATGCTTTTATAAAAATTCACAAAAAAGTCAACTTATATTATAAAGCACAAATGTGTGCTTTGCTCAATGTTGACGTCATAATGATGCGGACAACTATGTGGTTAAAATGAATGAATGTTTCAACAGTGTTTTTTCAATTATTATTAAACAATGGTAACGTTATTTCTATGATGAAATTTAAATTTTTGCGCCGATGTTGCCCCCCCCCTCCTTAGTGATTAAATTAAAAAAAAATAATGCCCTATTCATGTACTGCCTTCAGGATTAAATATATATTCCAACTTTCAAAGCACTATGTCAACAGGAAGTGGGTGATAAATGAATAACAGGATTTGACTGCCACATACATACAGAAATGTAAGTTAAAAGAAAGCATTTAATAAAAAACAATGTATTTTCTATAATCGCAGTTCAGTGCACACATCAAATTAATGTATTGTCACGGAATTTTGGGGGGGAAAGAATGCAATCATGAAATTATGTGTAATTTTCAAAATAAACATTGAGTGCTTATAAAACAATGTATTTTTTTTTAACTATTTTTACTTTTATATTTATTTTTTATTATACAACATGCAAATTTCGTTTTTTGTCGCAATCAATCTTACACTTTTACAATATACTGTACGTGATTTTTTTTCTTTATATTATGATTATTTATGGTTTATGATTACATATAAAAACTCTCTGCGAGGTTCTTCATTGATAGATATTTCGTAATTTTGAAGAAAGTAACATTTTTTAATTACTTAAGAAACTAGTCGTTGGGGGCCACCGTAATACTTACCCATCATGGATATGCATAATATAAAATATTAAAATAAAAATGTATAAACTACTTATAAAATGCACTGCAATTCAAATAAAATCGAGGCTTGATGACGTCACAAACTTTAAAGGCTCGATTACTGAATTGCTTGAAAGAAACATCTATATAACTCCAAAAATAATAATCCTATTATCTAGCGGTTTATTGCATCTGATTAAGCGTCAAATTTCCAATTAAAATATATCTTTAAAGTGAAATTTGGAGGAAATACAGGGTCATGAAAAATCGAAAAGTGTGGAAAATAGGATTCCAAATATCTCGGCAACTCATTATCCGATCGACTTCACGCTTTATGCAAAATTTATGGGATTTTTTATTGTCTTTTATATTAATTTCTTAAAATAAACAATTTCGAAAATTTAATATACCTTTTATCAGAACGAAT
Source organism: Maratus michaelseni (assembly GCA_963931845.1). Lineage (NCBI taxonomy): Eukaryota > Metazoa > Arthropoda > Arachnida > Araneae > Salticidae > Maratus > Maratus michaelseni. Next base: position 310,746,306 of record OZ007592.1, read on the forward strand.
ATTTCGAGAGTCCGAAAAAAATAGTTCCGGTTAATCGAGGTTACTGAAATTCAATAAGCTTCATCTCATTATTGCATATTAAGTGCATACCAAATTTCAAATCTAAATCTCATTTTTTTCCGGAGATAGAGCGTTTACAGACACACGGACAAACGGACGTCAATGTCTATTTTAATCATTAAGTAAAGGCCGTTCAAGATAATTATCGTAGAGATTATTCAATTTTTATTCTTCCAATTCCAATTAAAATATTTTGGTCGTCAATGGTGACCTTGCAATTACATTTTCCAAGCCTTGGTTATAAATATCCTCAATGTAAAATTTGTACAATATGTTTAAATTGCATATATTTTTTTAAGTACAGTTGTAACAGTAAAAAGTTTCTATTACAATAAAAAATAAATAAATAAATAAAAACTGTGAATCATTTATATTGTTTAATAAATTATGTTATTTTAAGTATATTAATTAAAGTAACTGTAAGAGAGTGGGAAATTCAATTAAAAAAAAATTCTCCCTTTCCTACATTGCAGTGTATGGAAATACCAGTACGCGCATTTAACGCGAGTTTTCTGTTGACATTGGCAGCTTTTAATTAATTTAATTTCAAAATTAATTACCATTTTACTAGCTTCTCTATTAAACTAAAAATTTGATGTCCGGAATGATTACATAATTCAGAATTGATGAATATTTGCACTTAATATGTTTGAAAACTTTTATATTTTTTTCTTTAATGTTAACGAATGAAAATAATTTTAAAACAACAACAAATCATATTTTCCTTTCTTCACAGATTTGTTTCAAATTTTCAATATTCATATTCATATGCGAACACATCGATAATTTTTTTCAACTCCTTTAAGAAATTTTCTGGAGAAAAAGAAACAGGAATTGAAGTTTATTCTTTGCTTTTTTAGTTTTAACGTTAAAAATTTCATATATTTGTTCCATTATAAATATTTAATAGAATTTTCGAAACCAATAACCATAACTTAAGATCTTAAAAAAGGGAAACAGGAAGAGCATATTTTTAAATTAAAAAGTGCTTTTGGTAAATATTTGAAATTAATAGAATAATTAGAAAGAAAGATAAGATTTTTAATGAGTTCAAATCGAGTAACTTTTTTTAGTTGCCTCAGGTGGTTTTGAGTCTTTTCTTTTATCGTATAAAACTAATGCAAAGTTGTTTTTTATTGTCAATAACTTGCTATAACTGAGTTTAATAAACCATTTCTTGCCTCACTAAACGTTTTTAAAAATTTTTGCTTCATACTCACATTTTATGATGAATAATTCATATTATTGCAAAACTGCAAATTAAAAAAATAGCTTTATTTGTTTAAGAATTTAAAAACTGTGTTAAAAACATCATCTGCCGATATTATCAAAAACTTATACGTAATCAGATATTTATAAAACAGAAAAACAAATTTGTGAATCAAATGAACATTTTTCTGTAATGAAATAAATTTTAATAATTTTTAAATATTTCAAAGCACTTAGCTTATACAGTAACATTTCATTTTTTAAAAGAGAGTCAAAAACTACCATTTCACATTTTTTAAACATAAAAAAATAGATACTGACCAGCAACCAATTAATTAATTATTAAAACAAATATATATATATATATATATATATATATATATATATAAAGTAAACATACATTTTCATACGAAAACAAACTACTTAAGAAGATGAAGTGTTTCGAACAATCAGCAGGTAATGGGATAAATCGTAATTGCAGTAGTAAAAACAAGTTTTTCACCAGTTTTTTCTAGACTCTAGGTAAACTTGAATTAAGCTGAATTCGAAATAAAAAAAAAAATCTTAAAGATTTATCCCTTTACTCCGAAATTACGTTTCGAAACTCGTAGCAATAGAATAAATCTTCGAGTAAAATATGAATTTCATTTTTTAAAAACTTTATCTAATTCCATTTCGAGATTGCGGACAAATAGAATTTATAAAAATATTTAAAGATATCTCTTTACTTTGCACTTTTGTTTCCAATTTCCATAAATATTTAAATTCCTCTGTGTACATCAATAATTCCTTCCATATTGATGAAGCATTTTATTTTGTAGAAACAATACAAATTAACTTTTTTTTTCTCAGTAAATTTTTCTTTAGAGAGTACTTTTTTTTTCTATTTAAAGACATGTAGCTGAATTTGTAAAACAAATTACATATTAATAATCATAATTAGAGATCTTTAAAAAAGCAAAGCATGCACAGACTCTATTAAATTAGAAATTACTTTAAAATTTTAATTTCGTTTTTGAAATATGTGGTAAACACGTACAATAAAAAACGTTATTAAGAACATTTTACGCATATTTTCTTTTACTTGCGCTTTGGGTTTAAATTTTTGATTTGCGGTGAAAAAACAAGCGAGTTACTTTTTTCTCAGTAGGTTGCTTTAACTATATTTATTAAATGGCAATTTCATTTGAATGAGGAATATAACAAAAAAATCCTTGTCGATATCAAATATTTTTGTTGAAAACCAAGTTTAAATATTTTTTTTCTTTTTGCTGAAAGCAGTTTTAAATAGAAATTTTAAATAGAGTATTTTGCTTTAAACGTTTGTAGATGAATATGGAGTGAGTGAAACTAGCAAATTTTTAACGAAGTATGCTTATAACTTAATTTTTAGCAAATTTATTATTTCGAAGTAAGCTATATCTATACTAATAAAATAAAGACGTTTGTCCATGTGTATATGTGTCTGAGTGCTCTATGGATAAGTATATCTACAGAGATCTGAAAATTTGGATGCGGATAGTCTAAGGCAATTAAGTCCCAAGCAGTCTAGGTCCAAAAGCCCTTGAGGCACCGATTTCTTATTTTTTGTTAATTAAACGAGATAGTAATTAAAAATCATAACGTATACATAACAAAAAACATTATTTTTCGAAAAATAGCGCGCTGCGGCCGTTCTGGAGCTCGATACCAGAAAAGATCCGACGGAAGGGAATCGTTCTTTATTTCACCATTTTTCGCGGCGCACATTGGCTCAACACGTTGAAATACGAAAAGCTAATAAATACCCACCGTATTATTGTACTTTTATATCTTTCTAATACGAATATTAACTCCTTAAAACGAATTCTTTTTTAAGTGTATTTTTCATGTTTTTTCCTTTATTTTTCCATGCTTGCATCGGCTAAACTAATTAAAATACGACAAAATGAAGCAAACCTCGGTACCTTTTATCTATGACGGTGCAATCCGTTTTAAAAATATGAATATTAACCTTTTCATACAATTTTTTCGAACGAAATTATGGAGGTTTAAGTTACTTTCTACAATGTTTGAAAATGTGCATCTGCCTCAAAAATAGAAATAGAAAAAAAAAATAAATAAAAGACTATATCTACGTTTATTTAGTTTTCAGATAATGGTATCGGTTACGTTAGTGCTGAAAAAATCTTAATATTAACCCTTTCAAAAATTATATTCCGAAAGTGACTTTGGGTGATTTTCGTATTTTTTTCTGCACTGTTTGAAACTCAGCATCCGTGCTTCTAATGAAAAGATAAAATATATAACATAACCATGTTATAATCCTGTTAATTAGCACTCATTTTGTCTTTGAACGGCACTATTCGTTTAAAAATATAAAAATGTTAACCCTTTTAAAAAATTCCTTTCTCGACGTCACTTCAGGCTTACGGTAACGGCTTTGTTTCTGTTGCCGATAGGGTTAACATTCTAGGCACAATGTGATTACAAAAAAAAAAAAAAAAAAAAGCTTATTTTATACAATCGCTCTGAGATTGTAATACAATATGCTAATTTTTTAGCTAATGATCGATAATAATTATTAAGTTTAGAGAGAAAATAATCAATTTCAAAATTTCAAAAATCCAAAAGGGTTAATTGGTCCCATTGTGCACGCCTTGATTGAAAATGTAAACTTATTTTTTTGCGCTACTTCTCTAAAAATTTACAACTGTAAGTTTACAACACACCAACTTACAACACACTAACGTACAACACACTAGTATACACTAACTTTTAGCTGTTGTTCGAGTAAAATTTTGGTAGAGAAATAATGAGATTTATGGGTAAAATAATCAGTTTGAATATAAACAAAATTCCCTTAGGATTAACATTAAAACAATTCTGTGGTCTGAGGTAATGGAGATTTGATCAACGACTGTGTTCAACTGATATTTTTATCAGCTATTTTATTATGTAACCCATTTTTTCCTTTTTAGCAACGTACCCTCTCCCCCCCCCCACACACATACACGCGCGCTATGTTCATGCGATTAAAAAGAGTGGATAATTGTGTAGTTATTTTAGAATTTTTGTTGTTGTGAGTGAATCTCCCCTTTCCCCTGCCGCCAGCACTGATGCATGAGGGATTGAGTGGTGGAATAAACTCGATCTTCGTGGATACTTACATTAGCTTCACTTGGGAAGATTTTGATTTAGAAATATGAAAACAAAATTGACCAAAAGCGTGCTTAGCACCGCTGTTTAACGCTGCAGAAGGCTATGAGTCCACAATTTTAGAAAATTTGGATAGATTTTTATTACAAGGAAAATATGAAACATACAAATTCGAAGGCAGTGGGGCTCCGATATTAAGTTCGTTTTGAAAGATTGCCATTTAAAAATATAAAATCATTTAACACTGATTTTAGATATATATAATTTTATTATCACAGTCCCCGGAAATATTGAACGTGTTAGCTAGTTCTGAATAAAACACCGCTTAAAGATTTATATTTTCGTAGAAATTATATAAAAAAATTTGAAACTATAAGCAATTTAATACAACTTTAATATTTTCTTTCCCATGGGTTAAAATTAGTTAAATTTAAAAAATACATACCATACCTGAAAATACAGTTCCGCCAATTATCGATCCTAAACAGTCTTGTATTTTTTGTTGTTGTTGTTGTTTCCATAAATGAACAATACATGTTATGTTCTCTAGAATCTCTAAAAAGCATGTTATACTACACATCAATGATCCATATCAATTTCATTATATTTGAAGTATCGTAACATACTTAACATGCACCACAAACGCATTTCCCGCATATGCTATAATATATTGATATTTTCTTTTTCACCTCTGTAAATGAACTTTAAATGCTACTTATTCTTTATATCATATAAAGCATGCTGTAGGTCACCTTAGTAATGCATATCAATCTCATTATCCTTAAAATAACAAAACACCAATAAAAAGCATATCAAACAATTTTCCACTATAGACAAAAAGGAAATAGAATTCCTCCGTGTGTCGTTATACACGAACTCTAAATAATACACATTTTATTTTCAATAACGAACATTCTAGAGAGAATCTCAATACATATATAAATTAAATAGTATGTTTACAAGAGTTAGAGCACGCCAGACGGCCAGACAAACTTAAGTCATAACAACTTTTCAACTATGACTGTGTTAAAAACTATTTTTCATGCTTTAAAAGTTTATTTCTAATTTAAAAAAATTCTCTAATTCATTCGAAAGTGAGTCGATAATTTCTTCCACATTCATCAACCATTATTTTTCAAATAAAATACAAGATTTAACACTTTTTTTTTTTTTCACAATTTTTTTTTATAATGATATTAATTTTTATAATGTTTTTATAAAGTAAAAATAATTAGTTCAATTTGTAAAGGAAATGGTAAATAAGTAATCGTAATTAAATATCTTAAAGAAAAAGTACAAGCATCTATGTATTTAAAATAAAAAGCGGATTTGTTAAGACTGATTTCGGAGATCTGAGCAAACGCAATGAGCACTGTAGAACGCTTTTCTGACGCTAAATGGAGTGGCACACAAATTTTACAATTTGTTTTATTATATTTCAGACAGAAATTGAACGAAGTTCATGTGGCCGAGTGATCTAATGCGACAAAAAGAATTCTGGTTCTCAAGATAAAGCGAGGGTTCATACCTCGTTCGTGGCATGCGGTATTTCTTAGATATTGTTAGTGTTGGCATAACTTAGTTCATTAATGTAACTTATATTTTATTCCAGGATGAAAAATTATAGAATTTGTTATTTTCTTCATTATTGTTAAGGAAAATTTACCATTCCCAATATTTTTCGGTTAATGATTTTGCATTTAAATTTTTTAATGAAAAGCTCTGAGATATAATTATTGATTAAGTAAATTGAAATGATCCCCAAACTTTTGGTATTTTTTTTTTACAATCAATCAATAAGGTACAACACTAAAAAACAATAGTAATTATTTTTAGTACAAAATAGTGTTTTTTTTTTTTTATTTGACGATTGCAGTAAAAGAGAATAAGAAAAGTTCTCCCGGCCTGTTCCGGGGGCCTGTCCCCCCCCCCCCCGCTAGAATTTCAAACTGCCATATCTCAGCCATTTTTAAGATATAGCGAAATCAAGAAATATGTTCCAGAATCCTTTTATCACGAACTAACACTTAACGGAAACAACTTTTTCAATTTATAATTTTGTATACATATTTTTGAATTTTTAGAAAAATTAAAAAAAATTAACTGGCCGCCATTTCAAAACAAGATGGCGCATGTAGCTGGCCGACAAACTTGGTCGAAACCGTGGTATGTTCTGTACATGTGATCAGTTACATTCATATCGGTTCATATATACAAGAGTTAGATCATAACAAATATCAGACTGTTTCAAGATCTTAGCCACCTTAAAATTTCAAAGCCATTCTCAGCCATTTTTTAAGATATAGCAAAACCGAAAAATGTTTCAGAATCTCTTTATCACGTTCTAACACTTAACTGAAACAATTCTTTCAATTTATAATTTTTGTACATATTTTTTATTTTTTTTCATTTAAAACTTTTTAACAGGCCACCAGTTTGAAATAAGATGGCGGATGAAGCTGGTCAACGAACTCGACCGAGACCTTGGTATGTGCTATACACATACTCAGTCGCATCCAAATCAGTTCATAAATAAGAGAGTACCAGCAGGACAAATTTCAGATATATATATATATATATATATATATATATATATATATATATAATCACAATTTGAACTGAGGGTGGTTTTGGGGGTCTGGGGGTCATGATGGGTGAAAATATATCACATTTGTTTGGATTTGCTTTCCTCCGAACGGCTGCAATATGTAGCTTTTTTGTAATGAAAGCTATCCTAATAATTACATTTAAAATATATTTTCATTGCTCTGCATGTATGTTTTCATTAATACTCAATCTTTTTTTGCACATTCATTAATAATTTTTACCACTTTTATTAAATATGTTATTTCGTAGGAATATTATGTATTAACATATTTTTACTTTTAATTTTTCGATAAAAATATATTTCCCGTTTAAAAATATTTCTTTCCATTTATAAAACAAATTGTATATTAACAACCATAACAAACCATATATCTTGAAATAAAGAAAAAATGACGATACTACACTTCGAAATTGCAAAGTACTTTTTAATATTTAATTTATGCAGGGAATCTGTCTACATATGTATAATAAATAGCAGAATTTGAAACATGTTTTGCGTATTTTCCTTTAATTATCTTTAGGGGTTTTAAATACTTTATTTGGTATTAAAAAATACCGCGAAAGTATTCTTTGTATTTTGTTTAACTTGTATATCTTAAAAGTTAATTGCATATTAATGAAAAAAAATATGATTTTAAATCAAAATTATCATAATTTTAATCTAAATTATCGGTGTTTATATTTAAATGTTTGTATTTGGAGTAAAAGAAGAGAAACTGGGAATGGTTTAGCTAACCGTACTTTTATCCCTTTTTTTAGCAAATTGTCTGTTATTTGAGATTAATAGTTACCCCTTGGGACCCGAAATTAGAAGAATAATATAAATATCCATTCATTATATTTATATATATTTTAGCTCATTTTTGTACACCTAGCCCTAATCTAGATAAACATAATAAGAAAATTAGAGGCTTTAACTATGTTATTAATCTGCAAAGCTTATTATCATATATCCTAGTGTTATTATCATATACTATTATATATCGATCTGTATTGTAATACTAGCAGATCCGCCCGGCGTTTCCTGATCCCGTCAAAAAATAATACGAAACGCGAAATCACTCTTAAAAATCGCTGCACGAAACCCTTCCACTGGTAACTCTGTGTCTTTCGGAAATTAAATAGAGAGATAGACTCGAAGCGGAAGTAAATTTAATACCGCCCCCTCAAATGTCTGGATCCAATATCTTTGATTCAAAACGGGTTAGTTTTTGGTCAAAATTTAAAAAAAAATGTTACAGTTTAATTTTCACAAAAATCGCATTTTCGGAATCAGAAAAATAAACTGAGTTCCGATTAAAATATTCCAATGCTTTTCTTAATACTCGAGGATGAGTGAAAATGAAACTTTTTCGTTGTTGGGACTCTGAAATCGGTAACTTTCTTTTGCGGTTTCAATAAAAATAGCCATTTTTGGCAGACGCGCAGGAAAATATTTTAGTTACACTGCCAGGAGATGCATTTTGGTCCCAAAGGCATTTTGACGCACGTGAGAGAATCTTTCAGGGCACAACTATACCCCGACCCCAACCACCACCAACAAGGAAAATGATTTGAGTTTTATTTGTAATGCGTATTCTTTCTTTTCTATAAAAATGTTATATATTTTTCAGAATTTTGGTAAAAGAACCTCTAAACGTGATAATTCTCGTTGTCAGCCTGGTATTTTCTGGGCTTGTCTGTGCTGCAAATAACCAGAAATGAAAGAGTTCACTAGAAAAATACTGTAATCCTGCCAAAGTCGCACACAATTAGCCGTACGCAAGGGAAGTGTAATAAATTGAATAGGGTGGATCTGTTTCGCTTTCCACGACACAATTTTATCATTGATTGCTAAAAGGCATTTATATTCTCCTCAAATAAAGAATACAGACTTCGTTCTCTGCATGCGAAAATTCAGAACCCTTCAATATTTATATCAAACACAAAGAAGAATCCCCTCTTCATCAGACCTCTGCTTAGCTATAGATAATGTTCTAAAAAAATCTAAAATTATTTTATGCTTTTTTGCACGCCCTTTCAGTGTATAGGCGCCCCATGCAGTTGCACACTTCACACACCCCTTGGACCGGCTCTGAAAACGGTTGAATGAGTAGAAAATTTGCGGAAATTATTTACAGTGTACGCTTCTTTATTTGTATACAGAAGGCAGCTTGAATAGGGTGGTACAACCCTTCAATGTGTCATTCAAAGAGTAAATTAAGCTAAATAAAAAAAAAATTGCCAACTCATAAGAAAAGAAAGCAGACAAAAATTTATTATTTTTTAATTTATTTTGTATTAATCGTGATTATTTTTCACACAGTAAATAAATTTTGATATTGTTAGTCCAGGAATGGGCTGGTGTCTAAATACGGCCTACTTGCTGAAAGTTGTGGAAAGTAATTATGCACGATTGTAGGAATGACACCGAACAAAACAGCAAGAAAGGGGAATAATAGAAAGAGTGATGGGTATTGACCCTTAACACATGTGGATTGGCACGAATTACTTTTCATCAGAAAATCGATTTTCCTGGAGGCTAAAAATATATCAACTTATGTGAAATTTAATTTCTCACTTCCTTACTTCTTCCGTAAAGCAAATGGTTTACATATCATTTCAAAGCAATTATCCTGAGTTTTATGTAGAGCACCTGTTTCAGTCGATTTGTTTGTTTTGCAATGACTGCTAACACCATCAACATACTTCTGGAGGATCTGAAAACGGGCTAGCCCGATTCAACGACCAACCCTTCAAAGTGTCAATCTCTTTGATTTAGCTCAGATCCCCACTATTGAAACGCCTCACTGTTGTAAAGAAAAAGAGAAATTGGGGTCTAAAGAGTACCATTGTAAGTGGATATCCTCGAAAAGACGAACTGAAGAAAAGTGTGGGACGTACAGCCTTTAACTGAGTAGTTGGAAGATTGTGAAAGTGGTACCAGGTGAAAATATAAAGATTCAAAAGCGCCAAGGCAACTCCAAAATTCAAAGAGGAAAGCTCAGTGAGAGACCTCAGACTCGAAAAGAGACTGTAGGAAATACCTCTCCTCCCTCTATTGACGACGACAGTGGCGACAACGAGTTTCCTCTATGGATAAACCTGGTGACATCAAAGCAACATGCATTTATTGCCATGAACCCTTTTCGGAAGATGTTAGAAGAAAGTTGGATACAGTTCTACAAGTGGGGATGTTAGACACATTTTTAGTGCAACAGCAAAAGAGGAACACATTTGTGACTTCTGCAAGTAAAAAATTAAGACAATGCTTTTTTATTACATACATTTTCAAGACACTAGTTTAATACGTTTTTGAACAGAAGATAAATTACTAAATAGCCCGTATTTTACCACCAATTACAAACAGTCAATTTCACTTTTTTGGTATAAAATGGTTTTTGAAAACTGAGACTGGTTATTAGCATTTTGAACCTTCATATCACATTCAGGACTATTTTTAAAAATAAGTGAGAAAACATTTATCTATTTTGAATAAGCAGGTAAATCGATAAGTACTAAAATTCACATAGTAGTCCGTTTTTGAACCATTTATTCAATTAAAATTCCTTGATCTACAAATAAATGGAAATTAGTTTAGTTAGTGAAGCCGTTCAACTGTTTAATAATTTTAATGTACGATACAAATACAATAATATCTATTTACTTATTATATATACATTAAAATTTCAAAATCATAGAACAAAAAGCTTGTTTTAAATATTTTTTAAAAATATAAAATTAGACAGAACTTTGTTCATTCAAAATCCGCTGAAGCCCCGAGGGCTGTCGAATAATACAGGTTCCAATGCTACTTTATGCAAAATAATTTTTTTGTAGAATAGTTATTGACAAAAAATTGTCCCAACGCCCTTAATGCACAGTGCAAATACACATGTGAAAATAATTTCCACCTGGTACTGATAAATTTTGAATAAATCAAAACTCATAATAAATTAACCTTTTATCTTTTCTTCCATGCTTAAATTTCGAAATCCCAAGCTATATTTATCTTTGATAAATATTTACCCTTGATAATTATATAAACGTTTATCTATTTCCCCTCGACGATGACCGATAGAGAGAAATTAAGAACAAAGGAAATGTACAAAAAGAAAAAAAATCCTTGCTTTTCGAATTTATTTCCAATTTTCATAAATATTCATTTCCATCTGGGAATACATCAGTAATTCCCTGCATCTCCCACATACATTTTTCAGAAAAAATAGGAATTAAAGGTTGTACTTTGGTTTTAATATTTTTCGCTCATAAGCGTATTTATTTTATGAATTTCAAATGTCTAAATCTATTTGCAAAACAAATTGCAAATTAATAATCAGAATTTAAATACAGATCTTTAAATATAAAAAAACAGATGAAAATACCTTTTTTAATTTAAAAAGGTCTGGAAAATTTACATTTTTTTACCAAAACTTTCGGTAATTATTTGTGATCCACAGCATAATTAGCAGATTTTGATATATATAGGAATTTTCATGAGTTCAAACTTCAAAAATTCTGTTAATTACTTCTGGTGGTCGTTTCAAATCATTTAATTTAAAGTATGGAAATAAATAATTGCCCGAAAGGTGATTTTTGCTTCTTGTTTGATAACTGTTTTGTGTTTCTTTTTTAAATAGATGAAATTTAACAAAATAAATTCCTTTCATTTATATTACGAGGAATTATTCACAATGACTTTCCCATTTATTTTCTTGACTAATAAATGTTTTAAATAGCGTGTAAATATTTAAAAACATTTTTGATAAAATAATACTTAAATCAATTAAACTTTTTCAAATGTATAAGCATAATAAACCTGATTGACAATGTATATAAAAAAAGAGGTTATTTATTTTTTGCGTTTTTCAAAATATAAAAAAAAAGAACTGTCATTCTTTTCTGTAACAAATCATAGAAATATCATTTAAAATAATGGTTAATGTTCTTCCCCCATGTCTTTATGAGAAAGAAACGTTGAAATTAAGTTGTTATGTCGATGAAATATTAGTTCAAGTTAAAAAAATTTTCCGCTAGATTCAAATCGCACCCATGTGTACTAAAAATAAGTAACTTAATTACTGGCAAGGATATATTCAAGAAGAGAGGCTAATGACTACACCCTCTTTAAATCAGTGTTTTTTCTGTAATGCTGTACGTACATAATATCCTATTTCATAATCCCAATTTAGGACATCCTAGATTAGCTTATTCCTCGAAATCATAGATTATCTTCTAACATCTGATGATGCAACTTCTATGATAGAATGTGTCTTTTAATAAATTAGAAGAACCATGAATTAGTCAGCAATCATTAAATTCCTTTAATTACTGATTAACTCACATAAATCACTAAACCGAAAAAAAGCTTATATAAATAAAATAGCTTAAAACATCCCTCATCACACCAGCATGCAGCTAAATAACTATTTGCAGCAATCTAGAGTCTTTATTGCAAACGTTTCTAAATATCTGCAAAATCTGTCCATGTTTACTTGGATTATAACACAAGTTGAAACACTACGACGTAAGCTTCCAAAATCACATGCAAACACTTTCCTAACAACTTGAATCTTGGAAAAAGTTTGTACAAATACAGATTAAAATTATTTAAATATTAGATTAAATTAAAAATTCTTATTGTATATGCATATTTGACAGAGATTTTTCTTTGCTGGAAACTGAATAATTCATATATAACATTTAATTTAGTATGAAAAAAAGGTAATACAATTCATACCGGGTTTTACACATTTAAAAGCCCCGGAAAGAATGAACAAATTATGTTCCGAACTAAAAAGATACACAGACAAATTAAAATATAGGTACAGGACCCCGCCACAAAAATCCGGAACGATGGTCATTATTCCAACTGTAAAAGTCGCAGAATAAATCTGCTTGCACTAAAGATCCTTGTTTATTATTTACTACAATACTGATATTGTACAATTTGCTTGAAGGATCGGCTACATACGGAAATTGTGTCAAACTTCCAAATTTTCTATTTTACCACCTAATTTTACCACCGTATTTGGATTTTCAGGTAAATTTTACTTTCCGAAACCGAAGAGGACGGTCAATCATCAAGTGGTTTAGGAATAAAGCGGGTTGAAATTTTAAAATTCCGAAATTAAAATTTATTTTTAATCGTTGTTAAGCAGATTGCAAATGAGTGTTTTGCTATGAGTGTTTTAACCCATTAACTGCCGAAACGATATAGGCGGAGTCTTCAATGTTTTTACTGAAATTCGTTTGCCACCAAATATTCTCATAGATAATATTCGGTATCTTTAAGAGCAAAGTTTTGGTCACTAAATAAAATATATTTTAACATATTAAAATAGTGGAAGCTTGGCAGGTTTTTTGTCATACATTTTTATTTTGAATGGTGCGAAAACGCACCATTAGCAGGGAATGTGTTAAGTATAAACCAAAAGCTACTTCGGGGAATAAGCTGTGAATTTGTATTCGCATATTTGAAGCTTTTAGATAACGATTTCTATTCCAACGTGCATAATCTACAACTTATATTTGTTTTCGAAAATTGCATGCAGAATATTTTTTTTTTCGAAATTAATTTTCGAAAACAATTTGAACTGTACCTAAACTGTTGTTCACAGAAATCGATTTCTAGAAATTTCATGTATGCCAGTCTAGAGTTACAGCTCAAACCACCAAGCAGTTTTTGAGTTATACTTAGAAAACTTATCACGTTGCAATCTGTTTTGCAACGATTAGAAATGAATTTAACTTTAGTGGTTCCAAAATTTAAATCTGTTTAATTTCTAAACTACTTGTCCTTTGACTTAAACTATTGACTTGAACTATTTGACTTCCAATTTAATATTGGAAGGTAAAATTTAGCGGAAATAAAATATTAAATCAAAATTAGGTCATGGTGTCAAAATTAAGTTGTATTATGGGCCATTTTAAAGTTTGCATAATTTCAATATGTAGACATCCTGGAAAATTTCATTATAACAGGATTGCAGAAAAAAAGAGGTTTGGTGCAGTCAAGATTTATTATGCGACATTTAGAAAGGGAGTAATGAAAGGGAGCTCATTTTTATGTGGTACTGTAAATCAATCATACGAAAAGGCATTTAGATTTTTAACTATAAGTATTCTCATAAACTCCTAAAAATTTATCAGATTTATTTAAAGTTTCGAAGAAAATACATATATAAACCTTTGCTCTACTAAAGAAATATCATATAGGGGAAGGCAGGACAAAGTGGTCACTCAATATAATGACGTCACCAGAGCGCTGGCATTGCATGGATTGTGGTCAAACTATTTCGTTTGATGGCAGGGAGTAACCAGACAATCGTTGAATAACGTGATTCCATGTTTCATGATTACAGAGCGGGTTTTCGAGTTTTTGAACTTTGTTATCTAAGGTAAGGGACTTATATTCCATACAATTAACAATAACCTGTTGTATTTGCATTTATTTATTGAATGTGCGAGGAAAGAGCATGTGTTCAGCTTCACATTGGTGGGTTAGTGGTCGCTGACTGTTCATTAGTTTATACTTTAGAACGTATTTTCTGTCATAGCTCCCAAACGGGCAAAGTGGTCAGGGTAGTGGCCGTTTGGTTGGATCAATTGGTGAAGGTTGGATCAGGTGCAATTTTTGTCAATTCTGGGCTTATTAGGCCTGTTCACTTTGCAAAGAAGATGACGTGGAGTTCATTTGCAAAAATGCGCTGTTTAATTTTAATTTATAATTTTTTATTTTGTCAAAATTTTATTGGATTTCCATACCATTTTCAATCTTTCATTATGTTTCATAAGATTTGTTATGACATTAGAAATGTTCTAATCATTTAAATAGTGTTTTCAATATTTTTACACCTGTAGGATAAAGTGGCCATGGAGAGACTACTTTTCCCGTCTAGTTCAGGCAAAGTCGTCATTTTGACCTTTTTTGGAAAAAAACAAATTCTCACTTCCACTTTATTATATCGTAACAATTATAAATACCTCCACACTTCTAAGTGGTCACTCTAGTTCTGTGCAAATAGTCTGTTATGTATATATTTTTTAAGGAATAACAAAAAATCACAAAACCTTAGGGTGATCAATTTGCCCTGTTTTCCCCTAACTGCCAAAACTAGACTTACAGCAGTTGCATTACTACAGAGTTTTATATTATTAATTTTATTGCTATTACGAAAGATAGAAGTTAATTTCTACTTTTAGTCTGGTAAAAATATGGAGATGGAGATGTATTTGACAGGTTGCACAATTTCCAGATCCCACATCTCATTTTATAAAATAGTTCAGATATAGGTAATTGGTTGCGTAAATCTCAAATTTCTCCACTCGTCTTTCTAAACTCTTATTCATGTGACCAACAAGTATATATATATTTCTGACACAATGGAATCAGTTGAATAGGAAAGTTGGACTTCCGTTTTGAGACTTGAGACGTTCCCTCTGCGCTACTATTTTTTGACATCTAACAGTGGTTTATAACATATTCTTCAAATGGGAGGTCATTCGGAAGTACCGTTTGGAATTTATCGTGTACACTTATACACAGACACACCCACAATAACCATTATTACTGTATTTATTTGACATCATATCCATTACAATAAATATTGTGGAAAAGAGATTTATTTATTTTATTTATTTTAAATTAACCCGTAACAGGGGACGTGCGGTCTCACAGACCTCATACCATCTTTCTCCCATCACCCCTATTTCATGCTTCCTCCAATTGAATGGATTCTTGCCCTAGCTTCAAGTTTCGTGACCTTCGCTTGATGCTTTATTATCAGAATGCTCTGGCAGCTGCATCTGGGTGAAATTATATCAAATTCTTCTAAAGCGGTCTGTGAGACCTCACCTCCCTCTCAGTGTTACAATTTTCGGCAGTAGGTAGTACCGATGGCTTTGAAGTTAGGTCCATAGAGATGCATTTATCCTTCTGATTCGCATTATGCGGAAGAATTGCAAAACATTTTAAATGATATTGGTAGTGATTTTAGTGAAGAAGATGACTGCGAAGTAGATTTCTGTGACGAGGACTAACTTTTTTTGCATTCATAAAATCAATGAGATACTGATACTTCAGATACTGTCAAAAATTTTCTGTATGGTGCTACATAAAATTTTCATACATTAAAATTTGATTTATATATTAAACAAAATAAAATTAATAGTTGATTCATAATACATACGTTTTTAGTTTTAATTTTAGAGAGAATTTACTGTAACATATGATATTTAGCGAGAAATTTTAGACTGTGGGAAAATTTTCTGGGGAAAGTTTTATTTCACTTTAAAGTGTAAAATTACTTTTTTCTTTTGAAAGTTAAATTTCAAGCAACATCTAAGTGAAATTTCAGGATGATATTTTAATTAGACGATTTTTAAAAAATTATAATAGTTCGCGGTCTCTGAGACCGCACGTCCACTGTTATGTCCTACTTTTTCACCTCCCCTGTTAAGGGTTAATATAATGATTTACGTTTATTAACGTATCTCATGTCTTTTTAAGTCGAAGAATATAGAAATAAGAATGAGTCAGTATACTAACATATGAGTATACTAACTCCGATTTTAACCTTATAAAACTGTATAATATGTATCTTTCCCTATACGTCACGAACCTTCCAAGCAGTATCTTAGATGGTAAATTGTGTTCTTTAAAAATATTAACCCAATGTAAATTTAGCCTATATATCAATTGATGATAAATTTTCCTGTCTCATCTCTGGAAATGTAAATTTATATGAGGAACGAAATAACATATACATAAATTTTGAAATCTCATACTTATATTTTTATTTCTTTTTTAAGACGAAATCTTTAGAAATCAGATAAAAAACAGACTAAATATTTCTTGAGCTCAGCATTGGTTTTTGAACTATGAAACATAAATTTCAAAATATTGAATTCACTGAAGCACTTTAATGTAAGGCTTTTGGATAATATATGTCATATTTTTGTAACAGATAGAAAAGAAAGTTGAATATAGATTTATCGAAAAAGCATTTTTATGTATATTTTTAAGGGATAAAACTTCCTTTACATGTATCAGAAATATACCCATACTTTTCATACATTAAAGAAATATTAATAATATCGCATTATTGCATTCTGAAGAAAATCGTAATATTCTGTGTATATATGTATTTGATATTTTCGTTGTGAACACATAACATTTATACAAGTTTTCAGAATAAAATATTCACTCTGATACAAAAAGTCGTTCAATGTCATTCAAAACAGCTAGACATATTTTGTTTACTTAAATTTATGAATTTTGAGTTTTATGATTTTTTTTTAAACTGAAGATGCACCTTTTAAATTTTGAATGTTTTTAAATCCTATAAAGACCCGATTTTTCAATTATTGTTTCCCTAAATACATGTAGAATAGACAACTTTCAAAATAAATTATTTCGGATTTTAAAAGTAATTACGATGGTTTTCTGGTTACAAAAAAAAAAAAAAAAAAAAAAAAAAACATAAATTTTTATGACGTTGCGTTGTTTAATTTAAAGTTTCTGGAAAATTCCTAAAAAATTCAAGGAAAATTAATTACAGGAAACCGTTAAAGCACAGACTAGAGCCTAACAATTGGATATAAATGTTTACACGTACAAAACACTACCGATAAATAGAAAATCATAACCAAAGCCTACCATGAGTGCTGCAATCAATCGCACATAAAAAAAGTACATCCTTTTGGTTTTACATATTCCGTTATCATGTGAGAAACAGATGAAACTTAGCAATAGGTCTACATAAAAAATGGATTTAATGGACATGGATGAGAAATTTATAAAACAAAAATTTAGGCATAATACTTTTCTCATGAGTTTGTTTCTCTGTTTTTGTTAAAGCGGTCAGGACAAACCGTAAATCTATAACATAGAACAGTAATAACTTTTAATAACACCAGAATCATTGCAAATTTTTATAAAGTGTTCGTCGTCTTATTTGTTCGAGAACTAAAAGAAAGGAAGTTCGTTAGAATTAACAACACCCCTATTCTTCATACATTATCCCTTTTAAGCTAAATACTATAGGATAAAGGCTTAATCTCCGAAAAACCCTGTATCTTGCACGCATAATGATATTTTACAAGATATGTTAGTTTCAGTTTACCATGGCTCAATTACCGGAGGTATACAATAGAAGACTTATGTAAATCCAAGCTTAATAAGATATATAGATTATACATGTAAGAAGATAAAACGAAACTTTTTGTAATGTACTAAATATGTTTCATATCAAAATACACATTTATATACGGAAATTGCCGAAAATATGTTTTAAATATAAAACGGCACAATGTCTTTTTTGTTATTTTGAACTACATACAAGTATCATTTCGTTCAATCTTTTAAGTTACTACTCAGTACTCAAACATGGATATTTCAATTATTCTGGAATATGTTTAGATTGCTTACAAGAATTGACTTACATGTTTACTAAATCCTTTTCTTAAAACATTGGCGTTTATCTCAAATTCGAGTTAGAATTTGATGAGAATGAAAGTAATATAGAGTATTTTTAGAGAACTTAAACTGTCAAATTTAGAACACAGAAATAAAAATATATTTTAGTAATAATAGTTAATATTAATAATAATTAATAAAAAAATTAATAAATAGTTAATAAAAATTAGTAATAATTGTCTGAGTGCAACGAAGACTCATACACAGCGCAGTATTACTTTGCCCCATATACAGCCATATACGATGGATATTAAAACCTTTCGTCAAGCATAACTCAAAAATTATTTAACGGATTTCGTTCAAATTTTTACAGCAGGTACCTATAAAGGCGACAACGACGTCTATTTATTACCAAGAATAAATGTCAAACCGTTTGGAAATTATATTAAAAAAAATAGATAAAAAAGCACAATTAAAGTACATACGTCACGAAAATTTTGTGCGTACGTCATTTTCATCGGCGGGAGATTTTCGTAGACAATCGGAATTGAAAAGTTCATGGAGTACATGGAGCAAAAAAAATATGCACGCACTAATATTCAGCACAATAAAATATATTTCAATTTAGTAGAAATCGAAAATTAATCTGGATTTTTTTCTGTCTGAAAGAAAAACTCCGCAATAACTTGGTAGACTTGGTATTAGAGATTTGGCGCAAATCTCAGTAATAGCCGCTTTTTTTATTTCGCGTGTGTAAATTGAAAAAAAAAAAATCTTTGGTGTTTAAATAAAAGGTTTCGATTTATGGCATTATTTCTTTTATTCTTTCTCTTTTTAGCATTTTAAATGGGATTAATGAAAGGCGTGTATTTTAAATAAATGAGTGAAAGGTTTATATTTAAATTAAATGAATTCAATATGAAAATGTTATAGGAACAATATTTGTCGATTTATCAACTGCGCCAGGATAACATAAAAGTACCAATATATCAAACGGTACGTAGTATGTGAAATGAAACAATTATATTATAATCACCCATCGTACAAGAAAAAAAAAACTAATATTCTGCATTCGAGGGAAAAATCCATCTTCTGTGCCATAAGATTTGGCGAGTTCTTTTTTGGTGATAAGTTTTTCGATGTGATTGTTGGGATCTGCAGGATTTGGCTTACTTTTTCTAAATCTTATTTTTTTGCAGATATTTTTCTATTTTGTATATTTGGCATTCTATTTTGTATATTTTCTATTTGGCATTTGGAAAAGAGATTTTTACCTTTTTATCTGTGCCTTCGGAAATATTAAAAAATAAAAAAAGATTTACATATATCAAGCGTATAATGTTATGTTTTGCATTTTTATACGGACCACTTTTCCATTTTTAGATTTTAAATGCGCTATTTATTATTTACTAGCCGTTTATTAATTGTTTACAATTTACCCCCCTGACAATAACAATTATTTATCACAAAAATGCCTCTTTGGTTTGTTAAATAAGTTTGTTTATGTATTTTCATTACTTATTAAAATATCGAATATGGCGATAAAATTTTATTTTAGCATCGTGCCTAAATTTTTAAGATGGTGCAAAAACATGCTTTAATAAACGTATGTTTGTAAATATTTGAAAAACATGTTTTACTGCTCTCTTGAAAATTTTTGTAAGATGCTAAAACTACCTTTTGGCACCATTTTAAATTTTTTTCGCCAACCGACATAGGATACAAAATTTTTCCCCATTCAGATACACAGGCAAGGCTGGTCTCAAACAAGAGTAAAGCTAGCAACAATATTGTTTCAACTCTATAAGAGTTACAATAATGATATTAAATGCTCCGATTGGCTTTGGGCCCAATTACAAAAGTTTCTCCTAAAAAAAACTGTAGAAGAAGTCTTTTACATTTGTTTTAAATGAAGCTCGCTCTACAAGGAATTAGTTAATAATACAAACAACACTAATGGCATGGAGGCAAAAGTTTTAATTTAAATGTATATACTTGAAACCCTTCCCCCCCCCCCCAAAAAAAAAAAAAAGAAAAGAAAAAAAAGTTACAGTAATGAATTTAAAATGGCTTTAAGCCACGCTTTCTGACATAAGCAATTGGCTGCAAACGCGATAACGAAACTTTCACTTAACTTAATAACATGTAGCTAATATAGCCCTCAGGGTACTTTGCAGTTATACAGACCTTGTGGTTTTTTAGCTCACACGGTATCAAAGCCTAAGAGCTTATGTGCCTGCCTGTTCTGTATTTATGTATGTACGCACGTATGTATGTACGTAACTCTTGATAGAACTAACCGTTTTACTTTGAATTTTGTTTATAGGTTCCTTGTGATAAGGCGCTTCCCTGATTAGTTTTGGAGGTTCATTGGTTAATCATAAAGGGGGAAAACGGGGGCTAACCCCCCATAATTTAGATAAATAGGTTTTTCATGCAGAATTATCCTATTTTCTTCAAATCTTGTATATAGGTTCATTTTGATAATGCGCTACTGTCAATAGTTTTGGTGGTTCATTGGTTAAGTATAAAGGGGGAAGGGGGGATAACCCCCCCCCCCTAATTTAGATAAAATAGTTTTTCATGTAGAATTATCCGATTTTCTTCAAATTTTGTATATAGGTTCATTGTGATAATGCGCTTCTCTGAATAGTTTTGGGGGTTCATTGGTTAAGTATAAAGTGGGAAAACGGGGGCTAACCCCCCCCCCCATAATTTAGATAAATAGTTTTTTCATCAGAATTATCCCATTTTCTTCAAATTTTGTATATAGGTTCATTTTGATAATGCGCTACTGTCAATAGTTTTGGTGGTTCATTGGTTAAGTATAAAGGGGGAAGGGGGGATAACCCCCCCCCTAATTTAGATAAAATAGTTTTTCATGTAGAATTATCCGATTTTCTTCAAATTTTGTATATTGGTTCATTGTGATAATGCGCTTCTCTGTATGGTTTTGGGGGTTCATTGGTTAAGTATAAAGGGGGAAAACGGGGGGCTAACCCCCCATAATTTAGATAAATAGGTTTTTCTTGCAGAATTATCCCATTTTCTTCAAATCTTGTATATAGGTTCATTTTGATAAGGCGCTTCTGTCAATAGTTTTGGGGGCTCATTGGTTAAGTATAAAGGGGGAAAGGGGGATAACCTCCCCTAATTTAGAAAAATGAGTTTTTCATGCAGAATTATACGATTTTCTTCAAATTTTGTATATATGTTCATTGTGATAATGCGCTTCTCTGAATAGTTTTGGGAGTTCATTGTTTAAGTATAAAGGGGGAAAGGGGGGCTAATCCCCCCTTAATTTAGATAAATGGGTTTTTTATGCAGAATTATCCGATTTTTTTCAAATTTTGTATATATATATTCATTGTAATTAGAGACTTCCCTGATTAATTCAAGGGATTCATTAGTTAACTATGAGGGGGGTAACGGGGGGATGACCACCCCTTAATATATTGTTGATTTCTTTATTTTTCGAGGGGCTTATTTCAAATTCTTTGAAATAAGAGTATAATATACAATTAGTGTGAATAGTCTGTGAGCTCAATGCCCTCAGTTTAACTGGGCAATTTTCATTTTATTTAAAAAGCTTGAAACAATTCAGGTTTAAGAAGTTGAGATTTACTGTCAAATGATATAAACAACTATGAACACAAAACTGATGAATTATTATCCAGGTTTATGTATGTATTTAAAAAAAATTGCATCTGATTACACATTAGATAAATTACTTCTGTTTGCATTTAATAACTGATAAACGGCTTCTCTATATTAAATGAATTGTTTAAATATTGGGAAGAGGTGGCGAGAGGCAGAAATACGAGTAAAAAACGGGTAGAGAGACGAGTAACGACATAGGTAGGCTGACGGGTAGCGAAACGAATAGACAGACGGCTAGAGAGAAAGGTAAAAAGAGGGTTGACAGAGGGGTAGCGAGATGGGTCACGAGACGGGTAGCGACACTGGTAGACAGGAATGTAGCGAGAAATGTTGCGAGACGTAGCGTGGTAGATAAAGAGACGAGTAGAGAGATGAGTACAGAGACGAGTTGACTGACGGGTAATGAGATTGGTAGCGAGTCGGGTACAAAAACAGACGGATAGTGAGACGGGTATACAGACGAGTAGACAGACAGTAGATGGGTACGGAAATGGGTAAGAAGATGGGTAGAGAGGCGTATAGCCAGACGGGTAGAGAGACAGATAGACAAGTTGTGAGACAGATAGACAAATGGGTAGCGAAGTGGATAGAGACACGGCTAGACATACAAGTAGTTAGACGGATAGACAGACGGTTAGAGAAATAAATTGGCGGGTAGCGAGAGCGGTAGCGAAATATAGAGACAGATAGCGAGACGTCTAGAGAGATAGACAATCGGTTAGAAAGACGGACAGAAGAACGGATAGGGAAAAAGGCAGATTGTGAAGAGACAGATAGACAGGCAAAAGAAAAGTCTGCGGATTGGCGCAGTAAAGGCGCAGGGGGCAGAGCCTCCTAGAGAATAATCAAGAAGTATCTGTTAAGCTTAACTTTGAAATATATATAATTTTTCAATTTCGCCGATATGGAGATTTAATGTAACAATTATTTTACAGAAGTCATCGAAAGATTTTTTGTATACTTTAATGGTGATTTAGACTATAGTTTTGCAATCTGGTTTGTAGCAAAGCATGCTATCAATGTGGTTTGAAGTGTAAGAGTTTCTATAAACAGTTATACAAATAATAGATATATAATCAAGGAAGAAAAATTTTAAATTCACACACAAAAAAAGGTGCAACAATGAAATTAAATTTGCGTTAAGCCACGCTTGATAGAATAAACTATTGGCTGCAAATCCAATTACGTAACTTTAAAAAGCTTGGCGTTTTAAAAGATCCGGCGTTTTTTTTTTTTTTTCAAGTTTTGCGCAATACGCGCTTAAGAAAATGAGATTCTTTGCCACATGTTAAAAAAAAATTATGACAACACATCTGATGAACGGTACTTCTTTACTATTTTTTTAACAGTGTATATGAATTTATATATGATATTTTGTAATTCTATCATTTAATTTGCTCTTTTTCTTTATATTGTAATTGTTAACCCTATGTTCTCAGCAATATCACTCAGACTAATCCCTTTGAGGGAAGTCCTAGTAGTTAGATAATAAAAATATATATTAATATACACATATATTTTAGAAAGTGAAATCCCGAAAAGTTTTTAAATAATAAAGATAAAATATAGTTAATCATCTTTTTCAAATTTTCAGTATATTTTAGGATATTGCAGGTTGATCACAATTTTTGAGTACAAATGAAAACACGTTTTAAAGTAAGTAGGAAAGAAAACCTAAAATTTATTAAATGTTGTAACAGTCAGTCTGAAACACATTATGACTCATACGTCATTATTTGTTGATCTATATCTACACTATATTGCCAAAGGTGACCGGTCACTTGCGATTTTAGACGTTTTGTTAACTATCTAGAAAAATACATGAGGAATTAACCTGAAACTGCAGGTGTGTAAACAGTATAGGTGTGTAAACGGTTATATATTTCCGCGAAGATTTTTTCACGAAACCCCATAGGGGACTGTCAACAAATTGGAAAAAAACTAATATCTTTTGGATAACCCTGTAACAACTAATGTAGCATAGGCGTTCAAACTCGAGATTATTAATTAAGGGCTTATTGTAATACACTGTGTTAATTTTTATTAGGATAGCATGTATACTCGTAGAGAAATTAAGGTTTTTATAAAACAGTCCCAAATTTCACCTAATTTTTTGCTTATAATTTGAGTTCTTAATATAAAAAAAGTTATTTTCAGAAAATATGACAAACAACATTGTACATAATGCTCTGCAATCCGTTCTGTAGCTTCTACATTGTTCATTTTTTCAAAATAGATTTTCTCTCCTTCTGCTCACTATGTATTTTTACGACAGTTATTTTTCTACAGTGTGTAGAGTTAATTGCAACTAGAAAGTTGATGAACCCCTTCGCGACGAGCGTCCTTTACAGAATTTTTAATCTTTTACCACTGGTTTTTCAAAACAGAAATTTTCGCCTAATTTTGAATCTCAGAAATGCTACGATTCAATGAGGCAAAGTTTATAACCAAAAAAAAATAACTGGTGGGAATAATCGAGGATTCTGAGCATCTTATGCGTCACGTATACGTGTCGCTCGTCCCCAAGGGGTTAACTTACAATAATTGTTCAATTATTCGAACGTATTTCTCTTCTGTCTTTGGTAATACACAAAAATGTACATTTTTTATCAATACTTAATGTACACTAATTTACATAATTTGTAACGTACACTGTTAACAATTTGCAGCAAACTATACAGCCATTCAACGGTTTTTATTAACAAGGTTTTAACTCTATTCTGAATATAATATGGTCAGATACGCATCATAATATGGTCAAATAACCGTTATCTTAGAAAACAGTCGAAAGACTAAATACACTGCTCAACAAAATTAGGGAGCAAGCACAAAAGCGAAGAGAACGGTGCGAGACACCCACGCATGGGCATAAAAGGGAGAGTATACATGTACCAATGCGCAAAACAGAAAAAAAGATGAAAAAATTTGTAAGGGAGCTTTAACTTTTTGAAACGATGAAAAGAACATGAAAAGATTGTTTAAGGTACAAATTTGGTTCCATGTAAATGACAAAAATTGTATAGTTTAGAAGCTATACCAGATGTTTAATATGGCGTGTGGTCTCCTCGAACAGATCAGACTGTTGCACAGCTGTTTTCCATGGATGCGATGAGGTTTTGATAAGACTTTTGGGAATGCTGTTCCACTCCTCAAGAATTACAATCTCTAAGTCCCGGAAAGTAAAAGGAGGCCTTGGGCTCGCTGAAATGCGTCATCCGTGTGGTGCACCAAACATTGCTCGATCGTATTCAGGTCAAGAGAGCATGTTGGCCATAACATACGCTGTGTTGTTTCAGCTTCAAACATGTTCTCCACAAGACGATCTGTATACGGTCTGGCATTATCATGCATGAAAGCAGTCGAATCACCAATGGCTACAGCGTACATTACGACATGAGGTCTCAGTAACTCGTCTAAATGTCTTTGGGCCGTTAATGTGCCATTTCGAATGATATGCAGGTCCGTACGTCCATCTATGCTGATTCCAGCCCTTACAATCAACTCACCTCGTCTGTAATGCGATCTTTCACGAACGAATGTGGAGTTATTTAGAGTGCCCCTTTCCCGCCAGACCAAAACACGTCGGGTGTCACACTCTAGACTGAATCGGTACTCGTCTGTAAACAGAACTCGACTCCAATCACGTTGCCTCCAATCTAGATGTTTACCAGCCCACCTTCTTCGGGCCGCACGGTGACTCGAGGTCAACGGAATACAAAGCACTGGCCTAGGTGCATAGAGACCACCCTGATGAAGCTTATTTCGGACAGTGTCATGCAACCAATATCCTTCCAACCCTTTTTTGAAAAGTAAACACTGGTGAAGAGAAGACAGAAGGAATGGCGGTTCGTTCGGAGTAAGTAGGATGTGGGAAGGCATCCGAGTATATTTTGGTTGTTTTAAGAAGTAATGTGGTTTGGTGGAATTTTTATGAATATTAGTGAAAGTGTGTAAATATTAGTGTAAATATTATTGTAAATACCAGCTCTCATTTAATAAACTCTGTGTTTAAATTTTAAAAAGAAGAATCGCTGTGTCATTTGGCTGTCATGATATTACAGCACGCTCTCATAACGAGAACAAGAGTTATTTCTACGATTTAAAATAATAAAATAAGTGCTTTGGATCGCAGTGTTTGGATTACAAAATAGAGGTGAGCTATTCTTTTTTTATCATTTGATTGTGTAGTAAGATACTGTTAACTTTATTCGAAAATGTTTAAAAACGTAACTAAAGCGGATTTACTTATTGTTCTGGAAGAAATAGGCGAAGAAGCTGATGCTAGTAAGAGAGTACCCGAATTAAAAGATTTGTTATTGAAATCTAAAGAATACTTAAAAGATAAAGATTTCGTAACTGAATTTTTATCGACTACAGTGTCAGAGAGAAAAAATGGCGAGGAAGTAAATAGATTGCGTTTACAACAACAAATGAGAAGCGAGAATTTAACCCATAACGAAGGGGAAAATAGTACGTCATTATCATTAGATAAATTAATTAAAGCAGTTCAAGTTTTGGTAATCCCAGTTCCCAAGAAAAATGAAACATGGAATCTCTTTTTTGATTCTTTAGAAAGAGCGTTTAAGCACAAAAATGTTCCTAAGGAATATAAATCGGAAATTTTGCTAAAATTAGTAGGTGAAAAAGCAGGAAATGTTCTTGTTTATATTGATGATGAAGAGTTAGCCGATTATGATAAAATTAAATCTTTAATTTTGAAAGAATATGAACCGTCCCCATTTACCTGTTTACAAAATTTTAGAAACGCTAAAAGATTACCTGGTGAAACGCATCAACTGTTCGGTTCCCGATTAAGATCCTGTTGGTTAAATTATTGTCGAATTCGAAACGTTAAAGATTTCGATTCACTTATTAATTTAATAATATCAGAAAATTTTTTTGAAACTTTGGATAATGAGCTAGCTACTCACATTGCAGTCAAGCAAGGAGAAAGTTGGCTTTTGCCCGATCAGTTATCGAAAGACTGTGACATTTATTTTACCGCAAAAGGCAGGTCTTTTGAGGAAACAAAATTTGAGAAACGACCTATTTATCGTGAAGTGAATAACGAGAATACTAAATATGTTCCCCCACAACTAAGAAAAAACCAAGTTACGTATGAGAACAGATACTTCTCAAAATCGCGTGATTGTTACATTTGTAATTCCCCATTACACCTAGCAAAATTTTGCCCAAACAGAAGAAAGAGTATGTAGGTGTAAGTATGATAAATCTTATACTCAAAATGATGATCAGGGTCAGAGAAAACCGAAAATGCAACAAGATACAAATAAATTGAATCCAAATAAAAATAATAATGCAGTAGTCACTAATGTTAGTTCCATGCATTTACACATGAATGATCAATTAAACGAAGTTAATCTTTTTCCTTTAAAAAAATCATTATTTATGTAGAGGGAAAAGAAATAGAAGCTACTCTTGATTCAGGTACCCAAATTAGTATTTTAAATACGTCATTAATTTCCGATCTGAAAATCGAAGCTAAAGGTAGTATTTTGTTACAGTCCGCTTTCAAAGAAAAAGTACAAGCAAATTTGGCTACTATACCCATCCATTATAAATTACCTAACAGTGGAATTTATGTCACTTTAAATACGCTTTTTGCTTTCACTGAAAACTTAAATGTCCCTTGTTTATTAACTCCAGACGTATATAATGCTTTGATTGAACTTCAAAATGAAGAGTTGTGTAATAGTCAGTTGCAGGAGTTCGAAGGTCACGAAGCTAAAAATAGCTCAGACGCCCCACTGACGAAAGAGGAATTAAATGTTTGTTTTATTTCTTCAGAGAATAAACAAAATGATCGAAATGATGAATTTTCAGAGTTTAACAAGTTTTGTAAAGAACAAAAAGATTGCGCAACTTTAAAGAATGCATTTAAGGACGCTAGATTAGAAAAAAACAAATTTTTGATACGGGATAATTTATTGTATCATAAAGAAACTATTTGCGGTGATAAAATATATCAGCTCGTGTTACCGGAAGGTTATAGAAATAAAGTGTTAGAATTAGCTCATGATTCAATTTTTGGAAACCACTTAGGGATGCGAAAAACTAAAGAAAGAATTAAATTATCTTTTTATTGGCCGAATATTTCAAGAGATGTAGAAAATTATTGTAGAACATGTAAGAACTGTCAGTTAAAAAGCCCTGAGAAACAAACAGATAAAATTCCGATAACACCTGTTGTCCGCGCACCATATCTATTTCATACTGTAAATATTGATTGTATAGGTGAAATTATTCCGCCGTCAGGGAGGAAGCATAAATATTGTCTTACCTTAATTGATCAAAATTCTAAATGGCCGGAAGTAGTACCATTACGGAGTCTCTCTGCGAAAACGGCGTGTGATGCTTTATTAGATATTTTTATGCGCACCGGAATTCCTGAAGTTATCTGTTCAGACCAGGCCACTAATTTTAAATCTGAACTGACTACAGAATTTGTGAACCGGTTAGGGGCATGTCCTCGCTTTTCATATCTATCATACCCCGCTTCGAATGGATTAATTGAAAAATTTAATCGTGTGTTTAAACAAATGCTACATCATGTAATTCGTACGGATCCTGTTAATTGGGATAAACATATTCCTTTTCTACTTTTTGCCTACCGTGAAGTGCCAAATTGCACAACGGGAGTATCACCGTTTAAGCTCATGTATGGTCGGGAAGCTAGAGGTCCCTTGGCAGTACTAAAGTCATCATGGTCAGGTGAAATCCTCTTACCATTGAATCTTAGTAATTCAGCAGTAGACTATTTACAAGAATTAAAAATAAATTTGGAAAGAGCCGCTGACATTGCTTCTCTAACTGCTGCTGAAAAGCAAGAAAATTACACTCGCTATTTCAATCGTCGAAGTAGAATGAAAGAATTTGAAAAGGCGATTTAGTATATTTGCTTATCCCTGATTCTACCAATAAATTATATGCTAGATGGACAGGACTCGGAGAAATACTTGAAAGAATAAAACCACATTCGTATAAAGTGAAATTACCTGATGGGGGTGTCAGATATGTTCATGCGAATAAAATAAGGAAATTTAACGTAAGAGTACAGACTGTTGGGGTCATTTTTGAAGACGATGTAGAATTTGGTGAAATTCACCCAACACCAATTAAAGCTAATACTTCGAATGAAAATAACATAGAAGTAGACCTTAGTCATCTGGAGGTTGATAACAATTCGAGTTAAGTAAACTTATACAAAAACATGCACCATTATTCTCAGGTAAAATTCAAGTTGCCAACGTTGGAGCACACAAAATTCGTTTATTACCAGGTGCGGAAAGAAAGAAACCATATATTTATAAAATTCCGGAATCACTAAAAATGAAGTGGATAAACAAATAGAAGAGTTAGAGCATCTAGGACTAATAGAAAAAAGTCGGAGAAGCTGAAATAGCTTATCCGGTGGTGTGTGTCGCAAAGAAGGACGGTAGCATGCGCTTATGTATAGATTTTCGTCAATTGAACACAGTGCAAAACCTTTTGATTACCCTATGGAAAATGCAACTGAATTAATTAATCAAATAGGAAGTGCTAACATAATTACATGTTTAGATGTATTAAAGGGGTATTGGGAAATTCCTCTAGAAGAACAGAGTCGAGATCTTACTTCTTTTAAAACCCATCGTGCTCAATACCGATGGAAAGTCATGCCTTTTGGATTGCGCAATGCGGCTGCCACATTCCAGAAATCGATCAACAATGCTCTGGATGAACATCGTGAGTACAGTCGAGCATATTTGGATGATATTGCTATTTTTTCAAATGACTGGGAAAATCATCTGAAACATCTTGACGCTGTTTTATCCAAATTAACTGAACTGAAATTCACGGTGAATGTAAAAAAATGTGTTTTTGCAAAGGCACAGATCAAGTATCTAGGTCATGTCATAGGAGGAGGTAGACATGAGGCCGATCCGGAGAAGTTACGTGCCATTGAGATAATAGAATCGCCTAAAACCAAAACAGCTCTCAGAAGTGCATTGGGTTTAATTAATTATTATCGTGACTACATAAGAAATTATGCTGAAATCGCCAAACCTTTAACCGACTTGACAAAAAAGAAAATTCCAGAGATCATTCCGAGGTCTGAGGTTGAAGAAGAGGCTTTAAAAACTTTAAAACAATTATTGTGTGAAGCTCCTAAGCTGTATACACCAGATCCTAAAAAGCCTTACACTATTCAGTGTGATGCCAGTTCTTATGGAGTTGGTGCTTGTCTATCGCAAAAAGATGAGAAAGAAAAGTTGTGTCCTATTAGTTTTGCTAGCCAAAAGCTCACTAAGGTGCAACAAAACTGGTCGACTATCGAGCGTGAAGCTTATGCGGTAGTGTGGGCATTAAAAAAATTTGAAGTTTATGTGTTTGGTGCTGAAATTGAACTAATAACTGATCACAATCCCTTAATATATCTTCAGAAATCTGCACCTCAGTCTGCAAAATTACAAAGATGGGCCTTATCTCTACAAAGATATAATATAAATATTTCTCATTGCCCAAGTGAAAAATTAAAAAATGCAGATAGTCTGTCACGACTAGTTACTGTATAAGGATTATTTAGGTGATACTTTCTTTTGTGTTTAATTTTGGCATGCAGTATTATATCAAGCCGTCTTTCCATCTGTTGTAAATTGTTAGTGTTTTTTTTAATATGTTTATTATATGTTCATTATAACAAGGCTTCTATACATCTGTTTTGAATTGTGTTTTTATATATATTTTATGCTGTATAGTTGTATGGTTGCTATTTGTCAGATTTTGCTTTGCTTTGCGTAGCACAATCTTATCGGGGGGGTGTCATGCAACCAATATCCTTCCAACCCTTTTTTGAAAAGTAAACACTGGTGAAGAGAAGAGAGAAGGAATGGCGGTTCGTTCGGAGTAAGTAGGATGTGGAAAGGCATCCGAGTATATTTTGGTTGTTTTAAGAAGTAATGTGGTTTGGTGGAATTTTTATGAATATTAGTGAAAGTGTGTAAATATTAGTGTAAATATTATTGTAAATACCAGCTCTCATTTAATAAACTCTATGTTTAAATTTTAAAAAGAAGAATCGCTGTGTCATTCGGCTGTCATGATATTACAGACAGTTTGGCTGGACATCCTTCGTATTGTTGCCAAAAGTAACTCTCTTTGCAGTTGCGTAGCATTGCTTGTTCTGTCTCGACGAGTTGTTCACGAGATATATCGGCCATGAGTTGCTGTGGTAGCACGTGGACGACCTTACCCTGGTCGACGTCAAATATTCTCTGTTTCTTGGAATCGATTCCACAGCCTTGCAATGACACTTCTTACGACTCCAACAGCGTCCGCTACACTTCGTTGTGTTTGACAGGAATCAATTCTCGCGATAATACTCCGAGCATAGATACCGGTAAATCACGTTGTTGTGACATTTTCAAGACCTTTTTTCTCAAAACAAAAGCTGAGCAATTGAATTTCACAACTGAGACTATGAAACAGACGTTTCTGGAAAATGCCGATTTCTGCACGTATCACCTTTTTCTGGTTTTTGACGTCATTAACTTTTATTTGCATATGAAGTTTTCTTCTTCTGCTCTCTGCTACGCTTTAAATAATTGATGTTTTATTATACACTACTTATCGGTGTAAGTATT
Source organism: Maratus michaelseni (assembly GCA_963931845.1). NCBI lineage: Eukaryota > Metazoa > Arthropoda > Arachnida > Araneae > Salticidae > Maratus > Maratus michaelseni. The sequence continues at coordinate 310,778,022 of OZ007592.1, forward strand.
TTCGTATTTTCGTTAAAACTATGTACCCCCCTAATTGTTTTCAGCAGTGTACACTGACAATCAGACTGACTTCAGATTTGACTTCAGATTCACTTCAGATCACTGACCAGATTTGTAAAAGGGTTTGTTAATAGGTATTGTTTCAACGAAATAAAATGTTTAATGAAAGTGGAGGACCTTTTTGATGCACTAGCAAAAGAGATTGAGTATTTATGAAAATTGGAAAAAAACATGCAATGAAAGATGAAAAGTTTATTTAAATTTTAATTTTTTATATTGAAAATAGATTCATGGTATGTTTTATACAATCGAGTTGCGTATATTTTTAAACTGAAGTAGTGCAACGTTTATTCATTAAAACCTCCTCTATTTAGAATGATGCATGTCTCATAGATATAAATACATGTGAAAGAATATCCCTAGTAATGTTTGTTTGAATAAAACTCTTATAGTATATCCGGAAAAGAGATTTTCAGCTTTCCATATCTTTCCAAACTTTTTTTATTTATATATTTTCATACAAAGGTAAAATAAATCTCCGGAAAAACGAAAAGCAATTTGGTTTTCCTTTATTCCCTGTTTCAAAAAAAGAAATGTAAGCAGGATTGTATTACCTTAAAAAATTACTTGCCAAAAAACTTTTTTTCTATCATTCTATAAGTGTCATTTGTCTAAAAGAAATGGTATATCATATTGTCCAAAAGCAATACTTTCAAAATAATCCGTAATAAATTATCTCTTCCGCAAAAAATAATTGGCTAGCTTTTTTTATATCCTTATATCTTACAGATAGTGTATAAAACTTTTACTGTTATGTGGAAAGCTGTTTCTAATACTTAATTTCTTATATATTAATTAAGTTTAGTTTACACTTTATAGCGTATATTTAATATCTCTACTGTTTTTAATAAGGGATTTGTGTACAATTATAATAGATGAACAAATATTTTTTAAAGAAAATTCCTTGTTAATCGGAATAAGAACTTTCTCTGTCAGAATACAAAAAATATTTTTTTTTATACATAGCTATAAAGACATGCATATTACATAATTTTAATTAAGTGTAAACACGATCGTTCTCAGCAGATTTTTATACTGTAAAAAGTCTGATGCAGCCATAAACGTATGCACGTGCACACATGCGCATATACGGATTGTGTGTGTGTGCATACGAATAAAAACATAATATCATTTGAGACGTTGACGTGGGAAGGGGAGAAAGTTCCAAAAATGAAACTACTTTTTCACTACCTTTTCCATGTTACTACCTGAGCTATCTTGAGTCTCTCATAAAAAAAAAATAAACGGGATATGCACTTACTCCATTTCCCATGCTATTGGACTTGGTATTTACTATTTTATTAATGAAAAAAATCGAAAATTGGATTTTTGGCACTTGCTCCCCTTCTCATGTCAACGCCTCAATCAATGAATAATTAAAACTTACAACGCAAAATCATTAGCGTAAATTAGATTTTGAAACAAAAAACAATATTTTAAGTAATAATTATCTCTAGAATAAGAAATTCGAGTTTACATCTATAAACCCTCTGAGCGTTTTGAAAAAGGGTAAAATTGTAATGTTGTTTTCTTTGCATTTTGTTTTAAATGCTAAAAAAATATGATTCTTTCAGCATTATAAATAAAACTTAATTACAAATATGAATGTAACCCTTGAGAGTATTAATCATACTTCAATGTTTTGAAAATTCATTAAATCTATAGAATTATATTATCTTAAACATTGCACATATTGCAGTGAAACCTGGAGCTTAGTTAACGGAATATTACGTTCCACACGCTTAGAGGGTTAAAGAATTCGATCATATAAGACTACTGTACTGTATTACCTGGGAATTAATATTTAGAGCGCGTGTTTTACTTTTTTACGTACTTTTTCTGAAACTGAAAATTTCGCGAACTTTAACAGAGTGTAAATGCATAATGGAAAACATATTCTGCAAAAAATCAACCAAAATCGACTTTAATGTCGTGGTTTAATATTTATTGACACACTGTTAAATATTTGCAGCAAACTGTCCAGTCATTCGACCGTTTTTATAGAAAACGGTTACATAACTGTAAATTAAGACTATTCGGACCATAATATGGGCAATAATATGGTCAGAAAAGAGCTTAATTATGATTATGTAACCTTTTTCTATAAAAACGGTCAAATTACTGGACAGTTTGCTGCAAATATTTAACAGTGCATGTTTATCTGAAAGCCAACTCTAAAAATGTGTATTAATTTTAATGATGTATGAAGTCACATCGATTATATTTATCCACTAGAAATCAGTATTAATCATGCAGTGGCGCTAGAAATGTTGTATAGTGTGGTGATTTGAAAATGTTATGTCATAAATTAATGATTTTAAAATAAAAACGAATTTTTATTTACGTAATTTAAAATTTATTTATTATGCTAATACTTTCAAAGCTAGATAAGAAGGGGAAATATAATAATATAAGAAACAAGGACTTTCAACAATATTTAAAACTCCAATTCTCAAAGTCTCTAAAAAAACCTGTTTGAATCCGTAATATCTGTTCATGATTTTCTAAATTTTTCTTATAGAGAAATTGTTTTCAAAGACCACATAAATAAATATTTTTAAACACGAACGTAGAAAATCATAACACGAACATTCCATTTTATATTTTTATTCGATTTGACATACCGCATTTACCTAGGAAACAAATTCCCAGTGCTTTGTCTTGAAACACTCGATATCTAGGAGATAAATTGTGTTCACGGTCGTGGCAATGTTGAGAAACGGAATTTTAAGTTAAATAATATTGCGGCTAAATATCTTAAATATTAATATAAGATTTTTTTGTTAACGTTAGTAAAATACTCATTACAGAATCTTTAAATATATCTTTGACGTAACAATATGCATCAGGAAATCCTAAATATATGGTTTGCTTTCTACATTTCGCTTGTATGAAAAGTGGGATATGTGGTTTTGAACTTTAATTTAAAGTAAGAAGACTTAAAATTGATAATTTTATATATTTCCTGATAACTCAAGAGTAAATGATCGGTAATGAATGCAGATTTGTCTTCGAGAGTTCTCGACCATGTGGAATCTAATAGTGATAAAAACAATATTGTTTCGATTTCTGAAAGAATTATAATCACACTGTTAATTAATAATTAATAATTCCAAACATATGTATCTAAAATATGCACCAGATTCATGTTTGGGGTTCTACAAAACATACCAAAAATTATGTCTTAAAAACATAAATTATTTTTCAAGTTTTATGTAAATAACTCACAATTTTTGTTAACATTGATATATTCATATTTACCTAGCGATTATTGCATTTACTAAACATTGATGTACGAGTGAAAGTCATTAAGTAAGTCACAAAAGATAATTAAATAATAACTTACAATGATATTCACTTCAAAACTATTTTTATTTCTCAATTATATTATATACCAAATTTAGATTACATATATCTCAAAATATTATATATATCTCAATTATATTATATACCAAATTTAGATTTCGCTATCCTCGGTAAGGGAAATATAATTATGTAATATAATTATGATGTTGTTATGGAAATTTTAAGGCTAGACTCAATTTTAATATCTAATTTTAATATCTTTAAAATCCTTATGAAACAAATAAACACATACAATTTTGAAGAATTGATTACGAATTTAAGCTGCTTTATTTTCTTTCAGTATTTATAACTAAAGTTACGGCGAATATTCTGGGTTTTTTATACGTAATATTTACTAGAAAACTTGTAACACTAATATGTATTTTAAAAATTACAATCTATTATTATTAGGATTTTAGTAACATACAGCTTAAAACTTCTCTAAATCAAATCTGTAACAAGTGGGTTAGTGTGCTCGAAGATCGCACAAAGGGTTTCGTTTAATATTCCTTTCAAAACACTTTATCATTTCTTTAATAAATACAAATTAATTTCATTTTCAAAAAAAAAAAGTCATGTTTTTTATAAAGTAAAAATACACCGGTCTATTTTTCTCGGTTTTTTTTTTTTTTTTTTTTTTTTTTGCATATTTGAAAAGGCCCGCTATTATACTCGGTCATAATAATATCTGTAATGTGGACTAATGCGATATTAAAAAAAATAAATAATTTCAAAATTAAACATGTTGTATTTTATTTTTATATTGACCTTCAAAATGTTTCTTCAAAATGTACTTGTTTATGGAAATATGCCAATATTTCCATAAACAAGTTTTTATCATGATTCAATAAGTTCCTCAAACAGAAATATTTACTATTCTCTAATACGCATATTTATAATCTCTTTGTATTATTCTCGAACATTTGAAAAATCCGTTATGACGTCAGATTGATTTTCTTTGTAATTATCTAATTACGTCATATTAAGCGCTTTCTGTATTTACACATACTCATACTCCTTGTATTATTGAGAAATGTTTGAAAAATTCCGTTTTATTACCAATATGACGTCTTATTAATTTTTTTTCAATTGGTAAAGCCTTTTATTTCATTTTCATTTTTCACGTGGGCATCTTTCAATAGAAAATTAATTTTTGTAGAAAGAATGTTATTGTGGATTTGTAATTGTTGGCAACTGCTGTAACGAAAAATGTTTAAATTTAATAGGAAAAGGCTGTTAGAATTTTGGTTTTTTATCTCTCTGTATTAAAATAATACAATTATTTTCAAATTTTAATATATTTTACGCTTCATAGTTGGTATTTATCTATAAGTACACAAATTTTCATGCCTGTAAGTTATATAGTTTCTGAGAACGGCTCTGTGACGGACAGACAACGGTGCGAGAGTAATAGAGTTTCGTGAGATGAACGAAACCCTAATAAAAAAATATGAAAATAATTTCGCAGACGGTTAGGTAATGTTCCTTACTCTATATTTCAAATCTTATTTCTTACTCATACTTAAAATATTTTTGAATTACATAAATACTATTAAAATAAATAAAATTGTCTTTACGCTTACGAATGCACATCAATAGTTAATTACCATGCCTGCATAAAATTTCCAATTTTCACTGTTTGCATAAGAATTTAAAAGGTGTAGATTTGATATTAGAATACTTCTCACTAAATTTTACTGATGAATATTTAAACAAACATTAGCAATATATTAAATTTGCACTATGAAATATTTATAGCATAGGATTGTTAGTAAGCATAGGAATTAATAGCATAGGATTGTTATGTGAATCTCTAACTATATAATTATTTAATATTAAAAAATATAAAATAATAAGGAAGAACCAAAGTGCAATGCTTTAATTTTTTTTAATGTAAACAGTTCTATATTTAGGAGATTTTTAATTTTACTTTAAAAGCACTTGTTTGAGTGTCATCATTCAATACTCCACAACCAAAGAACCACCTAGGCATTGAGCCTCTGATTGGTATGATTTTGGTTAGCTCGTAAAAAAAAAAAAATTAAAAGCTTCATACCATTTTTTTTGGAGGATGAGAGAAGGTTTCTTACAAGAATGTAACTTAGGAATATGTTGATACATTTTCCATACTGTACAATAGTTCTTCTTTTCTTATGGAAAAATCAGCATTTGCTATAGTTATTCTTCATGAAGTAATGATATTTTAAACTTCTATGAAAAATATATTTCTTCAAACCTTTTTTTTTTGTTTCATGGTGTATTAATTTTGTTATCTGTTTCGACACATTTTAATATTCTTTGTAAGGTTGTTCTTGAAATTTCATGAAAGCTAGCTACTTTACGAATGCTAATTACTTTTCTCAAAATGTTTCGTAGTATTTCTTATTTATTCTTTTCTATTAAGAATAATTTTTAAGTTTCTTTTTATTCATATTTCTACTAAACCAAAAAAAAACAAAAAACAGCCGACTTCAGTTTACAAACTAAAATGATAAAATCACGACCCTTAAATGAACTACCCTCAAAATACTACAATATACTTCTTTTCTTATTTTTTAGGAAAAACTTTTATACATTATAAATACCTAATGAAATATAAAAAAATATTTTTTTTTACAATACTTTGCTCATGTAGAATGGAAATGTTGCAATTCGGAATGCTAATTTTAGATATAAAGTTTTTTTTTTTTTTTTTTTTTTTTTTTTTTTTTTTTTTTTTTTGCGTAATTGATCTAACACAACAGTACAGCTTTCATTAAAATCCATTCACTAGATCTTTTTTAAAAAAGCTAATCTTTCATATTAGGGTTTATCTAATTATAGAATTTTCTCCCATAGCTTTATAACTAAACAACGTAAAACGATATATTATACACTAAAACCTTTGCCCTTAAAATTACCCAACTGACAATGTAAGTCCCATAACAATCCGTTAAGCAAAACGTGAGTTATAAGCGTTCGGATTAAAATTTCCATTAATAATCAGGTTAGCCTAATTATAGAAATTTCTCCTATAGGTCCATAACTAAGCAACGTAGAAAAAGGTGTTATGCACTGAAAATATTCTTCAAAAAGTAACTAATTGACAATGGATGTCCCATAAAAATCCATATAGCAGAACGTCAAGTATAAGCGTTCGAAATAAAATTCACATTTGCATTATATATATATATATAAATATAGTAGATTGCATACACATTTAAGAATATACTGTGTGAAATTAAACTCACCTCTGAATGAAATCAGTTAGAAACAACAGAAAAGTCTGTTCTTAAATACTGCAGCAGAAAAACAACTTTCTGACTTAAATCGTGTTGAAATAAAAATGTCCTTTCTTGTGTATTTGAAGAAAAGGGTTTAACTAATTATTTGTTAAATTATTAAAACAATTAAAATTTGTAGTTTTAGTTGGTTGGAAGCGTTATTTCGTTTGTTTTCGTTTCTGAAAGTAGATGACCCATTAAAAGCACGGGACCATTACTGGTACACTTACTTTAAACACTTCGGAATGAGCGTCGTTTTTTGTGTCGTATACACGAGTGCTCAAATGTGATACAAGGATACTCAGGCAACTTGATGATTTCTACGTATAATTTTAAAGATTAAATTTTTCTTTATTAAATCATGGAATTTCTGCGATTAAATTAGACAAATATATATTCTTGAAAATATTGGTGATAATTGGTTCAATATTATGTACAAGAAACTGGTCGCGAAAGGCTTACGTGGTGTAATTTCTTTCATGAACAAACATTTGAATTAATACATGTTTATTTAGACAAGTTTTAGTGAAGTGTATCATGAAAAAACCTATTATAAGGTAGCTTTCATTACAAAAGCTACATAGTGCAGTCATTCGGAGAAAATCAATTCCAAACAATTTTGGTATATTTTCACAAATCATGACCCCCAGACCAAAAGCCACTCTCCGTTCAAATGATGATGCATATATATCTGACATTTGTCATGCTGTTACTCTCTTATTTCTGAACCGATTTGGATATAACTGAGTATGTACATAGGTTATACCAAGGTCTCGACCGGGGTCGTTGGCGAGCTTCATCCGCCAACTTGTTTCAAAATGGCGGCCAGTTTATTAATTATTTTTTTTTATTTCAAAAAGATCTGCACAAAAATTATAAATTGAAATAAAAATGTTTCCGAAAAGGGTTAGAACGTGATACACGGATTCCGGAACATTTTTGTTCTTGGCTATTAGTCCAGTAGAAATAGCGTAAAAAAGGGCCTTGCCTTGCAAAAATTCGGGTAGTTCTGATTTTTGGATATGTTGTAAAGGTTGACTCTCTAATAAGAAAACCATATTTTCGACCTTCTAGACCTTGTGCGTTTTTCACAATATTGAAAAAACCATTATTTTTCGGCACTTTTTTCGATTTTTCTTAAATAATTTCAGTGCATTTTACAGAAAAAGCACTTTTACCATTTTGTAGAGCATAAATTTCTCTACAACATGTAGTATTCATATTTGTAAATTGTCCAAATAGGGGATGAGATACGGAGCCGGGAACATAGGGTAAAATTTGCAAAAAGTGCAAAAATCCACAAATGACGTTAGTTTTTGGTTAATAACCTACTTTTAGTGTGTTTTAGAGACAAAAGTGTCAATATAAAGTTTGTAAAGCATGAAGTAGTCTATAAGTTTCATTTATTAGATCATGAAATATCTATAATAGACTTTAAAAATCGAAATAATACAATTGATAGTTAAAACAAAAAAAATACCGCCCGACAAGTCATTAATGTAAAAACGAGCTTTTATTTTTGATATTGATTAAACGATGCAATTAATTAATTATAGTATGTACAATAATAGGTAACTGTTGAATAGTTGAGGGGGGGGAGCGCAGTTAACCAAAAAACCTAGTCGGTAGACATAGGTGCAGGGCCAAGAATTCAAAGTCGAAAGTAAAATTAATAGCTGGGAATACTGTAAAAAAATACTTGAAAGATAAATAAGTTATAATTTAGAAATTTTAAAAAGGAAAAAGAGTATCTATGGCCGAAACTATGAGAGGTGTGAGCAAAAGAAGCATGTGGCCTGGGCGCTAGAACGGAAGGAGAAGAGGGCGTACAATGAAGATTTGGTTTGTCGTGTGTGTATTCATTTGTACCACATATTTTTGTTAGTCAAAGTTTACATTGATGGTAAATGTATCTCAGTTGGAGAATGTTAGTCCGAACAGAAAGAATAACAACAATTATACCTGATAAGATGGAAACCTTTATAAAAGAGAATTGATTTCTGGTGTTTTGAATTCAGTTTTAAATTTTAAAATAAATAAATTATTAGAAACTTATCCTGAACATAATCAAAAAAGTATAAAAAGTGCAGAAAGTGCTCATCGCCTGAAAATTCATACTTCTGCTGAGGTTAAGTTCAATGAGACTATGTTTCCACAGATGCCACAAGAAAAATTGCTCGGGAATGAAAAAAAAAGAACTTTTCATTTATATGCTTCAAAATGAATTTGAAAAAGCACAAATGATCACTACGCAGGCCACTGAAGATGCAGATGTGCTAATAGTAAACACAGCTATTTCCTAAGCCCGTGATTACGATGCTGTCATTGTTAATGGTGAAGACATGGACCTTCTTGTTCTTGTGGCTTCTCTAGCTGCAGACAATGTTTATTTCCGAAGGACCAGGATAGGGAAACTGCCTGATAATATCTACTCCAAAGAGTGTTTCAAATTTAAGGAAGTGGCACAAAATATTCTTTTACTTCATGCAGTAAGTGGTTGTGACGCCACTTCTGTGCTCACAGCCATGGGAAAATGAAATATTGCAGAATTCTTCAGAACCCATCCCTGAACCAAAAAGTTCAAATCTTTAAAGACTCAAATGCGGAGAGGCACAAACTTGTTGAAGCCACAGAAGGTGTACTTCTTGCCCTGATGGAGGTAATCCCAACCAAAACTTGAATGTACTGCGGTATGTCAGCTTCGCTAGAGCAGCTAAAAATATTAAATTAAATTTAGCTAGACTACCACCTACACGTGATGCTGCTGAATATCATGCATTCAGACATGGCTGGGAAACGAAAAGGATCCTCTCGAATGCGGCTGGAAGTGGGGTGGTCATGGGCTCCTTCCAGTCACCATGATGAATGGACCAGATCCTCAAACTTTACTCGATTTTATATCTTGCCAATGCAAAAAAAAATTGTAGTACGAATTGCAGTTCTAGAAAGACAGGCTTGTAGTGCTCAGTCATCTGTTTGAAGTGCCACAACCAACTATGTGGCAACGCTCCTGATATTATACTGGAACTTGAAGACTTTGATGACCTAGAACAACCAATCGAGTCAAGTACAGAGACGGACGATGAAGTATCTGAGACGATGGTATCATTACCAGGCCCAATCAGCAGAAAAAGGAAACATATATGACAAAGCGACTATATAATACTTACTATGTATTTGTTGCTTAATTTATTGTGCATTCTATAATTAATTAACCACATCGTGTTTTCAATATCAAAAATAAAAGCTCGTTTTTTAAATTAATAACTTGTCAGGCGGTATTTTCCTGTTTTCACCCAAGATCTTTTTGCTGTGATTTTTAAGGTCTATTACCAATATTTAATTATCTAATAAATGAAACCATACACTATCTTATGCTCTAAAAAGTTGATTATGACAGTTTTGTTTCTAAAATGCACTAAAAGTGGGTTATTAACAAAAAAATAACGTCATTTGTGGATTTTTGCACTTTTTGCAAATTTTACCCTATTTTCCCGGCTCCGTATCTTACCCCCTATTTGGACAATTTACAAACATGAATACTGCATGTTGTAGAGAATTTTATGCTCTACAAAATGGTGAAAGTTCTGTAAAATGCAGTGAAATTGAGTTATTTTAGAAAAATTGAAAAAAGTGCCGAAAAATATTGTTTTTTTTTCAATATTGTGAAAAACGCACAACGTCTAGAAGGTCAAAAACTTGTTTTTTTTTAGAGGGTCAACCTTTACAACATATCCAAAAAGCAGAACTACCCGAATTTTTGTAAGGTAAAATGCTATTTCTACTGGACGATATATATTTTGTTTTTGAGACCGGCGACCTGCCAGGTTTCCCTAGCTTAAACGGGTTTAGTGCCTGGCACCGGGGCGCGTAGCGTCACTGAAGAGATACAGCGTAGCGGCTGGCCATTGCTGGCAGGACGGCTATGTGGAGGACTTAGTTTTGTTCCCATTTTTGTTTTGCTGGTAATTGATGTTATTCTTTTTGTATGGACCTGCGCTTGGCATCACACCCATACGTCATGCCATCGTTATGCGAGTTGGTCTCGTAATTTAGAGCCTTGATCAGGTGACGAGACCTTCACCTGATTAGGCACCTACAGAGGTATAATTCACAGGGAACTTGGGGGACTTTACACCCACGACGGATTTTATATGCACCGGGCGCCAGTTCTTGGCTATATCTTAAAATATGGCTGAGATATGGCAGTTTGAAATTCTAGGGTGGCTGAGATTTTGAAACAATCTGATTTTTGTCATGCTGAAATTCGAATTCAAATTCAGTATTTATGAAAACCAGGATTGAATCTTCTATAATCGGGTTCCCAGCATTTTAGCTTTGGGTGTTTGAATAAAATGAGTTGAATTTTTAAAAACATGAACTATGAAAGCTACCTTTTCTTCCCGGTACAGTCCGGAAGGACTTTTATTTTTTAGTATGTTCTAAAAAATATAACAACAGAATATTGCAATAAAAGTATGGATGTATGTAAAAAGGGCCTATGTTACAATTTTTGGAAAGTTGGGTTTTCTGTTGGAAAAATTTCCTAGGTAGGATTATTCTTGATTACTTAATACTAAAGTTTGCAATCCCATACCATACATGTTTGTTTACTTTAAAGAAAAATATATAACAATAAACTAAAAATAATATTATTACTTCCCTTACCCACCTGACAATTTTTTATAACTCGTCAATGTTCAGCATGAAGGCAAGAGTAAAGAGTAATTAAGGTCGGAAGAAGGCTTGTGTTGCACTCGGTGCTCAGGACATCGTTAATCAATGGAATTAAAAGTTTGTCCTCATTTCTGTAAAAATTTTAATTTGAAACATAGACCCTTTTTCTGATCCAGACAACCACTTAAATTGTAGATAAATGAGTTGTGTGAAATAATTTTTTTAATGTTTTGTTTTATAAAAATAGTGAATGTAGAGAACTGGTAATTGAAATCTAAATAAAATTATAAGTTATTATTGGATTTAAATTTTATTTTGTCAAGAATACGAAATTATTTTGATGATAAGGAAAGATGAAAAGTAAAAATTATCAGTATACAAGACATCTCAAAAATACAACAACAAACTGTTTTTATGTGTATTCATCCATAATGCCATATATCAATCACTAGAAACACTTGTTTTACCTATTTATTCAGACAATACAATTGTTTACACCACACTTTAAAAGATAGTGCATTTGCCTAAAAGATTTAAAAATACTTACAAACACATTAAAAAATAGTGCAGATGTATAAAATATTTTAAAATATTTTCACCTCCTTCTGTCCTAAAGCCTCATCTGTTAAAGCTGTTCAGCATCTTCGTCGTTAGCTTCTTTCGTTGAAGCTTACCCTATTTTTCCCTATTCCAAACATCTGTTACCAGTTTTCGCATGTAAAATATCATAGCGTATTTCGGAGTTTGTTTTGATAATTTCTATGGCATTCCCTTAGTAACATATAATTTAAATTATTATAACCTGCGAATTTCTCGACATTGTTGAAAGTCCAAAGTAATTGCTGATTTATTGTTTAATCTGGCTAATGTAGTAGTGGATTTATTTAACTGTATATCACGCACTTGTTCTTTTATCCTGTCTTCTATTTTTCGTTTTGTCATACCTATTTATAAAATTGTCTTCCCTTTATTATCATTGAAATTAGTTTTGTATATCCCCGATACCTGTAAATAACTCCTGATGTCTCATTTACAGACGAAGATAGGGAGCTGCATTAACTGATAATGCCTCAGGACAGAAGGTGATGAAAATATTTTTTTAACTTTTATACATCTGCACTAACTTTTAACGTGTTTTGAAATATTTTTTAGAACTTTTTGACATATCCACTTTAATTTAGTGTATATTTAATCTATGTAATGTCTGAATAGTTAGGTAAAAGAAGTGATTCTAGGGTTTCAAGAGCAAACTTTGAGGAGAAATTAGAAAGCCTGAACAAACACAAAACAGTAGACAAAATGCCGGTACACACACAAATTCATCAATAACGGAATACCAAAAAATATTGTTAAGTGCTTAACTGAGCAAAACGTCACAGTATGACTTCTATACCCATTATATACTTTCATAAGAAGGTGTCTGATTTCTGATTATTCCTTTCACAGACCACCAATGCACATGCATTTTTAAAAACATTAAATGAGACCTCAAGTTATCAGCGGGGGCAATCCTTGCCACGAGGTTTAAGTCAATTGCAATACTCACTTCGTTAACAATGACTTTGTGCACTCAAGGGAAACCAATGGACTTCTATGTAATGCTATTATAAGCGCACTGCAAGAAGGGTTTTCTTTCAATATAAGAAAAATGAACTAAATGTGGTCTATAAAATAAAACACCACGCTAAACCTAAGCACTGGAGTATAATGCAACCCTTTTTCTGACCGTCTTTTCCTACGCTAATATGGTTAGTATCGTAATATCTATGTCCCTTCAAAAATTTTATATATTGTTTTGAGGCATTGTAGAACTGTGGTTCCCAAACTTTATAGTTATGCGCCTCACCTTAAATTTTGAAATTTTTTCACGACCCACATAATATATAGGTAAATACAAAGGATATACATGAAACCAGTAATAAGATTCCAATTGTAAAATTTCATATTAATAGTAATGTGATATAACTACAAAACTTAATTTTGTTGTACAAGACGCGGAATAATATTAACACGTTTAAAAACACACTTTTAAAGGTCAATACAATTTATAACATCGTTTTGCACAAACTAGAGAATTTATAGCATGTTAGTTAAAGTCGATCTCTACAAAAAGTTTAAAAAAAACGCTGCCTCTTCACGAAATTGTTTACAAATGATATTTAACGTTTACAGTTTTACAGCTAACATTAGTAATGTGTTTTTAAAAAGCTATTCGAGCATTACACAACCCACTGTAATTCACCACCGATTTCTTGCGAACTATGATGATCTTGAAGTTATCGCAGTAGTCTGCTCAATGTCTTAAAATTATTGAATTTAGTTTTCTATTTCTTCCGGTGGCGATCTTTCTTGATCGGATCTACTACCATTCATTTAATGTTAAAAGAAAGAGACACTCGAATGCCGAGTGCGCCTCCTGTCTAGCGATTAGAGGCGATCAGCGCGCAGTGGAATCGCAAGTACTTTCCTTCAGTTACTGACCTGGACGGTAGCAGAGCCCAGTCATGGAAGATGCATTTTTCAGTTAGAATATAAATTTGAACAGTTGACGAGTTTAGGCATTTCATGGGCTGCTTACTTAACACCAACTTTACAATATAGGAGTAGCTGTATTATTTAAATTTAGGGAACCATAAGGAAGAAGAAGTCTAACTATTAAACTTAGAACTTGGAACGAGACCATTATACAGTCTTTGGAGCCACGGGCTCCGTATCTCTAGTAATACTAATGAGGATTTTAGATTTATGACCGTAGCCGATAAATACATTGTACTGGGAGCACGGAAGGAATTCATTAATCAGAGACTCTAGAGCCGGGATATCTATATCTCTAGTAAGAACAATGTGGATCTTTTATGTTTTACCATAGATGAAATCCAGAACAACAATTACACTTTAAAAAATTAAATCGATCCACAATGAACTGTATTTAATATAAAATAGATGTTTTCTGCAAAAATATTCTGGTGTATAACTCTCATATTTGCATAAAGCTGAGATTTTGTTAAAACTTTTCAAATGCATCTTTTACAAACATTTGTTCGAAATTTCCTTTTTTTATTCTAAAGAATTCTTTAAAGTAGCATAAAATAGTCAATTTCAGACTTATGAGCCTTTATTATTTTCCCAACATGTGAGTCAATCTAATCAATACTAAACAACTGTTTATAAACCGCACTCCTTCTTTTTCGTTTCTACTATATTATTCAGATAAAATTATTACATTTAATGTTACCTAGCATTACAAACAGTGCTTCTATTCCAGTAATAAACATTGCGCTGAAAGTACAGTAATCCATCTCTATAATCGGTTAATAGTAAGTGTTATGCACTATAATAACATTGCTATTTACAAACTATTCATTATCAGTTAAGTTTACTTTGATTCAGTTATCAAAGGTTTGGAAATGATAACTTATAATAATAAACACTTAATCAAATAAATAATTATACCACATAAGGATATTAAAAGAGCTTTTGTGGAATGAACAAATTGCATTTCACAATAAAATAGCAATTTATTTAAGAAAACCGCAGAAAGTGTATCGTTCAAAGGAAATGGTTTCTCTTGAGATTGAAGAGGAAATATTGCGTTTGTGTTGTTTATTTCTTGCTTTGAGTTACTGGAATAATTATTAATTATTTTCAGTAGATTCTTTTTAATCAGATTTTTAGAAATTGGTTTAATTTGATAAAACGATTTTGAGAATGAAAATAGTCTGATGAAATTAACATATGATTTAAATTTTTCACAAACACCGTAACAAGGGTAATATATTTTTAATTAATGTTTCTGATAGTCTATGGAAAATAATTTAATCGAAATATTATATATGATGATAAAGGGATTTCATAAGTTTATGCTAGTGTGTCCAAGGTATGTGTATACAAGTTAGTGTTTATACAATTTAGTGTGTATACAAGTTAGTGTGTATACAAGTGTAGTGTGTATATACAAGGCTGTCCAATTCGTGGCCCGTGCTGTACTAAATGATGTTCGGCAAATCGAAACTATCCTTAATATGTCGATATTTCGACGTAGTTATTTTTA
Source organism: Maratus michaelseni (assembly GCA_963931845.1). Classification (NCBI taxonomy): domain Eukaryota; kingdom Metazoa; phylum Arthropoda; class Arachnida; order Araneae; family Salticidae; genus Maratus; species Maratus michaelseni. The sequence goes on from OZ007592.1 coordinate 310,793,418, forward strand.
TTTTTAATTTTGGTTCCCATAATACATTTATAGACAGTTTGGCTTCAAAATGTTGTGTTTTTTTTTTTTTGTTGTTGTTGAAAAAACGCGTTCAGTGAATTTTCTACATCACAAGGATCAAGATAAAACGTCATGACCAGCTCTAGTTCACAAATTAATGTGCCTGCTTAAAATATATTGGCGGTATAAATTAGAAGACCAACTCTAAGAAGGTACTTTATGTTAATTCTAATTAGTGAAGTGCAATGAAAGGTGTTGGTAGTTCAATGTAATTGTCATTTAGTTCAAGGATATAGACAGTCGCTACACAGAAATGCTCAAATTCAATAAAAGATTTGCATGTGAAAGGTGGAAGATGTCATTGGAAAGACATTAGACATAGTTTGAGAAAGAGTGTTTAATTGAGAGACTGGGAAAAGGACACTAAGTTTGTAATGCTTTAAAGCTTGCAAAAAATTTCCAACATACCTTATACATTTTTCTACTCTCTCAAATGTTTTAATGAGTAACACAATTTTTTCCTGCCCATTTTTTATAACACATCTTCTATACTCTTATTTAAATTTATTTTTCTCAGAACTGAAAACAAAATGTACATTTTGACGATATGGCAGACATGCCATAAGAAAGACCTTCTGCAAATTCATGTTTTTAGCTACAAAATAATTCAAGTTTCATGTGTTTTTATTATTGTTCGTTTATTTTTTTCCTACAGTGTATAATTCCGCGTAGCAAGTTAGAAAAAGCATGTAAGTGATAATACTGATATGAATATAGTGCTGGATTAACATGCCCTCGAATAGAAAATTCAAATAATTTCGAATACTAATCAATGCTTAATTTATACACAGAATTATGTCATAAATAAGGCTAAAATTTCTATTCAGAAATAGTTGTGAATATTGTCTCTGTATTCCAAAAAGGCTTACTCTAAAAGCTCTTTACTAAAAGGCTATACTCTTGTTGAAACAGTGTAGGTCTTCCGGTGAAGGTTTTTAAATTAAATGTTTGCGGTTAAGATAAATTTTTAGCATCCTAGCTGCGCAGAATGAGTACCGTTGATGTTGCTCATCTTACAACACACAAACTATTTTTATTACTGTTCAATGGCATATTTGGTACAAAGTTTGTTTGGAAAACCTTTATGGACCATTCCAAGAAAAAATAAAAATGATTCGTATGCAAAAGTTGAATCAATAAATATTATGTGACTTCCTCATTACTTGATGTGAAACTCTAATATTTTGGCTCATGTGATCCAAGACATTTAAAGAATATCTGTTCGAAAGGAAGTGAAAAATTACAAGACAACTTTGAGTAATAAATATCATTTTTATTGATACAGAGTAACTGCGGCCCGAGACATTTTTTTTCAAATGATATTCACCCCAAAGAAGACAAAAGTTTGGATACCATTATGCCAGACAATTAAAATTTACAAATTAGAAAACAATCCATTCTTTCCCCCTATTTTGTTCCCTCAGTTATTTTTCCATTTCTTCATTCCAGTTAAGATCCTGGTCCACTGGGGTCAGGTATGGTACCCCTCGAAGTTTTTGTTCCCTAAATGTTTAATAACTTGGTCCTTTTAATCAGGTCTTCTTCGTTTTTAGGGTCCTTTCTCTATTTAGTTATTCTCCCATTTCTACATACCAGAAAAGAACCTGGCCTTCTGTCCCCCTGAGTCCCGGTCCGGGGACCCTTGAGTTTTTGTGCGCCATGCGTTTTCATCCTCTAATTGTGTCACCCTCACAATGCATATCTTTAAATTGAGTCTTGGACTTTTCTTCCCAGCCCACCACCTACATATTTTTATTGTGGTCCTACGGCTCTTTTTTAAGTATTTTCCTTCAGTTTTGGCGTATTTCGTTACGCCAATTTTATTCTAAATTCTATTCTAATTTTATTCTAATGATCAATTTATACCCTATGTTTAATTTCGACTAATTGAAGATCTAAAGGCTAATTACTAGAACCTTTTAACATGTTTTCATCTTAGAGTCCTGCTCAAAACTATCAGATGGTACCTTTTGAGCCTCTTACTATAGCTTCCTTAAAAATCCGATTCACTAGCTTTTTTATTATAACATCTTCTTAGGTCCTTCAGCTACTACAGAAATGACAAAAAAATTCTCAGACCAAATCTATCACTAATTTTGAAGATTAATCTCCTTTTTGTGGTCCGTGGTGGAGATTCTTTAAAAATAACCAGATTATCTTGCAGTTTTCTTTAACATATTTCTAGGGTTCCTACGACCACAGCTACCACCTTTTTTTAATATTAATCTTCTTTTTTGGCATTAATTTACGTTTACTCATTACAGACGTAAATTAAAAATCCGTTACTGTTAAAAGTAAGTAAAAGATTTTTCCGAAGATATAAAATCAAACAAATTTGAGTTTGGTTTAATGTTATTATCACGGGTCCAGGCAGCGCCAGGCGCGTCAGCTCGTAAAAAAATAAAACATAACTGTAGTATTTTCAGGAAATTGACTATTCAAACATTGTGGGATACCTGAAAACAAATATATAGTTATGAATAAAAAAATACTATTTATTTAGATAAATATGGTTCATGCCATATTAATTTACATTAGAATAAAATACTTCGCTTGCATTCTATGCGTTTATGGTATAAAAAGTTATGATGCCATCACATTTCTTAAGGTCCTTACGCTGTGAAACAAATGTGTCACTAAAACGTAATCTAACTAGTAAACAATTTCACAAAAAGAAAGTTTTTTTTTTTTTTTTTTTTTTTTTTTTTTTTTTTTTTTTTTATAATGTTGTTAGTATTTTTGATAGAGTGATGGAAATTTTATTCGTTCATTTTTCTGCTAAAAAATAACGAAAATAAAACGAAGAATAAATGAAAATTTTCAATATAGCTATTTGCATAACAAGTATTTTATTTCTACTTTGTTAGCATTGGAAAATATTTATACAACGAACATAGCCTATTTTGAAATTTTTTTATTCATTCTTCAGTAATATTAAAGCTATTAGCGATGCATATTTTACGGTAATATTTTTAAAAAATGAAGATAAAAATAAACGGGGCTTATAACATATCTTTTGCTTTGAAGGAAAAAAATAGAATATGAATGTAAAAAAAATGACTTTTTAAAAGATTTTTCTGCTGTTCAGTATTTGTATAGATATAATTATATCAGGGAAAAGGTATTTTGTTTAAATATAATAATATTTAAAGAGCTTGTAACTATTTGATTGCGATGTATCTTTTTATTTGATGTATCTTTTTATTTGATAATGGAAAACTATTTTTGAATGTAAGACATTCTTTATTTCTGTTTTTCACACTTTTTTTTTGGGGGGGGGAGGGGGTAAAGGGTAAAAATAGTGCATATTTTTTGGTTGTATCCTTTATATTTAAATGTAAAATCTATGTTTTTTAAGCATAAGGTGAAATCATGTTATTACGTTAAACATATTTACAGTAAAACTTCGATTATCCATCTGTTAAAACACCATCGTAGTAACCGATATTAAAGAAAACGCATAATTAGGAAGTCCTTTGAATTGAGCTCAAAATTTGTGCCTTGAAAGTGGAATGCTATGACTGCCGACTTTAACAAACTACAGATACTTTATTTCGTCCAGCTATAAAAGCGCAGCAATCTGATTTGGTTCACAGGAATTAAGTTTCTTAGAGAATCTCCATATATGTATACAGTGTGATTCATAAATATCGAAACAATAGGCTCTCTCCTTAAATATTGCCCCTAAGCACATACTTCCAATTGAAAAGTTTCATTAAAAAAAGTGCAAAATTTGATGAGATAAGTTGCAACTCCATGGGGCTATTTGGAAAATAAAAAATAAAAAAGTATTTATGGTCGCCGTAGGATAAAATTTCCAACCATACGATGGCTTTGAGAAGTAGTGAAGTTATGAAGTTTATTGACACACTCATATGAGTTCCTGCATGGTGTAAATATTGTTGTAGAGCATTATTTTATTGTAAATAAACAATTTTATTGTAGGCTAACGTGCTATTACAATATTATTTAATTAATTATTTTTAAAACATTGTTAATTATATCTCAATATAATTACAAAAATTTAAATAAAAAACGATGTTCAAACTAATTCTTATTATATATATTCTCATATCTCATCTTAATAAGTATTTCATCATTCTTGTTTGCTTATTTTATATCCATTGTTGTAGTTACTCATATATAATTATTATAACAATAAATAATATTTGGAGATTTATCACCTGCTCCCCTCTAATGGATACATGTTTCAAATTAATTTATTACTTTATAATTAAGTTATAAAAATATTCAACTGTTTCACTGTCATCGGAAAACCACCTGTGGACATAATTTGTATACTTCTAGCAAATCAGAAAGTGAGGAAAACATCGATTACAAAATTATATCGTTGCATACAAAAACCAAGTTAAATAAAATAGTGCAGTAAGAGAAATATGTTACCCGCATAAGAAAGTTAAAAGAGCTTTTTAAAATGAAATATTTATAAATCATATTAAATATACATTTATTTAGGAAAATTGATAGAAAAATATATCTCTATCATCAAAGGAATTATATTTTCTTGAGAGACAAGTAAGAGCTTGATTTCGTATTTCGAATTTATAGCTTCTATGTTAACGAAATGAAATGAAATCACCCTCTTGTGGAGATGCAGCCGTTAAGCATAGGAACTTTTCTCCACGAGGGGAAATGTTTATTGAAAATTAATATTTTAGAATATAGAAGTTGAATATTACATTAGAGATTAAAATAAAATTAGTATAATTTTAGTTTTTACAATATTAGTGCAGATCACAATATTTCTTAATATTAAATAAGGAAAAGTATAAAAGAAAATAATTAGAAAACAAATCTTTATCATAACACAAATAGTAATTTTACATGGCTAAAACAGTAAGCTGAAATAGGAACAGTATGAGTACAAAAATGTGATCAGTATGTGAACTAAACAAATTTTAAAAACAAACTATATTCCATTAAAAAGTACTTCATAACTGTAGGAAAAAAAGATAATAGATCCTTTTTAATAAAGGAGAAATGTTTATTCAGAATGTTGTAATTTTCTTTTAGTTTTTGAAAGTTTAAAGGATCAAACAGAGTTATATTCAGATTTTGTGTCGCTGTGACATTTTTATTGAAATTGAAAGTATGTCTCATTACAGGACAATTACCATATATGTAATGTGGAACCGTTCCTGAGCTTTTTTGTTTATGCATGTTGGGGAGGGGCGTTTTCGTATTTTATTTTTAAATGATGGGAAGCTACTGAGTCAACTAATGTACTGTTTTTTTTTTTTTGCAAATAAAGTTCAGACCCACTTTTCGTAAAATTTCATAAGTATCTCGGCCTTTTAATGAATTTGTCCAATCTTGCTGCCAATCTGTGGCTATTTTTAGTTTAAAAAAATAACTTTTGAAAATGGATATAAGAGAGTTTCCTTCTCGTTGTAACGATCATTTGTGGTAGCAACCTTTGCCTGTAAATCTGCTCGTTCATTAACCTCTGTTCCAGCGTGCGATTTGATCCGTGCAATTGTTACTTGTTTTTGGGGTATTGACAATAAAACGCTATATATTTTAGTTACTAAATAATTTCGTGGAAACACTATTTTAAGGGCTTCTAGCGATGAGCGGCTATCCGTTAAGATGAAGAGATTTTTATATTGTGAAGATGCGAACCAGTTTATTGAGTGTAAAATGACATTCAATTCTGCTTGATAAATTGAGTTCTAGTAATGTAGTCTGATTACAATATCGTAAATATATGTATTCTGGTAGTTTTCTGTAAACGCTGATGCAATACCTTGCTCCATGCGGAGCCATCTGTGTAGATTTTTAAGTCATAGTTATTTAACGTTGTTGTGGAAATTTCATCAAGTATGTCTAAATTTTTTAATTGATTGTAAGTTTTTACTTTTAGCATTAGACTGGTTAATTTGTATATTTGACCTTTATCATTCAAGATTTTTATGTTAACGAATGATATTTCATAAGAGAAGACTAATTAATTTTCTTTTTATTAGTTAGCAACTAACGTACTCAAAACAAATTCTCATGTTCTGCGCCTATGATGTCATTTTACAGAAAATTTCATTAGGTGTGTAAAATAACTTTAACTTAATTATCAAATGCATGCAATTGATACCTTATGTTCATCAAATGCATGAAATTGATACTATCTTATATTAATAAGTGCTAATGAGATATAAGTGTGGCTTACATAAAGAAATTAATTATATTGTATTTAATGTACAAATTGCATTTCACTGTACATTATCAATCTCATTATATATCTTAATACATACGCTATTCTGTTATATAATATTATTATTTAAATAATATATTACAAGTGTTATATAATAACCTGTTATATAATAACTGTAATATAATAACAAATATATAATAACCTGTTACATAATACTATTATTTAATTATTTATTTTTAAATAGTTGTTAATTATTTATCAACGTAAATACTTGAACGTAAGTAACAAACGATGTTAAAACTAATTTTACATATCTCAATTTAACATATCTCAATTTAATAAATATTTCATTATTTTTGTTTGTTACTTCAACTTCATTATCAACCACACACAAAAGATATCTCACCATTAACCATAATTAAATTAATATGAAACTAATAAATGTTAAAAGCGTGTTTTTAAAAATATATATAATTACATTTTTTATTTATTATTTATATTTTCTACTTTTAGAATCCATTGTTTATAGTGGAATGCATAGTGTAACGCAAGAAATATATTGCCCGCATAAGAAAGTTAAAAGAGCTTTTCTAATATGAAATATTTATAATTCATATTAAATATCCATTTACTTATGAAAATTTATAGAAACATATATCTTTATCATCAAAGGAATTCTGTTTTCTTGAGAGACAAGTGGTAGATTGATTTCGTATTTCTAATTTCTACCTTTTATGTTAACGGATGAGATCTCACAAGAGAAGACTAATTAATTTTCTTATTATTAGTTAGCAGCCAACGACCTCAAAACAAATTTTCATATTCTGAGAGTATGATTTTATTTTACAGATAATTTCATTATGTGTGTAAAATAACTTTATTTATCAAATGCAAGCAATTGATAGATTATGTTAATAAGTGACTAATGACATAAAAATGTTGCTTACAGAAAGGGATTAAATATATTTTTATTAATGAACGAATTGCATTTCATTGTAAATAAACAGTTTCATTGTGAGCTATTATTTTATTATAATATTAATTAATTAATTAGTTTTAAATCTTTGTTAATTGTATCTGATTGTAAATACTTTAACATAAATAACACACGTTGTTGAAACTAATTCTGATTACATAACCCATATCTCTTTTTAATAACAATTTCATTATTCTTGTTGATTACTTTTACTTGATTATCAAACACTTACAAAATATAGTTTAGATTAACAAGAGTTTTATAGAATAAATATATGGTAATAAATAAATAAATAAATAAATAAAGAGCTTAAAGGGTTTTTCTGAAATGAAATGTTAACAGTTCATGTTAAATATGAATTTACTTAAGAAAAAAAATATATATATCGCTATCATCCAAGAAATTATTTTCTCCTCCGAGATAAATGAAACATTGAATATGTATAATCTATTTTTTATTAAGTTTTATGGTAGCTCATAAAAGAAGGTCGTGTTTAATTAATTAAATTATAATTAGTTATCAACTAACAGCGTTATAACGGTGTCATATTCTCATATTCTGCGACTACAATGTAATGTTACAAATAATTTCATTATCAATTTAAAATAAATTTAACCGAATTATCAAATGTATGCAAATCATAGTTCATGTTAATGAGTGATTAATGAGATAATTATATTGTCTAAAAATAGATTAAAATTATTTTCTTCAATGGACTTATTATATTTTATTGAATTACATCATATTTGATTCAATTTTATTCAATATTCAATAAAATCCCACGCTTTTACAATTAAGTATCCCATTATGATCAAAGGAAATTTTGTTTTTCTTCTTGAGTTAAATATAAGGGATTGAGCATTTATTGTTCTTTTCTGGCTTTAAGTTATTAGATGCGATATTTAAAAAAATTGTTTTCTAATCCAATTTCTTAGGCTCAAGTAAAATTGAACCACTTTACTCCAATTGCTGACGATACATTTTTTTTTTTTTTTTTTTTTTTTTTTTGAATTGCAAAAAAAAAAAAAAAAAAAAAAAAAAAAAAAAAAAAAAAAAAAAATTGTTGATTCAAACAAAATTTCCACTGACCTATATTTAAACAAAACTTTTTGTTTAAATATAGGTCAATGAAAATTTTGTTTAAATCAATAATTTTTTTTTTTTTTTTTTTTTTTTTTTTTTTTTTTTTTTTTTTTTTTTTTTGCAATTACAAAAAAAAAAAAATGTATCGTCAGCAAACAATGTTTTGTTAATTCAAGTAAAATGGTTCAATTTTACTTGAATTTTGCTAAAACAACCAAAATGTACTCAACAAAACATGTTTTGTAGTTTTAATCAATTCCTTTTTCTGAGTGTAAGGATGTTAAAATTGGTTACTTTATTCATTCCATTTCATAAAATATATTCAACTTTTTTTTTAAATGTGCTACAATTCATTGCGTTTTAATGGATTAATATGATACACATATTTACAAAAACAACTTTTCGTAAACTAAAATTATTTCTTTGTTAAATTTTAATTGTCTTAAAATATTTGTTTATTTACGAAAACTGACGAAAAAATATAGTTATCATCAAAGTTAATTTCCTCTTGAGAATAAAATAAGACATATGCATGAGTAAAATAAGATATGTATACGTTGCTCATTTCTACCTTTTAGGTTATCCGGTCAGGACTAAAGATAAGACAAGAGCTGGTTCACTGCTTGATGGAAAGATGCCGACAGGTTCCTATTTATGGTAGTCATGTGACGTAACTGCGAATCGTCTGAACTTTGAGAATTACAGAAAATAGCATTAAAATAGTCTACTTACTTCGTTTATTTATTTGCTAAAATGTGTATAGTATTATCTGGAAAATGTAAGTAATCGTTTACATTTTTTTACTTATTCTTTCTATCTGAAAACGCAATTATGTTTCAGTATTTATGGTATTGTCCGGGTTTCAATCAAGAAAGTAGAATATTTCCTTTTTTTTTTTTTTACTTTTTTTCTAATTAATACACAATTTGCAATTTTTTAGAAAATAAATAATATTATATCAATGTTTCTCATTAATATAAGGCTGTAAAACAAATTATGCTTCTTTGAAAGAAATCGAAAACCATACAGATTAAACTGAAACAAAAGTTTATGAAAAATGCAACATAATTCATAATTTTATTATTTCATGAAAATAATTCATCTAATTTTATCTGGAAATAAAATATTCCTTTACTACTCTTCATTATTTATATTTTCTTTATGATTTCCATCAAAAGTGTAAAATGTTTCTTTCTTTTCCTTGTTTTCATAATTAATAGAAATTATTGAGAAAAAATTAAAAATAAAAGAAATACAATTAGTGATTACGACATTTTTTTCGGATTAATATTAATAATTTTAAAATATAATTCAAGACATGTTAGGAGATGTTCGCAGAAATAACTTATGTCATTGAAAAATATTAAAAACATGGCAATTCGAAATTTTTTGGAGTTTTTTGTATGAAAATATTTAAAAAACATTTAAAAAAACAACAAACAGCGGACAAATGCATTATAATTTTTATCATGAAAATGTTATACAGAAAACAAAACGAAAATTTTTTAATAAAATCCAATATATCTCTATACTTTCTTTCCCAAGTCGATTCGCAACAACACTCATCGCCTACAACTTCTGCAGTCACTGTCTATTGTCTGGTGAACCAGCCCTTCTTACTTTATAGCTCTGTTATCAGGTGACATTTTTTTACATACATTTTTTAAAATTTTATTTAATTTCTCAATTTAAGGTTATGAATATCATCATGTTCATTTTCTTCAAAATATTTAGCCTAGCTGAATTTATTTTTAACCAAAATAATACGAAGTAAACATTTAACCTTCTATTACTAGTTTTTTCTTTATTTATATTCGTATTATTATTGCTGTTCAGGATGGATAATGTGTGGATATATTGGATGTATATTAAATGTATGGATGGATAATAAGTGATATAATAAGTTGTTATTGCTAATCAGTAAAATATTCATATAATAATCAAATAACAATGAATATTAATTAATAAAATATAATTAATAAAATAATAAGTTTTCCAGTTTTCTTTCTACTATTTTTAACGACTGTAATGAATCATTACATTCTAATGTCGAGTTTGAATTTTCGTACTGTTTTCTATATTATGCATCAATATTATAGTAAATAGCTGACGATGTTAAAGCGAATTTTAATATACTTTAACTAAAATAGAGTTTCATAAGCAATTTTATTATCAGCTTGAGATTATTTCAATTCTTCAATCTAACTATCAAATATTATTGAAAGCTTTTGCCAGAAAGGGATTAATAAAATTAATAAATTGCCTACTTAAGGAGGTTAAAACAACTTTTATTAAATCAGCTAATTACATTTTATGTAAAATATCCGTCTATTTACATAAAAGAAACTGCACAAAGTACGTCATTAATATCAAAAGAAAAGTATTCACGTGGGAGGAAAATTAAATATTGAATATGCATTGTTCATTTCTAGTTTTCAATGATCAGAAGAGATATAGCTAAAAAGGTTCTTTAAAATCGATTTTGTAAAAGATTCTTATAAGTAAACATAAAAAAAAAACTTTATTTAGATTATATAATATTTTTGATAGAATGATTAAAAGACGTAAGTAATAGTAATCTACTTTTCAATATTTTATTTAACTTATCTTGTTCTTCGTATATAAAGAAGATTTTTTGTAATCGATTTTTCACGCACGTCCTATATTCTAGAATTATAAAAATTTTGTACGCATGACTATTTCCGATTTTAATATTTTAAGACTAAATTGTAAATTAACAAATTAATTTTAAGGCATTTTTCCGTTCGCCAGGCGCAGGTGATAAATTACCAAATATTCTTTATGGCTAGAACTGCGTACAAGTTGTAACAACAATGGAGTTAATTACGCACTAAACCACGTTCGCTAAAATAGTCCAATTAGCTGTGAAAGGCATCCTTGAAACAATACAAAGATAACTATAATATAAAATAAAAAGTGGAACATATAAATAAAAATACAGAATGTAATATTTTTTTATTAAATAGGCTTTAATCAATTATTAGTTTAATATTAACGAAATTATTATGATTATAGTACATTGAGAAAACAATTTAGAAATCCTAATAATATTGTTTCTCTTTCTTTTTTGCCACATCTTAAAAAAGAAAATCCGTATTAAACAAAATATCCGTATTTTTTAATATTTATTCATATTGTACATATTTCTTAAGAAAGTCTCTTAAAAATGTGAAACATGCATAAACTAATCACAAGCGTATAAACAAATCCTTTTTTAACACTTTCCAAGATAGTTGAAAAGTATTTAAGACTTCGGTTTGTCTGGTCGTCTGTCTGTCCGTACTTTAACTTGCGTAAATATACTCAGATCTCCATGTAATTGATATATGTTATTGAGGTTCAACATGGAATGTTCGGTATTGTAAATGAAGTGTGTACCACCATTTAGGGTTAGTTTACAGGGACACTCAAAAGTATTCCGTTAAATTACGATCAATAGGGTAAATATATATTCGGTGAATTTTAAGTCGTTAAACTATTTCAAATACAATTAAATTGATATTCATCATTGCGTTGTACGACAACGTAGAGTATGGAATAAGTATCTATTATAGTTCGCTTACAGGGATACTCAAAAGTGTTCCGTTACATTACACTCAATGGAGAAAAATCGTTTTTAGTACAGTTTAATAATGTTACACTGTTTCAAACATAATGAAATTGAAATGTCTCTACGCGGTAGATGACAATATGTCTTCTATGGAGTATCGAGTAAGTAGCAATTATATAGTTCATTTATAGGGATCACAAAATCCCATTATATTTTTATCTATGGTGGAATATCGTTTGCAGTGTGTTTTAATGATGTTAAACTATTTCAAACATAATGAAACTGAGATACATTACTGAGTTACACCACAACATGGTTTCTATAGATTATTAAGTACGTAGAAATGTTCGTTTATTTACAAAGGTACTCAAAAGAATTTGGTTTCAGGTCTAACTATAAGCCATAAGTAATGGATGCGTGTTTTCAGCTGTGATATGCATTTTAAAATTAACTTATCTATTGTACGTTTCGTGCGTGAAGATAATACATACGAAAAAAAAATGCTCACGTTAACGGCTATATACAGCCATTGATGAAAATAAATTTTGACTGTCTTGTGTATTTTTTTAAGTTTATTTAGATATCTAGTTACCAACTATGAACAAAATTGAAATTTTTTAACAATATTTCGAAAGTGTTAGAAAGTGTTTTATAATCTATGCCGTGATGCAGGACTTTTCATTCTTGTTTATTTATAGCTAGAGTATTTTCCCATTTTGATGATTTGTTAAAATTAATACCAGAACAAACCTATTTTAACTCTTCAGTGCTGATTTTATTGTTTTAATTTAACTTTTGTAGGAGGTTTTATGAAATCTCAAATAAAAGCGGTCATGAGATTTTAAATGCTATAACCTAAAATAAAATATATTTTAAACATTTTTGAACATTTTCATAGTAAAATTAGAAAAACTTTGTCATCTTTATTTTATTTTATTTTATTTATTTATTTTTAGTATTTAATGACTTTAAATTTCCTTAAAGTGTTTTAAAGACGTTTTCTATGTTTGCTGTAGATACTTGAAAAATTATTTCCTATCGAAAGATCTATGTTTGAGAGGTACTTGCGGTTTGTCGATTAATCTTCAGTATAACAGGGAGACGGAGTCGTAATTATTTTAAAGCACACTCGACATTATCAAACTCAACGCAGAAATACATCATAAGCAAATGAAATATGGCTCTTATCTTTACTTTTACTAGTTGACCTGCTCGGCGTTGCCCGGGTCCGTGATAACACCTTAAATCAACCCCAAATAAAATATACTGAAAATTAGTGAGAAAAGTGCTCGTAAAAAATTTAAAAAAAAAACTTTGCAATTTTGAATGATTATAAATATAAAGTTTTTGCAGCCCATGTTAAAATTACGTCAGAAATAATGTTATCTGGTTCTAAAATAAATATGTGTTCTTCCTGGGAAAAGGAACCGTTTTCAAATTCTGTAGAATGGGAACTCTCCCTCCCATTTCCATTTCCATTTCCATTTCTGCCTTCAAAAAAGGTGAAAGCGTCTCGTTCCCTTCCCATTGCAATCTCCAATTCTCTTTGGCTCACCCCTCTCTCAAACAAAGCAGGTGGAAGAATGGAAGTGCCCTCCAGGAAGGGGAAATAAAATAGAATTTAGAAGGAATGTCTTCTAGCAGTAGGGTTTAGAACAATGCAGGCCAATAGGCGACTTAATCTGTCTCCAGCAATCTTGATTCTTCATAATTCTATTTCCTTCTTTATTCTCCGTTACAAAAGTTGAGGCATGCGCAGTAAGGTCGAATTTGCACTGAAAAATTAAGGCGTTTGCTTCTTGCTTTAATATATAAGATTTACAAATTTACGAAGCTACGCTGCCTGAAAAATCCTTACAATTTTGAATGATAAAATACAGAATAAAACTTGAAAATGACACAGTCAATGAACATTAAAACCACTTAGAATGCAGCTCTGTACTGGCAAGGATGGAAAACATTTTAGAAAAACATTGCTTGAACAAGCTTTGTAGACTTTAAGTAAAGTCATTATTTCTACACAGTTTAGATACTTTTGTACCAATAAAGAGCAAAATTATTACTCAATTATGCAATCATTATTTTCTTTCGAAATTTGTGTGCAACCCTGAAACGCGATCCTCGATATGTTTTTTCCCCATTGCGAACTCATATCCATGCATGGAAAAGAGGTTTAATTCAGCACTTACGTACTTTCATATCTCTGCGACTTTTTATGAGAAAATGCTGAAATTTTGTACGCGAACTTATTAGTGTATGGGGCAATTTTTCCTTATTGGGAAATGTTTTGTACGGAGGCAGTACAAAAATTTAAATTTTGTATTTTTTCAAATTTATTCCACTGAAAATTTTAATGGATTTCATAAATTTATGTTTTTTTTTTACGTAACTCTGTAATTTATAATATCTCTATATCATTAGTTATGATTTGGTTTTTCTGCCAAAAGGGCACGCTACGCTTTTTTGTTATAATGAAATAAAACGAACAAAATGTTACACTCCACTTCTTTGATTATTTATATAAGTTATAAATACGCACGCATAAAGTCACCCATTTTTTTGGTCACGCCGAGAGCCGAAGAAAAAAAGTGAAATATTTTTAATTGTATTCTTTCGCAAATGTTCAAACTAGAATCGAATGTTCGAATAAAAAATTTGTGTATTGAGTTCTACAAGTATAAACTGCTGACTGTCATTCCCTATTTTTATTCAGAAACATTTTTTTATCAAATGATGAGTTTTGTTCTGTTCCTCGCAAGTAATTTGATCTTTGTTCGAAATTACGTACACAATTTCAGCATTTTATTATAAAAAGTACGCAAGTACTTAAAAAGCGAAAGTTGAAGACAGACGATATTTTTACTCTTATGGTATACCTGGAAATCGGTGAGTAAAAAAACTTTTTATTTCCATTACATCATTTTGTCAATATGTCTGATATTAGATTCACAAAAACTAATAAAAAAAGCTTAAGTCAAATGTTATAAAATTTAAGGACAACGTTAATTTGACTTTAGAAAAGGCAGATATAATCCTTTTAGAGCTTTATAATACAAAACTACTGTCCTTTGAAAAGGAAAGCATTATTGAAACCATAGATGACATTAATTTAGCCATAAAACGAAAATTATTAGATGTAAATTCTGCAAAAAATAGCAATTCAAAGAGCAATGAATCCTCTTCTAAAAATAACTCTCTTTCTGAAATTAAACTTCCAAAAATTACACTTCCCACATTTTGTGGTAAATTGGATGAATGTATTGAGTTTAAAGATCTATTTTCTGCAGCTGTACACAATAATACAAATCTTACAAGTGCACAAAAGCTACAAAATTTTAAAAGTTCATGCAAGGGCGATGCACTTAACATTAGTCAATCCATTCCCATTTCTGATAAAAATTATGATATTGCATGGAATTTGTTAGTTGAGCGCTATTCGAATAAGAGGGATGTAATTAATGCAGTAATTAAAAGGTTACTTTCCTTACAACAGACACACGATGCAGCTCAATCTATTTAAAAATTTGTTGACATCATAAATGAATGTATAAGATCCTTAAAAGTATTAGAACAAGATGTAAATAACTTTGGTGAAACATTAATTTTGTATTTATTAGTGGAGAAGTTGGATAGAAATACGCGCTGTTGGTGGGAGAGGTTACTTAAAAAAGATGAATTGGACACTGTTGAACAGTTAACTTCCTTTCTGAAGGAACACGCTCGTACCCTTCAGAATAGCAAACCCCTCAATAAAGATTCAAATCGTGTATACAATTCTAAGATCCTAACTTCACTTTCTGAAGTTCCATACAATTGTTTATTGTGTAAAGGTGATCAAATTTTAATGAAGTGCCCACAGTTTATAAATTTGTCTGCAAAAAAGAGATTTAACATAGTTAAAAGGAAAAAATTATGCTACAATTGTTTATCAGGATTCTATAACATTAGTCAAAGTAAGAGTTCAAGTACATGTAATAAATGTAGTAAGCGCCATCATACATTGATTCACCTAGTGATGAAAGTTTTGATTCTAGTCAGTCATCAAATCAAAATAGATGTACTCCCAATCTTATCAGTAATTTGTCGCCAACCGCAAACGCATTTTTGCCTAATAATTACCCAGATAGCCAGATGTCTATCACCACTTTGGGTGCGAATACACGGTCATCTAGCACCACGCATTCAACTGTCAACAATACTGTTATGAGTATGTCATCTTTTAATAAACAAATACTTCTTTCAACTGCAATAATACATGTGGAAAATGCTAGAGGAGAGTTTGTTCCCCTTTGAGCGTTACTAGATTCAGGTTCGCAAAACAACTTCATAACAAATGAATGTACTGAGTTATTGTGCTTGAAAGGAAAAAAGGTAAATGCTTCGGTTTCAGGGTTTAATGATTCAGTTTTGAATATAAAAGAAAATGTCATAACCACTATCGCTAATGCAAACAAATGTTTTAGTGACACTTTGCAATTTCCTGTAGTTCCTAAAATAACACGCATAACACCAGTTACATACTTAAATATCATGTCTCTTCATCAAATGCAACCATTCCAATTAGCAGATCCACACTTTGATAAACCAGGTCCAATACATGTTTTATTATCTAATGAAATATATTTTTAATTATTGGGAACAAATAAAATAAATATACAAAATTTGATTTTTCAAGAAACTGTGCTATGTCGCCAGTGGTTCTTAGTATATACCACAAGAAGGCAATTTTAGTAATTATTTTGGGCTTGTGCAATCTGTGGATGATTTATCAAATATTATGAAGAAATTTTGGGAAGTTGAAGCGGTTCATGAAACAAAAATACAAAGTAAGGAAGAACAGTATTGTGAGGATCATTTCATGCGCACTCACACTAGAAAAAATAATGGCAGATATGTTGTACAAATGCCAATTAAGCCTGATGGGCTTGCATGTTTAGGGGAATCAAAGGAAAATACAAATAAAAGATTAAATCAGTTACTTAAGCTATTTACGCATAATCCAACCATGAAAATATTATATGAAGATTTTATTAAGGAATATAATAATCTGGGACACCCAGAAGAAATCTCAATAGAAAATAACCTTAATTTTTCATATTATTTGCCGCATCACGGAGTATACTTTCCCGACAAACCCAGCACTAAATTAAGGGTCGTGTTCGATGCCACTGCCGCTACTACTACTGGGATTTCTTTAAACGATGTTCTACTAAACGTAGGGTTAGTTCAAGATGAACTCTTTGATATCATTTGTAGATTTCGAACATAAGAGATCACTTTCACAGCCGGTATCATAAAGATGTCTCGGCAGATTCTAATTGAAGAAAATCAGAGAGATTTATTACCCATTTTGTGGAAACAGAGTAAAGAGGAACTTGTCAAAATCTTTAAATTAAAGACAGTTACCTACGGGACGTCATATCTTGCTACGCGGACATGGAACCAGCTTGCAAATGATGAAAAGGATAATTTTCCGCTAGCTTCACGTGCAGCACTCCAGGATTTCTACGTTGATGATCTACTGACAGGAGCTAATAATTTAACAGAGTTTACTAGGTTCAAGAGCTAACTAAAACATGTCAGTGGAATCATATACGTTCAGAGTACAATCCAGTAGACTTTGTATCCCGAGGATTGAATTTTGACAAGCTAGGTGATTGTGATCTCTGGTGGCACGGTCCTTCTTTCCTAAGGGAGGAGGGCACCACATCCAATATGCGCGGCAATAATCCAATTAATTTGAGGCATGCAGCAAAAGCTAATGAATTTACTTCTGAACTAAAACAAAAAACTGATACAACTTTAACATGCCTTGATTCAAATGACTTTTTTGATGATATCTTGAAAATTAGTAATAATTACATTAAAATATTACGTATTGTTAGTTATATTTTCAGGTTTTTCCATAATGTGAAAAATCTCGCTCATAAGAGAGTAGGAGGCGTAAGTATAGAAGAAATTAATGATGCGGAGTTATATTTAATAAGGGAAACCCAAAAGGTGTACTTTAATGAGGAATATAATGCACTGTTAGAAGGTAAAACAATTTCTAATAAAAGTAAATTACGAATGTTAAGCTCCTTTTTAGATGGAAATAAGGTACTAAGAGTAGGAGATCGATTAGTTTACTGTGACTTAATTTCTCTCAAAAACATCAGTATATTATTTCAGCTAAGGGTAAATAGTGTAAAATGATTGCAATTTATTATTATAAGAAATATTTACATACAGGCCGCAGGCATTACTATTTCATTTGAGGCAAAAATTCTGGCAATTACAGGGAAAGAATTTAGCTAGGAAAATAATGCATGAGTGTGTAACGTGTAGTAAAAACAATCCTGTAGCTGTGCAACAAATTATGTGTTCTCTACCAACAGGGCGAGTAAATTCTAGTGCCCCTTTCAACTATGTGGGTACAGATTTTGGTGGTCCTTTTTTATAAAATACGAGAACAAAGAAAGGGAATCCTTAATAAAGTGTATTTGGCAATCTTTGTTTGCATCTCGAATTAGTATCAGAATTGACAACGGGTGCTTTTATTGCAACATTAAAAATGTTCATTGGTAGACATGGAAAATGCGCAGTAATATTTTCCGATAATGCAAAAAACTTTATTGGCGCAAATGCCGAGTTACAAAGACTCCACAATTTGCTAAGACGACCCGAAGAAGGGTTAGCAAATTATTTGGCAGAAGAAAATATCACTTGGAAATTTATCCCTCCTCGCGCACCTAATTTTGGTGGTTGTGGTAAGAGGGGATAAAATCGGTAAAATATCACTTGAAAAGCACTATAGGCAATGCAAGGCTAACATTCCAGAAGTTACTAACTTTAGTTGCTCAAATAGTGTCTATATTAAGTTCCCGTCCAATTACTCCAATGTCCTCCGATGTGAATGACCTAGAGGTTTTAACGCCAGGCCATTTCTTAATCGGGAGGCCTGTGACAGCCATCGTGGAACCAGAATTAATTAATGTAAACGAAAACGGACTTTCTAGATGGCATACAGTTACTAAATGGGTTCAGTTGATATGGAACCGTTGGCATAGAGAATATTTAAATACGCTTCAATAGCGTTCAAAGTGTCAATTTGAAAAAGCTAATGTAAATGTAGAAACCTTACACTGTAAAATTTGACCAATATTTCTTATTTTATGAAAATATACTATAACCACGAAATAAAATAAAATATAATCTTCTGAGTTATCCGAAATTCCGAATACCGTGTTCCCTTGTCTTTTGAATCCCTAGAAACAAATACATTTCCAAAATTTAAAGAATTATTTATAAAAAACAAAGTTTTTTTCGCTGCCCGTATTTTTCAGAAACGTTTCCGAAGGGTTTTTATAGTGTATTAATGAGTGACCTCTGCCTGGAATACCTGTTTTTCGAATGTCATCCATTCTCAAGTAAACGTTTTCAGCCGCATAAGTTAATTTGTACATGAAAGAGTAAAGAAATAATCTTAATTTTAATGTTATTGTTAACGCTGTTAATTTTGCATGTTTGTCAGATAAACATATTTTTTGAGCATGAAAATGCTTACTTGAGAATTGATAGCGTTCGAAAAACATGTATTCCAGGCTAAGGACACTAATTAATACACTATGGAAACCCTTCGGAAACGTTTCTGAAAAATACGGGCAGCGAAAAATACTTTGGTTTTTATAAATAATTCTTTGAATTTTGGAAATGTATTGGACTCTGGGGATTCGAAAGACACTGGAACACGTTATTCAGAATTTCGGATAACTCAGAAGATTATATTATATTTTCGTTCGTGGTTATAGTATATTTTCATAAAATAAGAAACATTGGTCATTTTTTACAGTGTAGTGTTGATCAAGGAAGACGATCTTCCTACAAATAAATATTTACTAGGACGCATTATAAAGGTTTTTCCAGGTGCAAATGGTAAGGTTAGGGTTGTAGAGATCAAAACTGCAAAGGGAATATTAAAAAGAGGTATATCCAAAATTGCTTTATTGCCACAACAGAGCTTTGAAAGTCAATTATCAACTTTAAGGTTAAAAAAAAAGAAAAAAAAGGAATATAGAGAAATACTGTACTAATTTTGTCTCTTGTTTAGTAATTCTATATCTATTATTGCTGTATTTTAATTTATGTATTTCTTATATTCATGAAGTATTATGTGCATAGTGTTTGTATATTTGTAATGTTTTAAATAGTGGTGTATATTAATTTCAAAAAGTAATTCTTATTGTGGATAATATAGGTACTTAGTATTATTTTGCTTGTTTGTTGACACATGTCAAGGGGGGCCGGTATGTTACGGCTTACCTTGACCATGGTTGTCGCGCGCCAATGCTGCGCATTCTGTGAAATTTGTGTTTACCAGTTTGGCAACAGCTTTAATCTGTCATTACTTATGTTTTGGTTGTTCTGCCAAAAGGGCACGCTACGCTTTTTTGTTATAATGAAATAAAACGAACAAAATGTTACAGTCCACTTCTTTGATTATTTATATAAGTTATAAATACGCACGCATAAAATCACCCACCCATGTCACTGTTTTTGGGACACCCTGTGTATATCTTCTAAATGAAATGTAAATTACTTTGAATTGAAAATCAATGTTTTACAGTCTGCATTACCAAAGACAATTACATATTTATTCAGAAAGTAAAAAATTGTTTTATCAAATATTGCTTACACAACATCTGCAATAAATATAAAACTACGCCCTATAATTGCGTGATGATAACAAATAATTATTTAGGGAAAAATCTTTACCTTAATTTTTCACAAAAGAAAATCATTACACATTTAATTAATTCTCACGGCGATGTCACAAATTTCTAATTAGATAATAATACAAATGTAATTAAAAGTAATGTTTTTTTTTTCAGATATACATTGATTATTAGAACAAAAAAATTTAAAAGTGGAGGAATTATCAAGTATATTTCAAATAGTATTTAAATATTTTGATTTCATAAAAACAATCCGAAATTATTCTATAAGACAATAATAAATGTAATTTCCTTTAAAAAAAATATGTTGTTATAATTAACTTTACGTGTTCTTATTCTTAAACCAGTGAACTGAAAAATTAGGTGTGGCTTAGTAATATTAAAAAAATGAAATAAATTTAAAATTTTACATTTCTTTAGAACTCTGTATGAAATGCGACAAATGTGTAGTGGGAAAGAGTTCTGAATTCAACGCACAAACATCATCTTATCATTTCCATTGACTGTTTGAATGATTTCCGATATAGCATATAGGATTTTTGAAACATTTAAATCAAAATATTGAAAGTAGACAAAATGAAGAATTTGCAAAAGTTAGGCGTAAATTATAACTTGTTTTTTATTCGATACCCAGGGAATTTTCAGTTACAAGTAACAACAAAAACTCAGCACAATTACGCCAGAAATATCAAC
Organism: Maratus michaelseni; assembly: GCA_963931845.1. Lineage (NCBI taxonomy): Eukaryota > Metazoa > Arthropoda > Arachnida > Araneae > Salticidae > Maratus > Maratus michaelseni. The sequence continues at coordinate 310,814,684 of OZ007592.1, forward strand.
TTTCCATGAACGTCTGAAACATTTTTACCGCATTCTGAAATTCAAACTGAACAAGAGAGAATTTCGAACTGAATTTCTGAACATGAAAGAGTAGGAAAGGAAAACAAACTGCGTCCTAAAGCAATAATCACGGTCACCTCAAGACATAATCCATTTATAGGAAAATGAAATATTATTTGATTACAAATCATTAAAAAAAATATGCCTGTATATATCATGCATTAATTTTTAACGATAATTCCGTAAATGTATCAGAAATTTTCGCGTTGTTTAGCGGAGGACATACTATATATATTGAGAACCGCCAAACCTGTACTTCTATACAATAAAAAAAAATATTTATTCATCTGCATGTAAAATATTTTTTCCTCTGTATTATATGAATTTGTTACAGTTAAATAACCGCTAAAATCATTATAGTTACTTATTGTTTATGCGTTCGATAAAACTACTACATCATTGATTCAAAGTAAATAAATAGAAAAATTTACTTCTATTTGTTTTCTGTAATAATGTAATACTTATTATAATAATAAACTTTTATTTAATAAACTTTCATAATAAATTTCCTTAATAAACTTTCATTTAAAATATCACATGTTTACAAAAAGGTTTTCCTTTTTAACATCTTTTATATTTAATTACTGAATAGTAACGAAACATTATAAGATGAATTAAGTATTCACACTGACGTTTTAATTTTATTGTCATATACTATTAGAAACCATTGGTGTAATAACTTTTTTATTTAATCGCTGAAGCAAAAATAATTTGTCACTAATATTTCTTAGCAAGACTTAAAGTAACAACTAGCCATTCAAGTTCGTAAGTGATTTTGCTAAGAAAGTATATTGCGACAGCAGAATCAATATATTTCTCGATGTAGTTTCGCTCTTTATGATATATACTTTTTGTAATACTTAAAGTAATTATACTTCTGAACTGTCTCTAAGCGAATGCACAAATGTATATAGAGGTACATGTATGTTTTTATAAGATGAAAGAACGTATTCAGTAAAATATTTTTCTGTATCTTTAATTATATTTAATGAATTTCTACATATTATTAACACTTTCATTATTGAAAATTTAATTTAAAGAAAAAATATCTTGACCGCAAGTAATGATATATATATATATATATATATATATATATATCTGTGTGTGTGTCAGACCGAAAAGAATTATCTCTTAAAATCTACTTTTTACTCCATATATGAAATCGTAATTTATAACTTTTACTACCATACCATTGATTACAATCGTATCAAACAATCCTCATATTTCAATGCAGCATGTAGCTGCATCAAACTCAAAATTTTGCAGATATTTTTTGGAGCATCAGCGCTAGGCATTACTTTTTTAGAATTGCAGCACCTAAATTCTAGCAAGCATTCAGCATTGCTGATTGAGATACATTTGCCGGCTACGATGACTTCCACTCACGCACCGCTTTTTTTTCTTTTTTTTTATCATTTATAAAAAGGAAAAAAATCGCCAAATTTTGGTGATTTTCACTTTTAATGGTAACCTGGCTATTTTATTAAGTTATCGGTTTGACGCGGGCATGGAAATCGCACAAATCAAAAAGTCGCAAAACGTGTCGTGCATAACAAAAGTTGTGCGTGAGTGTAACACACGTGTTCCCATTTGCGAAAGGAAGTGTAAACTAGCTTATTTGGATGTACGTTTTTGTCAGCAACCACTCATTCAATGCTAATTGCAATGCAATATTACGATTCCAATGCTTTTTTAATAGTTTTATATGTAGCTAAACTAAGATTGATCGTTCGGAAACCAATAAAAATAAAAATAATACAATAGTTGCGCAGCGCAAATTCACAAAGACAATTTCTAGGTTTTAGTAAATTAACGTAGCCTATTTCCTTCATTTTTATTTTTATTTTAATTTTGCGAAGGGATCAATTTACAAATATATACTGCCAAAACTATTGTAAAATATATTGAAATCGGTTCAGTAGTTACCGAGACAATGTTTATTATTATCTCGTGTGCTTTGCATCTGACTTGACAATTGTTTTCGCCCCCTTTATCCGGAAAACTGCTTGGGAGAGTGTAAAATAACTTTATCTTCAATTTCTCCGATTATTCTTTCCTAATCTTTTTTAAAAATGTATGCGGCATCTTTAGTTAATTCTCTTAGGGTAATTTTAAACCGAAAGAAACAGTGACTAAATTTAAAAAAAAAAGATTTTTCGGAAGTGATATACCATAATCGCACTTCCAGAAATTATCATACATAGGCAGTCATGTATTTAGTTCTTTGCGTGACCTTGTATATGATTTTTTTAATTCTACAAACCTTTCTTGGTATACTAAATATATTTCATGCTATCAGAGCTATAGAAATCAAATTGTTGAGAAATATCTTGGATGCAGATTCCACAGATAATGAAAGTTTAACTCATGATAATTAAAATACAGATGATTAAGATTATAACAGAAGTCACGATTTATAAACAAACAAGAAAGAACAATCCTGCATCAAGCATAGATTATGAAACACTTTCCAAAAGGTAAATAAGGTATCTAAGTAAACATTTCAGAAAAACATAAAACACATTTGAAAACCAGATTTCAGGAATTACCGTTCACAGCCGGAAAAGTACTCCAATTCTTTTCTGCAGCCCTGTATACAATTTAAATATTTGTATATACTCTATAGTAAGCTACAATTTAGTTTAGTAATAAAATACATAACACAGCTGGAAATTCATCTTCAGCAGTTTCTACCAATAGCAGGAAATATACTTGAATTATTTTGTACAGCCCTGCATATTACTTTAAGCTTCCTATACACACCACATATTAAGCTATAGTTTAATTCTGGAAAATACACGTTGAAATCACACTTCCAGAAACTATCATACATAGGCAGCCATGTATTCAGTTCTTTGCGTGGCCCTGTATAAGTTTTTTTTTATATTCTACAAACCTTTCTAAATATATTTCACGTTCAAAATGCATAACTCGATTAAAAACCCATTTTATTCAGTTTACGCTGATGCACTGTAATGCTTACGTATTTTTTGTGTAGATCTGTATATGATCTTTAACATTTATATATGCCTCATACCATTCAAAAATTTAGTTAAACGCATACCTTACTAAAATCCCACTTCCAATTATGTCTTATAAACTATAATTCGGACACAGTACTGTACACGAAATATTTTGTGTGTCCCTGTAAATGAACGATAAATGCTATGCACATAACAAGTATCTTGTAGTAATCCTCAATAATGTATATCAATATGATATGAGAATCATATATTAATTTTAACCTATCCTATCCTTCAGTTAAATTATATTTTTCCCCTTCTTTTTTCAAAATTTAATCGTGTTATCTTTAACTACAAACAATAATCCCGCTGTAATTTATACCCTTTCCCTTTTCATTTTCACTTGTGCTCGGTCACTAATATCTCACGGCTTTTCGATTAAAATAAAAAAAGAAAAGAATTAAATCAGCACAGATGCCTTTTCGTAATTTTACTTTCCGTAACCAAGCTTATAACACAATGTGTTCATAACGCATTTTTGTGTCCACAAGGTCCGTTAAAAATTATGTCTATCTGTGCATGCTGCCCAAATGCATGCCCTTATTTAGTAGTGGTAATAACTCAATCACTCACACCCATGTCTAAAAATATATTCTGATTGTTAAAGGCACATACTGTTTTGTCTGTCGAAATTCTATTCACATGAGAAGATATTTCTCGGTTATAATCGCCGTGGCGATATTAATTTTTGAAACAAAATTCGTCCTTTCGCCAATAATCTAGTAACCTGGCCCGGCAAATACAATTTGTTATGCGTACCTCTGTCTGAAAGTATTCACGCTTAAACACTCTGTAGCAACCCTATTTTGGCGAGATTCTTGTCAGTGCAATTCCAACTTGTATCTTGGAAACAACACTCACTTCGCCTCCTGTCTTCGGCTGATAATGACCGTCTAAGAACGGTTCTCATGTTTCTCCCCCCTCTTCTGCCTTGGAACATCATATGCCTACTGAATAAAAAATTCTGAGGATATACTGGAGTTTTTCTTTACTAATTGAACACGTACCTGGATATTTCGTCATTCAATCACTCGAACTAATAACAATATCTAGTACCTGGCCCGGCAAATACCATTTGTTATGCGTACCTCTGTCTGAAAATATTCACGCTTAAACACTCTGTAGCAACCCTATTTTGGCGAGATTCTTGTCAGCGCAATTCCAACTTGTATCGTGGAAACAACACTCACTTCGCCTCCTGTCTTCGCATAATAATGACCGTTTAAGAACGGTTTTCTTGTTTCCCCTCTTCTGCTCGCAATCATCTTGCCATCGTCATAATGATCTTTTAATAAAATGACTTGACGACTGTTCTGGAGATTTTTATTATACAACGAACCTGATTCACTTGGGATTTTTTATTCGATCACGAACATCAACAACCAAAGCATTACCTGAACAATTAACTTCTATTATAGAATTTATGGTGCCATACTAGTTTTTTCTCCAGTTAAAATAAAAAAAAAGGTATATAGTTGGCAGAAGAGGGGACGCTTTTTCTTCACCTGCACCCGCGTGTCTCTTTGGATTATCATCATGCATCAAAGAAAATTCCCGCCTGCATATTACCATCCCACCGGACCAAGTGGACTGATTTAAAAACTTTGCTTCACCTGTCTACCCCAAAGTTATTCTCGGGACTTTGCTTCACCTGTCCCCCCTCTTATTCTCCAGCGCCTCTCCTACAAGTGTCATTCGCCCCGGACCTAATGAACTGATTGACACCCTCTGCCTACACCTTCCTGTGGTTATACAGACCTGATTATCACCATCTCTTGAAAAAACTCTCATCTCCATATGCTTATGGATTAATTCCCGCATGCCAAGTTCCAGTCCCATTCTGTGCCGTATATGTGTGCCAGTGCTACGAACGAGGAAGATCCAGTTAACTCCAGTCATAGCCCTACATCGGATATCGGAGGTTAACTTCGTTGATTGAAGTATGTCCTGTCTATGCCACATCCAGCTCATCTTGATGAGTTACCCAACTGCGCCCAGTGCCTGCCAATCCCCATGCTCTGTGTTCCGTGCTCAACATGCTCCATGTGAATGACGCCCAGTGATACGATCCTACAATCAGTGTCATGTATTGTGCTTCGCTACCTATGAGCCACTGTGATTTCTGCACGTTTATTTTTTAAAACTCGCCGTTCCATATGCCGTTAGAACTCCTACAGAAATTCCGTAATTCTTATATTTTCTAAATCCGTCAACTTTTGGCGCTTCCCTGTAGATTCACTCTAAGCCAAATTCCTCCAGAATTCATCGAACTTCGACGCATTCAAGTTTTGCAGTGGAATTCAATATTTATTTTCTTTATCGCTTCTTTCTGAACTTAGTAATCACTGATTCTGTTTCTAACATTCAAGAACCTTTTTCTCTCCATCGAAACTAAATAACTTAACAAAAAAAAACTGTGGTCTGACGTTCTAGTATGAACAGCTGGGGAATGTAGAATTGTGAACTTTGATTCTTCAGGCTGACTTTTAATTCACAGCTGATTATGATCGCGTTTTTACACGATTGCACTTTTAACGTTGAATTCAATGTTTGCAGAAAACTACGAAAAGTAAATTGATTATATGTAAACTTTCAGACGGAGCATGCAAGCAATTTAAACCCTATCAAATTATTCTTTTATCTGAGCAAACGGGGGAAATATATGATATGAGAATCATATATTAATTTTAACCTATCCTATCCTTCAGTTAAATTATATTTTCCCCTTCTTTTTTCAAAATTTAATCGTGTTATCTTTAACTACAAACAATAATCCCGCTGTAATTTATACCCTTTCCCTCTTCATTTTCACTTGTGCTCGGTCACTAATATCTCACGGCTTTTCGATTAAAATAAAAAAAGAAAAGAATTAAATCAGCACAGATGCCTTTTCGTAATTTTACTTTCCGTAACCAAGCTTATAACACAATGTGTTCATAACGCATTTTTGTGTCCACAAGGTCCGTTAAAAATTATGTCTATCTGTGCATGCTGCCCAAATGCATGCCCTTATTTAGTAGTGGTAATAACTCAATCACTCACACCCATGTCTAAAAATATATTCTGATTGTTAAAGGCACATACTGTTTTGTCTGTCGAAATTCTATTCACATGAGAAGATATTTCTCGGTTATAATCGCCGTGGCGATATTAATTTTTGAAACAAAATTCGTCCTTTCGCCAATAATCTAGTAACCTGGCCCGGCAAATACAATTTGTTATGCGTACCTCTGTCTGAAAGTATTCACGCTTAAACACTCTGTAGCAACCCTATTTTGGCGAGATTCTTGTCAGTGCAATTCCAACTTGTATCTTGGAAACAACACTCACTTCGCCTCCTGTCTTCGGCTGATAATGACCGTCTAAGAACGGTTCTCATGTTTCTCCCCCCTCTTCTGCCTTGGAACATCATATGCCTACTGAATAAAAAATTCTGAGGATATACTGGAGTTTTTCTTTGCTAATTGAACACGTACCTGGATATTTCGTCATTCAATCACTCGAACTAATAACAATATCTAGTACCTGGCCCGGCAAATACCATTTGTTATGCGTACCTCTGTCTGAAAATATTCACGCTTAAACACTCTGTAGCAACCCTATTTTGGCGAGATTCTTGTCAGCGCAATTCCAACTTGTATCGTGGAAACAACACTCACTTCGCCTCCTGTCTTCGCATAATAATGACCGTTTAAGAACGGTTTTCTTGTTTCCCCTCTTCTGCCCGCAATCATCTTGCCATCGTCATAATGATCTTTTAATAAAATGACTTGACGACTGTTCTGGAGATTTTTATTATACAACGAACCTGATTCACTTGGGATTTTTTATTCGATCACGAACATCAACAACCAAAGCATTACCTGAACAATTAACTTCTATTATAGAATTTATGGTGCCATACTAGTTTTTTCTCCAGTTAAAATAAAAAAAAGGTATATAGTTGGCAGAAGAGGGGACGCTTTTTCTTCACCTGCACCCGCGTGTCTCTTTGGATTATCATCATGCATCAAAGAAAATTCCCGCCTGCATATTACCATCCCACCGGACCAAGTGGACTGATTTAAAAACTTTGTTTCACCTGTCTACCCCAAAGTTATTCTCGGGACTTTGCTTCACCTGTCCCCCCTCTTATTCTCCAGCGCCTCTCCTACAAGTGTCATTCGCCCCGGACCTAATGAACTGATTGACACCCTCTGCCTACACCTTCCTGTGGTTATACAGACCTGATTATCACCATCTCTTGAAAAAACTCTCATCTCCATATGCTTATGGATTAATTCCCGCATGCCAAGTTCCAGTCCCATTCTGTGCCGTATATGTGTGCCAGTGCTACGAACGAGGAAGATCCAGTTAACTCCAGTCATAGCCCTACATCGGATATCGGAGGTTAACTTCGTTGATTGAAGTATGTCCTGTCTATGCCACATCCAGCTCATCTTGATGAGTTACCCAACTGCGCCCAGTGCCTGCCAATCCCCATGCTCTGTGTTCCGTGCTCAACATGCTCCATGTGAATGACGCCCAGTGATACGATCCTACAATCAGTGTCATGTATTGTGCTTCGCTACCTATGAGCCACTGTGATTTCTGCACGTTTATTTTTTAAAACTCGCCGTTCCATATGCCGTTAGAACTCCTACAGAAATTCCGTAATTCTTATATTTTCTAAATCCGTCAACTTTTGGCGCTTCCCTGTAGATTCACTCTAAGCCAAATTCCTCCAGAATTCATCGAACTTCGACGCATTCAAGTTTTGCAGTGGAATTCAATATTTATTTTCTTTATCGCTTCTTTCTGAACTTAGTAATCACTGATTCTGTTTCTAACATTCAAGAACCTTTTTCTCTCCATCGAAACTAAATAACTTAACAAAAAAAACTGTGGTCTGACGTTCTAGTATGAACAGCTGGTGAATGTAGAATTGTGAACTTTGATTCTTCAGGCTGACTTTTAATTCACAGCTGATTATGATCGCGTTTTTACACGATTGCACTTTTAACGTTGAATTCAATGTTTGCAGAAAACTACGAAAAGTAAATTGATTATATGTAAACTTTCAGACGGAGCATGCAAGCAATTTAAACCCTATCAAATTATTCTTTTATCTGAGCAAACGGGGGAAATATATGATATGAGAATCATATATTAATTTTAACCTATCCTATCCTTCAGTTAAATTATATTTTCCCCTTCTTTTTTCAAAATTTAATCGTGTTATCTTTAACTACAAACAATAATCCCGCTGTAATTTATACCCTTTCCCTCTTCATTTTCACTTGTGCTCGGTCACTAATATCTCACGGCTTTTCGATTAAAATAAAAAAAGAAAAGAATTAAATCAGCACAGATGCCTTTTCGTAATTTTACTTTCCGTAACCAAGCTTATAACACAATGTGTTCATAACGCATTTTTGTGGCCACAAGGTCCGTTAAAAATTATGTCTATCTGTGCATGCTGCCCAAATGCATGCCCTTATTTGGTAGTGGTAATAACTCAATCACTCACACCCATGTCTAAAAATATATTCTGATTGTAAAGGCACATACTGTTTTGTCTGTCGAAATTCTATTCACATGAGAAGATATTTGTCGGTTATAATCGCCGTGGCGATATTAATTTTTGAAACAAAATTCGTCCTTTCGCCAATAATCTAGTAACCTGGCCCGGCAAATACCATTTGTTATGCGTACCTCTGTCTGAAAGTATTCACGCTTAAACACTCTGTAGCAACCCTATTTTGGCGAGATTCTTGTCAGTGCAATTCCAACTTGTATCGTGGAAACAACACTCACTTCGCCTCCTGTCTTCGCATAATAATGACCGTTTAAGAACGGTTTTCTTGTTTCCCCTCTTCTGCCCGCAATTATCTTGCCATCGTCATAATGATCTTTTAATAAAATGACTTGACGACTATTCTGGAGTTTTTTTTATTATACAACGAACCTGATTCACTTGGGATTTTTTATTCGATCACGAACATCAACAACCAAACCATTACCTGAACAATTAACTTCTTCATAATCAATTTTATTATATTTGAAATAGCGTAACATAAATAAAATACGCTGCAAACAGTTTTTACCCCGTAGACCATTATGGAAAAGAATACTTTTGTGTGACACTGAAAATGTAATCAAAAAGCTTTACACTCCATACTCTACAGAAAGCGTATCTTAGTGCATCTCAGAAATTCATATCAATTCCATTATGTTTGTAATAGTGTAACATGATTAAAATGCGCCGCAAACGATTTTCCTCATTAAACCATAATGTAATGGAATTCTTTTTAGTTTCCCTGTAAACTAATTATAAGTGCTAGACGTACCATGCTCGATAGTAAGCATCTTGTACTATATTTCAGTGATGTAGATCAATTTCAATATATTTGAAATCTTGTCACATCATGAAAATGAACTGCAAATGAGATTTTCCCTTAGACCATAATGTAACGGTATTCTTTTGAGTGCCCCTGTAAAAAAAGTATTAGTGCTACACACTTCATTTTCAATACCGAATATGCTATAGTAAACCTCAATAACATATATCAATTGTATGACTATCCAGATATATTTACGTGAATTAGAGCACGGACAGACAGACAGACAGTCAAACCGAATTCATAAACACTTTTGAACTATGTTGGAAAGTGTTAATAAAATGACTTAGATTTTAAAGTTGAAATTGGAAATTTTTAAAAGAATAATGCTTTATTAAAAAAAGATGATTAATCAATCATAAATTTAATTTATCCGTAATATTTGACGTTATATTACGAAACATTTTACAAAAATATTTTTCCGATACAACGAGCAAGCTGCATGTTTCTCATGCATGGCATTCCTATTGTTCTCTAAGCTTCAGATCTCCTCAAATCTTTTAAACTTATTAAACTGTTTGTAAAATACACAAATATTTGCATTAAATCAGTTAGAAAACGATTTTGTTGGGACCAATGTGCAAAAGAATCTAAGGAAGCTTAAATAAAAATTTATAAAATACATTTGGGATATTCCCAACTTATGGATTATAAACATTTTTTATTTTTTTATTTTTTTTTTTATTCCTACTATTAGCTCACACTCTTTCTATATATATCTTGTTGGAATTTTCAATCGTTAATAAAATATTTTTCTATTCATCCATTCAAGTTCAAATAATTTTTTTAAAACTTGTACTGGATGACAACTGATGTTAATACAGTTTTTTTCAAATATTAATTCATTAATTAAATTTAATTAATTAATTTTAATTTTGATATGGGAGAAAAAAAATTCTCCCATTATTTTCATAAATGAAATGAAAGATTTATCTCAAATTAGTGATGCCAACAAAAAATAAAAAACCGCAACGATGATTATAAAATAATGTTCAATAAAGATAACGTGGGACATTAATGCTGAACGGATTTATTTTATATATTTATGATTAAAAAGTAGAAATTGACTTAAAAAAAAAATTATATTACTTGTTATACAACAGATGACACTGGAGAAAAATATCCGTCCATTTTTTTTCATATGTGTTTGTTATTGTATTTCCTCTTATTTAGCTAGTTAATTTTTGAGCGTTGATTTTATAGTAAGAAAAACTTTTCGGTTTGATGTGAATAACATGCCTAACACACGCCTCTACGTCCCATTAGTTTTTTCTCGCTTACCCCATGCCGATTTAATACGCATTGTATCATTGTAGATATGCATATTATCATATACAATACTATGTCAATTATTTAAACAAAGAATGCCGTTTCCAACAAACAAATAATTATCAAAACCGGAGCATATATACCGTGATCTAATAACCACACAAACAAAAATAAAAAAATAGCAATTTAAAATCATAGATTTGGTTATCAGCAAAGCATACAAAAAATGGAATCTTTTAATAACTGAAATTTTATTCAAATTACTTCTAACAATCTGCATAAATGCATACTATTTTCTTTCTATTTTCATGACATGCAACATGAAATAATCTATTTTTTTCAAACATAATATCGTATCAATCTCCCCTTTCGTAATAGTTTAGTTGAAAGGTGATGGAATATGGTGCATAGTTTATTCCAACAAATGAATCTATATTTCCAAGCAAATGTAAAGAGTCATTCTTTTGAATCAAATGTAATCCATAAAGCCATTTTATCTACCTATTCTACTGCACATTTTCAACAGGAAAATACTTTGAAATTTCTAAGATTATGTAGCATTAAATGGAATCATTTTTTCTCAAAAATTCCTTTTCAAATATCATTTTCGTATAAGAATAAAATATATGCATTTTCTTTGAAACAAAGAATATAAACAGCTTTTATTTATATGAAATTGAAAGATTTTTCATTTATTTATTTGCAAAATTTGTATAAATCTGACAAGGGCTGTATTTTACATATTTACCCATTCTGGTAATTTTCAAAATGTTTATATACAAATTTTAAAATTGTGACGTGTCTATATTTAGAAAAATATCAATTTTTTTTCCTCTAAAATCTTTAGTCTATATTTTGTTCTATTAAAATTATATTTACGTTAGGGTTTAAACCCATGTCGCAGATTAAGTTTGATTTTACTGTAAAAAAATACCCGAGTTGAAATTAAAATACCGTACAAATCAGTATTCTTTAAACCTGCTACGCATCATACATTGCTGATTTACAAGGGTTAATAGACATATTTATTATATACAGTAAAACGACTGAATAGCGAATACCACGGGAGCGCGAAATTGTCCGCGACCGCTAAATAGATGTGTCCATTATGAAGGTCTTATTGTAATTACTTAAAGTTTTGTTAAATAACTTATTAAAATATTTCAAATGAGTAGTTAGACATATATTTAGTTTCGTGAGCATACTTAACCCCTTATTTTTTTAATAGAAGTCTGAAAAACATTCTTTATACTATAGTTACTAACATTTAATCCTATCCGGTAATTTGTTAATTATTATGCTATTATTCATAATGCTACGCGGACAAAACAAGGTAATTAAATGTGACTGAAATTGACGCAAATGAAGTTTAAGAATGTACTCTCTACAACACAGTGCTTTCGGCTACTTCATTAATTAACACTAATAATTTTTTTTTAATTTTCCATGAGATGTTTCTTCCCCTTAGAAAGCTGTCTTTAACAACTTAGAACAAAAATGCAATCTCCTTCTGGTCAAAACAATCTTAATGTGAAGGGATGACGTAAGATCACTATATTAAGATAAATGTATTTTATGCTTTTTTCATGTGTATAATAAATTAATCTTAGTAATTCTATTCATCCGACAACTTAACAATATAGAGAGTACAACAATAATACAAAAATAGCTATTGACTCTTTAAATACTTATTAATAGTGTCCTTATTACCTAGACTGGGGTACAAACTGATAGTAGAAATCACCGACTATATAATAAATATAATTATATTAAGATAACATATAAATGATGTATATTGATTTTACCTATCTAAATAGGCAATTTAAACAAAAAGAAACACAATTTATAATAAACTGAATTTGATGTTTAATGGATATGTAATATTAGAAAAATAACAAGAATGACACACAGTTTTTTTCTAAATTATAGAAATAATACTTATTAAATTGAGCTTCGCTTATGTTTAATAATTTCAATGAAGGTTGTGGCATAGAGTTTACTAGGTTTCGAACTTTATGAAGTGACAGAGCACGCCGTGCCACACAAATATCACATTTTAATTTTGATTTCGAGTTATATTGGAGTATTTGACCATTTTCTCGGGAGTTATTTTGCACAATAAAACTATTGGCCATCCAATCGAGTGTGGTAATCGTATCCACTAGCTGACCCATCCGGCGTTGTCCGGGCACGTGGTAAAATTAAACAAACCTACAGATTGTATGATTTTATATCTTTAACCTTACTTAGTATGAAATTATTTATTTAAAAGTGTTGCGCACACGAGGAAAATCCTTTATTTCTACTTTCAACCGATAGGGGTGCAATCTGATGTAATCTCTGACACGTTTTCCCACTGCCTGCGGCACAGTATAGTAGGCGTACAGATCACACACTGCAAAATCTTTTAGTTCCACCTTCGACGCCAGAGGGTGCACTCTGTTCCAAACAAATCACTTCTAATCAAAACTGCGACACGCATCCCCGCTGCATCCGGCACCGTATAGCAAGCGTGCTCCGCACGCGCTGCAATATCGTTTAGTTCCACTTTCCAAAGACAGGCAGCGCAGTTTGTTCTATACGAACGTCCGACATAAGTACCCGTTATATCAAGGGAGTTGAATGAGACAATTCCCGTCGAAATCGGGCCCATAGAACTCGAGAAAATGATGCGCCCATGGTGGTGGAAGGTGGAACTAAAATCTGTAACTCAACCAAGTCGAATCATCCAATCCCAGTTGTAATCGGTCCCATAGCACCCGAGATAAGAATACAAGTGCTCAACAACAAATCATTTACTTTGATTGTTGGTATACATCAAGTAAATACGAACTGTGTACTTTTATTAGGAACATAAATTTATTTTTTACGAAAATCATTATTTGAAATTTCCCTTACTCCTTGTATATAGCACTTATATAACGCTACGGAAGAAGCTTAAAATGTCAGATTTCCTCAATGGAAATTGTTTTGTGGAAATCGGAGCAAGGCATTAACCACCCTCCCTCCCGATACCTGCAAATATAACGAATAATTCAAATCTATATCTAATTAGTTATCTTAATTTTTGTTCGTTTGTAGAAATTGGAAATTATTTTCGCAAACTAAATAGAGGGATCGGTCAGAAAAACAGATCTCTTTTGTAATTCAGCTCTTAATGAAAGCATATCCCTGAGTTTTTTCCAAAAATTAAAAAAAAAATTACCGGCCGAATTTTACAAATATTGCATTGTCGCATGCAGAAAAAATATTTCTACATATGCTCAGAAAATTTCGAATCGATATCTTAATTAGTTTTCTTAAAATTTGCTAATTAGTAAAGGGATTTCAAATTTGTTCTTATCTGCTTGCAAATCGAAAATAGGTGTTTTTTTTTCTTTATCCATATTGTACATCGAAAATGCCATCAGAAAGATGGCATATTCGATGCGATGTTTAATGAGATTCTAATTAATATCTGGGATAATTATCAAAATATTAAAATTCTGATTCTCAGGTGCACCAGGCGAGGGTTTGGACTACCTAAATCTAAATTTTCAGGCTTCTAGGTGGGCTACATTTTCCTAGCCATCGTCAATAGACAGATATACAGACGGACACACACACAGAGAGAGCGAAATTTTATTTTATTAGTATAGATGGTGGAACGCTTAATGCCTGCTGACCATCCTTGTGTATGTGTCTCCAAATATGTGTGAATACATTGCTAACTTGTGTAAATTTTATGCTAAAATTTCACATTTGAACTTCTTGAACTCACCATTTCATCTGTAATATGCATTCCCTAGCAATGACTACACATGTTCAGCCGTTAATATTTTTATTATTGTTTTCTTTTATGTACAGACAGAGCTTTCCAATTAAAATGAAATACTGTTTCCCAGGAATTAAATACATGCTTATTACTTTCAATATCCGTTTGTTACAATAAAACAACCCAGTCAAATCATTTAAGTGTTTCCTGATAATTTCACAATTGATTTAGAGCGATGAATGCCTAGGACCGGGCAGTAAATCCATACCACATCCCACTCTCAAAGAGGATCTCTGAGCAATGACGCAACCGAAGGATATTTTCTGACCAAAACTATCAGCTCTCACGTGGTGTTGTTTCAGCTGTCTAAGGTTCACAATATGACTTTGAGGGAGGTCGCTAGCTTGCAAATTTCTGCATTTTATTCATTATCCTAAATCATAATTTTTAGTATATGTAATTTTATTACAGCATACCTTGTACTATTTTTCTTATGTATTTTTAGTCTTGAGTCTTATCTTAATTTCTGGGAGAAGTTAGCATTTTAAAGACAAATCTCTGTCGTCGAAACGACGATAATTTTTAATAAACAAACTTGACTCGAGAGAATTTTAAAAATTTTTTGTCCTGGTTGGACGCTGACCTGTGCAAATACGTAGTTAATTAATATTTCACCAATAACTTATATTATGATTTAAAATTGGTGAATATCAAGTGATGGTCTCTGACTCAATTATCAATGATATACCTACGTCTCCAGACGATGTGATGCAAAGTAAAAGTTTAATTTTTTCAGATTCCAATATATAAATATGTAAATATGCCTTGAAGTTTAATATCATCAGGTATAGCGATCATATAGTAATTTAATAGTATCAGGTAAATTCTTGGTTGTAGTGAACTAAAAATAAATGACTTTTTTAATATAAAAAAATATAAGATTAATTTTGATTAATATATAACTGAATAATTTGAGTTATGAAATCTTTATAATAAATGTAATAATTTATCTAGTGAAAGGAAACATGTTATTTTAACCAACCAACTAGTTAGTTGCATGTATCTACAGCACAGTTCTCACAATATTTCAGTGAAAGTTTTCAAATTTAGTTGCCATTGAGTTGTTTTAAGTAAAGTTTTAAAAATAATATGCATGTTGCTGTTCAATGGTAGTGATTGTCTTAAATTTCAGAATCTTGTTACGCTCAAGCACTGTTGGAATTGCCATTGATTTTTATGTTCTTATCTAACTTTAAAAAATAGATAAAAGAAATGTGTTAATTTTTTCGTAGTTTTTTTTTACAGGTGTGGTTTTATTTCTTCCTTTAATATTGGAGGCAGATTATTCCAACACATTTAATCGCACTTTTCATTCCCAAAAAAATTATGTTAATTTCAATACAATTCCGAAAAAGACCATCAATATCAATACTTTTACTTAGCAATGATTTTTTTTTTAAATATAGAAATATTTATAGTGTTGTTTGATATAACTATGCAAATTGTGGTTAAAATATACTATATGTTTTCAATTTGTTTATGTTACTGTCTTATTGATATCAGTATTAAAATAACAATAAATTAACACGAAAGTACGGTAATTTTTTTTAAAGCTTTCGGAACATTTTCCCAATGGTTATTGTAATTTGTTGATATATATATATATATATATATATATATATATATATATATTAAGGAGCGTGTCGAATTTATTGTTCTTTTAAAAGACACTCAAAAGAATTCACTTAGATTATGGTATAAAATTAATTTAAGCTAGAAGTTTATTCTATTGGTGTGAGTTGCAGTTATCGTTCACTTACAGGGACACACTAAATATATAACTATGCTATTGAGTATAGGCTATTTTTGAAGTACGCATATTTCAAACATAATAAAATCGATATCGTTATTGCGGTTTCCAGAAAACCTTTCTCCGTACTAAATTATACATGGGCTGTGTCGATCGAGTTCTCCAAGCAGATACAGGAATTAACGATATAAATTCCCGTATTCTTATTTAGACAATAACGAGCTATGACAATCCTTACTTTATTCAATAATTACAGATTAAATTTTAATCAACGCACATTCACAAACTGCAATTCTAATGACATCTATTAATGTGTATTTTCATAATTAATTAATTGCTTCATTATATTTTAATTATTTTATATTGTTGTATTTTTGTATTCAGTGTTTTTATATTATCTACGAACTTCATGTATGGCGGATCTCTCGGGTCATCAAGTTTTTATTACCACTGAAAAGGATAATCTGACAGTAATGCACAATAGTGATTAATTTCGATTTATGGAGTCTGTCTCCGAAATATCTGGAGGAGAAACGAATTAAATCCAGGTCAAGAGTTTACCAGTCAAGGGAAAAAAGTTTCCAGACATGAGATGCCGCCAGAGATGATTTGGGATACGCACATTTTGGGATAGCAATAAAGTTCTATGTCCAATCGCAATCGATCTCTATTATATCTTCGTTAACAGAGATTCGGACATTGAGAGACCGTCCCCCGCCGATGATAAGAGGAGTCTCCACCTTCCTCACCTGCACGTACACACACGAAGACCTTGCATGCTAAATATTTTTAATATGATTTTCTCTTCTGCTTCCAAATAATGTATTGGCTTTTTCTCTAGCTATCCGAGCTAAAATAACATGTTTCTAGTGCAAGTTTAGGGCAGTAGTTATGAGATAAAAATTAATGATAAGTAGTCATAATCCATCCTTTAATATTTTTCGTAATAACGATTCGAATTGAATTTAAATGTAAAAATAAATAATAAAATAATAATCGTTAAAAAAAAAAAAAAATTGTGATTAATAGCAAAAGGCGCAATGTCTTAATCTCTGTTACCGAAGATGTAAAAAGCGCTCCTGATGTCTTCAGCACCGGCAATGTGAAACATGTATTTGATTTCCACTTTGTAAATCCCGAATATGATTATGGTTTTACGGATTATTCAATCATATATTCTTTTAGGAGAAGTGATATGCGCCCATCTTCACACGTTAAATTTAGTAATGTTATTTAGGGTAATTAAATATGGGGAATTTAAATTTTATAATATTAGAATACGACAAATCTTAAGAGATAATTTATGTAATAAAAATAAACGTACAAATATGTACAATTAAATATTTTGATTTAATATAATTTTCTTACTAATTTCATTCACCGCATATTTATACTTTTAATTTTTTTCTGTATCTCATTTAATTATAAATTACTTTTCATATAATAAAAGTTTCCTCTTTTATTAATATTAAAAAAGTTTCCTTTTTAATTTAGTCATTGTTCATTAATCTTGCTTTCAGCTTTTACGAATTGCCATTTAGTAATGCAGTGTAATTATTGGATAGAGATTAGTTATCATGTATGTTTTAAATAGGCTAAATTGAAAGTTCATAGCGAGCTGTGATAATAATATATCCATTGGGAAAACTGTGTCGAAATTAAACAGCGCTATTCTTATTTATTATAATTACGATTAATTTATTTTTCCTCTTATTAGAAGTATTCAATTTAATTAATTTTAAACTTCACATTTTTCATGGGGTATTTAAAAATCTATACGAACCTTGTTTTATTAAATTCTTTCACTATACCCTTTTCCAACCCAAAACAGAAGCATTATGTTAGGTTGAATTCTGTAATTTAAAGTGTTACCCATTTAGTTTTGCAGAGATTATTTCAACTTACTGGATTCTTCCCAGCAACATGTAACTTTATTATTTTTTCTTTTTACAGGGCCACACGATAGAATTCAGCTGCATTATCATCTGTGAGTGATAGTGGCTGGAAGAGCATTTTCATTCATATAACTGGTTTTCAAACTAAATATTTGTATAATATGTTGTAAATATGATCTGTATAGATCATATACAAGACTGCGTACATGAGTTCGATTATCTGAGTTTAAGTGAGTCAGTGGACAATTACACACACTACCTATAAATATTCCAAGGGATTCTCTTAATGAAATTTCACACTAGAAATAACAGTCTTACTCCAATTTGTAACACATTATACTTATTACAAATGGAAAATGGGTTCCTGTCTATTATGGAATGAAGGTTCTTTGTACGAAACGATGTAAAATTACCTGCTCATTTGATTGGAAGGAAGGTATGGCCGATTGGAATCTCAGGAGATTTTGAATCACCAAGATCACTTTATTTTATGATACTCGTATTTTCGAGCAACTGGTGTACGTATACTATAAAAATCTATTGCAATTATCCCATTCAGAAACGAATCTGAATAACAGTATCAAGATCTCTTCCCTGATTTTGGTTTGCATTCGTACCGAATAAATTAAAAAAAACACATTTTTCCTGTTTCTGTAAAACTTCTAAACAATTACAGATATGGAAAATCTGAATGGGAAAGTCTATTTTTGAGAATATGGAGGTTTATTGGACAAGCGATATTTCTTTACATCAATCATACATCATGCATCATGAAAGCATCATGTCTTTCGTTTTTGGAAATTTTGACATTTATCCAATATGGCGTATTTAAAAAGAGATCCGCTACGCTAGACATAGCCTAAAAAATGGGTCCTTTCACCGGCAACCGCACTGCAATGCGGTTCTCTTCAACCACGTGCTGTCTTTTACACCTGTAAAGGGACAATTTTCAATGATTCGAAACTATACTGTAGAGTTTATTATATATTTTTATGTTGATATCAACACAAGTTTCAACGTTATTTACGCGACTCCGATTTTGGTTTGCTTTTTTAAAACATTTAAGATTACTGTAAAATTTTGCATATATGCTGTATGTGAGGTAACTTGTGAGTTTATTGCAAAATTGTGTATGTTAAATGTTGGTATCTTGTAATTAAAAAAAAAACAAACATTTTATTAGAAGATGAATATGCATTCCATTTACGATATATTTTTATCTCAACTTGTTGAAGTGTGTGAAAAATTGATAAAATATATTTTTATCTTTATTAATATATTTTGTATTTATTTATGTTCTAATTTTAACTCTTTCAAGGTAAAAGAGTACAAAATTTGAATAATGAAATAATAATTATTCTTTATATTTTTGTTATCTGTTTTATGTTTCTTAAACAAAATACCAATGCTTTTACGTTTCTGAAAGTATTGTGTTGAACAAAGCGATGTATTTGATTATCATTTAAAATATAACTAGAATGAGTTTTATGGCATTTCTACTACATCCATACTGTACAAATATTCCTATATTTTTCCCTAAATATTATCATTTATAAAAGTAGTAATATAAAATCACCTTGTAAATGTCCACAGCTACAAGAGCAGAAATTTCTCTCCATCCATCCCTTACTATTTATTCTGGATTTGATTTATGTGACAGAACTGGAAGTCTGCCTTTCTTCAAGCGCAAGAATGCATCTCTCCTCGTAATTACCAGCGTTTTCGCTAGATGAATTGAAATGAATTTGGATAGAAAATAGCAATGAAGGAAATATTTTCTCTTCATACTGGTATAAGTGCAAGCTAAAATGCAGAAATAATGCAAAAAATTTCAAACTTTTAATGGAGTGTAGATTAGGTTATATTTTTGACAAAGATATGACATAAAATAATAATGTTTCGAAACAACAATATTTCAGGAAATACATATTTCAAATTTTTAAGTTTTATAATTGATTTATTACACTTTTGATAATATTTTACCGCAAAACTTTTTTTATATGTTTATGATTATCTTTTTGTATAACCTAACTCTTTTGTATACTCTAACAATCTAAATAAGTCACAAAAGTCACACCCGCAACATATAAAAAAATTTGCATCTAAATGTTAAGATTATGATTTAGAAAATGATACATAAACTGATACATAAACAAGAAATTAAAAGATAAATTAATCATGCTTAGACAATGAAATATATAATTTTAAAATTTTGGTGTTTAAAACTTTAGGCACAAAGCTATTTTGTCTGTACTAGCATCATAACACAACCAATGAATTGGGCAATATAAAGCTACAGTTTTAGCATGCTTAAAATATAAGTAAAAATAATACTTTGAAAAACATATATCATATTGTTCTTCACAATTTTGTCATAAAACAAAGAATGTACTACTTATATAATTTTTCTTCAGCTTATTGTTCTTCAAAATTTTGTCATAAAACAAAGAATGTACTACTTATATAATTTTTATTTAGCTTATTTGACCTGCGTGTTGTATTATAAACTTAAATATTACTGTTTTAAACAAAGGTTTACACACACATACACATATATATATATATGTGTGTGTGTGTGTATAATGCCCAGTTTTATATCACGAAATCTGATCAAAATTTATAGATGAGAGTTATGCGTCCGGTATAAAACTCAAAACTTAAAAATTAAGGATAACAATTGAGATGAACTGTACATTGAAAAATGATATGTTAAAGAACTTTTATGTGTATAAAAAATAAAAATAAACATCTTTCTTAGGATTAAATTTTACGGTTAAGTGTTTTAACACGTAATCAAAACTCCATTTCTCTCAATCTTATTTTCTATTTGTTAAATTGTTTTATTATAAAAATATATTTTGAAATAATCCATATAATCAATAATTAAAATATGTTATTTAACTGCACACGAACCGTCTCCAAACAATGTTTTCATTTCTTCTAAACTATTATATATTTTAAAATTGCCCTTTCCACGCATGTTGCTTGATGATGTTAACGAAGATTCAATTCAGCATGTGAAGTTACTGTGTGATCATAAGAAAATCTTTGCATTATTCGGTTAATTGTGCAGTCGGATAGGCCATACCGTTTATACACATTCTCATTGAACAGTAGGGCGTATCGAAAAAATCCAAATTTTTTAGATCTTTTAGCGGTAGTGCGGAAAAGTTGTGAACTCCCTTTATTAAAAAGTGTGCGGAATCTTAAAACTGTGGGTTGATATCTTCTGTCGCCTCAGTGGGCCAAAAGTTCCAAAAATTGGACTAAAAATGATTAAAATACAAAAATTAATAAATAATCACAGATTTCGCTCATCGGTTTGGGGTAGTGGTTGCATTTTACTGTTTTGTTACAACAACAACCATAGAAAATTGTAGAATTATAGGTTAATATCTTCTGTCGCCTCATCGGCATCGAATTTTTTTAATTTTGATGGAGTTTGGTAGTTTTCTGCTTTACTCTTTACTGCTTGCACATGCACAATGCACAATCGAGACAGACTGGGTTTGTTGGTCTGCCAAAATAGTCGAACACCCTTATTTTCACGCCGAGAAACAACAACAACAGCCATAAAAATTTTTAGAATTATACGTTAATATCTTCTGCCGCCTCATCGACACAAAATTTGGGAAAATGAAGGCAAAATTTTAAATAAATACACGTCACACTTACCACATTTTAATGCGAACACAAACTTTATTTTACCTTTCGAACATACAAATGACAAAAGCATTACTGGTTTGTAATAATTATTGGTCTCAAATTGTGACATGTGTTTTCTGGATTCTAGTGTCGCTCTAATAAATCTATCCCTGTTTTGAATCCCAACTGTTTTTCCGAAGGCTGCAGTGACTAGTTTCACAATCCGCTTTACCGCTTGTGTGTGTGAAGCAAATTTAATAAAGTCCCAGCAATACATTGGCATACTGCCCTGTATCATCTTCAGAAATTCTTGAGAAATGATCTCTGTGAGAACAGGAGGTGATATCACATAACAAGCTCACCAGTCAATGAGATCTACATAGTCTGTAGCTCCAAAGTTAACAACAGGAATAACAAATTTGCGAACACAATTTCCGTCTGGGCTAATTTCTCTTGCCTTGATAATCCACCGATCTGCAAGGGTCCTAATACGGCACCTATCATCAGATAACATGGCCAAAAGCATGTTTACTTGAGCCGCAAAGTAAGCGTTGCGAGAAATAACTGGGTCGATTATGTCACAATAGTTTTTTGGCAATTACCGAGATGAGCTGCTGAAATGCCACAGGTGTCTAGCACCATCCTTTATGGAATGACGAATCTTAATTCGGAACCATGAGAGTGCGTAGACTCTTAGAATGAATACAACCAATGATAGCAACTCATTTGATGGGTATGATGTTGATATATATAACCTCAGTATTCGATTGGAAGTTGTTAGCCAGCGGGACAAATTCAACGTTACCGGTTTCCGGCTAGCTAGATCTGAACAACAAACGCCAGAACTAATGGCGGTACAAATGTCTAATAAGTATTTCTGATCTGAATTGAGGGTGGTAGGGTCAATGTCTGACAATTTGCATTCAATACTATTAAAAACAACAATTGAAAGCCTTTCGCATCCTTTAAGTTTTCGTTCAATGACTCCGGTGTAAGATGTGGAGCCAGATGACTTGACGTCTATGGACTCAAACAGGTGTCGTAATGGCAACTCTAAAGTAATCAGATAATCCATTGGACTAGTCTCTGAAGTTTCAATTCAAGTCTGCGAATTACGCCATTAGACATTCCTGTATTCACTACAGTGCCGTCACACCCGAGAACAATAAGGTTGCTAAAATCATCCAATAAAGCACTTGTTACGTATTAGTAAATGCTATTAGATATATCAAGACTAGATCCGCTTTCAAGTGTGACATGTCCCATATACGTAGAACCAGGCTCCGATACAATACAGCAATGCACTTCTACAATTGTTCTTTAGAACTGCTTGTCCTCGAGTGTTTCTGATGTTAAGGCTTTGTCATGTCGTCCATCAAATTAAAGGCCAGATAGAGTGGAACGATTTTCATTTGATTTTGAT
This sequence comes from Maratus michaelseni, assembly GCA_963931845.1. Lineage (NCBI taxonomy): Eukaryota > Metazoa > Arthropoda > Arachnida > Araneae > Salticidae > Maratus > Maratus michaelseni. The sequence goes on from OZ007592.1 coordinate 310,837,943, forward strand.
ACCAATTTATATAAATTCTCAAATTTTCCCTCCATATTTTATTTTTGCCTGTGACGAGGCTAGCATCTGATTCCGATATTAAACCCAAATCTTGCATAACACGCAATGCAATAGCAGCCGTGGCTCTGTTGGAGACACCATACCTTTCACTGACATGAACAGTGTTGTCCAGTTTTAAATGCATTTGAACACTCCTTGTGGGTTCCCACATTGCCTTCACTATTTTGGTAGACCGCCAAACCCAGTCTGTCTCGATTGTGTATTTTGCAAGCAGTAAACAGTTATTCAGAAAACTACCAAAATGCGTCAAAATTTCTAAAATTCGATGCCGATGAGGCGACAGAAGATATTAATCTATAATTCTACAACTTTGTATGGTTGTTGTTGTTACAAAATAGTAACTTGTAAGCACTATCTGAAACCGATGAGCGAAATCTGTGATTATTTATTAATTTTTGATTTTTAATCATTTTTAGTGCAATTTTTATAACTTTAGGCCCACTGAGGCGACAGAAGATATCAACCCACAGTTTTAAGATTTCACACGTTTTTTAATAAAGGGAGTTCACAACTTTTCCGCACTACCGCAAAAAGATCTAAGAAATTTGGATTTTTTCGATACGCCCTATTGAACAGTCTTCCCATTTCTCTGAACGATTTTGTATTCGAAAAATAAACTTCCATAGCGTAACAGGACTCTTCTGGGGAAAAAAACACCCTGTTGAAGTACATACGCGGAAGCATTTGTCGATTATATACTGAACACCGTTCGCTACGTGATTTAGGCTTTTTTGTTTATTTCAGTGGTGCGCTTGGCGGTTTTCAAAAGTGTTTTATGCATATCTTATTAGTGTATGTCTTATTTAAATTGCTACTATTGTGTTTTTTGAACATCTTCTACAGGTTTATTAATCAATAAAATGGAAAAAAAAAATCTAACATTTTTATTATATCCCTATAAAACGACACTACAATAATAAGAATCAATGTAAACATAATATTTCCTAACATTAAATAGTGTTTGCTTGCAAAATTGTTGTTAGATAATTTTACAAATGAATTTTATACGGTGTCCCAAAAATGTATACCCACTTTAAGCGATTATAACTGGCATGTTCTTCATTTCGTTTCAGTATTAACTAATTTGAAATAATGTCTGCCATCAGAAAAAAGGAGAAACTGCAAAAAAAAAATATCAAAAGTGTTACTGACACATTGAAAACATAGCTGAAGTGCAGAGACAGTTTATGCGAGATGGTACTGTTAAAAATATTCACAAGCAACATTCAAGAAAATTTCGGTTATCAAGAAACCCTACAAAAGAAAGCAGGCCGTTTTGCTATGAAATTACGATGCATTCACAGGTGTTCCTGCACCAGAACGATCATTAGTTTGAATGCAGGCATTTAATTTATAGAACATTTATTATTGAGTTTCATTCCACATTTCAAAATGATATGTTTGTTAATAAAAAATTACGTTTTAGTCATTTAAATTGTGTATAAATGTTTGGGACACCTTACGTTTATATACTTCACCATTTTATGATCACAGCATTTTAAATTAAAAAACAATATGATAACTCTCCACATACATGCTATATTTAGAACACAGATAATGTATTTTTATCAAAAGATTTGTGAACGTTTAAATTAATTATACAGTTCCAGTTTACTTGTTCAGCACGTTAAAAATATTAAATAATGGCCTAAGAACTTCATATATTGCATTGAATCAGTATTTTACCTAAATTTAAAAAAACATTAATGCTTTAACACCCACAGAGTTTCTTTAAATATTTTTATTCAAAAGAAAGAGTAGAATATTATAAAACATATCGATTAAATGTCTGATCCTAGCCATCTAAAACTAAGTGAACATCAGATGTCATCCAGGAATTCTTTTATATTTATTCACTCTGGATTGATATCAAAGACCTTAGAGACTTGTCTTTCTTTCAGCAAAAAATGCATATTTCTCTGTAATTACCATCGCTTTCCGTGAATGAATAGGAAAAAAAATTGTTGGATAATTACACGACACCTTTAAAAAGATGGAGTTTTTATACATTGATATATATGCGACTCATAATTTTTAAAAAGAAGCGAATTTACTCTCAGACCGTCATTATGAAATTAGTAATAACATTAATGAAATAGAATAAATAAAATAATCATTAGTATTAAAATTTATAACGACATTCCATTTAAAATTTCACAATGTTTAAGTTTTGACTTTCATTTAAAATGACAATTATTTTCTATCATGATTTTAAATTAAAAATGAATATTAATCCATCATAGCATATGTGGGACCTTAATTAAATGGAGCTGAGCGAATTAGTGTGAAAACATTCATTGCATGTCCTCAAGCATACATTCATAATTTAATATTTTGTAATTAAGATTACTTTATTTGTTGAAAAAATATGTGTCTTCTAGAATTTCAAAAACTCAACTTTTCATACTTACTCTGCGGCCTTAGGATTTTGACGCATTTCAAACTGTATGCTTAAAGATACCTGAAAACTTTTCCTGTCTGCCTCCACACCTTTTGCGATTGATTATATTGATTTTTAATATATTTGAATTTTGATTGTTAGACTTTATGGTGTATATAGGGAGAATTTGCACTTTTAAATCCTATGAAGTATAGCGTCACAAAGAAAAGAGCTTCTGTCGCTCACCGCAACAAATTTACTATCCCTATTATCATTGTCTTAAAGCTAATTTCTAAAAATTTAGATTTAGAAGCGAAGTTGAAATTAAAAAAAAAAGAAAGAAAGAAAACATTTTCCTTAATCATGTTTAAAACCATTCAATTACAAAATAATTTTAAAGTTATAAATAAAATTTTTATAGAGCCCCTTGGTCCGATAGGTTACATTTGGGAAAACTGTCACCATGCTCTAACAAGTAAATCAAAGTAATATAATTTTTGTATGATCAATTTTTAGCATTTTCAGGCACTAAATATAGAATTAAAAATTATAAAATTCAATGTATTATAACTCGGTAAATTTTGGACGTAGAATAATGACTTGGTTACTGTTTTAGCTGCATGGAGAAAGTTTTTTCTAAATCTAACTTTTAGTGCTTAAGAACCGTATATAAATTTAAATTCCGTAACATTTTAAACATTTATCTATTTTAATGTAAATGGATTTTGATATGATAAAGACATTAAAAAAACTTCTGCAATTGAAACTATGCTACGCAAACTATCAGGTTAGAAATTAACTATAGGAAAAGAATATTAAAAGTACTAAAATATAAGAAAAGTAGTATATATATATATTAAAGGAAAAATTTATCTTACATGGAATGATTCTTCTACATATAAGTTGACTCAAAAAAGTTTGAACAAACGTTGAGAGCTCCACACTACATCAAATAATTTTTGTGCAGGTATTTGGGTTAACAAACCATTTATTCAGTGAAAAATACAGGATTTATCACTTGACTCCAGATTTTGATTCTTGTTCATGTCATTAACAATACTGGAGTTACTTTGACAACATTTTAAACTGAATCACCTTGCTTTTTGTGAAATGAAAGTACATCAAGAGAAATAGAAGTAAAGGTTACAATCTTTATTCATACTGCGCTGAACCAAATGCTCCATATTTTTGTATGTATTTGACAGTTCGTACTGTTTCACTTATCTAAATTCTGTACACTTTCATCGATTTTGATGATTTCTTTGCATTTAATACAAAGTAAGGTAAGTATGTTGAAAATACTTTAAAAAATATCTGTGTTAGCTAAACTGAAGGACGATAGTTATGTAAGGATTGGAAAAAAAGCCACTCTATATTTTTGAATGGGAAAACCACGTTGTAAAATTTAACCGGTCTTATTTGATTCACAATGTATTTTAAAAGTTTTTTAATATGTGTTTCAAATTATTTTAGAAGTTTAATGCTTACGTACAAATATTTTGTTATTGCTTTTTAAACAATATAAGAATGATTCTGTTGTGACATTCTTTTGCTGGGACGATTGGAAAAAATCGTATACCTTACTATCAAGTATTATTTGAAGCATCGTAACTTGTAACAGTGATAAAAACATGCAATGTGCAATAATTACAACTAATAAATGATTTTTCTTTTAGAAAAGAACATATTGTATCCGGACTGGCTACAGAGAACTATTGATAATTATGTGATTTCGATGTCAAGTGTTCTTAAAACTAAACCTACGAAATAAAATTTTTCTCATTTATATAAATAAAAGAATTGCAATTTAAAGTGTGTTAAAATAACAAAAACAATCAAACTTCAAAAATATATCCAGCTGATATGGTTGCACAAATATGAACAATCATAAAAGAAGAGATTCAATATTTTGTTAGTACATGAAATAGTTCAAAAATTGTATTTTTAAATAAATATTAGTTAAAAAAAGAAGTACTCAAAAAGTTTCTAAATATAAGCTATACACGTTTAGGGCTAAAGACATGTTAAATCACAGAAATGTATAAATTCTCCCCATACGAAAATTGTCTTTCCAAGTAATATAACATGCCGAGAGAATCAGAAATTCCTTACTTTATCTGGCGTATTAGAAGGAATTCCCATGCTTTTCCAAACCATAAGACGATTTGATAGAATGTAATAACCCAACAACTGTTGAATCCGAGAGAATAAACTTTTGGAATTCTCTGGTAATAACGGAAGAAATATTCCGAACTCGCGTTGTATCAGTAATAGTTAAAAAGAAGTAATACTTCCGTGCAAATCATAGTTAGCAACATCTATTTTTTTTACAGCAAATAGTTTAGGCTTACATGCACTTAAATGTATAGAAATTAAATATATGACATTTACTTTTTAATTAATAACTAAGAGAAAACGATTTTTGCACGAATTAAAAAAAAGTTTAATTATACTAAATTATAAATGCTAACAGCAAAATATTATTTTCCTATTAATGCATTTCTAAATTAATTTATCATGAAAAACACTTGTACCGTATAATAGCTATTTCTAAATATTTACACATACTATGTTGCAATATTGAAATTTCTATATAGTTTTTATGGTGGGTCTAAAGTGTGTATAGTAAAGGAAAATTACTTTCTACTTAACTGTTTCTAATTTTATAAATGTGTAAATAAAAACTTTATAAAATACTCATTCCATTAAGGTAATAATTTACATTTAACATTTTTGATTTGGGCCTTATTACAAGTAACAATTCGAAAGGATATCTAAAAAATAAGCATACTAACAATCGATCTTGTATATAATAATAAATAACACATTAATAATTATTATTTCTAAAAATACTTTATATGGATATATTATTTGATTTTATTCGACAGATTTATATACAATCTATAGAAATTTAAACCGTGTTTAAAACGTGTAACGTGTTAAAAGTTTAAAATATAAAAAAAGACAAAAATAAGTCATACCTGATAGGATAGGATAGAATTGTTTTCGTCTGAAACTACAAGTAAACGCATTATCTCAACGCCACAAAAATCACGCTGAAAGGTATAAAAATGCAAACACTGACAAAGCGATGCTTTCGTTATCTTACAACATATTTGAAAATAGTTCACCAGCTGAAACTTATTTATTTTTTAACCGCTGAAACTATAATCGGAGTTTGGTTATATTCGTGTTTAATATTTATGCCAGCAGATTATGAATATGCAACCGGATTGTGAATTCGTTACAATATACATTAAACATTTTGTATTCTTCTTGTAAGACAGTGATTTTTAACACTTTCCAACCTAGTTGAAAAGTGTTTATGACTTCGGTTTGTCTGGCCGTATGCCGTCTGCCGTCTGGCCGTCTGGCCGTCTGTCCGTGCTCTAACTCCCGTAAATATGCTCGGATTGCTCTGCAATTTTTATATGTTATAGTCGTTATCTATAGCATGTTCCCTATTTCAACGGAAGTGTGTAGCACTTATAGTTTTTTTACAGGGATACTCAAAAGAATTCCGTTACATTGCGGTCTTTGGGGAAAAATCATTGACGGTTTATTTAAATAATGTTTCACTATTTTAAACGCATTGAAATTTATATATATCACTAAGGTGCATTAGAAGAAGCTTAATATGGAATAGGGTGTGCATAGCACTTATAGTTATTTTACAGGGACAGTCAAAAGAATTCTGTTACATTACGTCTATGGAGAAAAATCGTCTGCGGTTTATTTAAATAATGTTTCCCTATTTTAAACGCATTGAAATTTATATATATCACTAAGATGTATTTCAAGAGGCTTACTACAGAATAGTGTGTGTACAGCAGTCATCGTTCATTTACAGGGACACACAAAAGAATTCTCTACTTTAAGTTAACAATAATTCCTGGAAGTGCGTTTTAAGTTACTGATCGCGATTTTAATTTTAACTCGCTTTTTGTCTATTATGTGGTGTGTATAAATTCTGTATATCCTATACAGGGAAGCACAAAAGTTCGCGAACACATTTCCGTATTATTTAACTCCAGACGGAGAATTTTAAACTGTGCTACGCGTTTCCTAACTGAACTAAAATTTAACATCCTATGTAGTATATATACAAATCTATAGATCCTATACAGTGCTGAATAAAAGTATTCGGATTACTTAGATGTTATCTTTTAGCTTATTAAACGGTATGATTTGTAAAATTATTTTGGAAGCGTTGGAAAGTGTTACATAATCTATGCTTGACGCATGATTTTTCGTTCTTGTTTTTTTATGTTTTAGATTTTATCTAGCTGTACAAACAAATAAAACATCCTTTCAGTTAAATCATTATTTATATTATTATAATTTTTTTTTCATAAAAATGTTAAGTACTGGTGGAATTCGGATTCTTTTTTTAGGTTTAGGAATGCCATACCTATATAGTGCACGTTTTCTTACAAACAAAGGCAAAAGTTGTATTTTGTCCGTCTCCTGTTAGTATTTACCTATCAGATTGAATAATACACACATTAAATGAAAATTTTTCAATTACACACATTACCTAATACTTGGTTAATGCTGGCTAAAAATTTCAATGAAGGGCATATTTCACTTGCAATATGGCGTATTTTCAATTTTTCTTCTTCTATCGCGAACAAGCAATAAAATGATAAAAACAGAAGTTTTTTTTTTGCTTTTCTTCCATTTAAGAAAACGTGTAAGAATAAACTTAGGCTCTTCAATGTATAACTTCTAGAATATGGGAATTTTTTTAAATAATTTTTTCAACAAATAAGCCAAACTCATAATTCATTTATTAGTTCTGTAAAAGCTTGTTGTAATCTAACTTTTTTTCCAATAATATATGTTATTTATTTTCAGTGTTACATTTGAGATGAAAATGCATTTGAAAATAGCAAGAAAGTATCAAATAAATATTTTGTATAATATAATACCTATAAAATGCAGCTTTATTTATGTTTTTCAAAATTTGTTAAGTGTCTACTATCAAATAAATGATACTTAATTATTTACAAAGAATTATGTTGAGAAGACACAAAGTATAAACATTATCCAAATTATGTCAATGAATACAATACAGACCGACGAGAGAAACCACTTTCATTATACATCAATTTATTCCCAGATAATACATAAAAAACCTATGCAATCATTTCCTTTTACACTGCCTTTATTTTATATCATCGGAAAATCCTTATACATATTTTATCCTATGTTGCAACATAGAATTTTTTAACCTTTTAGGCAAATTTTTTTTTTATGAATTACTTATATTTATAAATACAGAATAAGTACAGTTATCGGGGATTATACAAAATATTAATACAGAATAAGTACAGTTATCTGGGATTATACAAAACATAAAAGAACGTGCAGTTAAATAGAACAACTATTGCAGTATGAAATAATACAAATTGAATAAGATGGCATATGTATAATAACACCGTGCAACACTGAAATTGTTTCTCAGTTAAAAGTGTGTCATTCTCTACAAATTAACCCACTGAACACGGATATCGCCAGGAAAAATCTTCATTGGCTCTTATTTTGCAATAATTTCATAGAATGGCATGTGATATTCAGATGTGGAACGTTTTATCAATTTTTACCAATAAAATAATCACAGTGAGTATTTTTTATGCAACCTATTAAAACAGTGATGATAAATACACTGTTAAACATTTTGTGGTGGTTTGTAACAAATATTGGTGCTGCAGTAGCTGCAACCATAAGATGGTGAAATATCGGCCCAGCATTTGGAACTCCGGTTGATCCATAGCTCCAAATGTTGTAATACTTTGTCACCATCTTATGGTTTCAGCTACTGTGGCACCAATATTTAGTTCAACTTACCACAAAAAATTTAACAGTGTTTTATTAATCGCCATTAATATAAACACGATGGTGCTGAAATGTAAACACTCTTGCTTCCTCTACTCTTACGTTACGTGTGATGAAGAAATATTGTATCATTGAATGGAATTTCTAGAATCTCCAACATCTGATTTATTAAGTGATATGATATAATTATTTTATATTATTAGCAGAACGATAAAGATATCATTTATTTGTTTACTTTTTTTTCATCAGAGAGCATACTTTCGAGAGTTTACTTTTATAGAAAAGCATAACGAAATTTATTTTTGTATTTAAACATTTCACACTACGTCATGGAAGTGTGTTAATATCGCTGTTATTTTTGCGATGAAGGGATATTTGCTTCACAGGAAAAGTTAATCATTACAGTAGTTAAAAACCCTCATTATTTCTTTTACGGCTGCGCGAGAATCAACAGGATATAACTTTCACGAAGAAAAATAAATTTACCGTGCAAAATCCAAATATACCTTCTGCTGTATGACCTGTGCTTAATTCTGAATAACTTAATTTTCCTTAGCCTCCTTTTATCGACTTGGATGATGTCAATTAAAATGATGTATGCAATTCGTAACATTCGACGTCGCGGATTTTTGAAATTGATGCATGTATGCGTATTTTTATAACTGGCTGATACAAAAATTTCATCGGATCCACTGAATAACTTTGTTTTCGATTTAAATTTCTGCAAAGGCAAAACAGAGATATTAGGCTTCGAGAACGGAATCTTCTTAAAAAATAAGTTTGAATCACTGAGTTTTATTTTACCACAGGATATTCGAACCTTTATGCAAAGATGTTGAAAACGTTGTGTCGTGTTTCATTATTGACGGCCAAATAGTAAAACTAGGAATAACACAACATTCTGAGCAAGGACGTCTAGTTTTATAGACCTCTCCAATTTAAGAATTTAAAGTCTTTTTCTGCCTAACGGAAATAAGATACCATCCATTCCATTGTGACAGGAGGTGCACATGAGTCTGACATAAAACAACCAAAAATAGTTTTTGAACATGATTCATTAAAAGAAGTTTTTTCAACACACTTTTTTTTTACCTTACTATATACTGTCTGCGTAGAAGGGCCTTCTGCACGGATATAGAAAAGATTGCTCTTTGCTTTGTAACTGTGATAACGGAACTACATAATTGCGTTGTATAGTAAGAAACTTGCGTCTTACACTGACTTTAACTACTGGGCAAATGAATGTTTAAAACACACTACTGACAGGACAGCCTACCATTATACTATTACCTCTTCAGATAAAATTTGGTCTTGTTCAACAATGGGTTATAAGTCATGAAAAAAACGAAACAAGCGTTCAGGTACCAGCATAAAATTTTCCTTTAAGTGAAAATTTTAGAGAGGGTGTTTTAAAATGTTCCGAGATTAGCCAACGTTTCCAGGATTCAAAGTTTGACATCCTGCTTTAATGTGATGATCTGTGGAATGTCTTTGGCGAAGCATCAATATAGAATTTTGCTTGGGGAATACAAGTGGTGGTAAGTTCAAACATATTTTTACTACGTGCTGCATGTCTATAAGAAATATCAATGTAATATGCCATTAAAGATCCACTTCCTAGTTTCTGACGTGGATTTCTTTCCGCGTAACTGCGGCTAAGTCAGTGATGATTATTCAGAACATTTTTATCATTATATGGCTGTAATGGACCGCAGTGACCCGCTTTCTAGCTTGCGTATTATTGACAAACTATCTTAAGAGAGACCACGCAAGTGAAATGCAACTAAAAGGTAACTAAGTATAAGTAAATTGTTCTAAACTAATAAATGAGCAAACACTGTTTCGCAGGAATTTTTTTTCTGAATATTTAACTTTTTCATAAATACATTGCAATATTCTGCTTGAACGCTTGTCTTTGCAACCCCCCCCCCTCTCATGTACATATCTCAAAACTAAATTTGAGAAAAATGAAAAAAATACACTATTTAATTTTAATTATATGATGTTGTGGGTTTTGATAAATCCATTTATGTTTATTTTTTCTCATTCTATTTATTTAGAAAGAGGAATGACCTAATTAGTAGAACTTTTACCACACTTTGTAAAACAAAAAGTTGCCTTATTTAATAGCAGAACTTTGCAAATAAAATAGACAACAATTTCTTTTCAAAATAGTTATGAGAGTTTGTCAAGGTAGTGGTCAGGCACTGCAAATAAGTTGAATTTTACGCACGCAATGTATTTAGCGATAGAAGTATAAGGCGTGCATGTAGTTGTGTATTAGAAAATGTGGCCAATTGAGATTTTTTTATGATCATAGTCATTTTCAACACGTCGAATTCTTTAAACTTTAAGTATTTTTATATAGAAAGCGTTAACTTCTGCTCTTGTTCTTTTTCAAGCAGTGGGATTTTACATTACCTTATATATTTCGTTAACACTTAGATAAACCTTAGATATTTACTGAAATAAAAATAGTTTTGCTTGTGTTTATGATAGTTTTTATAATTGTAAGTTTTCATAATTCGTTGGATTAAACATTGTCTTTAGCAGAATCTTTTTTTAATGCGATTTTTTTTTTCACTGAATATGATTTGCAAATTTTATCAATGGACATTTTCCATATACATAATGGATTATTGTGTAATTACCATTTTGAAAGTCGCACAGTGGACTGAAGTGGCACTCGTCTACGGAATATTTTTAAAAGCTTTTAAAATATTATTTATATTTTAAAGTGCTTTTAAAGTATCAGCCAGATACCTTATTTCTTGTATAGTTCTATAAAGTGTTCAAAATCAACTTATACTCCTTTGCTTACAAAACAATTTGTTACTGAGATTTCCTCAATTTCTAAAATTTAAGAATAAATTCGCTTAACAACTCTTTATTGTTTTTCATTTTTATATATTGACTTATTTCTTAAATCTTTGTTTCTACCATTCCTCTGGAATTAGTATGCATTTTTTCAAGAGTAATGGTTGTATACGTGTGTCTTTTTCCAACTGCACTATTATTGTTAATGACTGTTACATTTCTTTAAAATGAATTTATTTATAATGTAAATAACATACATATATTAAAAGTAGCATTAAAAACAAGAGTCAGTTATCCATATTAAAAAACACATATGGTTAAGTTCGATGTTTTTAAAAAAGTATAATCCATACCCAGCTATTTCGCGTATATGTGCTTTAAGTTTTGTTTCACTATTTTCATTTCACGTTTTACTTGTCTTTTCTTCCTTTTAAAACTCTTATATTTCATTATTTTAATCATGTAGACACAAAACATGCATTACTCATTACTCTCACGGAACGTACTTTCGCCCCCTTCCGGAGCATCATCAGTCCATATGATGGTTCAATTACAGTTTTCTCTTGGCACGAGTGATTCATGAAGCCTTTCCCAGTTTATTTTCAAGGATTAAAGACTGGTGATGCTCCGTGATTGATGATGATCTACATGATTAAAATAATGAAATTTAAGAGTTTTAAAAGGAAGAAAAGACAAGTAAAACGTGAAATGAAAATAGTGAAACAAAACCTAAAGGAAATATATGCGGAGGAGCTGGGTATGAATTCTACTTTTTGTAAAATATCGACCTTAAGCATATGTGTTTTTTAAGATGGATAACTGACTATGTTTTTAATGATACTTTTAATATATGTATGCTATTGACAGTATAGGTAAATTCATCTTAAAGAAGTGTAATAGTAATTAACAATAATAGTCCAGTTGGAAAAAGTCACACGTATACCACTACTGCTCTTGAAAAAAAAAAACTAATGCCTGAGGAATGGTAGAAACTAAAATAAGATTTAAGTATATATACGGGCATTTAAAAAATAGGATGATATGTTTTTGGACTGTTTGAATGCTGACTTATTTATTTTCAAATTGAGTCGAATTGTAGTTATTTATGCAAATTTTAGTTCAGTCTTCCCTTATTTTTAGCTGTAGAAAATCCATGAATGTTAATTTTGTTCCATGTATTTCCAACATAGATTTATTTGGTATTAATGAATTTAAATATACTAATATAAATAAATAAATAAATAAATAAGTGACTAAATTTAACAGATAATTCTGAAAATATAGTTCATTTTTATTTTGATGTTTGAAATGAACTTGCCTATAATTATTATTTTTCATTTGAGATAGATTTTGGATGAAGAATCATTAAAGCTGAATACTGAGTAACTTTCCCAAACAAACAAAATATTATTTGGAAACTTTATATTAACATTATTTATTCCTTAATTACGTTCATTTCATAAATTATATATTGATTTTCCTAATGTATTTTTTTGGCTTAAGTTTTTCTTTAAACAACAAATAATTCAAAACTTTTGTTTCACAAATTCTAATCTTAATAATTCTTTATTATCGCTTTTTTATTTTGATATCTTGAGATAAATTGTTATTTGCATCAAATTTCGTTTCTTTTAATCTCATTTCCAGCTGAAGGAAATCGAATAATGAGGTTTGTTGTTTTGTATAATTTTTAATTAATAGCATGTGATTTTTGTAGATTTCATTCATTAATTATTGTTGAATTACTTTCATAAAATGTAATGAGTACGTTAATATTGAAACTGCAATTTCCAAGTTAATTTTCAGTTATTCCTAAAAATAATATTTCATTTAGAATTAGTATTATTAAAACTAAAGCATAAATCATTCAACATTGCTAATGATTATGTGTATGAAGCAAATTTTTATCATTTTTTTACTTTATTTTTTTAATGTAAAAGATTTCTTTAAAATACTTATAAAGCAAATATTTTGTTTCCGAAATAATGCTATTAATATTTCTTTATTATGAATTTTTGTTTTCGGAATAAAGGATAAATATTGTTAATTATTCCGACTTTGTCAATTGTCGTTTTCTATATTGTCATTTTCAACATATGAAAATTCATGAATTCGGTTTCGATTTCGATTGTACATAGGATTTCACTCAGAACTACACTAAAAGGGATGTTTATACTATTTGGATTTATTACTGGGCATACGAACGAATTTTTGTTTTATTTAAACAATGCACAGGAAAAACATTTTGCCTTTGCATTTAATGTATTTTATTCAAAATGTGTAAATATTTGCACGTACAAATGACGACATTTTTTTAATCTAAACTCCACCAAAGTTCACTATAAACGAAGTGCGCAATAAATATGTGTAGGTCATAGCGCTTTAAATAATAATTTGAAACAGATAATTCACATAGGTTCTTGAATTAGTTGAAAAAAAAACGATGTAATAAATAACAATTTTACAAAATTGGCGGCTATTTGAAGTTTGGGGTCAATTTTAACATTAATTTTTCATTTTTAAACTGTATAAAATATTTAAATTCTTTAAAATTTTAGCTGTTAAACTTGTCGTTTTATGCTAACTAATAAAGTCTAGTATAATTTACAAAAAATAAAACATCGGTAGCTTGAATGGTTTAAGCTATAAAAACTACTCCAAATCGTAAAGAACTTGTTTCATGAAAAATATGCTTAAAGTTTTTTTAGTTGAAAAAGTTATGTTTATACACCGCCCACTTAAACTTGCCATCATGACGTAAATATTGGATGGAACAAAAAACGGTTTTGACAGTGTTTTCTGGAGATTCTATAAAAACGACAGCATAAAAGAAAATTTTGAAAGTTTTTTGGGAGAACTTTTCTCTATTTATGAAGGGAAATACACTAAAAATATGTTAGTATAGTGCGATATGTTCGCAATCTGTTTATTCAGCCAAACATACACAGCATCACATTTTTGTCCCAACTTTAAAAGTAATAATGTCGATTTGCTGAATTTTCAGCATATTTACAGTCCTTTATATACAATAACGATATCACTGAAAATGGTTTCAGCGCCCACCAACAGCATTTAAAGAGAGTCGAAATATACGCGTTTTTTCTCAGAATGCAGTTTACATTGAATCGGGTGTCACTGACTAAATTAGCCTTTCCTTCATAATGTTATTAAGTTTTCATTATGTTATATCGTTTCATTCAAAGCAAGGTAAGTATTGAAAATTTCATTAAAACACTTTAATATTATTAAAGTTATAAACGAATTTCCGTTATACGCGCTATTTCTCAGAATGTAGTTTACATTGAATCGGGTGTCACTGACCGAAATAGCCTTTTATTCATAATGTTATTCAGTTTTTGTAACGTTATAACTTTTCATTCAAAGCAAGGTATGCGTTGAAAAATCCATTGAAATACCTTTATTATTATTAAATTTATGAAACAAATTCCGGTATACGCGGTATTTATCAGAATGTAATTTACATTGAATTGTGGTGTCGAATAGGTAGTTTTCATAATGTTATATCGTTTCATTCAAAGAAAGTTAAGTGTTGAATATTTCATTTACATATATTTATTATTATTAAAGTTATAAACAAATTTCCTGTTTGTAGACTACTCGTATTTTTGACTTGCCTAGTACGTAGTCCAAAGCATGTCTCCTATGCAATTGTTTGTTGTAGAAGTCTGTTGTACCTCGTTTCAAATACTTACGTAACATTCCGGGATACTTTGTATAATTTTAACTTCATAATACATAATTCCAGTTCATTATTGTTATTATAAGGGTCGCCCAAATGAAAATGGCATTGCTGTAATAACTCCACTATTTGAAGAGAAAGATGACTGCGCATGCTACTATAGAGGGCGCAGAGTTCTGGAAATGCATGCGATATCGTCAAATCTAGCCAGATACGTGTGTGATAGCGTGGGAGCACGTTAAAAGGCATTGTTCGCATCATTGATGCCTCCAAAGGATGTCAACGTGCGGTCGTACAATTTTTAACATCGGAAATTGTGAGTGCTAGTGAAATCTATCGTCGAATACAAAATGTGTATGTCACGCAGATCGGAATTCCGATGGTGTAGGCATTTTCGTAAGGGGGGGGGGCAATTCCTCTGGGAGGTTCTCGAACATCCCCCTTACAGCCCAGACCTCTCGCCGTGTGACTAACACATTTTCGCTCCACGGCGATTTGCCGACGATAATGAGGTCCAAGCTGCCGTTGAAAATTGATTCCACAGCCAACCCCGGAACCCAGTGTATCCATCGTCTCGTTGACCGCTGGGACACTTGTTTCAACCTACAAGGTGACTTCGTCTAGCCTATTTGTTACGTCTGTATTACTTCTTTCTTTTGTATACTAATTTATATTAATACAATTAACCATTTCTCAAACCGACTGTAGTGCCAGTTTCATTTGGGTGACCCATATATTTTCTTTTGCGATATGTGTATTATTAATACAATTATTTTTCTGTAACCCTTTTTATCCTGACGGTACTTATAAGTACCACTTTAATAAAACACTTATATATTCGTAATATGACCGTTTTTCCTAACGGTATTCACTATGGCACAAAGAGTGTATTTCTGACAGCAGGCAGGAGATGGCAAATTCAAGCACATATCCTCTTTCTTTGCATTGTAGGGATTTTATATTTGCCACGCTACATTCGAAATCCATTTTGCAGTAGAATTGACATGCATGTTGTTCTACATTTGAGTAATTTTAGTGGTTTATTACCGGTTATTTAGTACTATTGTTTTCTATACTCTACAGGTGAACATTTCCTATATTTTATTTGAAGTTTACTATTTGAAATTTACTATTTTATTTTATATCATAGGGTAAAAAATTTATGGTGGTTACAGTTGCATAATTAACCACTAAAACACAATAAATTTATTTTCCTCTTTCCTATGTTTATTCTGCACCAAAACTTACCCAATGATGCAAATATTCAATTAAAAAGTAGCTGGAAAATTAATTCAGGATATAAAGGCTTAAACAATTTCCCTACGAGATTAAACGACGCAATGCTCCAGTTTCAGAAATAATGCACTTAATATGTCCTTACTAATTTTATCCTATTACTTTATTATCTTCACTTTTTTAGGAATTGTTAAAAATTATTATTTCCTCGGACAGTGATTCAGTCTTCCATTCCTTCAATCACATTTCTTTCTAGACGATGAAACTTCAAGAATTAAATTTCGGTTGTGTATCACTTAAACTTTATTGTGTGTAATTTTAATGGATTTTACTCATTAAGGGGGAGATCATGTTGAGCAGTCTGAAAATCACAATAATTAAACCAGTGCGAAAAACTCTGTAGTTTGAAAACTAATGAATGAAATAGAACAATTTTTTCTATTATTTTAAAAACACAAATTGCACAAATTGTGCTTATTAGTTGCTAAAATCAGTGTAAAAATTGTTTTGAACTCATAAAAGAGCTAAAATCCTACATGTTTCGGCTTCAAACTTAAAGCCATCATCGGGGAAGAGGAACAACACAAACGACTACTGATCTTTTAATTTTCGACACGAGAAGAATGAAATCAACAGTATGGAAAAATTTAAATAAAATAAGCCGGCACTCTTTGTTGCCAAAGAGCGAAAAACAAAACAATGAATTAACAAGGGGTTAAAAATGTATCCCATAAACCAGGTATGCTGAAAGAAAAGTTATCATTACAAATACAATCTTTTCTAATTTTAATTTCCAATGATTCCCTAATGGCGGCTTTAAATGGGTTATTGAACCTATGGATAATTCTTGCTTTATCGAAATTAATTACAATATCATTATTTTTAGCGTAAAACCGGGAGAGTGCAGTGGATAATTTTTCAAATTTTATGTCGTTTTTATGCTCTTTTAATCTTTCCAAAAACTTTCTTTTAGTCATACCAATGTAAAATATTATACTATTATTATTTAAGCTAATGGGGATTTCATAAACACCTGCGAATTGATCAGGGGGGATAGGATCTAATTTATATGAAACTAAGTCAACCAATTTTCTGGGAGGGACAGCAATAAGATGGATATTGTATTTACGGAGGGCCCTTTTAATCCTTTCAAATATAATAGGTATATATTGGAATTTCCGATAGTTTGGTTTATTATTGCTAGGGACAGGATGCTGAATTAAATGGCCATTGAATTTTTCTATAATTTTCTGTACGTGATGAGCGGGGAAACCATGGTCAATGGCGATATCTCTGATAAAATTAAGTTCATCTTGGATGAATTCACTTGAACAAACCAGAAAAGCACGCTTGATGAATGAATTGAAGGCAGCAATCTTATAAGTGAAAGTTGTAGAGGCATTAAATGGGATTATTGTGTTACTTCTCATCGGTTTACGATAGACTTTACGTTTTAGGTTGTTGTCATCTTTAATTAATTGAATATCAAGGAACGGCAGTGACGAATTTTCTTCTATTTCCAACGTAAACTTAATATTTTCATCTATTTCGTTTATTTTTGAGAGGAAAGATAGGAGTTCCTGCTTTCCATGACTCCATGTGATAAAGATATCGTCCACGTATCTTAGCCAAACTTCTGGTGTTAAATTCAAACTTTTAAAAATAAATTCCTCCATCGGTCTAAGTTTAAATTCAGCCAACAGACCGGAAATAGGAGATCCCATAGGTGCTCCTTTATTTTGTCTGTAAAATTTCTTATTAAACATGAAAACGTTGTTATTAATGATAAGGTTAAGTCCTGCCTTTAGAGATGTTTTTACGCTATCACTTAAATTATTTTGTTTATCAATTTCCAAATTAATATTTTGTGCAACTTCATTTGTATCAATAGATGGGTAAAGAGACACAATATCTAAACTAGCTAGAATAGTTCCTTTAGAAATCTGCATATTTTCTATTTTATGGATAAAATCTTCTGTTGACTGTACACTTTTGCTTGAACTTGGTAAAATTAATTTTAGGAATATAACGAAAGCTTTTTCAATAAAATATGTTGGGCCAGAACACCTAGAAACAATAGGTCTCATAGGGAGATCTCCCTATGAGACCTATTGTTTCTAGGTGTTCTGGCCCAACATATTTTATTGAAAAAGCTTTCGTTATATTCCTAAAATTAATTTTACCAAGTTCAAGCAAAAGTGTACAGTCAACAGAAGATTTTATCCATAAAATAGAAAATATGCAGATTTCTAAAGGAACTATTCTAGCTAGTTTAGATATTGTGTCTCTTTACCCATCTATTGATACAAATGAAGTTGCACAAAATATTAATTTGGAAATTGATAAACAAAATAATTTAAGTGATAGCGTAAAAACATCTCTAAAGGCAGGACTTAACCTTATCATTAATAACAACGTTTTCATGTTTAATAAGAAATTTTACAGACAAAATAAAGGAGCACCAATGGGATCTCCTATTTCCGGTCTGTTGGCTGAATTTAAACTTAGACCGATGGAGGAATTTATTTTTAAAAGTTTGAATTTAACACCAGATGTTTGGCTAAGATACGTGGACGATATCTTTATCACATGGAGTCATGTAAAGCAGGAACTCCTATCTTTCCTCTCAAAAATAAACGAAATAGATGAAAATATTAAGTTTACGTTGGAAATAGAAGAAAATTCGTCACTGCCGTTCCTTGATATTCAATTAATTAAAGATGACAACAACCTAAAACGTAAAGTCTATCGTAAACCGATGAGAAGTAACACAATAATCCCATTTAATGCCTCTACAACTTTCACTTATAAGATTGCTGCCTTCAATTCATTCATCAAGCGTGCTTTTCTGGTTTGTTCAAGTGAATTCATCCAAGATGAACTTAATTTTATCAGAGATATCGCCATTGACCATGGTTTCCCCGCTCATCACGTACAGAAAATTATAGAAAAATTCAATGGCCATTTAATTCAGCATCCTGTCCCTAGCAATAATAAACCAAACTATCGGAAATTCCAATATATACCTATTATATTTGAAAGGATTAAAAGGGCCCTCCGTAAATACAATATCCATCTTATTGCTGTCCCTCCCAGAAAATTGGTTGACTTAGTTTCATATAAATTAGATCCTATCCCCCCTGATCAATTCGCAGGTGTTTATGAAATCCCCATTAGCTTAAATAATAATAGTATAATATTTTACATTGGTATGACTAAAAGAAAGTTTTTGGAAAGATTAAAAGAGCATAAAAACGACATAAAATTTGGAAAATTATCCACTGCACTCTCCCGGTTTTACGCTAAAAATAATGATATTGTAATTAATTTCGATAAAGCAAGAATTATCCATAGGTTCAATAACCCATTTAAAGCCGCCATTAGGGAATCATTGGAAATTAAAATTAGAAAAGATTGTATTTGTAATGATAACTTTTCTTTCAGCATACCTGGTTTATGGGATACATTTTTAACCCCTTGTTAATTCATTGTTTTGTTTTTCGCTCTTTGGCAACAAAGAGTGCCCGCTTATTTTATTTAAATTTTTCCATACTGTTGATTTCATTCTTCTCGTGTCGAAAATTAAAAGATCAGTAGTCGTTTGTGTTGTTCCTCTTCCCCGATGATGGCTTTAAGTTTGAAGCCGAAACATGTAGGATTTTAGCTCTTTTATGAGTTCAAAACAATTTTTACACTGATTTTAGCAACTAATAAGCACAATTTGTGCAATTTGTGTTTTTAAAATACTAGTTAACAGTGTAGTGTCCAAATGGATTCAATTGTTTTTCTATTATTTCACACATTCTTGTACTTAAACGAAAAAACTCAAATTATATACATTTAGCAATATTAATTAATTAAATGATAACGACGAAAATGTCTTTTTAAAAATATAAATACTAAAATATACATTTTGCGCGCAAGATTAAAAAAATTCTACTGCAGACACATACTTAATATTTTATTAATTTTTACTTATACTACTATATTTTATACTGAACCTAAATTTAAAAGTATATTAAAATTCATTAGCATATTTAATGGCTTTTATAATGATATTCAGTAAATTTACCAAAAATTTTAAATTTAATTTTTCAATGTAAAATTTTCTATGGCAAAAATCAGATTAAATTTAAGTTCAGCATAAAAGTATACATGGAAATTAATTATACGCAAAATTTCAAGGTTTTATTATAATTAGGTTTTTATTGAGAGTGCTCGCAATGTCAAAAAATACACTGTTTTGAGAAAAGGGCTTCAAAGATAACGTTATAGCATGACAGGAAATGGCATTTTACAAGTTATTTTCAGCTATAACTTCAGTTCTAGTTGGAATTTTTGTAAAATTCTTTTTGCAGTGTATTTGTAATATTTCAAGCGATCCATGCTAGTTTTTTTGAAAAATCGATTTTTTTTTAATCTTCAACGTGATTTCCCCCATTAATTATTTTTTTGCAGCATATGCATTTATTTTTCTAAGAAGATTCAGTAATATTCATTTTGTAAAGAATGAAGAAAATATAGATCTTCCAAATTTCTTCTTTTAATAAATTTCAACATCCATAGCATATTCCAGCGAAAGTACCGTAAATTTCCGATAATTAAAAACCAGTTTAAACTGGCTATTAACTGCACCAACATTCCTTTAAAGGGTTCAGAGTTGCAATCTTTATTTTTTGTTTGAGTTATTTCAAAGTATGATAAAACTGATTAATGTTCAATGTATATGTTTCAGTTGAATATACAGGTATCCGAAAAGACTGGAAACGGTCACATAACTCGAGAAATATACATCGGATTGAAAAACGGCGAAATGCATGTTCAATATTTTTGAAAAATCTATTTAGGGATATGAAAGTTGCCCACCCCCAGGGGGGAAAGGTGGTCAACTTTGAAATCATAAATGATGACCCCCATTTTTTATTGCAGATTCTGATTCTACGGGCAAAAATACGTAACTTTTGTATTTCACATTTTCTTCGAAACATTGTAGATGGCGCTGTAACCGAGTGCAATGCTGTGAGATATAACGTTCCAATAACTCGAGAAATATACATGAGATTGTAAAACGGAAAAATACGTGTTTAATATTTTAGAAAAATGGCAACTATGATATCCCTAAATAGATTTTTTTTTAAACTACTGAACATCCATTTTTCCGTTTTTCAATACGATGTGTATTTTGCGAGTTATTCGAGCGTTTCCAGACAGTGCAATGGTAACGATTCTCACAGCATTGCACTCGATTACAGCGCCATCTACAATGTTTCGAAGAAAATGTTCAATACAAAAGTTATATATTTTTTCCCGTAGAATCCGAATCTGCAATAAATAATGGGATTCATCATTTAAGATTTCAAAGTTGCCCCTCCCCCTTTCTCCCAGGGGGCAAAGTTGGGGGAGGGCAACTTTCATATCCCTAAATAGATTTTTCAAAAATATTGAACATGCACTTTGCCGTTTTTCAATCCCATCTATATTTCTCGAGTTATTTGACCGTTTCCAGATTTTTCGGACACCCTGTATTTATTTTAATGACCGATCCTTATGATGTATTTCTTGTAATTTAGGATCTATTTTTCAATAAAATAAATTATTTATTTTTATGAACAAAAATATTAAGTAAACAGTTGATTTCACTGCATATTTACATATTCTTCGAAATTTTATTTATTTCTTCTTTAAACGTTTATTTTTTTCTAAAAATTTTACCCTTATAGTTATCGAAAACAGTTGTAACAGAAGCATTTAAAAAACCTTCCAAGAGTTCAAAATTACAGGAGAAATGGGATTTTAAAATTTTCTAGAATTTATTTAAACAAATCATATATTTCAAATTTTAGCACGAGAACTGCATTTTTTTCTCATTAAATCATTTTTCTTCATAAAAACCATTTAACAATATGTCAAAAATATATTATAAATTATTCAAGTAAAGAAAATAGTTAAAAGGACACAGAGTATCCTTAAATCACCCTTATTATTTTTCATTTTTATATTCTGATTTTTTTTCAGCATCACTTAGAATTATTATTATTTACATTCACTTTTCTTAAATATCTCATTTCTTAAAACCCATTTCATACTGAAGAGCCATAAATGTCATTTTGATTAATATAGATTAATTTTTATCGTGAGAACATTTAATGGATTTTAAACACTAATTATTTTTTTCCATATATGCTTTGATTTCTTGAATACAAAATAGGGGGAATTTTAAAGGGGGCAATCAGTTATAAACATTAAATATTGGTTTATTCGTTTTTGCTTTTAAAGAATACATAAACAAAATATGAATCGGACAAAACAAATCATATGAGAAAATTTAAATTATAAATGTGTCAGTATGAAATTCATACTCTGTAGTTTAACACCAACTGATTTTTAATTTTGAATGCGCTATTCTAAATTGTGGTTCTGCTAATTGCGCCCATTGTAAAGGAAAACCCATTTTCAGAAAGATTATATGTTTGACATACATATATATATTACGAATATATATATATATATATATATATATATATATATATATATATATATATATATATATATATATATATATATATATATATATATTTACGACAATATATATATATATATACATATAAAGCGATTACACCTATTTGATATTCGTCAAAAAATACAGTTTAAGCGCAACAAATAAACTTTACATTGTTTAATTGACAAAATAGTAGGTGAGGATTATACGTATAATCAGTTTATATGTATCAGTGCAAAATAAATATCTTTCTGCAAATGGATTTCCCTTTACAATGCGCAAAATTAGCCAAAATAGGATTTTAGAAAAATGAATTGAAAATTATAAATCCATTTATGTGTGTGCTAACGTACACATTATCGAATTCAAATTGACCCGGTTCTAATTTGAATACTTTCGTATGGTTTGCCCCATGCGATTATACATATCTTTTAAAAATATGAAACTATAAAAAATATTCTTTTTGACGGTTTAAAACGCATGCATCAACTTAAAAGTATTATTTCTAGACTAAATGATTCTGTTCCAGAAATCTGGCTTTTAAAACTGATGAGTATTTTTTATTTTTATATCTTGCCCTTTTTCTTATTTTTTTTTTACAAATAAATCAGAATGATTTTTACTTACGCTGACTTTGGTTCTTCTTTTGTTCTATTCTCATTTCTATTTGCAGAAAATCTTTTCAGGTTGTTTTGCATTGCACACAATATAAGCTTAGCTTTATGTAAATTTAATGTATTTGCTACAAGTAAAAATATGAATATTGAATATTTGACAAATTCGCCTTCATTTTCAATAGACGCACCCAACTTTATTTGACTCACGGTAATTCAAATTTGTCCATTTCGACATTTCGGTGAGTTTTAACTAATTACCAATCCACTAAAATCCTAACACTAGAATCGACGTTGAAACTAGTTCGTAAATTCGAAATTATTGTTGACATATCAGTTAATCCGAATTAAAAAAAATAATTTTCATCAGTTAAAAAGAAAGAGACAATTTTAATGAGAAAATGGTTAATGAATCGGCAATTTTTATTAATATTGAAGATTTTAAATTCAGTGATGGTATGTAAATGAAAAGGTGTGCTTTACAGAGGACGTTTGCGAGAGCTTCTGTCTTCTTTCTTAAAACGATAATATTTGTGAAAACGAATCTGCACTTTTCCATGAACAATTACAAAACAAGGCATTCACATTTCAGTGAATGCATGTACAGAATTAAAAACAGCAAAGAAAGAGTTACTCTCTTAAAAAAATCATTTAAGAAGTGTACACAGAAAATAAAAGTTAAAAATATTAATAACCTGAGGACATATTTTAAAAATACGAATGCAATAGATTTAACCGAATGTAATAGGTCTACAATAGATTTAACATTACGGAAGGGGAATGGGAAGCTGACTGACAAAAAGCCTTAAAGTGTATTAATCTCGTCTCAATCTCAATAAAATTAATTAACCCTTTATATCACCGCTTTGCATATCCGCAACACACCCAAAAGTCATTGTTACTTATACAGTGGGCTTTAAGAGACGATTTTATTTATTTCTGTTATACTCCAGCACAACAGTTAATGTAAATTGTTCATAACATAGTTGAAAAGTGTTAATGAGTTCGGTTTGTCTGTCTGTCTGCCATCTGTCTAAATGTGTGTTCGTGCTCTAACTCGCGTAAATACAGTCGGAGTGCCGTGAAATTTATGTGTTAATGAGGTTTACTATTTCATGTTCGGTATTAAAAATTAACTACGTAGCGCGTATATTTCATTTACAGGGACTCTCATAAGAATTCCGCTACATTACTGTCTAAGCAGTAAAATCGTTTGCGGCGTATTTTAATGATGTTGCACTTTTTGAAACAAGTTTAATTTGATATATATCCCTAAGGTGCAATACAAGAGGCTTACTATAGAATATGGTGAGCATAGCATTCATCGTTCATTTACAGGGAAAAAAAAAATTTCGTTCACGGTACTGTCTATGAAAAATAATTGCTGTAAGTGCGTCTTAATTTGTAGAACGCGCTTTTGAATTAAGAAATTTTTTCCCTTATTACTTGGTGTACATAAATTCTATAGATAATATACAGGGAAGCACAAAAGATGTCCAGTATATTTCCGTTTATTAACGGAAATTTCTGAAAGGGAATTTACAATTGTGTTCCTAACTGAACTACATTTTATCATACTATAGAGAATCTCCGATCTATCGTTTCCGCATCCATCGTTTTCCCACATTGTTGATATTAATTCTATAGTCCCTGCACAAATTAAATTTAAATAATGTTAACGAAACTCGCATACATCGTTCTTCAAAAAGTCGTTTTCCAGCATTCACTGTTGTAATTTTTTTTCCTCACCGAAATGAAATTGAGGATCAAGCGTATCCATATGATATACAAACTGGAATTACTTCTTTTATCCTAAAATAACTTATTTGTGACATGAATTAACGTTGATAGTGTGACATGTATGTACTTGTAAATAGTTACAGAATGCCGAACAGGTGTTCTTGTTTGGAGAATGGGTTATTCTATGTTCTCTTCACTGTTGAAAATTTGCAGCAAACTGTCCAGTCATTTGACCGTTTTTAAAAAAAATGGTTAATTAACCGTAATTTAACTCCCTTCTGACCATAATATAGGCAATAATATGGTCAGAATAGACTTAAATTACGGTTATGTAACCGTTTTCCATAAAAACGGTCAAATGAATGGACAGTTTGCTGCAAGTTTTTAAGTGTGTGTAAAGGGAAGGATGAATGTATCCACTTAGGGCAGCTGCCACATTTTTTTCAAATTCCTAGATAATCTGTTGTGTGCAGTGCACGTGTTTCATTTCAAGAGTGTGAGCTTTCAATTTAATGCGTTCTGCTCTAAATTTTATGGGTTCTGTAAATTGTGAGAATGGAAAAAGAAATCCGAACCTTAGAAGAAAGGCTTCACATCTTAGATGAGATGGAAAAGAATCCTTTTGAGAAAAAATTAACATCTCTAAACGTTTAGGTATAATGCCGTCAACCCTGAATTCAATAATTTCAAAAAAGAGAGAAACTAGAGAGCACGCTGATAAGTATGGAACTTCTGCAAAAAAGAGAAAAACTAGCAAAGTGTCTACTTACAGTGAGTTGGAAAGACTTCTCTTCGCTTGGTACGAGCAGGCTCGTGCGTCAAATATTCCTGTGGATGAGAATATTCTTCGAGAGAAGGCACTTGCAATAGACGCCTCATATGGCATGGGTACTTTTTTGCTTCAAATGGGTGGATTTGACGTTTTAAAATGCGCCATAGATTGGTATCCAGAAAATTATGCGGCGCAAGTGCCGCGGTAGAAACTACTGATGCCATAGAAATGTGTTTCGAAAATCTTCCAAAGTTACTAGAAGGTTACAAGGATTGTGATTCCTATAATGCAGACGAAACAGGCATGTTTTCTAAATGCTTGTCAGAGAGAATGCTAGCATTCACTGGAGAGTCTTGTCATGGTGGTAAACATTCCAAAAATAGATATACAGTGCTACTGTGCACAAATAATTACGGTTCTGATAAACGAGTACCCCTCGTTATTGGCAAATCTACTAGACCGCGATGCTGCAAGAATGTAAAGGAACTGCCAGTAGTTTATTATTCGAATGCCAAAGAATAGATGAAAAATTATATTTTTACAAAATTTTTTCATGAGTTTGATAGACCAATCGGCGCTTAAAAAAATCATTTTATTTATTGAAATTGTTCAGATCATTAACCAGATACATCGTCTTTGAAAAATATAAAAGTTAGTTTTTTTCCCAGCTAATTGTACATCTGTCGTACAACCTCTTGATAGCGGGATAATAAATGGTTTTAAGCCATTTTACAGGAGAAATTAAGCTAGTGAAAAGATCGTTCTGTTTCATGGAAAAAGCAAAAGACCCTACTCCAAAAATAGACTTTCTGCAGGCTATATATTTTTTACTTTCAGCAAGGCATGAAGTAACCTTTTCAACCATCCAGAAGTGTTTCGTGAAACGAGGTTTTGTGCGAAAAATTGATGAAGAATGCTGAACAGAAGGGAAAGAAAATAATGATGATGATGATGACGGCAATGCAGATGAAGAGTGGTTGCGTCTAGGAGAGGATGTAACGGGTGTGAAATTTAGCGATTATATTTACATTCATCAAGATGTTGCGACCTGTGGTGTCCTAAGCATAGAAAAAAAAGTGCGATGATGCAAAAAAAAAAAAGAAAGAAAGGCAAAGAAGCAGAAGATACCGTTCATGTTAATGAAGCTGAGCCTGCACCAGTGCCAAGTCTGTCTGATGAAAATTACGGCATTTGAAACATTACGAACTTTTATATATACAAATGAAATTACAGAAAATGACAAGAAAAATTTTGTACATCTTAAAAATTGGTAGTTTAATTTAAAAAATGAACGAAAAATCCAACATAAAATTACTGATTTTTTAAAATAAATATCAATTTTCTACAATTTCGATTAATTTCTTTTACAGTTTGGTAAGTAACAAATTAGCATTTATTATTATACTGTATACATTAAATGTATTAGTAATGCATAAACATTTTTTTTTTCGTGTTTTGACGTTAACCCGCATTCATCTTAATCGAGGTACTACTGTATATATACAAATCTATATATCATATACATGGATACTCAAAAATTAATCAGATATTTTTCCAACTATTGATGGTGAATTCTGAAATTGGGTTTCGAAATGTGTTACGCATTTTCCAAATTGTTTAGTTACACATCACCTTTCATTAAATTAAACGGTGAAGGTTTGTGAAATTATTCTGGAAGTGTTCGAAATTGTTTCATAATCTATGCTTGGCGCATGGTTTTTCCGTTCTTTTTAATCTTATTTTTACTTGAAGAAAATCTATTAATGATATTTTGGTTATAAATAATAAAGTTTAAGAATATGTGATATAAATGGATTTCGATCATTAGCATTTTTCCTTAAATCTACTTTTAATTCGCTTAATGCAATTAATTTATTAAAAAAGTATTTTTAAAACTAACAAAGACTCTCTTTTTTGAAATAACATTTTAAAAACTCTTAATCAGTTGTCTTTTTCATTTTTATACCTTGAATTTTATTCCGGAACAATGAGAATTTTTATTATTTACTTGTACTTTACATGACTTTCATCATCTTTTAATTTTATTTCCAACAAAAGAATATCCATTAATAAGATTTTAGCTGTATATATTTTCAGCTTAATAGCATATGATTTTAATGAAATAAATTCATTACCTGTTTTTTTTTTTTTTGCAAATTACCCGTTTATTTTCTTAATACATGTTTTTATTATTCTTTCAATAATAAACAATTCTAAATTACTGTTTTGGAAATTATTTTCCTTTAATAACTCTTTTTTTCTTATGTTTTATAAATCGACTTCTTTTTTTAATCTATAAAATTTACTCAAGTTTACGTTGAATTTGCTTCAATATTCCCTTCTTTAAATCTCATTTATGGAAAAAATTGTATGTACATGAAAGATATTTTAGTTTATTCATATTATATATTTCAAAAAATATTTTAACTTAAAATACTTTTATTATAAAGAATTAAATAAGAAAAAAAAATAGAAAATAGATAGACATGCATCAGATAATACTGAATATAGAATTTTATTTCATGTATATAGTAATAAAATTATATTTTATTTTATGCTGCTAATCTATTTTTTTTTGCAATTATCATTTAGAAGGCCACAGGAGTTTTCTGGCTTAAAAACTATGCATGTCTTATACAGTGTTTTTACGTTTTGAAGCGTAATGTCATTAGAAATATGTAGTCTTTTGCTAAAGAAAACACAGCCTTTATGCTTTGCAAAACCAAATATTTTTTAATTTTCCTTAAGGAAAAAAAAGAAAGAAAGAATAGCAGTGTATCTTATTTTTCGTCGATTTTGTCCGGCGCACAGTGGGGCGTTTTGAGGATATAGGGGGACAAAATCATTGTGTTGAAGTTTAATTAGGTTTTTGCTGGGTTTTCGAATCTATCAGTAATAAAATAATCAAACATCGATAAATATTTGGCTTATTTAATAATTTATATTATTATTATTATTATTGATATTATTATTATTATTATTATTATTTATATTATTATTATTATTTATATTATAATATTGTATTGTCCTTGAAACTACACATGTATTCAAAGTTTCAGCTCAATCGGATAAGATTTGAATTAAACACTCAAACGCACACTTCAAGTTAATATAACTTAATGATTCGCAAATTTTCGCAGGAGCTTTCTTAAGTTTCCAATACTTTAGGAATGGTACTTTGATTTTAAAAAATGCTTATTTCTTAATAATGCTTAATACTGTATTAAAATTCAAGATGAAGTTTGAAACAAGATGACGTTTTTTTTCAAACAACAGTAGGTTAAATCTTGTGACAAACATGTGACATATGTCCAGTAAACTCCTGCTTTCAAATAAAACAGAAAAGTCACGACTTGCTTTCGAACTTACAGAAAAATAATTCAACTGTTGAAACTCCCTCAAAACTACTGCCTTCTTTACGGTCGTAGTTTATCCACACATCGGATTTTTTCGACAAAACTTGTACGGATCTCGACAGAAGAGACGTTCGGCTACCAGTATACGCGGTCTTGTTAAATTCCGAGATAATCGGAAAAATGAATTTTGTCCACCTAGATCATCAAAACGCTCCACTGTGCGGCGCGGCGTGTGCACTGTGAGACAGATGTTTCTTAATCTAGTAAAATATTATCTAACCATGAAAGGAAATATACAATAGCCTCTTCCGAGTTACTAAAGTTTCCTAAAAGCGCTTTTTATCTTTATATTCAAGTTCAACAAATATATATTACTGACAAACATGATAAATTAACAGCATTAACACTAACTTTAAAAATACTGTTATTTCGTTACTCTTATATGTATAGCGTCAATTATGCAGCTGAAAGCTTGAGAATTAATCAGATCCTAAAAAATACGCTTTAAAAACTTCCGTACACTATAAAAACCTCTCGAAAACGTTTCCAAAAATCGTTGGCAGGAAAAGAAATTTGGTTTTTTATAAATGTTTCCTTAAATCTTAAATGTTTCTATAAAATATATTGTTGTGTGAGGTTTCTAGAAATAAAGATCGCTTTTCTGAATCATTGATAACTCGGAAGAGGTCATTGTATATTTTCGTCCGTGGTTATATTATATTTTCGTAGATTAAGAAACATTTGCCAATTTTTGACATTTTAGCGTACCGCAGTGTCAAATATTTGTCCGATAGGGTTGTAAAAGCACGTTTCAATATGTAAAATTATCTAAGAACTTGACTGATGATTTTCGCATTCTTATCAAAATTGTTTACTTAAGCCGAAAAACATCCATAACCGGTTATATCAGAGTGCATGGTACATACATCGATGTAGAGGACTATGGAACAGCTTTTCTAATTAGTACTACTATTGAACAAGTTATCATATGATTTTTTAATACATTGTTTAAATTGTAAAAATTGAGTTTCACGAATAGTCGACACAACTTTCTATCTCAGAAATAATAATGTTATTCATTCCTTACTGACTTTATTTACGTTTCATATCTCGATTTTCTTCCTAAATTAACCGATATGCATCATTAAGGGGACGGTGGGCGATAAAATTTATATATTTTATATTTCATCATAGAGATATGAAAATTTGTGCATATATACATTTCACCATAAATATATAGAATACCTTTAAAAAAATTTAATCTTAATATAATTTTAAGGGTTTTTTATGTAAACTTATAAACAAAATTTTAAAATGCCCCCTACGTATTAATTTTTGAGATATTTTCTCGATTTTCATTTAAATCACTTAAAACGATATTACAAAAAAATCTGTGTATCAGTTATTTAATCCCTTAAACAGTTAATTTTTGAGAAATTCTTTCATTTCGATTTTCATCAAAGTTTTGCATTTTAATAAATTATAAATCAAATTTAATTACCTTAACGAAGTGTAATTGTAAAATGCATACACAGTTTCTTTGCAAACAGTATCAGGATTCTTTTTTATCAATTTCATGAATTTCGAACAAAAATTAAGAAACTTGGAGCATTTCAAAAATCTAAAAGAATTGAAAAATCTGTTTTGAGAAAAACATATTTAGAGTTTACTAAAGCGCCAAACAATTTCTTCTGTACAAAATGCAAACACTTGTAAATGTTAGAAACATCATGGCAGCTGCATGCATTTTTTTGTCAAATAATACACAAAAAACTAAATTTTCCATTTTTGGTCTATTTTTCCTCATATAAAGGTGCACGGTCCCCTTAACGCATATATGCTTGCATTTCATGATTTTCATTTTTACCCGGTAGTTCCTATTCCATACCAAAAATTTTGAACAGTAAATTTTGTTTTATTCAATGACAGACGCTTCGTGGTTATATGAAGTAAAATGTCTACTTTAGAAAATCCCGGTATTGATTCGAAATTTATGAATTAAAAAAAGAATTCTGGAAACGCTATATATGCGCTAACGATGCAAATGTGTTAGCCCTTTGTGACTCAAGAACTCCATTTAGAAAATATTTACCCAGGTATTACAATACATCATTTTCAGCATGTAAAAATAATTTACTAAATTTAGAACATAAAGTAAAAAAAAAAAAGACTAAAAAGGTAGTTTTATCACATGTACAATAAAAGAGAAACAAGTACAATAAAGAGAAAATTACATATTTTTCATAAATATTGTCGATTTTCTATTACAAAATTGTAAAGTATGCGAACTTAACTTTGTAAAAAAAATTATTTTTAGACTTCTTCAACCTTTTGAACTTGACAAAATTTGCAAAGTTCATTTTATCAATAATGATGTGAAACTTTGCAAATGATAAATAAAATTTTGGAATTAAAATTAACTCAATATCGCTGTATTTTGAGAATTTTACGAACAATTTATATTAACAGCTGTTTTGTTTGATAACAGATAAATCGTGTTTTAAAGCCCACTGCACACTGAAAAAAAAAAAAAATTTGATTTTACAGTATAATACTGACACGCATACGCGGTAGTGTATTACTGCTTATTTTACTGTTTATTACTGTTAATTTTACGGTATAATACTGGCAGCTGGGGTGCAAGTATTATACTGTAAAATCAAAATTTTTTTGCAGTGTATATGTAACATTGACTTTTGGGTATGGTGCAGATATGCAACGCGGTGATACAAAGGGTTAAGAATTATTATTATTTACTAGCATACTACGTCCACTGCGCATCCCTTTTTCCAAATGAACCCATGAATCAAACGAAATGACCTTGTATTTTAAAGCAATATAGACCTATACCTGGAATGTTCTTCCACATTGCTGAACATGATGCGAACAACATTGCGTTATATTACCTCATATATTAGACAAATTTTTGACTGTTAAGTAGCAATTCTTTTAGTTGATCATTTATAGTTGAGTTTGATAGGGAAATGAGGCTGTTATGATAACAATAATTAAAATGTTCTCTAGTCAACACACTACTAAAATACAGAGCATGGCAATCATTGCAGAGATTGGCCATTGAACTTAAATAATGTTTGGGTGATAAATTGTCGGTTGTTAGCTCTTGAACTACGGGCCTCTCTTCTTGGCGCTATGTGTGGTTCTGGTACGTCAGCTTTACGCACGGACACGTTTGTCCTTTATAATATAGATAGCTATATCTCAAAATCTAATGCACGGAATTTCATCAAACTTCATATAGGACTAGATGGACATAAATAGACGCTAATTAGTTTTTCGTGTAAATCGCCTAACAGGTGTCGTTGCTATGCTCTGTTTTTCCCGATTTCCGTGATAGCTATGTCTGAAGAACGAATAGATTGCTATTTAGTTTTGGTTGCAGACGATGTGATTTATAAAGAAAACAAGTTATGTGATGGCTACAACATACTAGTGTTTCTTCCTATAAATTGAAACAAATTATGAATCGCAAATGAAAAAAATCTGGTATGACTTCACTTGCATTTCCTTACACAGAATGGTGTATTATGCGTTCAAATAAATAGTAATGTAAAAATAAATAAAAACTTAGATAGTATTTTTACTTTCTTCCATCTTTACAAAAAAAAGTATTCGATTCGTGAAAAATTTCGACTTCCGGTTTTCGACGTATTTACACGTTTTAGAAGGTTCTAAACACGATTTGATTGTTTTTAGAAAATATCTATCTCTGAATTTCTCAGTATGTATGTCCGCCTGTCTTATGTGACAAAAAGTTTGTAGGCGCTCTATCTCAAGAACTAATGCACATAATTTGATAAAACTTTAGATTCAGTTAGACCATGATAAAAATTGGTGCTGATCTAATTTTGTGTAAATCGCCCAACAGGGGGCACTGCCATGATGATTTTTTTACGATTTCCGAAATAGGTCTAACGCAAAATCTAATGTACGGATTTTCACCAAACTTCAGTTTCTGTTAGACGTTGTCATAAGTTGTTGCTTATTACCTTTCAGTGTAAATTGCTCAACAGGTGGAGTTGCTATGCTGTATTTTTCAGGATCTACACGATTTGCTTCATTTTCAGAAATAATGTCTTATACAACTCTTCATATTTTTTTTTCATTTTTATATTCTAATATCTTCTTTAAAAATCAATGAAACTTACTACTATTTCAGTCCTTTCTTCGTTTAATCTCAAGTAAATTCATTATGAGATTTTGGTTGTATGTTTATGTATTATTTGAACTTAATAGTAAGAGATTTCTTTTGGAATTACATAAAGTGAGAGCAGTATCAGTAAATATATGGTAGAATTCAGAAAACAATATTGAAAGGCAATTCAGTTTGACTAAGAATTTTCGATAATGTATTTTATATATTTAAACTCTGAATTATCATTCTTTACATTTATCATTTAAATTAGAGATTTTGAAAAAAAAAACAATCAATAAAGTAGATTGTACAGGAAGTTTGTAGAAATAACAAAGCATTTCTATTTTTTATCTAATTCCGTCCACCCCCCAAAGAAAAAAAAACAAACATACACGCCATACATATTAATGACCAAATTGTCACACAGAAAAACAAAAATAGATAATACATTGCAATTGATTCCTTCTTTCAATTCAAACTTTTTCTAACATTAATTAAAAAAATATATAAAATTTATATTTGCACACAACATGTAACATAAAGATTTTAACAGAAATCGCTTTCTAGAAACTTTCCATATGACTATCAAAATTACATTCCTTTTACCAAGTAATTTTCGAGTTATTCTTAAAAAACTGCCCGCATTGCAGTTTCTTTTCCAAGTATTAAAAAGGAATTTAACATTTTAGTTTCTTAATATGTTGTCAAAATTGGGTGTTTGCATTACAAACTGATACAATATTAATATTGAGGCGACTCCCTGGAGTCTTTTTTTCAACGTAAATTAAATGAAAACATCTATTGAATGTCTATTTTTATTTTCTCTTTGCTACAATTTGCGAAATATATGCACTGGATGTACTCTTTATTTTGTGCATACAACAAACTGACCATTGATTTTATTAAAGCTAAGAGTTTTTATTTCAAATTATTATTTCACGAATAAATGCTGCGAAGTATCTATTTCGAGCGTTATACTCTCACTGATTAAATGTTCTCTTTTTATTTTATTTTATTTTATTTTTTTCATATCGACATCTTTACAAAGTCAACTATAATTTTTATTTCATTCGCTGACTTGAATTCAGTCTTCCTTCATTTAATCTGATTTCCAACTAAAAGAAATCCATTAATAATATTTTGGTTGTATATATCTTCAGTTTCATATTTCACGAATGTCATTTTAATGAATATCCTTCATTAATCTTTTTGTGTATATAAGTATCTGTTTAAAGTGTAACGAGTCGTACTATATTTAAACTTTTATTTAAAAACTAATATGCATTTTTCCTGCATGCTTATAAAAATAATTTTAAGAATGAATGAATAAATGGTTCTAGATAAACTCTAAATTAAAATGTTAAAAATCTTAATCTATTCAATCTTTAAAGGAATTATTATAAATAATACAAAAGATATATTCAAAGGCCCAATCTAAATTAGTTTTCGAACAATGTATGGGTTAAAGTAAAAATTATTTAATTCAACAATTCTGTATAGTAAGCTCTAATTAGAAATAATTAAACGAAAACAGAAACATTTTTTTTTGTTTAAAAGGGGCATTGTTTAAAAAGACTGCATACGTTCACATGACCATTTCCACATAATGTTTCAAAATTTCTTTCATTCATTTGTTTTGTTCAGCTGATATTTTAGTTCCCACAATCATTTATTTAAATCTCTATATTTATTAGTTCTAAATATAAATCTTAACTTAATAAATCGAAAATGAACACTTAATAACGAAAGTTACATTTAAAAACACTAGGATAAATGTAAATAGTGATGTTTTGATTCTTCAATATTTATTTGTGTCTAAATGTATGAAGATAGGCTTTAAATACTATTTTATAATTAAGAATTGTTATTATTGCGTGAAATCTTAACAGTTTTGAAAGGAAAACTTAGAAATGCATAAAAGAAGAGAAATAACTGCTTTCTAATAATTTTAGTTTCGAGTCAGTTTGATGATTCAAACAGTTTTAAAGCATTTCTTGTGACACTTTCAAACATTCATTTATCCACAATTTCAGTCATTTTTTAAAACAGTTCACAACTATAAATCAATCCTTTTTGGGAATATGAAACATTTTAAAACAAAATCAGAAACATTTTTTATTTCAAAGAGGTATTCTTCAATCTGACTTGCCTACATTTAATTGGCATTTTAACATACTGATGTTTCGAAATTTATTTTATTCATTCCTTTCTTTTAGGTGACATTTCAGTATTCATAACTATTTATTTACATCTTTATGCTTATTATTTGTAAACACAAAGTCTAATTTAATAAACCAAAAATGAAAACATAATAACTGAAAGTTACATTTACAAACACTAGGATAAATGTAAACAGTGGAGATGTTTTGATTCTCCAATATTTATTTGTGTCTAAATGTAAGGAAATGTGTTTTTAATACTATCACATAATTAAGATCTTTTATTATTGCGCAGAAACTTAACAATATGTCTTTGAAAGGAAAAACTTGAAGTGCATACAAAATCGAAAAACTTGCTTTCTAATAATTTTCGTTTGAGGTAACTTTGATAATTCAAGTAATTTTAAAGATTTTCTTAATACACTTTCAAACATTCATTTATCTACAATCTCAGTAAATTTTTAGTTTCGGTTAACTATGATATTTCAAACAATTTTAAAGATTTTCTTAAGACAATTTCAAACATTCATTTATCCACAATCTCAGTCAATTTTTGAAATAGTTCACAACTTTAAACTAATCCTTTTTGGGAATATAAAACATTTTGAAACAAAAATAGATTTTTTTTAATGGGGCATTGTTTAATGTGACTGCCTACGTTTAAGTGACATTTTCATATAATGTTTCAAAACTTCTTTTAATCATTCGTTTTGTTCAGCTGACATGTTAGTTTCCACAGTAATTTATTTAAGTTTTTATATTTATCATTTGTAAATACAGAGTCTAATTTAATAAGCCCAAATGAACACTTAATAACCGAAAGTTACACTCAGAAACCCTAGGATAAGTGTAAACAATGCAGATGTTTTTATTCTCCAATATTTACTTATGTCTAAATGTAAGAAAATATGCTTTTAATACTATTTCATAATTAAGAATTCTTATTATTAAGAAACTTAACAATATGTCTTTGAAATGCATAATACAGGGAAATACTTGCTTTGTAATAATTTTAGTTTCGGGTCACTTTGATAATTCAAAAAATTTTAAAGCTTTTCTTGTGACACTTTCAAAGATTCATTTATCAACAATTTCAGTCAATTAAAAAAATATTTCACAACTCTAAACTGGTCCCTTTTGGGAATATAAAACCTTTTAAAACTAAAAATTAATTCATTTTCGTAATATATTGTACTTTACAAGTATAATCCAATTCTTTTTGGCAATATTTTGCATGTTTCATAGAATGTGTTCCTAACATATAAATGCAATTTCTATCATAATCAAAAATGCTACATATATAAGTTTTTTAAAAATGAATTTCCTTTAACTCTTTTACAAAACCACGACATGGAAATTGCTTCGTAATGCTCAACCTGCGTAATTACTTAAATTTAACTATCATACTTTAGAACAAGCATGCCAAGCTCAATGTCTAGCAAGGAACTCTACAAAACAATGTTTTGTAGAGCTCCTTGCTAGACAATGTAATGTTTTGGTTTCTGTGTGCCGCAAAATTAAACATTTATTCCGACTATGTCGGGATGTCATTTTTAGGCATAATTCCGACAATATTCGACGAAATAGCATATATTTAATATGGAATTATACTTATGAAGCTCCACTGATGAATTCCTAACATATTCATAGTTTCTTATTTTTGCAATTTTAATTTCCTGTGTTTAATTTTCTTTCCCATTTATATTTACACACATTATTTCATTTTAATTATATACATGAATAGATATATCTTATATATATATATATATATATATATATATATATATATATGTAGGATTTCAGTTTAAGCACTTTATTTCCTTTATGACGTAAATTATCATCAAATTAACTGACACCCTAGTACTATTAATATCCATGATTTAAATGCCGGAGTTATAAATATTTTGGATCGCGAGATCAAGATTTGAGCCTAGTTGTTTTCTTTGGTAAATAAAAATATTGTATATGTTTGGCGAGAAGTGGATTAGCTGAAAAAAAATTGCTAGTAAAGTATTGTAGAATTATATTTCTAGGACTGTATTAAAGTTCATATTTTGTTATTCATCGTCTGTTTGTGCATATAATTCCAGTAAATATACTATTTACATATCATCTTCTTACATTTACCTGGCTCGGATGCCAGGATAATTAAAAGTAAAAGCAACTAGTAGTGAAATGGAAACCAAAGCAAAGTGTTGTAAAACGCCAGTATCAAAATTTGTGTTACGAATTGGCAAGGTGAAACCGTAATCGTATTACTCCAAGTACAATTTTGAAAGATAAACATGAGAACCTTAAATAAAGCTAAGAGAATTGATCTAATAAATCTCTGCGAAGAATGCGGAATTGAAGCACCAGAAAAACCGACAAAAACCATCCAAATAAAACTGATCAAAAGTTGGGAGAGTTACGAAGAAGATTTTATAAAAGATCGATTGGAGGTAGTTATAGCGGCTATAAAAGAGAAAACAGAAGAAGAAAGTGAAAGAGAAGAGAAAAAATTACAAGAACTAGAAGAAAAGAAATTACAAACAGAATTAGAAGAAAGGAAATGGCAATTGCAGACTGAAGAGAGGAAATTACAAGCAGAGATTGAAGAAAAGAAATTGAAAATAGAATTGGAGCAAAAAGATCCCGAAAGCTAAAGAGATTTTGAAATCAAGAAAATGCAGATACAAGAAAATTCAAGAGAACACATTGAGGAAAACCCAAGGACAAATCCAGGTAAGCAATTTGAATTGCTTAGATTATTAACTAAATACGAAAGTTCAAATGATATTAGTTTATATTTGGCTATGTGCGAAAGGCAAATGGCGCAAACGGGCATTGATAAAAAATAATGGGTTAATTATTTAATTAATCTAATGCCGTTAGATGTGATCAATATAATAACGATGGAAAACGAACCCGAAATTCACGATTATGATTGCATAAAAAATATTCTGCTAAAGCGCTACAAACTATCGCCAGAAGAGTTTAGGCTGAAATTTTTCTCATCTAAAAAGGAGCCATCAGCCAATTGGCGAGATTTCGTCTATGACATCACTGTGTATTCTCAAGAATGGATCGGAGGTCTTCAAGTAAATAACTTTGAAGATTTATCGGAATTAATTGTAGGCAAATCAGGCATAATTTACCTGCGGACACGAAGACACATTTTGCAGAGGAATTACTAGTAATAAAGAAAATTGATGACTTAGTTAATAAATTAGATAATTACGAAATGGCACGAAGGGTTTGCAATAAACAATCAGTTAGGAGTACAAGCGGCAATTTTGATGACAGAAGATGGAGAGTGGGTGACTACGCCAATTTGGAAAGACGCCAAGTTGACAATAGGCACAGTGCGAATCATGGAAACAAAGAGTCGCATATAATCTGTTTTACGTGTGGCAACCCTGGTCACGCGAGTCCGAAATATGCCATGGCGAGTAATACAGAACGAGAATATTCAAATTTTTACCCGCAACATAATCAAAATTGGCGAGAAACAAAATACCAAGATGAGACCCAAAACACGTAAAGAAAAATAGTTAATATGGGCATGTTAAATGGTAAAAAAGGAAGAATCTTAGATATTCAGGGAATAAAAACAAACGTAATAATTGATACAGGGAGTGATATTTCAATCGCCAATTCAAGATATCATACTGCAATAGACGCGCCAAAACTAACCAGGGACGATATATCGGTATCGGGCATAGGTGGAAAAGAACCCGTAAGGCATGGTGACGTCACTGCGACGTCACTGTGAAGTCACACTGTGACTTTGTGACCGTCGTCGTGACGTCAAGTGACGTCGATGTGAAGTCACTGTGACCTAAATGTCGTGATAAAAACTGTGATAAAAAGTCGTTATGGCCGTTTTCAAGGCTTTCTGTGACATCACAATGTGACTACTTTGTGAAGTCACCGTGCGACTTCGATGTGAAAAATGTGACGAATCTGCATCGGATAGGGGGACCAGATTTTACCCGAATCCTATCCGGATTTTTCGGATCGACATTTTTTTATGCTACAAGTTTGTGACGATTGTGACGACACTGCACCGGGTCGGGTAACCAGATTTCACCCGAATCCAATCCAGAAAGTTCGGATCGATCTTTTTGGATTTGTTTGGCTACAGAATAGATTTGGATTAGTGGTCGGGTTACCTGATTTTCGTGAACCCGATCTGACGAGAGTCGGATATAATGTTTTTACTGTAAGTATTGTTCGGAACAGAATCTTGCATACGACCGAGTAACCAGATTTTATCAGAAATACTTTCACATTCAGAACCGGTTCCAACCGGTTCCAAAATTGAAAATGCCTGGTTATAAAAAACTACTACAAAAATCGAAAAATTAAAAACTAACAACGTTGGAGATTGACCTCAGCTATCCTATGCGAAAAAAAAACAAACATATAAAAATATTAAAATGGGAGCGAGAAATCGCGCAAGAAACTTCCCATAGACTTAACATTAGCTTGAGCGTTTATTCCCGTGACTAGTGTAGGCTTTTAAGCTTATTCTGTGGCTTTGAAATTGCGTTATTTGTTTTCTCATTAAATTGTACTAAGCATTTTTCTTCATGAAATCGTGTTAAGCATTTTCCTTCAAGAAATAGTTACATTAATATATAAATTATTGTTATACCAGTCACGTGTTTGTTCGGATCTAGAACCCTGCTCGAGTCCGGTTATATCCGACATGAACTTTTAAACTTTATTCAAGTCAACCCGCAATCCGACCCTAATCCGAAAAATATTTGCCGTTCACCTACAACCCGATCGAGCCTGATAATTGTTTTTATCGACACTTATCCAGATCCAAGACCTTAAATCACAGTAAATAGATCTACAACTTAATACAATTATAAAAAAATTGTATATAATAAGATTTTCCATATGCATTTTTTGTTTATATAGAAAAATGAATTATAAAGCGTCATTCATATTAAAATATAGTTTTTATCTGAAAAAAAAAATATTCTAGTTTTTTTATCTAGTTGTTCTTTTATTCTGGTTTTTCAGATAAACTCGAACACGAGCTGAAAAGATAAAGTCTCAACCCGAAAGCTATCCGAACCTGAAAAAATTAGAGTCAATTTGTCCCAAACCAGAACAACAAAACAATTATTGTCAATCTGATCCGGCCCAAACTGCACGTTATGGGTTCGGGTAAA
This sequence comes from Maratus michaelseni, assembly GCA_963931845.1. Classification (NCBI taxonomy): domain Eukaryota; kingdom Metazoa; phylum Arthropoda; class Arachnida; order Araneae; family Salticidae; genus Maratus; species Maratus michaelseni. The sequence continues at coordinate 310,878,435 of OZ007592.1, forward strand.
ATTTGATTATCCGACCTGATGCAGGACTTTAGTCGGGGTTTTATATTTATTTGTATATTTAATTTATTTAGTTTAGTTTTTGCTTGAGCTTTCTTATCTGACTCCTGTGTTGAATGGTAACGCAATTTTGAGACTTATTTAGTGAAGTAACTGAGTTTTATGGGAAAATTTAATTACATGATACGAGTCGATTCGGCTGTATTTCTCCTGCATGTCGGATTCATATTGGACTACTGGGGTTGGTGTACTATACTGCATCCGGCCACATAGCCATATCTTAACCGTACCTGATTCGGGTCAGGTCAACTGTAATTTTTTATTCTGCCAGTAGGATTTTTATTAGAATCCGGTATCGAATTGGAGAACTATATTTTACAATATTTATTTATTTGCTGGAGCTTAGGATTTTATTAAAATCTCGCAACCGAGTGAGGTAACTCCATTTCGAACGAAACCTTTCGGGTTGGATACACATTAAATAGAAAAATATGGATATGCATACATTCAAATTTATTATATTTAAATGTTGAAATGTTAATATTGCGATGTTCTGTAATATAAATGCGACAAACTTTTTAACTTCAGCTCAGTATTTTAAATTTTACAGAAATATTTTTGAATAAAAGAAAAAAAACTACGCGATTGTGCTGTGCTGTTCAGGGTAAATGATATTTTTCAATATTATTTTTAATTTTAAGAATTTAGATAAAAAAATTATTATTGCATTACATTTTAATCGAAAAGCACATGTAAAAGAAAAAAAAACTTTTTAAACTACACACTTATTTAAAAGATTTAAAAAATGTAAGTAAATTAATGTTTTTAAATTCCAACTACTTTTTCAAGTAGTGACATTTTTGGTTGTTTTTATTTATTGTTTCATTTACTAAAATATGTTATACAACACTGTGCAAGCATTTTTTGATACAACTAATATTAGACTTTATATATATTTTCTATTATCATATATAGTGAAGAACGGTGACGGTTCTTGATACGATTATATACCTATATAAATTGAAATTCCAATTTCATGCACAATCTTAACACATGCATAATAAAGATCATCCGCAAAAAAAAAAATATAAACTCTATCTCAAATACAAAAGGGAGAAAATAACTTATTTTTTTAAAAATAAAAGCGAACAAAGAATGAATATTGAGGAAAAGTCATTTAAAGTTTCCATGTGTGAAAAGTTCACTGTACATATTACATATGTAGTAATATTAACTGTACACTTTTGACATCTTAATCACACATCTAAAAAGATGAGATCTATAATTTGAGATAATAATAAAATAATCGTTATTTTGCCTGTGGGTTACTGCCTTCTCTTTATTAATTGAAAGTTTGAAAGGTACATTTTGTTAAATATTTCAACAGTTTTTAGACGTTATCTTATGTATTTAATTCATGAAAATATCAGCACAATATATTCTCCCATATTATTCATATCATGCCGTCAAGGTTTTAGATCATATTTAAAAATATTTGTACGCTATAATTTATTAAAAAGAATATCTGAAATATATTTGACAAAAGTTACCACTTTTTAAAAGAGAAAATAAATAAAAATACCCTACAGATCAATATACATTATTGTACTCATGAAATTTTTATTTTATAATTATATTTTAACCGTCTGTGGCTCAAAAACTCTGATTTGAAAAACATTTACTCATGATGTTGGAGTGCATAATTTTAAGCAATTAAAAATGAAGTTTCAAATTTCACACGTTCTTAAAAAAACTTTTCAATCAGATTTTTTAACAAATGAAACATTTTCAGACACTATGATAGATTTATTTCTAAATGTCTAGATTGAATCTTTGTAGATTTTATAAAATTTCTCACATGGAATAATACTCATTGATATTAATTTTTTCATGAATACTACATTCCCATGAGTTTTCTTAATTAGTACTTCTCCACTGTTATAAATTATATTAAAGTTTTAAATAAAAATGTGCAATGCAAATTGTTTTAGAATATAATTAACACAAAATTAAAAATAAATAAACTTGCAAACAATTTTATTCAATAAAAAGGGCTTTCTTATTCAGTAATTTAAATGTCTTTAAACATTTATTAATTATGTTACCTTTAATTAATACATTTAATTATAATATTTATTCACGTACTTTAACTTAAGAAAACGTGTGATTTTAACCAGATAATAAAAATATGATTTAAGTGAAATTTAACATACTGAATTTAATCATGTGATTAAAATCGTTGACATACTGTTATTTATTTCAAGAAAATAATCATTAAATATTTTAACTTTATTAAATTGATAAAAGTTATATTAATAAAATACTTAGCTTTTGTAAAATGTTTTAGAAATTAAATGAAATAGTTTTAATTTAATTAAAAATAAACAGAAAAAATAATATTTTTTTCATACCTGTTTTTTTCATTTTTACATCATTTTGAATATTCTATTTTTATCCAAATAGACAACGCTGTTGTCGACGAAACTAATACCCGAATACAGAACAAGAGCAGTGACGGGAAGCATTTAAACCAGGCCATAGCCGCTGTTCATTTATCGGATTGAAATTTTATGTAAAATTAGTCTTGGCCGGATTATCATGCTGTCCAAATATAAATCCAAACAAAATCTATACATGTTCTTAAAATTACCATTGTTTCATGGCGAGCTCATTTCTATCTGTTCCAAAAGAAACTACACTGTTGCCTGTCTCTTATTATTTTGTGATCGCCAGACGATTTTTTTCGCGGTCATTAAAACATCTGTCCTCTTTGGTCCTGCTTTAATAGAAGGCAGATGATTTGTTTCTGTTTTTCTTTTATTTGTTTTTATATGTAGTTGTTGTTAGACTAGAAAGATAAATGTGTAATATATTTTTGAGAGCCTGTCCTTTACAATAAAAATTTCCTATTTGAAGATATATTTTTTTTCCTTTTTCACCTTTTTTTTTGTTAAATGGATTGTACTGTTTCTTTTCCGAAACTTGTAACAATAATGTTGTTAATATTTCGTGTATATCAAATACATATATATGTATATTAAATCGTGTGTATCATTGTTTAAATTTTTGGAGTATATATAAAAATCATTGTAAAGGGCAATAATGGTAAAAAGTAATATTTGCATCACATATAATAAATGGAAAACATAAACCTCGAAAGAAAAAAAAAGTTAGCGGACGTGAAATAGTATTATTTCTTTTTCAATCTTTCATTTTTTCTACATTAATTTCCTGTAGAACAAAATCAGCTTGTAAAAAATGATGCATTTTAATGAAAAATGAAGACATGGATAATTATTTATGTCATGCGTTTGCATAGATTTTGTATATTTCATTTAATGTTCGGGAAATGTTAAATTTATTTAATAAAAAGTATGAAACAAGCAGCAAAATTTATATTTGAAGAGCTACTTAAACTACTTAAACACTAATAGGAAAAAAATATTATTGAAAACATACAAATGTTTTTATTATAATAAAACGTCTGTTTGTTAGAAACTCATCCCCCTCCCCACCACCACACACACAAACAAATCATTGCTTACGCTTACCCCATCTATAACTTATTATTATTTTCTGACGTTTCCTGTGTTAAGGCTAATTTACAAATGATAAAACGAATAGATCCTATTCGTGTTCCTTGGCTTATAGAACATAGCATGTTTTTGAAAACTTTAATAGATTTACAGATTTTATACACTGATATAGATTGTAACCTGATTACATGTCTATTAAATTTGTATTTAAAAGAATATGAATTTATTTTTTTTAATGAAATTTTCAATTTTGTTGCTGAATATTAGTCGGATGCAAATGCTGAATTATGCGCGATTATTATTTTAAGAATTATTATATATATATTGTTTGAAAAGGAAAAGTTTTAATCTGTTGCAATCGAGCTACAACACGCAACAGATAGATATTACAAAATTAGGCTTGAAAACTATTTTTGAAACCATAAAGAATAGCCCAGTATCGTTATTTATCGCTTTTGAAACAAATTGTATTTCAAAGAGTATTTATTTCCTATTCTACGGTTAAAAATTGAAATTGTGCAATATTTAAATTAAAGAAATCGCAATAAAAGCGAAATTTATTATTTAGGTGTTGCCACAGTCAATATGACGTCATTGTTACTCTCGGATATGTTTTGCTCTATAATATAGATTGCTGCTCTTAGTTTTAAAAAAGTTGTTAATTTTTCATATAATTTTGAAAGCAAATGAAAAACTTCCTTATTTAAAAAAAAAAAAAAAAAAAAAAGGTTCATGAAGTACATGCAGATTTGTGTGTTTATTATAATTTATAATTGCATATGGTCGAAATTTATTTATTTATAAAACATTTTTTTCTATAGGTCGGTAAATAAATAGATGAATATATGTTAATTTTCAGGGGACCCAAAAATCAATCAGAATCATATCCTCCAAGTTCATTAAGACCGCCTTGATTAAAATATTTCTCCACATTTTCAAATATTTTTAAAATTCACATTTTAGTCAAAATGGGACTTCACAACATGGTGGTCTTTTGATCACATATGTGACATGACGTACGTGAGTTGCAGTGATGTCACGGTGACGTCACAAAAATTTAAAAATTTGTCAGAAGCATATTTATTACATTGAATAACACATTTCGCAGTGGTCCTGCATTTTTTTTTAACAGTTTCTAAGCAATTCACATTTTAGTCACAATGTGACATCACTGATAGGTGGTATTTTGGTCACCGATGTGATGTGACGTACGTGACTCACAGTGACGTCACTGTGACCATGTTTACTATACGGGAAATTAAGCCAACGGGTTTTTTCTGGCATAAAGTCTACGTGGACGATATAGAAATACAGGATAAATTTTACGTGGTACAAGAAACGGACAGCGATTTAATAATAAGTAGAAAAGCAGTAGAAGGCATAACGTTTGATCATAGGGGAAAGAACAGAAAATTTAATAGACCATTTGATAACAGAAGAAATAATAGATATGGCCAAAGATATTTTAAACAATCATTTAACCATGGAAATTACAATAAATATAGATATGGGAAACAGAGTTCCGAAAATTCTTACCAAAATGAATCTGAGATTCCGGAAAACTTTGAGACTAAAGATCCTTCGATACCTCAAGACATAACAAAAAATGCTTCACCTAATTCAAAAGTAAGATATAATCCCAATTTTGCCCCTAGGTATACATGGATAGAGGCTACTATCAAGGTCGAAATAATTATAATTATGATGGCCGACGATCATGCAAGGCTAGTTATAAAGAACAAAGATATTCACAACCATCACCTAAGAATAATTCTTATCATAGATTTAAAAGAGCTTATAGTGGAAGAGATGCTTTTTCAAATTCTTATCATTCTAGAAGCAATACATATATAGCTTCTAAAGGTAGAGAACAATATCCGAAAAGAAATTACAGAGATATTAGTTATGAAAATTCCAAAGATAAATATCAATATGCAGAGAGAAATTACAGGGAAAACATATATATAGCTTCTAAAGATAGAGAGCAATGTCTGGAAAGAAATAAAAATCTGAAAAAACTAACTGTTTAGGCATGAAAAGCATAACAAATCAAGATGTTGATGTCGAGACGCACTCACGTCAGGATGACCGATTTGTAGGATTTCAGTTTAAACACTTCATTTCCTTTATGACGTAAATGATCATCAAATTAACTGACACTCTAGTACTATTAATATCCATGATTTAAATGCACGAGTTATAAGCATTTTGGATCGCGAGATCAAGATTTGAACATCTTCAAAATTGGCAAAGAGCCAGTCTTCTCATTTTTATTCTGAAACAAGCTTGGAAATGAAAAATATCCAGTAAAGGCGCTGTTAGGCCTGTTTTCTTTGGTAAATAAAAATATTGTATATGTTTGGCGAGAAGTGGATTAGCTGAAAAGAAATTGCTAGTCAAGTATTGTAGAATTATATTTCTAGGACTGTATTAAAGTTCATATTTTGTTATTCATCGTCTATTTGTGCATATAATTCCAGTAAATTTACTATTTACATATCATCTTCTTACATTTATGTGAGCTCGGATGCCAGGATAATTAAAAGTAAGGATTTGATTATGGAGCCGGGAATCACAGGCGGGTCAGCTTTTAATAAATAAATTGTATTTGATGTTAAACTTAATTTTATTTAAAGTAAAAAAAATAATAAAGAATAACCTATGTAAATTATGTATCTAACAATCTGTTTCAATTTGAAATTTGACCAAAACTTTACATACCTAAACCATTTTGTTGTTTGTTACTTACCTAATAACAAACAACCAAAATTTTAGCTAAATAGTTTAATGGGAAACGGGTTTTGCCAGTTGTGCGACATTCTATTTGCGGAAATCCAACAACACCGATGAAACAATCGCACTACACAAAATTAAAAGTAAAAATTATTTTTCGAAGCGCTTCCAATTCAATACCTTCCCGGCGTGGCGGATGATTGTATTACCCCATCACGCCCCGTAAGTATAAGTTATTCGCGAAATTAGAAAACATCGTTAAAAAATAGTCTTATTAATATCCTTTAATCCTTTTTAAAGTTAGTTAAAAGTACGCTTCGTAATTGAAAAAAAGTCCCTATTATTTACAATGAAAAATTTGGGAGATATAAATATCTAAATCAAAATTTGAAGTCCGTCATTTATGAGGATTTTTTTATTCGTAACTTAGTAAAGTGTCTTCTCATCCGAAATCTTTTGAAGAAATTTTGGTGCGGTTTATAATTAGATATTCTTCAGCTATTAAATATTTAATTACAATTCTGAGTTTTTTTTAATATTTTAAAAATTAAAAAAATAGAAATCCAATTAATATGTTTAAATTACCAATGACAGATTTCAATAGGGCAATTAGTGGAGTTTCGAATGCTGTAAAATAAATGCTGATTATAACAATTCCTAAAATATACAGGTGCTTTAAAATAAGAATCTCTCGCTCAGAAAAACTTTTAGAGTAAAAATCGCTTTCGAAAATACTAGAACGTAAGAGAGATAGGATGACTCCATGAAATTCCGTATATTGTTTTAATATTACAATTTGTGGAACTTAAAGATGGCAATTTAACAGATATTTACTCGGAAAGATAGTTGAAAGACAACCTGCAAGGTAGATATCATGGTGTTCGCCAAGTTTGGCATTAAAATCACTTTGCAATGGAAGAAATGTTTGGTTTGTTAAAGTAATTAATTTAAATAATAAATTTAAAAGCTGAAAGACTGTCTTCTGTTTGAATAATTTCAGATATATAGGAAGCTTCCTGCACAAATCTTCTAGCTCCTTGCGGTCAGAAAACTTCACGCAAACACGAGATCACACCCACAAACTCAGAAACATTTGTCATTATTATTATACATTTCTTGCCAAACGGGTAGTTTAGCTACTGTCAAAACTATGAAAAAGTAATGAAATCGGGATAGACTTCTCGTGAAAAAGATACAGTTGGTGTAAGAAATATACACCCCATTCATCTTAAATACCAAACTACCGGAAAACTACAAAATTGGAAAAAAATAGTCATCCGATTGCAAATTATGCCTTCTTCCATACAACTTCAAAAAATAAGTATATGAAACCGTCCTTATATTGAAGTCTAACAAATTTCGAAATTTGCAATATCAACAGCCAATTTTATTAAAGCGTACTTTCGGTTACAAAACGGGAAGTTATTCTAAGAAGCAGTGCAGAAATTCTAAAAAATCTTTGGAATGACTGTAGAAAAAAATAAACCACTACAAATTGTAATAAGAATATCCCGATTGGTAAGTAATTTTACACAATGAATAACACATGGGCTGATAAGTTCCCGGTCTGGCACACAGATGGCGTTGCAATCGCCGAACCGATGTTTTTTTTAGTAAATACTAACCTTTAAAAGGTAGTAGAAAAAATGCCATGACGATTCGCCGTGTGGATAAAACGTTAGAGTGGTTTTAGTTGAACGACTTTGTTGATAAACAAAAAAATGGATAACAAGAATTTCAAAAATTGTTATTTGATGGGAAAAAAATACCGTTCAAACAAAAGATTGGCTAGATACGCGTTATCCGGACACTGCACCAGGTAAATCAACCATTATTGACTGTTTGCTGAATTTAAACGTGGTCGTACGGACACCAGTGATGCACCACGAAAAAGGGGTGGTTACTCCGGAAAACATAAAAAAAGTCCACAAAATCGTTTTGGGGAACCGTAAAGTGAAGTTGCAGGAGATAGCTGAGACTCTGAAAATATCCAAGGAACGTGTATGTTTTATTTTGAATGAACATTTGTCTATGAAAAAGCTGTTGTCAAAGTGGCTGCCGCGCGTGTTGACTTTTGACCAAAAACAACAACGAGTTCTGAGCACTGTTTGGAGCTTTTTCGTTATAAAATTATGTTATTTATTATTAAATTATTATTATTAATCATTTATTAAATTATTATTATTAAATTATTATTATTAAATTATTTTTAAAATTATTATTATTAAATTATTATTATAAAATTATTATTTTTAAATTATTATTATTATTATTAAATTATTATTATAAAATTATTATTTTTAAATTATTATTATAAAATTATTATTTTTAAATTATTATTATTATTATTAAATTATTATTATAAAATTATTATTTTTAAATTATTATTATTATTATTAAATTATTATTATTTATTATTAAAGTTATGTTATTTATTAAAGGTATAAAGTTATACAATCATAAAGTTATAAAGCTTTGTTAAAAAGTTGTGTTTTCTTTATTAGACCGGGAACTTATCAGCCCATGTGTTATAAGACGGGGAGGCATCGTGCAAAGTCATAGAATTTCAAAATGACGGCTGTAATTCAAAATGACATCAAATTTCTACAATTGTTTGTAATTTTCTTACTATCTATCATACAAAAGTGTGTTTGATGTCAATTTCGATGTTTTTAGGTAAAAAAAAAAAAGTTAATTTTAATATAATGAGTGTGCTTAATTCTTTTGAATCGATGACATGTCTTCAGCATTTTCTAAAAATGAGTTTCAAAACTCTTTTAATGCATTATAATGTGCTAGAACTGTAGCAACAAGTTTACGTTATTTTCTACCTTGATTATTTTTACTTCTTAATAGATATGATGCAGAGTAAGACTCTCAAAAATTATTTAAAAGCTTCAATTAGATTAACTTTGAACCATAATGCGCAGTTCGATTTAACACTACACAGTAAAAAAAATTGCAGTAAAATTACGGGCAGAGGCCGGCAGCAGAGATTCCAGTCATACCCCGTAAAAAAAAAAAAAAAAAAAAAAAAAAAAAAAAATCCATGCCCATCATTTTGTTCAGCCCGTAATTTTACGAGGCAAAGTAATATAGTATTATAATGCACAGGATATAATGCACTTTAAAACATAATAACACTTTGCTTACTGTTCTGTAGCACGTAGCACGTTAGATAATCATCACAGAACCGCTGTTTTGGCTTGTTAAAATTTTCGAAACACGAGTAAAATGAAGGGTGACAACCTAGCGGAAGACAATGTATGGGGTCGTACCGTATTTTTGCTAACATATGGGCTAGAACTGTAAGAATATGTGGACTGCTCTTAATTTTCTAAGTATCTAAGGAATAAGGCCGCTTATTTAGTGGATCAGAGCGTTTTTCATCAAATAAGGCTGTTGTCCGTGAAAATTGAAGGGCAAACGCTCATAAATTTACAGTTTTTTCTGAGAGTGTAATTTCCCATTTCTAAACGACTCATATAATATCTAATATTGAAAAATGAAAGTTCTTTAACATTTCGTTTTGCCGTCGTATGATAAAACGTAATAAGTAAAAAATAAAGTATATGTTTAGAACAAAATGGAATTGCAAAATGGAATTTAAAAATTGAAATAAAAACGAATTATGTTTTAGGATTTTAAGCATTACATAACCTTTCATCTACAATTCTAAATATTTCATTCGATAGAATAATGTAATCCTACACATTAAAAAATTTCGGTATTTTTCTGATTATTCTGCATTTTCCAGAACAACGAGAAAAATGCAACGTTCTTTCATTTTATCCGCTTTATGTACTTAAAAAAAATTTGTTTTTGTGAAAGATTTTTCTTCAATAGCAGAACATTCTATAGCTAAAATGCAGAAAAAAAAATCTTTATACTGAAAAATTATATAGAATGTAATACGCGTTAAAAATGTGATTGCGTATTCACTTTTTAAGAACTTTAGATGTTTCATATTTCCATTGTCATAGTTTTGTGGAAGATTTAAATGCATTTTAATTCTTAAACGTACATTTAAAAATGGGAAAAATAGTTTAAAAAATAATTATTTATATGTATTTAAATGTAGCTTTTAAAGGAATTTTCGAATAATTAGAAAGGGAATTCAGGTTTTTTTTTTAAATAGTTCAAACAATAGTATTCACTAATAGCACTAGAAAAAGCTTAAAAATACAAAAATCTCCATTTTATACATTGTAATGATTATGATCTATACGGCACGTATTCTGAAAAAGATATATTTTAGCCAATAAAATAGTAAGAAAAATAACAGTATTCATGCGTTAGAATATGTGAAACATTTTCAAATAAAATACATATATAGTGCGGTAATATTTTCCAATATGCTTAAAAATATATATCTGATATACGATACCGAATACGGCATAAAACTTTTCAATATAGTCATGTACGCTGATAATTTATATGTAAACATCTATATAATAAAACCGTATGTCATGTGACTGTCCTCAACAGTTCCGGGATGCCGCTTCACTTTTTCATATGCCAGGCAGCCATTTTTATTCAAAATTATTTTTTCTAATAAAACTGCATAAAAGTTACATTTTTAGAAAGATCGTTCAAAATAAATTAATATTTGAGAGATGACTTACGTTCAATTATGTATACATTCTGCAATAACTTCAGTTTCAATTAGGTTCGCTGTTCAAATTCTCTATCCATGAAAGTAAACAACAACAACAAAAAAAAAAGATTCATTCGTTGTGAACGTTTAAAATATTAAACCATGAATTTTTGGACCGTTGCCTGGTGTAAAAAAAAAATAATCAGCACCAGTGAGACAGTCAAAGTTTACCATAATTCTGTTCCATACAACTCAACTTCCTTCGGATCTTTTCTTGATGTAAGTTGAACTCCGTGGTTGAACTCATGTAATAATATTTAATGGATCAAATTTCGAAACAAATTGTCAGCTTTTATTTTTCGTGTGTATTAATTAGAAACGATATTTTAATTTTGAAATCAAATGTTTTGATTTATGATAATATTTCTTATTTATCTATTTTCTATTTTAAAGAAAAATGTGAACGTCATGTATTTTAAATTGGAACAGCTGTCACGGACGCACAAGGGTTGGCGGAATTTTTGTTTTGCGCCATTTTGGCGAGAAAATCCCATTTTCAGGTACCTATTAGAGATTACTAAAACAGCATATACTTTTATTTTATTATGAAATAGTTTATTTTATATTAAAAACACACACACAATGATTAATTTATTAATCATTGTTTTTTATTTTATTTAGTGGGTTAAGCGGTTTTTGTCAAGAAAGATGAAATACATAACAACAAAAAATATGCGAAATGCTACCACGATCGCAAAAGTTCTTGATTTGTCTATTAGATTTTTCTGGTTTGGCGAAGGATTAAGGAAAAAAATAAATTATGAATAAAAATAATTTGTTACAATGCTTAACATACATTTAAGGGCGACCAAACTGGTCGCCAGTGGCGGCTAGTATTTTAATAAATTCAAAGGATGAAAAATCATTCAAGCTCAGACGGAACAGTAGGTTAATTTCTTTATCTTTGTTTTATTTTAATGTACATATTACATCAGATTTAATACGATTTAAACAAATTGGTGATACCTTCTATTCGCAATTTTGACGAGAAAGGTAACATGTAGGATAAATTTAAATCAGTCTTACCAAATATAATTGAGTAAATATGAGGCAATTGTATCAAAAATGCTAAACATTTTCTCAAATCATATTTAAAATAAATTAAAAACTGTCCGTAGGCTGTAAAATTACCTAAACCCTTTAATGACTGCATTCAAAAAATTGTGTGCCACTGTAAATAAACTATAAGAGCTTCATACTTGATTACCGAAATCATTCAAGATGCATAATGCAAGAATCATCTTGCAAATGAATACCCTGCACCAGCTAGGTTTTAATTGGTTCAGTATTTTGAACTTTGTCCTAATAACAAGATGTTTCATTTTTTGCTTTTCTGTATACTTGTAAACGAACTGTAGCATTAAAGATCAATATACTTTCCCAATTAGATTCCAATTACTTCAATATTACGTATAATACCGCGATGATACATTTTTCACGTGTTTTGCTTTTGTGTATATACCTATACACAAACTATAAGAGCCACATACTTCGTTAACGAACTCATTTAAAGTACTAGAAAGATCAATAACTGCCCCATTATTTTCCAATTGGTTTAGTATTTCGCATGCTATTGTGATAATATATTTTTATTATTAGTTTATGTGTCCCTGTATACAAACTATGAGATCTCCATGGTTAACACCCTCCTCATACATTGTTAACGAACTTATTCAAGATACTGACAATATTAATAAATTTGCCAGTTAGGTTCGAACTTATTCAGTATTTCGAACGTTATTGTGAAGACACGATTTGTGTTATAAATAGAAAAATAGAGAGATATTTAAACGGAGAGATTTCAATAGGTGATTTTTGAAAAAAATCAAACTAAAAATTGAACATAAGTCTCTTAGGCTTCTAAGGGTGAAGTTCTCATTACCCAAGTTATATACTCCGGAAATAAAGAAGTAGGCTTACTATAGTTTTATACATGACCGCTAAAGACATTGTTGTATTAGTTGTAACATTTAAAGTTTAACTTTTAAAAGATACACTGTGAAAAAAAATGTGTACCCTGCATATCAAATAACTGTTTCGTAGCTGTCTCCACTTCTTTATTGGTATCAGTTTGCCTTTCCCCGAGAGCCTTACTCAATGCTGATACAGATAGAAGTCCCTTTGATCAAAGTCGACGCTCTAAGCGTTCCAAAAAGAAAATGACAATAACACCTGAACCATACACATCCAGGAACCTTTTATGAATTTTAGTACACTTCGTCATCCACACAAATTAACACCGCTAAAAATCTCACTTTCTCATTTGTTCACTATCCCCAAAAAAGCCTTTTCTCCATAAGTGGCGGACCGAGACTGGACCACCCATTCGAGATTTTAGCTAGCACTGTGCAAGAACAATCTGCATTCTCTTGGTCATACGCCACAAAATGACATTTCGGCTGCCTCATTAAGCAATTGTCTTGTTTTAAAGAGCATTATGATTTCTCGTCAGGGGGGGGGGGGGCGGAGATGACTGAAAATCGTTAGAAAATCGTTAATTCTTATTTAATCATAACAGAAATTTTAAAAGGTTTTCAATTTGTAAGAATATTATTAAAATTAGTTTAATTTAAAAAATATATATATTTAAGATATCACATTGTTTTAGCATGATATTTGATCCTGTTAGAAAAAAAAAGAATGACATTAATCTATGACATTACTGCATAACGCAGAACAGTTTTTTTCGCAAAATAAGACCGGTACCGAGATTAATTGTTGTGAAAAATAAAAATGTTTTTGTTTCTCCCACAAGTATGTTGTTCAGAACTGAATAAAATTTTTTATAGATTTTTAACTTAGAAGTAGGTTTTCACTTTTTAGAGAGAACTGAAAATGATATTTTGGTATGGTTGGGTGGAATTTAGCATTGGGACGGCTGTTGAATAATAGAATGTTTTCTTTTTATTTCATGCTTAAATTGCTATATTCAACTTTTCTTTTCACCCACTCAGCATTGTGGTTAGCTTTCTGGTTAACATTGTGCGGTCCACAAAATGAGGAGTTTGATTGATGATCGTGTATTTCATGTCAGCATGGTATGCGTGAGGTGACTGTGCAAGATTTTGAGGGATTTATTTACACGAGAACGAGAATTCTGATAAAATTCCCTTCAAATGTCTTCCAAGGAGGTATTTATTTCTTCTATAGCAATATGGTCAAATACAGCCAATGACATCAGCAACAACAGTAAACAACATCACTAAAAACAGCAACCACCAACAAATACCAACAATAATCCCCAAAAGTGTTCTCTACTAACATTTCTATTGTTCATATATTTTAATGTTTAGGATATTTTTACTTCCGGTAATAACGATCGACAAATTCTGTGAGTGATTGCATGTGTTATCGAAGAATTATTGCCACCTGCCGATTAGCATCCTCTCTCATATTTCTAAAAGAATCGAAAATTTGCTTATCTTCTTCAATCAATCGCCATACTATTTCAGGTAGCTTCCAATACAAAATGTAAAAACTACCAATTTCAGCAGTCTGGAGGAAAGCAATTCCGAAAATGGTGATATATTTTAACAGACCATGACCCCTAGACCCCAAGGAATCTACTTTTTCCTACCGATACGAACCGGAAGCACTTTTTTGTGTTGAAAAGCATCCACTTTACTTCGAAGTTTAAATACATCATAAAATTGTTCTTTAAATACTATATTTTCAGAGAACAATATGCAAGCTCCAGGTATACAAGCTCAGATACCCATTCATCGTCGGACGTGAGTTCTGGAAATTTCGCATTATTTTCCTGCTGAAAAATGCTACGGCGGACAGTCGGGTTAGCATTTTCCCCATCGACCATAGTCGATGTAAAGTAGTATAGTAAAGTGGGATGATATATAATCTCACTTTACTGAGTGAAAAAAAAGAAGGCAAGTATACTGGGAAACCATTTTCTTAATCTAATGCCTCAAACATTCAAGAATTAGGTACCAACAATTATTGCCTCAAATATTACCCTTTGATATTTTTTTTAATAAAATGTACCTGTTTTGCAATTGAATGACAACTAACATCATAAATATCAATTCCTTTTATAATATAAATTTTCAAAACTAAAAATGTAATATGTCTTACTTATAAAACGAATTCGTAAAATACTATTTTTTATTTATTAATAATAAAACATAAAAAATGCAAATATTGTTTAGATGTTCCTGCGAAATAACAAATGTATCTTGAGAACCACCGTATGGCAACATCCGTATTATAAGATTGACTATTTCAGCACGATGAAATTGTAAAATTATATGTAAACAATATTGAATTATAGAGATAGAGAAAAACTAAAATAACTTTGTTGCATTGATGTAAATATGTATAAATGCATTTTTTGGAAAAAAATTGAAAAACATTGCAAATTTTATCATTTCTATGCAAACGATTGAATATGACATTTTATTTTATTACTATGAAGGAAATTCTATGAATTTGTTAAGATTAACTGGGAAGTTATTCTAAAAAACATTTTTTTTTCTTGAACGTAGATAAACGAACATAAATATTTTATAAAATTAAATCCAAATTGCTATTTAAAGAACATATTTTAAGTTTTCTTTCAACTTTTCCTTCGAGTTATTTATTATAATAAAAATGTAATAATAACAGAAATCCTTAATATTTAATGCAATGCACTTCCATGTATGTTTATCCAATGAATATTTTCTTTCACTAAATATTTCTTCCTATAAAACGAGATATTTGCTCAAGATGACAATATAGTCACAAATTACTCAAGGCAATTTCCAAAGAAAAAATTGCGGAAATAAATTTATATAGTTTTAATCTGTTTCTACTATACTATTTCTAGTAATATATGTTTTTCTTGGAAATTTGAGATTTTATAAGAGTTGAATCGGGTTTTACATTTATTTTTAGATAAAATATTTTATGACTCATCAACGTATGAAGAAAAATTTCTGAATTATATATACACTATATGGCCATTAATGACCGGCAACTTTCAATTTTAGACATTTTGTCGAATATTTAAAAATATACTTGTCAGATTCTTCTGGAATTTTAGAATCCAAAAGAACAGGTTTGACTTCATATTTATCATTGTTGATTTGATAAGGAGGACAAATAGGGGACCAAAAAAAAATTAAAGAAAAAAATTAATACTTGGGATCACTCTGTAAAATAAAATGCACCAAATGATCTATCGCTACAGAATATACATAGGCAGACATTGTACAATATGTGTATTCATTTATGTAAGAATAGCATGTATAGTAATAGAAATATAGCGATTTTTTAAAAAAATTAAAAAAAATTCTTGTATGTTTTTTGCTTATAACATACGGGGTTTTTAAATAAATTTAACGCCAGTTTCAGAAAAATTGACAAAAGGTAGTAGAAACAACATAGTGCAATTGAAATATAAATATATTAAATATTTAAGGAAATATGGGCAGTTGTGTAAAATAATTTTTATCTTCCCATGCGCGAACGATAACAAGGAACTTTTTGCATAATTTAATAGTCAACTCTATGGAGCTACTTATAAAAAAAAAATCAGTCAAATATCGTAAAAATTCAAAGAGATATCGGCGTTAGAGTGAGCTGTTTTTTAGTTTCTCCCTAAAACTCGCTGAATGATAAGGGATTTTCTACAAATTGTCATTTTTTATTTTATGCTATTTTCCAATTTTTAATGATACTTTAGTTCTCTTTGAAAAACTACCCTAACGTACTTATTCGAACAAAGAAAGAATTATCAAAATCAAAGGATCCATTCCAAAAGTATTATAACGTGGTGCAATAAAGTTTTCCAAGGCGAACTAAAGTATCAATAAAAAATGAAATACAGTATAAAAATTAAACATGACAATTTGTGGACAATCCCTTATCATTTAGCGAGTTTTAGTGAGAAACTAAAAAACAGCTCACTCTAACGCCGATATCTCTCTGAATTTTTACGATATTTGACTGATTTTTTAATAAGTTGCTCCATAGAGTTGACTATTAAATTATGCAAAAAGTTCCTATTTATCGTTCGCGCATGCGCAGATAAAAAATATTTTATACAACTGCCCATATTTCCTTAAATATTTAATATATTTACATTTCAATTGTACTATATTGTTTCTACTATATTTTGTCAATTTTTCTGAATCTGGCGTTAAATTTGGTTAAAAACACTGTATGTTATAAGCAAAAAACATGCAAGAATTTTTTTTAATTTTTTTAAAAAATCGCTGTATCTCTATTAATATAAATGCTATTCTTACACAAATGAATACACATATTGTACAATGTCTGCCTGTGTATATTCTGTAGTGATAGATCATTTCGTGCATTTTATTTTACAGGGTGATCCCAAGTATTATTTTTTTACTTTAATTTTTTTTTTGGCCCCCTAATTATACTCCTTATCAAATCGACGTTGATAAATATGAAGTCAAACCTGTTCTTTTTAATTCTAAAATTCCCGAAGAATCTGGCAAGTACATTTTTAACTATTCCACAAAATGTCTAAAATTGAAAGTTGCCGGTCATTAATGGCCATATAGTGTATATATACACAATATATATAAATATGTATGTATGCGTCTCTAATTCGATATCTAAACTATGTTCTATTCTTCGAATTTGCAGTATTGGCTTATTTTATTAATTGACGTATAACTAAGAAGTTAAAATTTGCTTTTTTTTATATAAATGTCAACCCATAACTTTTGAACATACGCTCCAATTTCCATAGTTCTTTTATTTTGTTGCTGTTAGATATGACTCGCTTTGGTGATGGTTCTAATTTCACTTCTATCAGGATCTAAAAGTATTTTTGAACTTGCCATTTTATTCGTTTTCATGTCTGTTTGTTTTTCACTTTGTAGGCTGTAACTTCTGAATAAAGTGGACTGTCGCCGAGTAAGTTAAGCAATCAATTATTAAAATAGGCAATTCGTAGTATTGACCTATTTTATTAATTGACTTCCAACTAAGAATGTACAATTTTCTTATATGTTTTATGTATGTCAAACCATAACTTTTGAACACACGCTCCAATTTTCATAATATTTTTGTTATTGTTGGATAGGGATTATTTTGGTGATGGTTCGATTTTCACTTCCATCGGGGTCTAAAAGTATTTTGTGAACTTCTCGTTTTATTCGTTTTCACGTCTGTTTGCTTTTTACTTTGTAGGCTGTAACTTCTGTATAAAGTTGCCAATCGCCGAGTAAGTTTGGTATATTATTAAGGTACAGGGACTTTCTTTTTGTTTGTAAAGTATTTACTCTATCATAAAAAGTTTACCTAATTCTTAATCTCCCAGTTTCGAAAAACATGGGAAACGTGTCTAATGATATAATATTGACTAATTAAAAAACTAGTCTTCAAGGCGTTATAATCCATAGAGTATCGTGGTGTGTATTGCCAAACTCCATTTTCTAAATAACGTGCAATAAGGTGCAATACATAGCTTGGCTCAATCAAGTGATCAGCCTGACGAAGAATCCGAAGTTTTAAGTTCACAAGCACGCTTGTTATGTATTTTACCAAATCCGAAAGGTATGAAAGGATGAGTAAGCTTTGCCAAAATACGAAGGCTAACCATGGACAGGAAGAGTGGCAGTAAAATGCGCTAACTACTGCACTATGGGATGTAAATACATACTAATATATTATTTTATTTCTTCTTTTTATTTCTTTTCATTTTAAATTAGCCATGTGTTTTGGAAATGGATTTTAGTGAAGGCGATATTATATGCAAATTACTAGCAGATTATCATAAAAGATTATCATAGTTTTTAAAAGTTGCATGTAAAATGTTTCGTTACATTTGAAAAAAAAAATTCATATTTATATGCGTAGAAAGTAGAATACCAGTACTACAATTAGATGTCAAAATATGTTTATTTTAATCTCGGCAAAGTCTCCTTATTAATCTGCAAAAATGTATAAAATTTTTAGCTATATTCTACGAAATGTATTCCGATTTTTAAGATAACTTTAGTTACATATTTATCACATGAAATAACTTATAATATGATTTATATCGTTGGAGCTAAGAAAATCTCAGCAGATAATTTTGAACGATTTTTGACACTTTTCTGTACCTAACCCAATTAAGTTAAAAATTCTCCAATTATTGTCTCATTATTTTTAATCATTTCGGAAAACTAACATAAAGTGAGAAGGCTAGTTTACAATTTCTGATAAGATATGTAGGAGCTTTCAAAATTATCTGTTCAAGTACTACTCATGAAAGTAATCTGTCTTAATTTTTCAACATTATTATATAAAATTGCAAATATAGACACAAATTTAAAGACCTGTGATAATCATTATATCACAGAATGTAAAATGTTATTTTGACATTCAGCAAATATCTGTTTTCAATGTTGGTAATAATGGTATACTTTTCTAACATATTTCATACTTTTCTAACAAGTCTGCTCTGTAACTGTAATGATCAGATTTTCAAACGGTTAAAAGTTTAATAAAAATAAATAAAATGCTAGGAGAACTGTCAAATGACGTTACAAATTACTATTTACTTACCATTTTTTAAAAATATAATGTTCAAATTATTGAAAATCTAATACTTAATTTAGTAAGCTTAAATTATTAAATTGAAAGCACTTAAGTTAGTAATACAATACTAAAGTTAGTAAATACAATAATTAAGTTAGTAAATACAATATTTAAGTTAATAAATACAATACTTAAGTTAGTAAATTCAGTTACGCTGAAGATTTAGGAAATACGCAAACTGAAACAAACGAATATATTTTCATTTTAAACTGGTTTTGTACATCATATCGTCAAAATGATTTTGTCGTAACTTTGATTGCTGAGAAATCAAAAAATTATCATTGACAGTGATTAAGAGAAAAAAAAATATTCCACCTCTAAAAACATCAGACGTTCAAAAATTGCTGCAGGATGTTCACTGACATTACATATCAAAATGTAACGTAACAGACGATATTTTCAAGTGTGTGCCAAATCTAGAAAATGACGTAGTAAAAAAGAAAAAAAAAACATTTGTTCATCTATTGCAAAGAAACACCAATTTGTTTCATATTTTTTTGCCCTGAATACACACACACACACACACACACACACACATATATATATATATACATATATATATATTTATTTATTTACTAGGACTTCCCTCAAAGGGATTAGTCTGAGTGATATTGCTGAGAACATAAAGTTAACAATTACGATATAAAGAAGATATCAACAAGAATCTAAGTGAATATACAGCATATGATAGACAAGAGATAGATAAAGATACAACATATGAAAAATAGCAAATTAAATGATATAATTACAAAATATCATATATAAATTCATATATTGTTATGTTTTCATATGCATTTTTTTATAACATTTGGCAAATAATCTCATTTTCTTAATCGGGAATTGCTCAAAACTTAAAAAAAAAAAAAAAAAAAAACGCCGGATCTTTTAAAACGATATTTTTAAAGTCACATAATCAGATTTGCAGCCAATAGCGTATTTTAGCAAGCGTAGTTTAACGCAAATTTAATTTAATTTTTGCAACATTTTCTTTGTGACAAATATCTAAATAAAATATTAAAAAATAAAATATTAAATATTGAAATATTAAATCAAATATTTAATATTTGAATTAAAAAAATTTCCTTTGTTTATTTGTATAACTATTTATAGAAACTCGTATACTTCAAACCACATTGATAACATGCTTTGCTACAAACGTGTCTACCAGTCTAACTACTCGTATGTCTTAGCTGTGTCTGTCTCCGAACTCATCTGTCTACTGTCTCTCTACTCTTCTGTATACCCGTCTCAGTATCCGTCTGTCTTTCTACCCGACTCTTTAATCGTGTCTCTACCTGTCTCGCTTCCCGTTACACTACTCGTCTATCAACACGTCTGTCTGTCTATATACCCCTCTCTCTACCCGTCTGTCAAGTCGTCTCTGTACTCGTCTCTATATCCACCACGCTACCCGTCTCCCTAACCATCTCACTACCCCTCTTTCAACCCTTTTTTGCACCTGCCTCTCTACCCGTCTGTCTATTCGTTTCGCTACCCGTTAGCTTATCTCTGTCGCTATCCGTCTCTCTACCCATCTGTCTACCCGTTTGTTTACACGTCTATCTATCTCTCGCCACCTCTTCCCAATATTTAAACAATTTAGTAAACGGAAGCCGTTTATCTGTTATTAAATGCAAACAGGAGTAATTTATCTAAAGAGTGTAATCAGATGAAAAATTTTTAAATACATACATAAACCAGCATAATAATTCACCAGTTTTATTTTCATAGTAGTTTATGTCATTTGACAGTAAATCTCAACTTCTTCAACCCGAACTGCGTCAAGCTTTTTAAAAAAGCCCCAAGGTCCGTATAACTGGGAAGGGGAATTGTCCTCAGGGCTATTAGATAAATGTTATTAAGTTAAGTGAAAGTTTCGTAATCGGGTTCGCAGCCAATTTCTTATGTCAGAAAGGGTGGCTTCACGCCATTTTAAATTCATTTCTGTAACTTTCTTTTTCTTTTTTTGGTGGGTGGTTGGGGGGGGGGAGGGTTCCAAATATATACACTTAAATTCAAACTTTTGTCCCCATGTTAATATTAGTGTTGTTTGTATTATCAATTAATACTTTGTTGATCGAGCTTCATTCGAAACAAATGTAAAAGACTTCTACAGTTTTTTTTTTTCTAGGAGAAAGTTCCGTAATCGGGCCCTAAGCTAATCGGAGAATTTAATATCATTATTGTTTCTAACTCTTATAGAGTTAAAACAATATTGTTGCTAGCATTACTCTTGTTTGTGACCAACCTCTTATGTGTATCTGAATAGGGAAAAGTTCCGTATCATGTACTGGTTGGTGCCAAAGGCAGTTGTAGAATCTTACAAATTTTTCTAGAGAGCGGAAAAACATGTTTTTTAAAATATTTACAAATATACGTTTATTAAACCATGTTTTTGAGCCATTTTAAAAAATTAAGTACGGTGCTAAAATAAAATTTTATTGCCATTTTCGATATTTTAATAAGAAATGAAAATACATAACAAACAAATTTAACAAAACTAAGTCATTTTTGGGTACTTCTCTATTATCCCGTCGACCACTTTTCATAACAAAAAACTATCGCCAAACTAAGATTAAACGCCAAAAATACAGTCCCATTTACTTGATGCCAGAAGCATTATACGTATTTGTTATGCCATCAAGTGGTTTTTAATTCGACATTTGCGTGTATTTTTCATTATGTTTTACTGATTTATTAGTTATTTCATTCATTAAAGTAACAATTGTGTCCTTAAATTCGTATATTTTATTTATTTTAATATTTCAATGGCAACGTTCTCCCGTTTATTTAGCGTTACAGTTTGGCGATAGTTTTTTGTTATGAAAAGTGGTCGGCGGGATAATAGAGAAGTACCCATTTTTTGTGATAAATAATTGTTATTACCAGGGGGGCAAATTGTAAACAATTAATAAGCGAACTAAAAAAATTACCGGAAAAAACTTGTGGGAATCTCAAGAAAGAAATATCTGATATAAATAGCATTTAAAATCTTAAAATGAGAAGTGGTCCGTATAAAAATGCAAAACATTATACATCTGATATAAGAATTTTTTAATTTTTTTATATTTCCGAAAGCACAGATAAAAGGGTAAAAATCCCGGCACAGATGCCATATACTCACCACGTTGGCGCGATTTTTCCCCCGCCCCATTGGCGAAAACTGTTTGTTGCGTTTGTTTACTTTTATTTTTTATTTTAATTCTATAGATTATTTTTAGATGTATATCAATATTAATTTAGGCACAGATGTCATATACGCACCAGATTGGCGCGATTTTTCCCCCGCCAATTTGGCGAAAACTTTGTTTTTGAATATTAGTTACAAATACCATGCAATAATAGCATGTAATTTTTTATTTCAATATAAAAATAAAATAACGTAATAAATGAAATAGCTCCTATTATTCAAAAATGGGAAATAAAAATAAATAAATGATAGTTTGATATAAATAAATATTGATATATATAATAAAAACAATTTATAGAATTAAAATAAAAAATAAAAGTTAATAAACAACAATTGAAACAAAGTAACCGGGTTACCATGTGAGGCATAAAATTGCCATTTTGTTGCAATCGCGCCAATGTGGTGAGTATATGACATCCGCGCCTTTATTTATATCAAACTATTATTTATTTATTTTTATTTTATTTTTTAAAATAATAGAAGCTGTTTCATTTATTACGTTATTTTATTTTTAAATTGAAATAAAATATCACGTGTACTATTTGTCACACTATTTGTAACTAATATTCAAAAACAAAGTTTTCCCCAAGCTGGTGGAGGGAAAAATCGCGCCAACGTGGTGCGTATATGACATCTGTGCCTTGTTTCATTTCACATATAGAGGTACTGCTCTATTATCCCGTCGACCACTTTTCATAACAAAAAACTATCGCCAAACTGTTAGATTAAACGCCAAAAATGCAGTCCCAGTCACTTGATATCAGAAGCACTATACGTGTTTGTTACGTCATGAAGTGGTTTTTAACGCGACATTTACGTGTATTTTTCATTATGTTTTACTGATTTATTAGTTATTTCATTCATTAAAATAACAATTGTGTCCTTAAATTCTTATATTTTATTTATTTATGTATTTTGATATTTCAATGACAACGTTCTCCCGTTTATTTGGCGATAGTTTTTTGTTATGAAAAGTGGTCGACGGGATAATAGAGAAGTACCCACATATGTATTGGTACTTTTATGTTAACTTGGCGCAGTTGATAAATCGCCAAATATTTTTCTCATAACATCTTCATATTGCATTCATTTCATTTAAATATAAATCTTTCACTGATTTCATTTGAAATACATACATTAAAAATACACGTCTTTCACTCATTTAATTTAAAATACACGCCTTTCACTAATTCCATTTAAAATACTAAAAAGGAAAAGAAAATAAGAAATAATGTCACAAATCGAAACCTTTTATTTAAACATCAAAGAATTGTTCCTAACATACACACGCGAAATAAAAAAGCTGCTAATGGTGTGATTTACGCCAAATCTCTAATACTAATACTACTCTTACTAATCTCTAATACTTTTCAAACAGAAAAAATTCCAGATTAACTTTCCATTTTTATTAAATTGAAATATATTTTATTGTGCTGTATATTAGTGATTGCATATTTTTTTGCTCCATGTATTCCATGAACTTTTCAATTCCGATTGTCTACGAAAATCTCCCGCCGGTGAAAATGACGTACGCACAAAATTTAGTGACGTATGTACTATAATTGTGCTTTTTTATCTATATTTTTAATATAACTTCCAAACGGTTTGACACTTATTCTTGGTAATAAATAGACGACGTTGTCACCTTTATAGGTACCTGCTGTAAAAATTTGAACGAAATCCGTTAAATATTTTTTGAGTTATGCTTGACGAAAGGTTTTAATATCCATCGTAGCTATATATGGGGCAAAGTAATACTGCGCTGTGTATGAGTCTTCGTTGCACTCAGACAATAATTTGATTATTTACTAAAATTACTAAAATGAATAAACATTATTTTAACAGTTTTTTTTATAAATAAACAATCCTTTATAATTCCAAATATTATGTTCACTGATATTACATATCAAAATGTAACGTAACAGATAAAAAAAAATTGTTTATCTATAGCAAATAAACACCAATTTGTTTCATATATTTTTTGCCCTAATATACATATATATATATATATATATATATATATATATATATATATATATATTTATTTATTTATTTATAATTTGATTATTTACTAAAATTACTAAAATAAATAAACAATTTTTTCTTGTAGCATAAAGTTGGTAATTTAATTAATTTCTGCAAAATTGAATTCAGTTTATTCAACGCAAGGAATTGTTTTACTCCATTCAAATGCTTACATCGTTTACTGTGGACAAAAAATTGCCTCTGTTGGAATTCCGCAATAACTGTAGTGCACTCTAATTGAAATATTTTAAGTTTGGTAAATAAACTTGTATTTCTGATCTTGTATAACACATTTAAACAATCGTCAAAATGTGTGAACGAAAGAGACAGAAAATACAGATCCTAAAATATATTAAAACAGTCTAAAAATCTTAGAAAATTAAGAAATAATTACCTATGGAGGAATTGAGTCGCAAAAATAAGCCTTATCTACCGATCTCCTTTTGAGAAAGCGTAGAGGATATTTTCAAATTTATTTTCAAATTTTATTCTTATCAAGACAAACGGAACATTCTTTCAGAAAAATAAGATAAAAGAATGGAAAATACTTTTCACTTCTGGAGTTGGTTCGAAAAAAATCCCCATACATCTTGAGGCAATATTATTCACTTGATAGGTATTTGACATCAAATACTACTTTTGAAAGTTTTGTTTAAAGTATGTGTATATTGGGAAGATAGAAAAATATATAGACGAATGTCTGTCAAAGCTTAATTTTAAACAAAATGATGTTGGTATGAGGCGCTATGAAAATATACATTTTTAAACAAGTTGGAAATTGTACGTTAAACGTTACAAACGAGGTGCGTTCGTACGCACGTTTTAGAATTAAATTCATGATATCCCGTGCGTAGAACGGGTTAAAAAGCTAGTTAAGTATATATTTTATGACACTGTTCATACAAATATCTTAACTAGTTATATAAATATTCAGATATATATGTATCAACTAGTTATATAAATATTCAGATCTTGATGATTTTTAATTCTGTGAAATGAATTATATCGTCTGCAGATTAATTTCTGTCATAAAATAAGTATCTCGGTCGCTTGACGGTTTAACATCCATCGGAAGCTCCTATAACAAAAAAGCACCGATTTAAAAAAAAATCAAATTTCTTAATAAATAATTTTATTAATATCTCCTAAAGTTTTGATTCGATTTTAATAAAATTTGAAATGTCTCGACAAAATTCTGCAAAGATAATATATTTTAAATTGCAAACCATTTGGTTGGGTAGTTTTTGCGTTGTTATATGCGGACAGACAGACAGACGGACGGACAGACAGACGGACAGACAGCCAGACAGACAGACGGACGGACAGACGGACGGACCAAACGACGACTATAGGTGCTACGTATTTATATAATTACGAACGCACCTAAAAATTACACAAATAGAATATAAATTATAGTATAGAGGACACTGGTTTACTTTTTTTTTTCAATGTACTTATTCTGTTGGTATGAATTTATAAAGATGCATGATATTTTTTTTTTTATATATAAGAAATGATTTATTGTCAAACTAATTACTCTTGCCTCCAACAAGTGACTTTTCACTCTTTAAGCAGTGTGTACGGTGGCCTTGCCCCTACACCTTACTATATTATCAAATTTAGATTTAAAAATTAATTTACGATTTGCATTAGATAATACTTATAACTTAAGAATTTTTTTTTTTTCAAGATTCAGATTTTTCAACGATTCTCTTTTTTTAGATTTCTAATATAAACTGTGTGCTTGAATTAAGAGCTAATAACCTTGATTTAAACATACAGTTCACCTTATAAATCAAACAAAGAGGATCGTTGCCATTTTTAGACGTGGAGTTAATAAGGAACAATGCCACATACAAAATAGGTAGTAAGGTTTACATAATTCATGCAATTGAAATAATACAATATCCTACAACAGCAATGTCCCATTTATATACAAATCTACAGCTTACATTTTTTATATAAAAATAGCGATCGAATTCTATACGAGAGATTTCTTACAAGGCGATTTACTCGCTGTTAAGAAAATTGCTATAGAAAATGATTTTCCCCCTCATCATATTAATAAATTAATTTTCGACATCCAGCATAAAGAGTCAATTAAATGTGGTATTAAAAGTAATTTAAAAAATAATCTCAAATTTTACATTTTCAATTACGTACCTCAACTATTTGAAAGAATTTGATATGCATTACAGAAATATATCAACGTAGTCGCAAAACTATCTGCCTAATTGAAAAATCTTGCACACAACAAAATAGACTCAATCCCTTACGACGAAACTTCGGGTGTAATATATGATACTTTTACAGATAAAGTTAATCAGATAAAACTCAATTACATAGTCATGACATATAGAAAATTTAACGACAGACTCAAAGAGCATATCACAGACATAAAGTATAGTAAACCCTCAACAGCTCTATCAAGGTTAAACCAAAACCAAGGCATCGTCATAGATTTCAGTAAAGCAAGAATCATAGCCCGCTTCAAATTACTACGCATCAATTATCAGAGAATCTTTAGAGATTTTAACTCAAGGAAATAACACTTACAATGATATGCTATCCTACAATATATCCAGGATCTGGTATAGTGCACTAAATATCTCTGGCGATTTTGGAACTTAAATATAATATCCCCTTTAACCCTCTGACTGCTTATCCGACGATTTCCACGGGCAAGACATTTGTAGAAAACATTATATAATTTACAACTTTTGAAGCAATTTTGTATTAAAAATTTCACAGTCAAAGCTTGGAAATGAAAATGATAAATTTACTACATATTTCATATATAGGATGATTTGAAATATTTAAGTGTAGGAGATAACTTTCGATTAGATATAGGTCGAAAGGATTTTGAAATAAAAATTAAGCAGTCAGAGGGTTAAGCATAAGAGAAATGGCATACGCGCATCACTTATATACAGATGGAAGTTTTGAAAGCATATTCCAGAACTTCGCGGTACTGGCATGCATTTGTTCGATTAGGCGAGTTAGACAAGTCAACAAGCAGCAAACTTTCATTTTGTCCCAAATCATCCCGATCAATCATATTTAACTGTCGTTTGTCGTCACTCTATTATGCATAAAACCACTCTACGTGATGCAAAATGCATGCGTATTTGTTCAAAACATCCTATTTAATCTGCAACTACTTTTCAGCTAGCGCTTGATCTTAAAATGTTCATTTTTTTGCCGCTCATAAAAAAAATCAGTGTGTTAAGTTTTGACCGATTTAATAGCCATTATTCTGATCAATAATATAATAAAACTTTTAATAAATTTAAAAAAAATATTTATCTATTTTTAAATAAACATTAAATTTTATTTTTACATCTATTTATTTCTGCATTATTATCGCAACCTCTGCTTCAGGTTAAATTATGTATTCTTAGTTACAGTTTTTGTTCTAGAAACCCATGATATTGGGCCACAGCGTGAAAGATTTTTTCCTTTAAGGGCATACATAATTATAAAAGAATTTTTAAATGTGTGAATGAATGGCGCCATTTTTAATCAAAAGCTTGCTTATTTAAAAAGTTTTTGCATTTTTTTAACCCCTTGGGGACGAGCGACACGTATACGTGACGCATAAGATGCTAAGAATCCTCGATTATTCCCACAAGTTATTTTTTAGTGTAAGCTTTGCCTTATTAAATCTTAGCATTTCTAGCATTTAAAAGATTAAAAATTCTGTAAAAGACGCTCGTCGCGAAGGGGTTAGTAGCATTCCAGATGTACCGCAATTTGCACCATCTACGAGAAATTTTTGGAACTATTGTTTTAATTGCTTAAACAAACTTCAAATGATGAGAAATATTTTCTTCCAAACAGCACAATCGTACGCCAGTTATGAGATTTATCCATTGAATCTTGATATGTGCCAAATATTTTTGGATCAGCCTTTAAGAGATACTCAAAGATATAAAATAAAATAAAATAAAATAAAACCTGATACCTTATAGATTAAATATAACTTTTTGTGGTATAATTGATGACTAATATCTATCTGTTAATAACAGCTCTATATTTCCGTTATTAGATATATGATCTCAAAATATATTATTAAATAAATCATCTTATTTTACAGTAAATTCATCAAAAATATTGACATATAAAAAAATAATTATGAACAAATATGATGAATGGACCGCTTTAATACTACGAGCTACATAACCTTTTCCAAATTTAAAGTATTTTCCTGTTGAATAACTACAAGAGAACTTGCCAGTGATATGTCGATAAAATGCCTTTATTGATTACTTTTGTTTCAAGAGAATTGATTTTTTCTGTTTTCTAAGATTTATAGTTCATTCGAAAAACTATATAAATTCCATGTAAAATAATTTCAAATCTCTAAACTATATAAATCAATAAGAAGGATTATGAATATGCGTTTGAAATTAGATCTGAATGGCTGGATTATCGTTAGTATAGAGATAAATTGGAAAGCATTTGTTTAGTGCGTTACATAAGAAGATAGAGAAAACCTTAAATATATTTATGAAAACGCGTTTTGAAAATTGTGACTTAATTTAAACAAATTCTCGTCTTGTTGTTTTTCACATGGAGATTCCATTTCAGAGGGAGATTCTCAATTCGAATTCAATGAAAAACAACGTCACTGATATCAATGCGAGGCTTTATGAAACACCGGAACTGCCTTACTGTTCCGTAATGGACAAAATCTGGCACATTCCGTTTGATACAACTTCAACTCGGGTATTTATCAATGTAGTAATCATAGATCAGTGGAACGGTCAACAAAAATATTTTCTCATAAAATTATTTTACTCTTTTTTATTTTGAACAGTTCAATATTTTGTGTCACTTTACTTTTAGATTCTGAATGCTTTTAGTTGTGGAGATAAAAGCCATAATCTAATATATTTTTTGAAAATTTTTAAATACATTTGTGCTTTTCTTCTTGGTCTGTTTAAGTTATAGTTTGGGACAAGCAAATCAGTAAAACAATAGCGTTAATTTTGAAAAATTCAAAGTGTCATTAGACTTTTATCTTTGTCTTTACGCAGGTTCTCCTTTGACCGTTAAATGAATACAGTAAATGGAAAGATAGTCTGTACCATGAGGTCTCAGTTCCGCTTTGTTACCAACTCTGCTTGACTGCCAATACATTTTTTCTTGTATTTTTTTCTTGATATTTTTCATTTGCGTGTAAATAGAATAATTTTGCAAAATGAACTATTTATCACATGCTTTTATTTCACAAATTCTGCTTTAACAGAAAAGATGGAAAGTCTGGGTGTTTAACTGTTTTGTTTTTTACCGTATATCATTTTAAAGAAATATTTTTTCCTTATGTTTCCAATAAATCAGTGCAAGAATATCTCATCTCAGTTTGTTTAATCTCCCTGTCTCCATTCTGCAGTATACATATTCCT
The DNA here is from genome assembly GCA_963931845.1 of Maratus michaelseni. Taxonomy (NCBI): domain Eukaryota; kingdom Metazoa; phylum Arthropoda; class Arachnida; order Araneae; family Salticidae; genus Maratus; species Maratus michaelseni. The sequence goes on from OZ007592.1 coordinate 310,908,534, forward strand.
CCATTAAACTTCAGTGACACGAGCGGCATACTGAGAGCGTCACTAAATGAAACAAGTTGGAAATTGTACGTCAAACGTTACAAACGAGGTGCGTTCGTACGCACGTTTTAGAATTAAATTCATGATATCCCGTGCGTAGAACGGGTTAAACAGCTAGTTAAGTATATATCTTATGACACTGTTCATACAAATATCTTAACTAGTTATATAAATATTCAGATATATATGTATCAGCTAGTTATATAAATATTCAGATCTTGATGATTTTTAGTTCTGTGAAATGAATTATATCGTCTGCAGATTAATTTCTGTCATAAAATAAGCATCTCGGTCGCTTGACGATTTAACATCCATCGGAAGCTCCTATAACAAAAAAGCACCGATTTAAAAAAAAAAAATCAAATTTCTTAATAAATATTTTTATTAATATCTCCTAAAGTTTTGATTCGATTTTAATAAAATTTGAAATGTCTCGACAAAATTCTGCAAAGATAATATATTTTAAATTGCAAACCATTTGGTTGGGTAGTTTTTGCGTTGTTATATGCGGACAGACAGACAGACGGACGGACAGACAGACAGACAGACAGACGAACGGACAGACGGACGGACCAAGCGACGACTATAGGTGCTACGTATTTATATAATTACGAACGCACCTAAAACAGTTGCAAACTCTAAAATAGTTACGTAATTAACATCTGCGCTATATTTACCCTCTTTCCAAAGACCCTTTCATGTTCAAACAATGTTTAAATTAGAAGTTCCGTAAATTTTCTGCTCTTTTTTCGTTATTTTTATTTCTTAGTCACCAGTGTACGGAATACGCCACACGAGTGTTTGAGGTTTTTATTTAATTTTATTTGTTTGTTTTATAAATGTGATGTATGTTACATGTATCCTAATACTAAACAGTAGAATGTATTTTCCTTTAGCATCGAATGTTGGTATTTGTTCGTAAAAGGCGTTAACCAACGGAGTACGCTGCTCATGTCTTTATCTTACTACAAAGCGTCCGTGTTATATTAATTCTAATTAAATTAGTTTATTATTTTTTTTTACAATTTTATGTATATAACATTTATACTACTACTGGACATTGCATTAAACAAGGACATCATTAAAAGTTGTTTATCCTTTAAAAACTACCGCGCATAAAGTCCGTCAACCGAGATTGATCTTTAAAGTTAAACAAGTGGTCCTATTATATAGTATTAGAATATTTCATTAATATGTCATAGTAGGTAATAATATTTCGTATGAAAAAATAATAAAAAATGAATGGAATGTCAAAAATATATTTCTCAAAAATATGCTTTTTCATAGCTAAAAAATATCAGTGTAAAACTATTATCAATCTGCAGAACGGTATAAAAACATTTAGCTATATTCTATAGATTGAATTCTGATTTTTTAAATAATAGTAATTTTTTAAATAGTAGTTCCAATGTAAGTAAAATCTGTTGGTTATACAGAAAAGAAAACTGTCTGCCAGGACGCCTGTAAAAAAACTGTTTATTTTACGGAAATAATCTATATTTATTACGAACTTACGGGCTATTTTTTTTATTACAGAACATTCGTAATAAATACAGATTATTTACGTAAAATAAATAGTTTGTTATTGTGATCCTAGCTAACAGTTTTTTCTGTGAAATCAACAGATTTATATATTACAGAGTACATACGTCGCTACCATGTCAAACTATCGAATGTGAAAAAATGCATGTGTTTCATTAGTTTTAAAAATAGGCCAATTGTCACTACTAAATTTTAATAATATTCTTCAGCAGGGTTGCCAGTTTGGCCTCTTTCTTTCACTCAGAAATTTCGAATTCATACCAGAAATTTCAAATAGAAATTTTTGTTTATTTAGTGACAGGCATTTCGTAATTACTTAAAGTAATATTTTCTCAAATATTCTGGTATTAATTCGGCATCTCTGAATTAAAAAAAAAGGCCAAGCTGGCAACCCTGTCTTTCATTGAAATTTTATTAGTATTTTAACTAGATGAAGAATTCTAATAAAATTTAGTGATGACAAATGGCCCATTTTTAGAAGTAATGAAAAATGCATTTTTAGCACTTTCCAACCTAGTTGAAAAGTGCTTATGACTTCGGTTTGTCTGGCCGTCTGCCGTCTGGCCGTCTGCCGTCTGCCGTCTGTCCGTGCTCTAACTCCCGTAAATATGCTCGGATTGCTCTGCAATTTTTATATGTTATTGTCGTTATCTATAGAATGTTCCCTATTTCAACGGAAGTGTGTAGCACTTATAGTTTTTTTACATGGACACTCAAAAGAATTCCGTTACATTGCGGTGTATGGGGAAAAATCATTTGCGGTTTATTTAAATAATGTTTCACGATTTTAAACGCATTGTAATTTATATATATTACTAAGGTGCATTAGAAGAAGCTTAATATGGAACAGGGTGTGCATAGCACTTATAATTACTTTACAGGGACAGTAAAAATAATTCCGTTACATTACGTCTATGGAGAAAAATCGTCTGCGGTTTATTTAAATAATGTTTCACTATTTTAAACGCATTGAAATTTATATAGATCACTAAGGTGCATTACAAGAGACTTACTACGGAATATTGTGTGTATAGCAGTCATCGTTCATTTACAGGGATACGAAAAAGAATTATCTACTGTCTGTTAACAATAATTCCTGGAAGTGCGTTTTAAGTTATTGAACGCGATTTTAATTTTAACTTGCTTTTTGTCTATTACGTGGTGTGTATAAATTCTGTAGATCCTATACAGGGCAGCACAAAAGTTCGCGAACACATTTCTGTTTATTGACAAACTCCAGACGGAGAATTTTAAACTGTGCTACGCGTTTCCTAACTGAACTAAAATTATCATCCTATGTAGTATATATACAAATCTATAGATCCTATACAGGGCTGAATAAAAGTATTCGGATATTTTTCCGAATGTTGCATATGTTAGAAATTCCTGAAATTATGTTTTTAAATATGTTATGCGTTTTCTAATTTGTTTACTTAGATGTTAGCTTTTAGCTTATTAAACGGTATGATTTGAAAAAATATTTTGGAAGCGTTGGAAAGTTCTATATAATCTATGCTTGACGCATGATTTTTCGTTCTTGTTTTTTTCATTTTCGATAGTTTGACACCGTAGCTAAGATATGTATCATATGAATTAATTTACAAAATAATTTTTAGCGTTCGATCTAAGAAAAATTCAACAGACAATTTTAAAGGGTTTTTGACACCTTTCAGAATTTAACCCAATTAAGTGTAAAACTCGCCAATTAATGTCTCATTAATTTTAATCAGTTTTGAAAGCAGATATAAAGTTACGAGGCTAGTTTAACACGTTTGATAGGATGTGTAGGAGCCTTCAGAATTGTCTATTCACGTTATACTCATAAAATAGTCAGTTTACATTTTTCAACGTTATTATGTAAAGTTGCAAATAGAGACACAAATTTAAAGAGCTTGATAAGTATTATATCATATATTGAAAGATGTTACTATGAAGTGTACATTAAGCAAACAGCTGGTTTTAATGTTGATAAATTTGGTATTAAACATCATAAGAAGTTGATAAAGTCAATATTTATTCTTGAATGTTAGTAGGTAACAGAATGGAAAATTTTAAATACGGTAACACAGATACATAACAATAATTTTTAATTTATTTTAAAATAAATTTCTCTTAGAATTATGTATTTATGTGTGAATATTTACAACAATCGAAACTATCAAAAACAGTGAAGGGACTATGGATAAGTTGTATAATATACACTTTTAAAATACAGCAATTTTTAAATAAGAGTTCAAAACTAATCATGGTTCTAACAATTAAAAAAAACATATAAATTACACGAGATCGCTACTGTCGAACTTTGAGGGATTAAATAATTAACTATTAAAGGAACATATAATACATCTGAAAAAATTTTCTGATAAAATGTCCGTCTTAAATTAGTTTATCTAACTCAAAAGACTATTATTATTTAACTATATTTCTATATTACTAATTCGAAGAGTTTTAACATTCACATTATCGAAAAATTAAACACCCTCCATTGAATCATTAATTTATTTTAAAATAACAGGCATGTAAGCAAGTTAATTAATCAAAATAAAGTATTCAATTAAGGCACTGATTCTAATCTTTGTAATAATGTTACCATTTCAAGCTAAGCATAACGTAATTTTTATGCACGTAAACTTTTCATGTATGCACTTCATATTTTTATCCATATTTATTTTAATGCGAAATAAATTTCCAGAATATCTGACGATGAAATTTCCAGTGATACTTTTTTACATTCTAACTGATATTTGAACTTCATTGTCAATTTTACATCCTCATCTCAGTAGCAGTTGAGTAAATAATCCAAACATTTGCGTAATTTAGATGAATTCGTAGTAAAATAGTTTAGTTTTGTGAAAAAGAATTTCCCCTTCTTGTTAAATATATCGGTTTTATATATATCTTCTTACCGAGACAAAGGCGGTTTTACCTATGAAACATGATACCGTAAACATACAATTAATTTCATAAAACGAAAATAGAAATACTGTAATCACATCACATCAAAATGACGTAATTTTTCACTGACTTGTCATTTCACAAGAATATGTTTAATACTCTATGGTCACAAACTGAATAATTATTCTCAACAAAACTGTATTCAAATGTAAGCGTTATATGATAAAAAATGCATGTATTCTCATAAACATGGCATCATTTTCATTGATAGAAACATATTGCCTTTCTATTATTGGGTCACTGTTTAATGCAAAGGTAAAGAGAGTGTTTAATAGACCTTTGAGCCTAACTCTTAATATAAAGAATGAAATACCAAAATAAATTGCGCCATTTTCACAAACATAGTAAAGCTCGTTTGTTGTGTGAAAACAAATGCATGTTCTTAATCGAATGCCTCTTAAAAAGTCATATTCACAGGTGAAAGCATTTTTTTCTGCCTCTAATTTCTAAGCATATGAAGTGAAAAATATATGAAAATATCATCTGGATGCAATTGAAAATGCTGCAGATTTAAATGGATGAATTTACTGGTGGAAAAAAAGTTCTCTCGATATTTCTTTCTTAGGACCCTTGAGGCAATTGAAAGCCTTAAACGCCACCTATTCAAATTAAAAACGCATTTCCTTTTTTAATTACAGTGAAAAAAATTACATCAATAAAGGTATATTTAATCTAATTTGACATTATAAAAAAGTAACTTTTCTTTGTTTGTTTATAGATGGTAATCTGGGAACTTCCAAACCGATTTCAAAAGTAACGGTGACAATTTCTTGGTCTAACATGGGCTATATTGTATATCGGTGCCACAACCGCAGAGGGATGCAGAAGAGAAAAACGCTCTAAAATTGAGATTTTTATGATTCTGAAAAGACTGGAAAGAAGAAATTCGGCGTGGTAGTTATTTATAAGAAGTAAATGTCCCCTAAGAACAGTTTCTAAAATATTCGAAGTTTAAAAACGTGAAATGAAGGAAAAGCGTTCTAAAAACGTTCTAAATTACGATTTCTATGCAATTGTTAAGGATAGAAGGTTGAAATTTTATATGGCTGCTATTTCTAAGACTTATGCTCGCACAAAATAGTTTAAGCAAATATCAAAATTTAAAATGGTGAAAGCGCGAAAAGCATTCTAAAAAAGTTCTATATTACTATTTAAATAGAATTGTATGGATAAAAACTTGAAATTTCACATGGCTGCTTTTTTAAGACGCAAAGGAGCACATAGAACAGTTTTTTTTAAGTATTCGCAATTTAAAAGCGTGCAGGACAAAAAACATTCTAAATTACACTTTTGGTGATGCAGAAAGGAATAGAAACTTGAGGTTTGACATGGCGTTTGCTTTTAAGATACAAATGCTCGCTAAGAATGGTTTTTAAAAAATTCGAAATTTAAAAGGGTGAAATGAGCGGAAAGCTTTCTAAAATTGTTCTAAATTATGATTTTTAGGGAATTGTTATGGACAGAAACGTGAAATTTGACATGGCTGCTATTTTTAAGACGCAAATGCTCGCACAGAACAATTTGAGATAAAAATCGAAATTTAAAAGGGTTAAAGCGCTAAAAGCATTCTAAAGATGTTCTAAATTACGATTTCTATGGAAATGTTATGTATAGCAACTTGGAATTTGATATGGATGCTACTTTTAAGACGCAAATGCTCTCAGAATAATTTTCTAAAAATCCGAAATTTAAAAGGGTGCAGGAGAAAAAACGTTCTAAAACTGAGGTTTGTGTGATATAGTTGGTATCAAAGACCGGGATTCGGAATGTTGAGTACTTATAAGATGTAAATGTTTGCTAAGAACGATTTAAAAAATTCAAAATTTAAAACGGTGAAAAGAGAGGAAACCTTTCTAAAAGCGTTGAAGCAATACAATTTAATTAGAACTGTTAAAGCTAAAAACTTTAAATTCGGCATGTTTGATACTCTGGAGACGCAAATGCTCGCACAAAATAGTTTTCTGAAAATTTGAAATTTAAAACGTAGCAAGTTCAAAACACATTCTAAGATTGCTATTTCTATTACAGTATTGTTCTAGAAGTTTGGATAACTAGAATCTTAGATTATTGCATGGTGTTTACTTTTAAGATGTAAATGCTTGCTAAGAACGGTTTCTAAAAAAATTCGAAATTTCAAATAAAAATTAAATGAATGATAAACCTTCTGAATTACTATTTATTTGGAATTAATTTTAGTTCTTTTAATTCTTTTATGTCTCATGTTCGCCTAATACTGTATAAAATTCAAGTTTATTTAGTAGTAATTTTTGAATTATCCATAGCAGTATAACTTCCTCTAATAAAAATAGGAACACGAATACGTCTTTGCATACGAGTATTTCAATAAATACGCGAGCAAAGCCTGAGTTTCACTAGCAATATAATAATCCCCATTGTTTTGCATATTTTGAAACTATTGTAGTCATTCGATAGCCACAAGTTTGAAGAAATTTAATTAAAATCTTTATAAATTAATAAAAAAAAATAATAAAGGATAATTTAAAAATAACAGCTAGTGCTGACTAACCTATAAACAGTTTTCAGTTAAAAAAATAATTATTAAAATTGATGGTGTAGCAATCTCAGTGCAGATGACGGAAATAATAAATTTGTATTTCAAATATGTAGTTTTATCTGTGTATTATTTTATTTAGTGAATCATATTTGTAAAAGGAACATGATAAAAAGCATATTATTTTATTTTTACTTATATATATGTTTTGAATAATATTGTAAAAAATATATAAACATAACTGTTTATTAAAAATTCATTTTTTTAATTAAAATAATTCGTTGGATGTGCTGATAAATGTTTAGATAAGTATAAATAAATAACAATGTTAAACGATCGAACAAACATGGGTGACGCGTTTGTGTGAGTGCATAATGTTTGAAGCGGGCAATTTCGATGAAAGATAAATTAATGTGAAATAGGATTTATGAAACTAAGAAAAATTTTGTTTCGCGAAAATAACCTCAGACAAGAGATTGGAAATAGGTTCGACTGGTAATTAAAAAAATATATATATCAGTTTGTCTGACTTGCTGTAAATAATTAAAAAAACACACAGAATGTCAGTGTCAATCTAATTTTTTAATTAAATAATACCTATAAAACAAGTTCGGAATGCTTAAATTCATCTTTGTCAAATTAAAATAAACGTACACACAAATAACATGTGATTCCTTTTACCTAAAAGATGACTAAAACGTTAATTAGATTTTAAAACATTGAAATAAATCGGGCACTTTCGGCTGCTAACCCAGTCTTCATGAGGATTTATAATTAAAACTGGTGTTAAAACAAACGTCCAGATCACATTCTTCTACACAGTATATTTCTGTACTGCGAGCCTACGGGATAGTTCAAATCATACACATTTGTCCAACGGCCTGTACCCTTACTTAACAAAAAAGGTGAGGAAAAAAGGAAAGAGCGGGGGGGGGATCCCATTTTACTGTTTCTTGATTAAATTAAGCCATATATTTGGATTATTGTAAAACAGTACGTCATTGCATACTTTTCCATGCTTATTTATAATTTCCTTTATGATTTGTTCCAGTAATCGTTTACTAATGTAACTCAATAATATCAGAAACATTGCTCTAGAGTCTAGAAAATGGATTCGCGTTATATCTTATTAATAGATTAATTAGTTCGTTTCAAAATAACATGCAATCCACCAAAAATAACTTAAGCAGAAGAAATATTGTAGTATAAATTATATACCGGAACTTTTTGAGAAACGTCGGCACGCTATTTTTTGGCTATGGAATAAATCTGATAGCTAACACCCCCCCCCCCCCACACACACACACACATACACACCCCCAATTAAAATGAAGAATTTACTCGCCGCGAAGGTTGACCCTGTCCCACCTGATTAAATGTCCCGGGTATATGTCATTTTATGTAATACCGAAGAGGATGGACAACTGAAATATATAGGAATGACAACAAGAAAATTGAAAGACCGTATGAAAGAACATAAAGGAGATTTAAAATTTAACAGAACATCTACTGCTCTAACGACACTTCACCTAACCCGAAACGTTAAAATAAATTTTAATAATGCTAAAGTACGATGTCCTATGAGAAATTACTATGATTTAGTAATTCGAGAATCCGTGGAAATTATAAATAAACATGGAAAATTATGCAATGACGTACTGTTTTACAATAATCCAAATATATGGCTTAATTTAATCAAGAAACAGTAAAATGGGATTTCCCCCCCCTCTTTCCTTCTTTCCTCACCTTTTTTGCTAAGTAAGGGTACAGGCCGTTGGACAAATGTGTATGATTTGAACTATCCCGTAGGCTCGCAGTACAGAAACATACTGTTTAGAAGAATGTGATCCGAACGTTTGTTTTAACACCAGTTTTAACTATAAATCCTGATGAAGGCTGGGTTCGCAGCCGAAAGTGCTCTATTTATTTTGATGTTTTAAAATATAATTAAAGTTTTAGTCATCTCTTATGTAACGGAATCACATGTTTATTTGTGTGTAATTTTATTTTAAATAATACCTATAACAGGTGCATTCGTCGTTTCAAGCACATGATAAAACAAAGCAAGAAACAGGATGATCTAACGGATAACTTTTGAAACAAATGTCCTATAAATTATGCTAGGTATGACAGAGATAACTTCTAGGTGGTGCACATGATCTTCTTGGTGGACAATTAGATGGGTATGTTTAGTTAGCGTATAATGACTATAATTTGTTACTCGAACAAAATATTTTACTTCTACGTTGACAGAGAAAGGTCACATTCACTAAAGTTTGAAACTCCCATTTCTGGAAAATTCTCATATGGCATGTAATTTCATCGCATGGTGTTTCTGGTTAATTTTTTTACTGATCATACCGTCTGAGAAGACTCCTCTGACAGAGCCTTCAAACTATAGTGATTTTAGATCTTTCCCTGTCACAGTAGTGGTCACATTTTTTGTTTTGTCAACAAATAATTACCGCTAATTTTAAAAAAAATCACGGATCATCAATTGAATACTACGAAGAGTATGTGCACACGTGAAATTTATCTCAATCATACCTAGCAGTATTTTTAGGACATTTTAAAACATTACTTGCTGGTCCACACTGTACAAAAATGGGTTCTGCTTAGTCATTGTAAGTGAACTTAAATCTGCATAAAAGTCGAAAGCGAACGTAATTCATTATTTCATTTCTCCCTATTGCTTTCAGATATTTCCTACAACCATTGTACTTTAGGGTATGTTATCGGCCTAGACATTCCAAATCAAACTTGAAAATGTTTCTTGCAAATAAACATACGCCTCGGTAATGCTAATTAGTTTAGTGCCCCGAACCTCTCCTTCCATATTGGAAAGTCGTTTATTATTACTTTTACACTAATGGTTATTCGTTTTGTAATTTTCATTCGATTTGTTTAATTTTGACAGTTAATGTTTCTAATTCGAATGGAGATTATCTCTACGCGTTGTATAGGAAGGAATTGAGTACGGATTATGCAAAAGCTTTGATGTTTATATTATCTTCAATATGTTCATTTATTTTCTTTGTTCCGTGTTCATGGATTCTTAAGGGCAGACAGTATTCTTTGTGTTATTTTTCTATTGATTGAGTATTTTGTAAAACCTGTTTGATACACTATAAAATGATTTTAAGATTAAAAAAAAAAAAAAAAAACGAAGTTTTCCGTGGTTTTTTTTCGAACCTTGCCGTAAATATGGTTTAGGATTCCTTAGAAAGACCCCACACGAATGGCTCTCCCCCCTTGGGACTATATCCCTCGAGTAAATAATTGGCCATCATAAATCAACCAAATAACCAACCAACCAAAGGAATCTGTGGTTTGTGCCCAACTGCCGTAGGCATACACACCCGGGCGGACAGCATCCGCTGCGGTATCAAATCATACGAACCTTAAATTATTCTGCTTTTTTATTTGTACTATACTGTATTCGTTAAATATTTTACACCAGATAAAATTAATAACGCATTTTTAAAGAACGCCAGTTATTCCCCGAACCATCATAACATTGTTTGTGACCCATATTTTCAGGACAGCTGCTATAAATTATAAAGGAAAAAATATACTAGCGTATCTAATTATTAGTCTTCTCCCCCCAATCAATTTTGAAAACTCCACGATTAAAATAAATTAGAAACTACAATGAAGTCATGAAATCTATTTTCAAATTTTATTCTTATCAATATATTCATAACTTTGCTTTGAAATAAAACCGGCAAATAATGGCATCAAAAAATGGAAAATAATTTTTCCCTTTCGGATTTGTTGCTTTAAAAAATCCCCACACATCCGGCGGCAATGTTCATTCATTTGGTGGTTATTTGACATCAAATAATACTTTTGAAAGTATCTGCTTATAGTTTGTGTATATTAGAACAAAAAATATAATTTTGACAGATGTCTCTCAGATTTTCTTTGATCAGAAAATGATGCGACTGCTATAAATTTAATGATGCTTTAAAAAGTGTTTAATCAGGTGGCACTAGAATATACTTTTTCAAAGGATGAAACATATCGAATATAAATTGTAGGACACAGTGAGTTGGTTCGTGTTTTTCAATGTACTTATTCTTTTGAGCCATGTTTTTTTTTATTCAATATTATTTTTGAACATGTTTTCTATACTATTTTTTGTATGAAAATAAAAAATATTGGTAAAGTAATTACTATGATTACTTATTTAATAATAAACAAAAAAAAATGTACACAATTTTGTTTATTTTAAATTATTGAATTTTTTTTTTTAATTTTATGTTAACGTTTATCTAACAAAGATAAAATACCCCGCCCTCTCTCCTACTTTTTTATACAGTTATTCCATGAAAAATTGTTATGTGAGTTTTTCGGTACTTTCGCATTATAGCAGCCCCCACAATTACAATTTTGCCAAAATGGCAGTTACGATTTTGGCAAGATTATAGAAAAGCTTATAAGCCACTTATATACGCATATATATATATATATATATATATACATATACTTTTAATGCTCATATATGTATCATATAAGTCATTATATACATATTATTTACGTCTTATATGCTATATATGCATGATATACATCTTATGAACATGCCGTATATATACTCTCTTAAAACGAAAGAGCCAAAATAACTCAAGTTGAGCCGAAATCCACTCATCTCATGATTTGAAAGTCAGCTTTTCATGAAGAGTTGAAACAACTCGAGTGAACGAGTTGTTTTTAAGCAACTCATGATTGAGTTATCTCTATTTTACTCATACTTGAGTGAAATCAAATCAATGAAGGTTAAATCCAGTAGCACTTGAGTGATTTATAACTAACTCATACTTGAGGAGGGAAAGGAGAATTAAAATTCATGGTAAAATGTAATAATTCATTGTAAAATAATAAATTTCATGAACAGGTAGATTATTATTTTAGAAAAAAAAAGTAATTTGCATATTGAATGTATACATATTTATGTTTACATATATGTATATATTCAACAATTAAGTGAAAAGTATATATATATATATATATTTTTTTGTTGTTGTTTTTGAGCTGCTTGAAATATATACCCCCCCCCCCTCCCGACCCAAAAAGAGAATTTTAAAAGGAATATTTGAAAAGATAAGAATTTCTGCTGATTTAAATATTTTAATCTTTTTTTTTTATTTTGTTATAATGATTATGTTTTCTATGCAATATTATTCGATACATTGCATGATATTTTTCAGTTTATATCAATATTATCATTAAATATGTTTTAATCCTAATACTATTTAGGAATATTCACACCGTGAATATCCGGGAATGTAGATATTTACCTTATTTTTAACAACATACGATAAAAAATATGGGATTTATACAGTTTCATAAATCAAGTATATTTTAAAATATTAGAATTCAGACTGAGAATAAAATAAGAAATATAAATTGTTTACTTTAAAACAATATTTTTAAAGTCAGACAAGTCAATTTTCAATTTATAGTATTATAAAAGTTAGAGTTCTGAAACATCGCTAAAAATATATACTATCAGGGCTCGGTCCAGACAAAATTTTGGGCCTATTTAGGATCCCTTCACAAAAATCAATTTAATAAAATGGACCCCTTCACAAAAATCAATTTGATAAAAAGGTTCCCCTTCACAAAATTCCTTTTACTAAAATTGATCCTTTCACAAAATTCTATTCCATAAAAACTTATTATTTATTATTTTATGATGTTTTAAAATGTGTAATTTGTAAACAAACAAGTTCAAAAAAGAGAAAAACTTCAGCAAAAGGATTTTAAAAACTTTTTGTTTATAAATGCTTGGTTCGAATTTGATTAGCTGGATTTCAACTTTCGTTACAAAATGTTATTTTTCACAAAAATATAATAAATTTCACAAAAATAACCTTTACTTTTCACAAAATGGGCCCCAAGATAAAAAACATGCATCGACCCCTGACTATATAAACAAACGTACCGCCAAGATATTTTCTTTAAAAGTTTAAATTGCTACTAAATGCTATTTATATAAATCATATTTATTGAAACAACATTAAAAAAAAAACATAAAGGAGAGGCAAAGGATTTATTTCATTATATTTTAGAGTATTTTTTAATATTTATCCTTCCAACTTAAAAGATCTCTAAATGTTGGCTCGTATAAATAGTCCTAAATGTTAGGGTTAAGACATATTTAATAAAAATATTGATATAAACTGAAAAATATCACGCCATATATAAAATAACAATTAATATAAAACAGAATCATTATAAAAAACATAATTAAAGTATTTAAATCAGCAGAAATTCTTACCTTTTCAAGTATTCTTTCTTTAAAATTTTAACAACGTGGTGTTAGCCGCGTACTACACACCACACGTCTGTCGTCTGCTCAGCGGATATGGGAACAGTGAGGTCACGTCAACTGCGTCAGCTTACTGGATTTCCGCTCGCCAATGAGTGCTTTTTTATCGAGATGAGTTGTTTAGTATTCGCCCTTCTGGAGTGCATTAGGAAAATAAAAATTCAAATCATGATGAGTGAAACATTTAAAAATAAACTCATTCACGATCCAATAAATTAGAGCTCTTTTCTGAGAAGCAAAATCCACTCTTTCGTTTTAAGAGAGTCTATATGTCCTATATGACCATAACTGGGCAATATATGTCACGAAATGTTACGTTCATCATATTTTATTATAATATCGTATATGCTTTGTAAATTGGCGTTAAATCTTAGGCGCTTGGCGGTTCATCGTCGGGGGCCGCTATAACACGAAAGTGTCATTCTTTTTTCTTTACGATGGTTTTTTCAATGTTAAATAATTTAAATGGTGATAGTAGATACAAATGAGAAAATTTAGTATCATATAATACATACGGAACAAATACACTATTTCCGCGCATATAACTTTTAGATGGTTTTCACAAATACAAATTTTAAATTTTCAGGATAAATGTAACTTTCAGAAAGCGAAAATGAATACATGCAGTATATTTTCATTCATGTCAGTTATTTTACATCAAATAATACAGTAAAGTTAAAATATGTCAATTGCAGAATCTATCAGCACTGAGAAAGTTTTCCGTGCTAGGCAGTATTCCGCCTTAGACAGAGATTGCTGTAGGTAAAAACGTCCACCGGTATTTTAAAATCTGTCGACGTTAGACAGATTTCCTTCTTACGCCAAGTCCGCCTAGGACAGAGTATATTATTATACATTTAATATTAGTAGTATTATTATTTTCCTTATTGCCTTTTCATGAAAAATCTAATTTAAATTCTACGAAAGTATTTTATAATTGCTCTTCATAGCTAATTATAAATAGGCTAACTTCAATTATACTTTTTGTGTTACGATGATGCCGCAGTGGAAACTTGTGAACCTCTGAATTTATAATGTCAGTTGAAAATAATTTACAACAATAAAACAAGAAAGGCATACGCCAAATCTACACCACATTCCTTCATAATAACTTTTAGTATTCAACACCCAATAAACTTTTAAACATTCTATGATAAAATATCCTTCAAAAAGTTACAATGAAATCATAGATTATACTCTAAAACACTATTCTTTATGACGACAAACAGAACATTACTTGAAAGAAATAAGATCAAAGAATGAAATTATTTTTCAATTTTGGGGTTGTTTAAATAAGCATACTTCTTGGGGCAATGTTCATTCGTTTGGTGGTTACTTGACATCAAATAATACTTCTGAATCTGTTTGCTTAAACATTGTATATTTAACTAAACCGAAGATGATACTTTTGATTTGTGTCTATCGAAGTTTTTTTTTCTTTTTTCTGAAAAAATTATGCTACTGTGAATCACCATTAAAGTATATATTTTTTTTATCATTAAGACGCACTTAGTATAAATTACATGTTTGAATGTATTCGAACTTTTTTAATGTACTTTATGAACAGTATCGGCTCATTTTAAATAATTAATACAACTTTTCTAGTTAAAGTAATGTAATGAGTTAAATACTAGCTGAGTATTTGAAGCAATTAGAAGATAAGTTCATTCGCAAGTAATTGTTTTTTAATTTATATTAAAAATATATCCCATTAATGAAAAATATTTTCAGCTATTTGAATTAAACTTTATCGTAAAATTTAACGTAAGTCAATATACAAGATATTTAGTACTATACAAAGAAATTTGTATTATTCGTTTCTAGTTAAAAAGTAGTCTAGTTACAGTTTCTAGTAATGTCTTAGTTTTACATTAACATTTTATTTATTAGCTGTAAAATATTTCCCAATTCTTTGTACAAAATTTTCGGTGTATATTTAAAATCTTACTTACGACACAAATAACATAATACAAACAATTTTATAACCAAAAAAAAAAAAAAAAAAAACGTTTTTTAGGAATCTAAATTGAATTTTTTATTAAGCTTTGTGAAAATTGAAATTCATGATAATCTTTCTCAAAACCGTTTTTGTGATGATTTAAGCTTCTCTTAGCTGGTTCTAGTTTTTACAAAGTTATTGTTTTTCTATCTGTTTTTATAGAAGCTATTCTTTTCTTTTTTGCTGTTTTTCTAAATAAATTCTAGAAAGTAAACATTAACCATAGATATAATATGAGTTGTAATTTTCCAACTGAGTGAAAAAGTATCCAGGCAAGATGTGAATCGGGAACCTTTGGCTCAAGCTACCAATGCTCTCCCAACTGAGTTATCATGGACAAATCTGGCGGCACAATTCACCCTGTCAACCTTTCGAGTAGGAGATCTGTTCTGTTAACTAAAACAGCTCAATAGAATAAAGAGCAGGTAATGGATCTGCAGTAAAGCCAGATTTGCTAAGAATAGCTCAGTTGGTGAAGCATTGGTAGCTTGAGCCAAATGCCTCTTGTTCAAATTCTGGCCAGAACAGTTTTACACTCAGACAGTTTGAAAATTACAACTCATGTAATTTAATTAACAATTACAATAATTGTGTTACAGTTACTCAAGTGTACCAACTGCACACGTTTACTCAAGTGTTTATACTGGATTATATATATATATATATATATATATATATATATATATATATTGTATACGATCTCTGATTTTACAGCAAATATTTCATTGTTTTTACATACTACAGTCGTTTGTAAAGCGCAGCTTCTAATAAAATACAACAAATAAAAATAATGTTTCAATCATAGATATTAAAGCACTCTGCAAAACGTCCAGTGTATTATAACGTCACTTGTCCATTTAATGAAAAGAAGGAAGATGTAAAAAAAAAATTAAAAAATAGAGAAAACGGTGTCACATTTAAAACCTCAATTTCAGCAATTATCGTCAATAGTCGGAAAGTAACTAGTTAAATTATTTTCTCCTGCCATGCATATAATCTAGAGATATGTATACATATGTACTACATAGAATGCTAAAATGTAGTTCACTTTAAAAATAGCTAACACCGATGAAAATTCACCTTCCGCAATTTCTGCCAATAGATGGAAATGTATTCGATTTCTTTCAGACAGCCCTATATATTATCTACAGAATTATCTTTAAAAATCACACATACTAAGCTAAAAATTATTTTAGGTAAAAAAAAAACGCATAAAATAACCAAAACGCACTTTCAGCAATTTACACCCGTAGACAGCAATTCATCCAGTCTTTTGAGTAGCCCTGTGTATGTATTTTGTATATTTTGTTAGTATCTGTTTTATATTCTCTTAGTATACTAAATATATTACAAATGGAAAATGCATAACATTATTTAAAATTACTCTTAAGCGATTCTCACCTATGGATGGTAATACTTACGAATTATTTTGTTAAGCCCTGTTTATTAATTATATAATTTCTAAACGCCACGTAATGTGCAAAAATTTGGATTAACTTAAAAGACCCCATGACAACATGAAAAATAAACATTTATAGACAGTAACATAGTAGAATTCCTTTTTGTTTCCTTATAAATGGACGATAAAGGCTATGCACACTATATTTTACAGTATGCATCTTGTAAAGTACTTCAGAAAAATATAGCAGTTTCATTATGTTTGAAATAGTGTAACATCATTAAAATACACTGCAAACGAATTTTCCCCGTATACCATTTTGTAAGCGAATAATTTGGATGGCCCTGTAAATAAATAAATGCTCTGCTCACCATATTCTACAGAAAGCATGTTTCAGTGCGCCTGATACATTCATTTTAATTTTACTGTATGAAATTGGGTAACATCATTAAAATACACTCTAAATGATTTTTGCCCATAGACCATAATGTAACGGGATTCTTCTGAATGTCCCTCTATATCAACTGTAAATGCTGCACATTTCATTTTAAATGGAAAACATGCTTTAGTAAACATTACCATTACATAGTAATTCAAGTTTAAATACGAGAGTTAGTGCACGTGGAGAAGTAATAAACACTTTTCCTCTATCTTGAAAAATTTTTTAAAGAATAAACAAAAATGCATTATATTCATATTCAAAATAATAAAAAATTTAATTTTTTGTACTTGTATGGGAAAATTTACTATTTTGTATTCATCAACAAATTCGCCATCTCCGAAGTTATCTGTCTTA
This sequence comes from Maratus michaelseni, assembly GCA_963931845.1. Taxonomy (NCBI): domain Eukaryota; kingdom Metazoa; phylum Arthropoda; class Arachnida; order Araneae; family Salticidae; genus Maratus; species Maratus michaelseni. The sequence goes on from OZ007592.1 coordinate 310,926,107, forward strand.
TACACTATATTTCCAATGATGACCGGTCACTTGCGGTTTTAGACGTTTTGTTAAATATCTGGAAAGATACATGAGGAATTATCCTGAAACTTCAGGAGTGTAAACAACATGATAGACGTCATATATTTCCTCGAAGATTTTTTCCCGAAACCCCATAAGGGGCCGTATACAAATTGAAGAAAAACGAATATATTTTGGATAACCCTGTAAAAACTAATATTGCAAAAAAATTCAAACTGTAGATTATGATTAAGTGGATTATTGTAATAATTTGAGTTCATTTTTATGAAATTAGCATGTATACTCGAAGAGAAATTCAGGTTTTTATAAAAACAGTCCCAAATTTTATCAAGTTGTTTGCTTATAATTTGCAGAGTTTTTAATATAAAAACAAGTTATTTTCAGAAAATATGACAAACAAAATTATACACAACACCCTGCAATCAGAATTAAAAAATAATAAAAATTGTATGAAAAATGAGCAGGTTCACTAAATATTGTTTTACTGCGCATGCGCAGATTCAATCAAAATGTACTGCGCATAAAATATTTACTAAATATATAGATCAACTTTTATGAAAGTTTCAAAAGCATAGCTTGAAAATTCTGATAGTAATCGTCGATAGAATAAGCTCAAAATTCGCTGTTCCCAAAAAGGAAGCAAAAAGATGAGGGGTTGTATCAAATATAGAATAAGAGACACTTCATTTTTATTATGTCAGCTTTCATAAGCTAGTATATTTGGATACAACCCCTCATCTTTTTGCTTCCTTTTGGATATTCGTTTTTCTTCAATTTCTTGACGGCCCCTTATGGGGTTTCGGGAAAAAATCTTCGCGGAAATTAATGACGTTTATCATGTTGTTTACACTCCTGAAATTTCAGAATAATTCATCATGTATCTTTCCAGATATTTAACAAAACGTCTAAAATTGCAAGTGACCGGTCATCATTGGAAATATAGTGTACTATAAAATGATATGCCCAGTAGTAAAAGAATGTATATATAATATAGTTTTACCCATTAAAAATTCAAAAGAATCGACCGCATATTTCATCACAACAGCCATACACACAAACACACACATACATACATATATATATAAAGATATAATGTTAATAATCATTATTTTAATATATAAATATAGTAATATAAAATGAAATGAATAATTACAAATTATAAATTAGGTATAACATTTTATGGTAGATAATATCTAATTATAGTACTATAATAACTATTCTATATCTCCTTAATTAGAAATATGATTTCAAACTACAGTATTATCTAAATGAAGTTGTTTTACATAAAAACTATCAATATCATTGTTGTATAAAATAAATATTTTTAACGCAATTTTTGAAGACAGTATTCGAATACTTTGAGCTACATAACCTTTTCCAAATTCAACGTATTTTTCTCTTGAATAACTACAACGGAATCTGTCATTGAATTGCCGATAAAAGGCCTGTGTTGATTATTTTGTTTCAAGGGAATTTCTATTTTATTTTTTCTAAGAATTGTAGTCCATTTAAAATAAATTATTTCATATAAAATAATTCAAAAATTTTCAACCATACCAATGGATAAGAAAGATATATTAATATTTGCTTCAAGTTAGATATGCATGACTAAAATGTCAGTCGTTTAATAAATAAGTGGACAAGATTCTATTTAGTGAGTTAAATAAGAATATAAGTAAAGCATTAAATATATTTCTGATAAATAGTTTTAAAATTGATGACTTAATTTAATCAAATCATCCATTGTTTCTTTTATGCAGTAATTAATTAAGAAGGTCAATTATTTTATAGAAATTCTATTCAAATTTGGAAGGGTTTTTTTGTTGGCTCCTCAGATTTTCATTAACTCTATATAGCACAATATTGACATCCTGAGTTAGTATTCTATTCTACCTGTCATAGAAAGTTAATGTTTTATTTGTTAATTTACTTTCTTCAAGACCATGAAAATATTACAGCAGTATTCCGGTACATACAGGGTCCATTTTCATTGCTTTTAGAGTATGAGATATAACGTTACAATTTCTGTAAAAACACAGAAAAAACAGAGATTAGTGGTAAAATTTCATTGGTTTCCGTGGATTCAGTGGAAGTCGTGATTAAAGTTTTGTATAATTAACTTTTGTGTAGCAAAAATCAACCTCCATTCGGTACAGACTGTCGTACCACGTCTGACGACGATTCTCATTAATAAAAGCCGTCACATTAAACACTTGAAATATTATATGTTTTGCAAACTGTTCTGCACTATTAACTTTACTGAAGCGTCACTTGTTTGTTGCTAGGTAACTATTACTCCCGTACATTTTTTTTATTAATAAAAATTACGTATTCATACATTTTTTTGAATTTTGAGAAAACCGAATCTTGTTACTGTGTATACTAGAATTATTGAATCATTATTGCATCTATCAATCATCTATCATCTGCATCTATCATTCTCTTATTATTGCATCAGCGGCTAGATATATGTATATATAAGTATGTAATGTATACCATACACGTAATCGTGAGAATGTCTCTAAGATTTTCTCTAATGATATATTTGTTTATTATTTCTTATTTCTTACAATACAATTATAATTCAATGTCAGAATAAAGGGGAATGAACAGGCGGATCATCTAGCCAAAGAAGCAACCACATTACCCGGGGCGCACAAGCAGTTCATTCCCTTCCCAGACTCATATCTAAAGAAACATCTCAACGATCAAGCCATTAAAAATGGCAAAGAGAATGGGACTACGCCGACACTGGCCGTTTCAACAATCGCCTTATTCCAAAAGTCACAATAGAACGCCTTCTACACCATAGAAATCTATATTTATTCCACACCAACCATGGACACTTCCCAGATTACATTGCTAAAATCGGCAAACCTGAATCTCCTCCCTGTACCTGTGGTCACAGAGGCAACTCCCTCCATTACACCTTACAATGTACCCTCACCTCAACTCTTGACATCCGCAAGCCATCAACAATATCTTTTTCACACTGGTTCGCCTACCTGTTGAAGCGACCAGACCTCCTAAACAAAATAATTAGTTGTATAAACATTCTAGAAAGGAACCAGCATCTATTCCAAATGCCTCCACCACACATAGTTGGTGAAATTGAAAACTGAAAGCTATTTCGAAACATTGTCTTATAGTAACCACCAGCCATGTTACGAACAACACCCACATACTTCAACCAGCCATCTGTGCAAAAACTCAGCTTCCAGCCCAAAAGCTTGTGTGAAAAACTCATTTTTTATTTCTTTAAAAACATTTTTACGTCGCAGACCACAAACGCTTAACAGCAAACTCCCATCAACTCTTAGGAGAAAACAGAAATACACATCTTCGTACTTGCGAAAAACATTTCTCGCTCCCAATCACGAACTGTAAATAATCCAAAAATTTTCTCCATCATTGTAAATAACATTATAGATTATCTTCATCATTTTCATCATCACTTATAGTAATTTTTTATGTTTAGTAAATAATCAAAATTGCACAGTCAAATATGTATTTTTTTTTAAATAAACTTGCCAAGCAGGGCTTGCACAGGTTAAAGCCATATGGTAGGCCTCCCTGCTTGGCTGAATCTAAATCTGTTCATCAAATAATCCATTACCTTACATTTTTTTTAATTCTTGGTTGGTTAACTGCTCCTTCCTGCTACCATCTGAATATGGTGGTAGGTAATTAATTGCTCTCCAATTTATAGCTGTGGTCTTTAATCATTGTATCGAAAAAAAATTATATTACTTATATATATATATATATATACTAGCAAAACCCGCGGCTTTGCTCTTGTAATTCTTGAAAAATGCCAAGTGATATTCGTTGGCCTATTTTAATTAGATGAAATTTTACTACCACAGATAATTCAGAAATTACTAATTAAGCAAATTTCTGTAATGACTATATCCCAGAAATTTCAATTTTAAAACTTTTCTGTTCCTGCTCACATTAAAAGTTCAAAAATTTTAAAAACAGTTCTATGGATGCATTTGTATCTCTAACGTAACAGCCATGTAAAATTTTAAGTTTCTATCCTTAACAATTTCAAATAAATCATTGTTTAGAAGGTTTCTAGAACTTTTTCATCGTTTTTCACTTTTTAAAATTTCGATTTTTTGTTTATGGAAACCGTTTTTAGCGAGCACTGAAATCTTGAAAATAGCCACCATGCCAAATTTTAACTTCCTATACCAGCAGCATCACTAAAATCGCAATTTTGGAATGCTTTTGGCTACTGCACCTTTTTTTAATTTCGAATTTTCTAAAAACTGTTCTGTGGAAGCATTTACGTATAAAAAATATAAGGCATGTTAAATTCTAAGTTTCTCGTTAACAATTTTGAAAAAAACATAATTTATAACGTTTTCCGCTCAGTTTACACCTTTAAAATTCGAATTTTTAATTCACTGTTTATACTGATGCGTCTGCATCTTAAAAGTTACTACAGTGCTAAATTTCCAGTTTCTAACCCGAATAAATCCAATTAAATCATAATGTAGAACGTTTTTAGACCCTTTTCCGCTCATTCCAGCATGTTAAATTTCGATTTTTTTAGAAACCGGTCTTAGCGAGAATTTGCATTTTAAGAGTAACCATCATACCAAATACGAAGCTTCCATGCCAGCTGTATCACATAAATTGATTTTTTAGTGCGTTTTTTTTCTCCTGTCCTTTTACATTTCGCATTTTTAGTAAACTGTTCTGGGTGATAATTTACATGGGCAAAAGCCAGGCGAAATTTTAAGTTTCTAGCCATAATAGTTCCAATAAATCGTAATATAGAACGTTTTTAAAACGCTTCTGGCACATTTCTCAAAATTTTAAATTTCGATTTTTTCAAAAAGTTCTGTCCTTAAGAATTCCATAGAAATCGTAATTTAGAATGTTTTTCGAACAGTTTTCCCTCATATCACTCTTTTAAATTTCGATTTCTTTTTTAAACTGTCCTTTGAGATCATCTTATAAGTTACTTTCTTGCCAAATTTCTAGTTTCTAATCCCTTCAGTATAATAAAAATTGCAATTTTAGAACGTTCTTCACTCTTGCAACCCCCTGAGGTTACTGGCACTGACATGAAATATAACCTTTGTTAGAGCACAGACTGTCACCATAAATCTGCGAGCATTACTTCTAAAATTGGTTCGGTAGTTTCAAAAATTCCATCGAAATTGTAATATAGCATGTTTTTAGAACACATTTGGCCCATTTCACCCTTTTAAACTTCGAACTTTTTACAAACTGTTCTTTGAGAGCATTTACATCTTTTAGTATCTTACCGTGCCAAATTTGATGTTTCTAACTCCTTCAGTATAAACAAAAATCGAAATTTTAGAACGTTTTTTCGCTCTTGCACCCCTTTGTGTTAGTAGCATCTATATAAAATTTAGCCTATGTTACAGCAAGGACTGTTACCATCAATTTGCCACCATCACTTTTGAAATTGATTCTGTAGTTCCAGAGATTCCATAGAAATTGTAATTTAGAATGTTTTTAGAACGCTTTTCGCTCATCTCAGCCTTTTAAATTTCGAATTTTTTTAGAATTTGTTCTTAGAGAGCATTTGCATCTTAAAAATAACTACCATTCCAAGTTTCAAGTTTCTAGTTCCTTCAGTATAAAAAAATCGAAATTTTAAAACGTTTTTTGCTCCGTCACCTCCCTGGGGTAGTGGCACTGACATAAAATATAGCCTATGTTGGAGCAAAGAGTGTCACTATCAATTTGACACCATCACTTTTGAAAATGGTTCTGTCGTTCCAGTGATTCTATGGAAATTGTAATTTAGAATGTTTTTAGAACGCTTTTCGCTTATCTCACCCTTTTAAATTTCGATTTTTTTTTTAATTTATTCTTAGAGAGCATTTACATCATATAAGTAACTACCATGCCGAATTTCATGTTTCTAGCTCCTTCAGTATAAAAAAATCGAACTTTTAGAATGTTTATCGCTTCTGTACCCTCCTTGGGTAGTTGCACCGACATAAAACATAGCATATGTTGGAGTAGGGGTTGTCACCATCAATTTGGCACTATCACTTTTGAAATCACTTCGGTAGTTCCAGAGATTAACCCCTACAAACAAACAAAAAAACAATCGTTACTCCTTTATAATATTGGTATAGATATATTGTTAAATTATCACTTCGAATAGTCTGTTACTGTTGAACCACTCTTGAAAGGCGGACCTTGGCATGCTGCCAAAAAAATAGACCCATCCGAAGGGAGGGAAGCATTATATTAAGAGGAGACAAAATCCAGGTTTCCCTTATCTTACCTGACCGCTTGTCATTTCTTCACTGGCTGTTCTTGTACTATTAGCGTTTTTTTTCTCTCTCCCTATTTTGTTTGCTATTCATTTTGTATTTGTTTTTACTTCTATAAAATGGATTTAAAAGAATCTATAAGCTCTCAAGGTAAACATTTTCACAGTGCAGTGAAAAATATGTTAAACAATGTTGTAAAATATTGTGATAATGAAGCAGATAAAGGCTGCCTAACTATTCCATTAGCACATGCAACAAAAAGAGCTAGTGCAATTGCCGGTGTTTCGGATTGCGCTATAAGAAGAATTCGGAAAGAAGCTACCAACAATGCAAATAATTTCGCTTCTCCTAAAAAGAAAAAGGCAAAAACAACCATAGAGAATGACAACTTGGATAATTTGAACTTGGATGTAATTCGAACAACTATCCAGGACTTTATTTCTATTTGCCTGAAATTTTTCAAGAATTAACATTCAAATACTTAAAAATCGAACAGCGTCTTTAATTTTCCTATAAATTCGGTACATTGTGAGTTACAATTACAATTTTTTCGTGAACTTATCCGAAAAATAGGTTCAAAGGGCGACCTTCGACGACTTTTTCAATAAGATTAGTTACTTTTATAATAAAACGAAAAACGCTGTTCGATTTCCTGATAGTATCTGAATAAGAACGTCTGAAACTTTCGCGCATTTATGAATTAAAAAGATTTAGTAAAAGGTATCAGAAAACTTAATTTGAATTCGAGCACATTTTTTTAAATATTTGAGTGTAAAAAATATTTTTCAACCTTTAGTATGACTCTGTACTCTTTGAACTATTTTCTTTTATTATTAATTGAGTATTTTGTCATGCATTTCCGCCATATTATTATTTGGTTTCATGTAGGAAAATAAACATGAGCAATCAAGAAAAATTAAATGGAATTATTGCGGTAAAATTAAAAATATATATATATTAACAATCATAATAATAAAAGAACATTTTAAAACCACACTTCTCCTACAATTACATAAGTGTTCCCTATAACTGTAAGGAACCGATATTTAAAATCGTAATTTATTTAAGAAAACAATAAATTGCAATGTCATGTGTAAAAATACAGTAAAAAATAATATTTATTTACTTAACATGTTTATATCCGATAATTAAATAATCTAAATTATCAAAACATGTTTCTTTAGATTGAAGATATCCCCTTCATCGAAGTGAAAACTACAATTTTTATGTGCTTTATTACATAAGAACAAAAATCCTTTTTATAATCTTGTAACAACTAACATGAAACTATCGGAAATCAACTCATCCCCCCACGAAAGAAAAACTAAGGGTCACTACCTTTCATTACCCCGATCCCTATTATGAAGAATAGACTGGTCATATTTGGACCTGTTACTCACGTGACCATTCTTTAAAGCGTGGCTGAGGAGTACTTTCTGTATTTAAATTGCAATGTAATATTGTATTACAATTTTATAAACTATTAAATGTTTGATTGAATACCTATGAAATAATGTAAAAAAAATTAGATTATCAGTTATAAAATAATTATCCATTTCAGAGTGGCACAAAAACGGGAGTTTCTTAATTTCACAGTAGTAGGCTTTCCAAACTTTCGACCACTGCAAAGCAGGGACCTTGATATAGAGTGTGGTAACGTGAGACGATGTATATATAATTAATAAAATCCATTATCGTTTGAAACGAAAAAAACTTTATTATAAATTAACATTAAAAAAACATAAGTAAAAAATTTGATGAACATATCCATGTTGTAAAAATATAATTTCAGAAACAAACATTCTGATCTCCGCTCAAAGAGAACCTTTTCTCCAACTGGTTCAACATCTAACTCCTAGCTCGTCTCCTTTCAACAAACCTCTTGCATCTGCAGATATCTCTTAGTGGTCTCCCACTGGATACTGGTCTTTTTCTATTAGGAGAGAAACGCCCCATAATCTTTTCTGATTGACGATCCTTTTTAATCCTTTACTTCCCAGTCTGAAAATTGCACTTCGTAGGGGCCCAGTTCTATGTATTAAAGAAATACGGATAACACTTTCATTTACTCATTCAGAGAGCCTTCAATACAACAAATGCATTCCAGCTTGGCTTATCTCAATGTGACAATGAAATCACCATTCAATAGAATTTTTCTCAAAAGAGATCAATCTATCAGATTATTTTCATTCCAGAGAGATTATCCCTTTTCTACAAGAAAAGGATTAGTTATTCACGTCAACTCATCACAACAGTTAATTTTGACATTTACTTAGTAATCATGAATCAGTGAACCGGTCAACAAAAGGATTTCGTCATGAAAATATTTTTTTTTTTTTTTTTTAATTTTAATACTTCTATTTTTACGTCATTCTATACTTTTAGTTTGCACATACTTTTATACAGGTAAAGATCGCACTCCATTATTTTTAAATCATTTGAAATACATTTGTGGCTTCTTTTTTTCTTGTTTGTTTAAACTATGATTTGGGAACGCAGGTTAATACAATAATGTGGATTATTTTATAAAATGCAAAGAGTTATTAATGTTGTTTTCTTTGTTTAGGCGCAGGCTGTCTGTTGACTATTCCAATGATCCATCACCACTGAATGACGTTGTCGCTCGTAACTTGAAGTACCAGTTCCATTCTGCTGCCAACTGCAAATGACTAATCAAACGTTTTAATAAAAAGAAAAGTGCCTAGTTAAACTGATGGCATTGAGCTCACAGTGTATTCACACTAATTGCATATTATACTCTTCTTTAAAAGAATAACGACCCTCAAAAAAAATTATGGGGGATTATCCCCCTCCCCATTTTCCCACTTTATACTTAACCAATGAACTCCCAAAACTAATCAGGGAAGCGAATTATCAGAATAAACCAGTATTCAAAATTTGACGCAAATCGGATAATTCTGAATGAAAAACTCATTTACCTAAATTAAGGAGGGGATTAGTCCCCCGTTCCCATCTTTATACTTAACCAATGAACCCACAAAACTAATCAGTGAAGCGCCTTATCACAATGAACCTATATACAAAATTTGAAGCAAATCGGATAATTCTACATGAAAAACAAATTTATCTAAATTAAGGGGGGGATTTTTCCACCCATTCCTCTCTTTATGCTTAACCAATGAACCCCAAAAACTAATCAGCGAAGAGCCTTATGAGAATGAACCTATATACAAAATTTGAAGCAAATCGGATATTTCTACCAAGAGTTATTGAGTTAGGTACATACATGCGTACATACAGAAGATACAGAACATAGATACATACGTATGTTCATAGAGAACCTATTTTATTATTATTCATATTCTATTTTTTAGATTAAAAAATACATTTCTTCAGGGGGGGGGAGGGGGGCTCTGCCCCGCTGAACCCTCCGTAATCTTATTAAATTTATATTCGTGATTTCCTATTATTTGTGTGAATGATTCTAGTATATCTTTCATTTCGTTCTGCACAGTGGTTTTATTACGATAAGCAAAAATTTTGAAAATAATTTCATGTTATCCTAGTACCTAAATAGCAATATTTTCTTACCTGCCAACCACGAAACACTCGTATCTGATTGATAAGTTGAATAATACCTCGTGTACAAAAGTAACTTATGGAAATGTAAACTGAATCTACTATATATTTCACTTTTCTATTTCAGAAATCTAGTATTATTACAATTTTTGTTTCGGAAAAACAGTTTTGATTGTCATTGGACAATATTTATTTGAACTAAGTACATCCTGATCTAATTCGATGGCAATAGCATACTAAAATCTCCCCAAAATAGGCTTATTTGGAAACTTTTAAACCTATTGTGTAATCATTCATAATCGTGCTCACTGCCAATTCACTAAATAGAAACGTTGATATGGCGCTATAAAGTATTTTTGTGATAACTTTTTATAATCTCAGTTTCCAGTAATTGTGCTATTTCAGGCTGTATGGATGCGTTTTATTACGCTAATTTCTTTAGATTAAGTATCTCGTTGTACGAGATATTATATTCCATTTTTAAAATAATACTAATTTTCAACCACGAAAAATCCACATCTCTTCCAGAAAATTTATAATATCTCATATAAAAATGTTTCGGCTATCATTCTATAGTAGGTAAAAGGTAACTTGTACCAAAATAAATTCTCATTTATTTCAATAAAATATTAAAATCACCCAAAAAATTTTTATTTTGCGAATAAAATGTTGTAGCAAAATCGTCTGAGTTACTTGAATTTTATCATTTTGATATTCTTTGAAATATGGTTGCTAGGTTACGGTTAAAATGAAAATGAAAATAAAACTGAATGCATTTTAATATTTGCAAAAAATGATAAAATAAAATGTATTATATTATTGGAACATATGTATAAAATTGCACCAAAACTCATACACCTCATTTAAAAAATCTGACGAATGTATTAACAAAATTTCAAATTAATTTGACTAATTTAAGACCTTAGTTTATAAATTTTAACCTTCATAACTTACCTTTTAAATACATTAATCAAATGTGCCATTTTATTTTCAACGAATGAAAAATTTCAAAATTGTCTGAATTCCCATAGGAAAGCATTATGACCTAAAAAGAAATGTTCTATATTTTCCGAACGAATGAACCAAATGTAACTAAAAACTATACAGCTAATTTCGGGTACCTCACCAACATACCTACCAAAAATCAAACTAATCGGATCATTTTTGCGTCAGATATCGCGGAACAGGCAGGCAGACAAACAGACAGATAGACAGACAGACAGACAGACATAAACCAAAAACTTATCGGGTCTTCACAGTGAGCCTCAACTGACGTTTCGGCAACTACACGGGTTCTCGCACGGGTCCACTTGTTTAAACTATTTTAATAGACAAGGTAAAAAATGTTAGTCGGTATGCATTTTCTATAAATAAAATTTCTACTCTACATTTTTTAAAACAATTATTTTACATTTTAAATGACTACAAAGAAACAATTGAAAAAAAAAACTATTCTACATTTTTAATGACAACAAAGAAGCAATTGACAAAAAAAAATTCATATATTTTTTTTTAGTCTTGTTTATTCCATTCAATAGTTTACACATTTACTAATGAACTGAGTGATACTATATTACAGAAATAGCATATTTCTTTAATATTTCATAGAAAACAATGATATTTTGTAGGTATGGTATTAAAAAAATCAAGAGAAAATAAAAGCTTTTAAAGTTTTTTTTTTTTTTTATCGGGAGAAAGGGGGACTTTGAAACACATACATAAGAAAAGCATTAAGAAAATTACATTTGTTTTCGATGTACATTAAATAAAATTTTTGCAAAGAATTCTGCTTTTATTTAATTTAAAATTACTTATCGTATTATGAAACTAAACTTTAATACATTCGAAAATAATTGCATTTCGCGTACATTTTTTGTCATCTAAATTTATTTGTTCCCCATAAATAATAAACTGATCATTTTTATATTTAACAAGAACGAAAAATCATGCATCACGCATAAATTATGAAACACTTTCCAACACAGCCAAAAAACTGTAACGAAACTTCAACTTTAAATAAGGTGAAAGAAGTTGTGTAAGTAAACAGTTTAGAAAACATATAAGTTAAAGCCAGGAGAGATGGCGCGGTCGGAGAGATTGCGCACATACAGGTTCGGGGGGAAGGCGTAGAATGAGAGCGCAGCGACTCCAGGTAGTTGTACAACAGCAGTAGTGGAGTGTCTACTTGAAAGTGCACGTTGATTGCTTTGAGCGTCTAAGATAAAGTATTGCTATTTTGCTTTGTTTTCCCAAAATAAGTTCTTGAATTTTCATAGCTATTCTTCAGAATTTCTAAACAATGTCAATAATAAAAAATATTTTAAACTTAAACGATTTCTCATAAGCTACTAATCTAGACTAACAATGTGGACATCAGTGGTTCGTTTTAGCATCGGCCATGTTTAAATAAAAGGCGGCACAATCTCTCCTACCGAAATTGGAGAGTTTGCACATCTGCTACTTAGGAGAGATGGCGCATTGTTCGCATTAGTTTATATGCTAGGAGAGATTACGCAGCTAATTGGTAAATTTGCATAAAAAAATGAAAAATAAAATGGACTAAATTTAAGTTAAACGTCTTATTAAGTTACATAATTTTATTTTGTAATCTTATCTGGAATTGCTTTTTCCTTTAATTAAAATTTTTTAATCGTTATTAAAATTATTTCCTTTTTTCTGATTCTTTACGCATTAGGTTGAAATATTCACTACCAATACATTGAAATTTGTTCACAAAAACCTTACAGCAATGTCATTTAAGTGTAATTATTATTGTTAACAATTTAATTGTAGTTATTATTAGTTATAATCTCTCCTACCCATGTGCGCAATCACACCAACCCTATAAGGAGAGATAGCGCAAAATAACTTTATTGGTTTTATTACAACTGTTCTATTAAATTGCAACATAGCAACAAAATAGCAATGGAAATGCATAAAAAACAAATTAAGTCAAAATTATTCATGAATAGTTTAGCAAAAAATTAATATTTAGATTTTTATTGGTATTCTTTTGAATTGTGCGCAGACTCTCCTAGCTTTACCTTAACACATTGAAAAATATAGTTTTCGAAATTACCTTCCAGTGTCAAAAAAGCAGTCGAATAATTTTGTGCAGCTCTGTATATGATCAATAGATGTGGATAAATAGTATGATAAAATTTAGTTCAGTTAGAATATTCACATTTAGCAATTCTCGCCAATCGATGGAAATGCACTCGAAATCTTTTGTACAGCCCTATATATCATCTGAAGGCTTTTGTACACGCCACCTATTAAGCTAAAAGGCAACTGTTCCGTAGATAGCTCAGGTAATCTCGTTGGACTGTATTTCGTTAAGAAAACTAAGATGATCATTTCGTACTCAATAAAAAGTGGAGTTAAAACTTAACTAATTACATTTATTTACAAGGAGAACAAAATTGACTGGCAGCGGTTGGTACACTGCGCTTACGTCTCAAGCAAAACATCTCTACTGGCGGGGATGGGAATCCGCTCCGCGCATCATCCCGTCTTGAGCGCTCGGCAGCGCCCCCTGGATAACAAAATGTTCTACGGAGGAAACACTCCCCCGGGGATTGAAATGCAATTTCAATACACATTCACATATAAATTTGCAAAAATTATCATATAAGAAAAAATTATAAGATATAACAACTTACATATACAATAATAATACAACCATAAATGCACTATAAATCTACATTACATACAGAAATAATATATACCTTAAAAATTGCTTAAAGAAAGAAAGGAAATCTGTTACTGAACTGGTAATATACAGACATCTCTGACATTTCTCTTATAAATTCGCCCGTCTGGTAACCGTAAGTTTACGGTTCGTATTATATTGTCCCTTCCCTTAAAAATTTCAACTATCCTTCCAACCTGCCATTTGGTGGAAGGTAAATTTTCCTGCTTTATTAGTACTAAAGTTCCTTTCTGTACATCCTCCTTTTTAAATTTCCATTTCCCCCTCTGCTGCAAATTATTTAAATAATCACGCTTCCAAGCTTTCCAAATTCGTTGACTAAATTTGGTGATTCTCTGCCATTTTGCTAATCTATTTTCAATTATTTTATCTAATGGGGGTTCGGAGATCGAAGTGATCGGCCTACCGATTAAAAAATGAGAGGGTGTCAAGGTTTCAAAATTTTCGAAATCTGGGGACAGCGGGGTAAGGGGACGAGAGTTCAATACTCCCTCAATTTCCGCTAGTATAGTAAGAAACTCTTCTAAGTTTAATTTTTGGTCACCTGTTACCCGTTTTAAATGAAACTTGAATGATTTTACAGCCGCCTCCCAGAGGCCACCAAAATTCGGGGATTTGGGGGGAATAAATTCCCATTTGACACCTTCATGGGTTAAAAAATTACACAATTCCTCATCTTGGAAACTAATCAGTTTATGCAATTTTTTCAACTCTATGTCAGCTCCGATGAACGTTTTTGCATTATCCGATAGGATTTTTGCACATTTTCCCCTTCTGTCAAAGAAATGTTTTAGACTAGCTATAAAAGCCTGAGTTGTGAGATCTGAAACAAAGTCCAGGTGTATTGCCTTGGTGCATAAACACACATACACTACGACATAAATTTTATTCAATACGCCCTTCCTTTGATTTTTAAATTTAATAGAAAATGGGCCACAGTAATCCAGAACTGTCACCGAAAATACAAAATTTGGTGTCACACGTTCTCCCGGCAGATCAGCCATTAATTGGGAGCAGACAACAGGTTTATTCTTGAAGCATGTCACACATTTGTGAACAATGCTTCGGCAATTATTCCTGCCATTAAGTGGCCAAAATTTTTGTCTTACATGGAAAAGCAACGCTTGTGGGCCTAAATGAAAGTATTTGAGATGGAAAAAATTTAAATTAATATCCGTTAACTTATGATTTGCAGGCAACACAATTGGAAACTTTGAGTTAAGCGGCAAATCGGCATGTGCTAAACGGCCGCAAACTCTAATTAATCCATCCTCTCCTACAAATACGTTTAAGGAAGATAATCTACTTTTATTGTGAGCAGGCTTAACTTTTTCGAGACATTTTAATTCTTCCCTAAATTCCCTCCTTTGTGCTGACCGAATTAGAAACGATTCGGCCTCTCTAACCTCGTCGAGGGATAGTAGTCCACTTCTTCTCTTCAATTTAGTACGACAGTTGAAGGTGAATCTAAAAATAAAAGTCATTATACGAATTAATTTTACAAAATTATTAGTACATGCAAAAATATGATTAATTAACGGTTTATCATGAGAAATGGTTAATGTAACAAAATCATCATCAATAATGTTCACAATAATGCTCTTTTTAGTTCCTTTATATAGATCTCCTGATCTGGAATCACTAGAGATTGTACTTTATTGCACATATCTAAGTCTTTCAGAAACTTCGGACCAGTCCACCATATAGGATTGTGAATAAGACTTTCACATTTAATACCTCGTGTCAGCAAATCTGCAGGATTCTCGGACCCTGCACAGTGAAACCACCTGGATGGGTCTGTCAGAGCTTGGATTTCCTTTACACGGTTCGACACAAATGACTTCCACCTGTTCGCAGAGCCTTTGATCCAGTACAAGACGATCTGCGAATCTGTCCACAAATACATAGATGATGGTCCCTTGCGGTCTAGTACCGTTTTTACTTCACAAGTTAAGCGTGCAGCAAGTAATGTTGCTAGAAGTTCAAGTCTAGGAAGTGACACTTTTTTCAATGGTGCCACTCTGGATTTTGATGTAATCAAATTTAAGGAAGATTCACTTAGTGAATCAATTTGTAGATACACGGAAAAACCGTATGCTTTTGGGCTGGCATCGGCAAAGGTATGCAAAGTTAGGGTGTAATTGGAGTCATCGGGAAACTGAAAAATGTTCCTTTGAATTTTTAGATTTCTCAACTGGGGAAGTTCAGAACACCATTGTTTCCACGTCTTTGTAATATCGGAGGGCAGTTCTTCATCCCATGTTAAATTCCTACTCCACAGTTCTTGAAATAAACATTTAATTCGTAATGTATACGGAGAAATTAGACCCAGAGGGTCAAATATTCTATCTGCAACTTGTAATACAAAACGTTTTGTATTTTTTGCGTTACGCAAAAATTCGAGCAAATTATCAATATCTATCAAAAGTATATCTTGGTTGGGTTGCCACGATATCCCCAAAACTTTATGTATTGTACTATCCTCAAAAGGTTGTGGCATTGTACTAAATCCACGATTATCCCATATTTCCATTAACTGGTTGTTATTCGAAATCCACTTCCGTAAATTCATGCTAGCTTCCTTCATTATTTTATGAGATTGTTCCGAAATGTTCACCGCATCTTCGACTGTGTCTGTCCCGGTTATTAAGTCGTCCACATAAATACAATTGTGGAGTACTTCTGTCGTTATTGGATATACCGTTTCAAATTTGTTAAGATGATGCTTAATTGTAGCAGATAGCAAAAATGGGCTTGAGTTCAAGCCAAATGTTAGGCGTAAAAATCTGTAGACGATAACATTAAATGCATGATTGTCGACAGGATTCTTATCTATAAACAAGAATCTCAGAACATCCCTGTCCTTGTCGTTTATGGCAATTTGTAGAAAAGCCTTCTCTATATCTGCTAGAAAGGCAATTTTGTTTAGTCTGAAAAAAATCAATAAGTGAAAAATATTAGGGTTTAAATTAGTTCCTGCGTGAAGGCAGTCGTTCAAAGACAATTGTCCTGCTTCATGGGAACTTGCGTCAAAAACTATTCGACATTTAGTATAAACACTATCGTCTCTAAATACTGTATGGTGCGGTAAGTAAAAAACTGGTTTATCTGAAGGATTTTCTAAATTTGGTACACTTTCAATTATGTTCATCTCTAAATACTCTTTCAAAATATTGCAATATTGTTCGTATGACTTTGTATCACGTTTCATTCTTTTTATAAGACCTGAGAGTCGCGCTTCGGCGGCTTTATAATTATTTTCTAAATGGTTCCAATCCCTTGTCCAAAGGAGACTGATTTCATATCTGTTATTTTCAAAACGCACAGTTTCATGAAATTTTTCTAAAATTTTCTCGTTTTTAACACTGTTTGGTTCATCTTTAATTCCCAACGTCTCTAAGTCCCAAAAGGTTTTCAAATCTAATTCATCTTGATTTTCTACTAAATGGCACGTGAATTTACTTTCATTTCTATCTTGTATTGTTCCACCCGCGATCCATCCTAAATGAGAATTTTGTAAAATTATAGAAGTTTTAGGAATTTTTATTTGACCAGCTAATAACAATTCGTAATATACATCTTCTCCTAATAACACTTGAATTCGCTGAGATTAAAAAAATCTTGGGTTCGCGTAGGTTAAATTCTGTGGTAAGTGCAGATTAGAAATGTCTACGACGCTTGAAGGGGTTAAATCAGTGATTTTAGGAACCAAAAACATGTTGGATAATTTTTTTAAACTTCTATCCTTGTTGGAAATTTCTACATTTATTCTGCTTTTAATTTTACAGACAGAATCATTTAATCCAGTAATTAATGACTTGACCTTATATTTTTGCAACCCTAACATATCTGCTACAGAAAACGTGGCCAATGAGACATTACTCGCAGTATCAAGAATCGCAATACAAGGAAAAAAAGAATCATTACTTCCCATTAAATAAATCACAGCTGTCGAAATCAACCCATTATAACTGGTGCCAGACAAATTTTGATCATAATTGTTTTGACAGCTCAATGTTAACGCATTTGTGGTGGGTTCTATTGAATTAGAATTTACGTTATCTTCCGTTTTCAACTGCGGTTCATTTGCAATACAATTAACTTGCCTAATTTCATAAGCCGGTTTCGAAAAATTAGCTCCATGAAGAGAACTATGATGGTTGGAGTAACAAATCCTACACTTATTATTTAATTTGTTACATCGATTAACAGCGTGATATAACGATAAACAGTTATAATATAACTTCAACTTCCTTACTTGGTTCAATTTCTCTTGAACCGATAAATCTAAGTACCTTTGACATCGAAATATCATATGAGGTTGTTTACATAATGCGCAATTAAATTTGTCATTCTGTAATACTAAACTTTTTTGTTTCTGAGTAATTTCATACCTAGGTTTCGTAACGGTGTTGCTTTTTTGTAGGTTTTCGAGAGCTTGAGCCCTTTTTAGTAAAAAAATTCCATTCAGGCAAGTCGTTACAGTCAAGACTCATTTCAAATGCCTTTCTTGACTCATCATCGATTCTTTGTAACACAAAATACATTAAAATTGATTCTGATAAGTTATTATTTTCTAGTCCTAATTGTTTCAGAGCCCTCAAATGACTCAATAAATTATCTACCAGATTGCATATTTCTTTCGCATTTTCAATTTTTATTTTGTTGTTACTCAATAACTCAGAAATATGAGAATTTACAATTAACCGTTTGTTTTCAAATCGTTTTTTCAAAGCTTCGAATAAGGAAGAATAAGAATCATCAATATTTTGTAATTGTTTCACAGGGCCTGTTAAAGCCGATTGTAAATAATATAATTTTTGAGCATCATTTAACCCTCTAAGTGTGTGGAACGTAATATTCCGTTCACTAAGCTCCAGGTTTCACTGCAATATATGCAATGTTTAAGATAATATAACTCTATAGATTTAATGAATTTTCAAAACATTGAAGAATGATTAATACTCTCAAGGGTTACATTCATATTTGCAATTAAGTTTTATTTATAATGCTGAACGAATCATATTTTTTTAGCATTTAATATAAAATTCAGTGAAAACAACATTACAATTTTACGCTTTTTCAAAACGCTCAGAGGGTTAATTCATCATTGCTATCAATCAAGGTGGTGAATTGTAGTTTAAAATTAAACCACTCTGTGTAGCGTCCCGAAAATTGGGGTAAATTAATTGACGGCAATTTAATTTTTGACTCATTAGCATTAATTCTACCATTATTATTTTGACATTCAAGATTAGAAACACTAGGCTTTATTAAATCAAGAAGACTTACTTCGAGAATTTCTAACTGTTCTTCTATCTCCGTCAAGGACTTTTCAAATTCCGGTAAATCATCATCAGAAATTACCGAATACGACTCATTTCGTAATTCATCTGTCTTCTTTTTTAATGTCTGAAGAGCAATGAACTTTAGTTCCAATTCTTTCTGGCCAAGTTTTGATTTTATAGCATTAGATATTCGTGTAACTTGGCTGCGTATGTTTCCGCGTTTCCGATTGAGGATCACAGTACCTTTAATAGTAGCCATTATATCTATAACTACATACAAAAATCCAAGGGCGATGATTATTCACAGTGTTCTAAATGAGCGCTGGGGCTCGGAGGACCAAAACATGTTCCTTAGATAGCTCAGTTAATCTCGTTGGACTGTATTTCGTTAAGAAAACTAAGATGATCATTTCGTACTCAATAAAAAGTGGAGTTAAAACTTAACTAATTACATTTATTTACAAGGAGAACAAAATTGACTGGCAGCGGTTGGTACACTGCGCTTACGTCTCAAGCAAAACATCTCTACTGGCGGGGATGGGAATCCGCTCCGCGCATCATCCCGTCTTGAGCGCTCGGCAGCGCCCCCTGGATAACAAAATGTTCTACGGAGGAAACAGCAACTTAAAACTCACTTGCAGCAATTACCAAACGTAAACGACAATGTGTCTTTTTTGCATAGCCCTGTATATGAATTTATTTATATTCCACAAACTTCTATTAGTCTACTAAATATAGTTCAGCAGGAAAATGCGTAAACACAATTAAAAACTACCCTTAAGCAATTCACTCCCATAGTCTGTAATACTTATGAATTCTCTTGTGTAGCTCTGTATATGATAATCCAAGTTTATAAACACACACGTACTATGAAAAAAAAATTGTTAAATTTAAAAACGCAAACCAAAGTTGAAAATGCACATATCACACATAGACTGTAAATATCGCACATGTACTGTAACCATTATTTTTTGTGTGTCCCTGTAAATAAATGCAATGCACACAAGAGAGCAATTAGTGAAATATCACTAAATTACACTGCAGACGATTTTTCCCCATAGAACGATGTGTAACATAGTTTTTTGTTTGACCCTGTAAATGAATAATAAATGCTTTGCACCCCATCATCTAAAAAAAGCGCATGTTTTAATGCGCTTCATAATTATATATCAATTTCATTGTGTTTTAAATGACGTAGCATCATCAAAATGAACTTGAAACGATTATTCCCCATTGACCGTAATGTAACGGAAAACTTTTCACTGTCCCTGTAAAAAAACTATAAGTGCTACACACTTCAGTTGAAATAGGGAACATGCTATAGATAACGACAATAACATATAAAAATTTCAAAGCAATCCGAGCGTATTTACGGGATTTAGAGCACGGACAGACGGTCAGACGGCAGACGAACCGAAGTCATAAACACTTTTCAACTAGGTTGGAAAGTGCTAAAAACATGCTTTGTAATTTTTCAATTTTTTATAATTTTTGATTTATAGCTCATTTTTGTTGTAATCATAACAAGAACGAAAAATCATGCGTCAAGCATAGATTATATAGCACTTTCCAACGCTTCCAAAATAATTTTACAAATCATACCGTTTAATAAGCTAAAAGATAACATCTAAGTAAACAATTTGGAAAACGCATAACATATTTAAAAACATAATTTCCGGAATTTCCAACATATACAATATTCGGAAAAATATCCGAATACTTTTATTCAACCCTGTATAGGATCTATAGATTTGTATATATACTACAAAGGATGCTAAATTTTAGTTCAGTTAGGAAACGCGTAGCACAGTTTAAAATTCTCCGTCTGGAGTTTGTCAATAAACAGAAATGTGTTCGTGAACTTTTGTGCTGCCCTGTATAGGATCTACAGAATTTATACACACCACGTAATAGACAAAAAGCAAGTTAAAATTAAAATCGTGATCAGTAACTTAAAACGCACTTCCAGGAATTATTGTTAACAGACAGTAGAGAATTCTTTTGCGTGTCCCTGTAGATGAACGATGACTGCTATACACACAATATTCCGTAGTAAGTCTCTTGTCATGCACCTTAGTGATCTATATAAATTTCAATGCGTTTAAAATAGTGAAACATTATTTAAATAAACCGCAGACGATTTTTCTCCATAGACGTAATGTAACGGAATTATTTTTACTGTCCCTGTAAAGTAACTATAAGTGCTATGCACACCCTGTTCCATATTAAGCTTCTTCTAATGCACCTTAGTAATATATATAAATTTCAATGCGTTTAAAATAGTGAAACATTATTTAAATAAACCGCAAATGATTCTTCCCCATAGACCGCAATGTAACGGAATTCTTTTGAGTGTCCCTGTAAAAAAACTATAAGTGCTACACACTTCCGTTGAAATAGGGAACATGCTATAGATAACGACAATAACATATAAAAATTGCAGAGCAATCCGAGCATATTTACGGGAGTTAGAGCACGGACAGACGGCAGACGGCAGACGGCAGACGGCCAGACGGCCAGACGGCCAGACAAACCGAAGTCATAAGCACTTTTCAACTAGGTTGGAAAGTGCTAAAAATTATTTTAAAAGAATATGGTGGTTTAATGTCATATTTAATTTTAAATAGCCAAATTACATGTATCGAATTTTTATTTCAGTAAAAACAAAAAAAAAATTAGAATGATACAAAATATGAAATATGCTTTGAAAATTATAAACTTATATAATGTAGTGCGTAAAAATAAGTAATTTTATAAAAAATTACAGAATGATACAATATATATAAAAATGTTTTAATAATTATAAATGTAAGATATTTGAATTTGAAAATGAGTTATGATCGTTCTTGTTTTTATTATAAAAAAAAATCCCATCACTCTCTAATCTCATTCCTGCAAACCGTGATTTTTTTGGGAACATTCGTTTTTGTTTAATGATTTTTTAAAATTTTAACGAACTTATGACGCACTTGGTATAATATAACCACGTATGAAAAGTTACAATAAGTACTTCCAAGTAACCCACGACTTCGAAAAGCGTTCTTTATCAAGAAAAACCTCAGAAACCAATATATTTTCGATATTTATAAAATCATTTATAAAAACAAATTTTCTTTTGCGATCACTGATTTTGGGAAACATTTCCGAGTATTTTTTATAATGCATTAATCAATTTTCTCGAACATGAATATCGATTCTTGGAATGTTATCAGTTCTCAAGTAAACGTTTTCAGCGGTATAATGGTATTTTTTGAATAATAAAATCGCATCTTTTAAAATTAAATAAATTTTAATACCATAATAATTTAAAAGAAATATTGATATCATTTAAGTAGATTGTTTTTAAATTTATTTAGAACTTTAAGTGCGGTGTCAAATCTCCAAACACTGTAAATTGATGTACGAAATATTGTACACGTTACTCGATATAATATTTACACTCCTGTTGAAATGGTGAAACATCATATTATTTAAATAAATAAGAAACACACAATTAGATAATAAAATACTTACTGTTTATTTCACAGTATTCATGAATATTTTTCAATCAGAGAAATTTCTTTTATTGCGATTAGTTTACGTAGAGAAATATATTTTCAAAAATAAATTTTCTTCACCGCATTATTGTGAACAATACAATATTTTCCACTTTTTGTTCTATTACTTCACTTAGAGCACTGAATGCCATATATTTAAAAATGAATGCAAAACATGTAGTTTTAGAATATTTCTATTTAATTACACCACACACCTTTGTTTCTAATTTTTAAATTATATTTCTCGAATAAATATATTTTTTTTGCTTCGGAAAAGGAATTTTTTAAATTTTAAAACTTATTGGATGATTACAATTCGTTACAAAAGAGAAAAGCATGCGTTACGCATAGATTATGACACACTTTATAACACTACGAGAATATTGATAAGCAATCTTCATTTCCATATTCTTCAATAAGATGGCGATTTCTCTGACTCTACAATTAATGTAAAATGACATTGAAATCTGTAACATTGTGTTTAATGAATCACAAAAAGTAGATCAATCATATTTATACGTTTGTTTTACCAAGAAAATAGCAAGACTTTATCACAGAAATTGTTCATAAATCGCCTCCTACTTATCGGAGAAGCGTGATTTCCAAAATGTTTTAGATAAGATTTTTTACTTAATATGGACCCAATAAAAGTGCAGGGAAACCCTTTTCATCATTTTATATAAAACATAAAATTTGTTCAATACAAAAAGTGCGTAATCACAGAAAAGCCTGTGTGTAATCACCGAAAATGTTGAAGTCCATCAAATAGTTTTATGGACATCTATCATGCGTTTTCTAATTTTTTTTATCTAAAAAACTTTAATTAATACGAATATGCTATTTCACTACATTTTTTGTTTCAAAATTACAATTTTTAAATAAAGTTGCTGAAGATATTTCATGTTACTCAGACAATTTACTGTATTTCCCAGATTATACTTTAAGGTACTTTGTTTCTCACGAACTTAGCATAAGCTAAAAGAATTTTCCAATGAACTGTGTAAAATAAATAATTTTTTATGTAACCCATGATGCGATTAAAATCAAAAATATTCCATACAATAAGTTTTCTATTCTATATAAAACTATATAAGAATTTAACACGAAATATCAATAATGGAAATTGCACTGAAAATGGTACTTTATCCTCCGGATATAGACAGGAGCTGCTCGAGGCTCACAGGAAACAAGTGGCTTATCCGCTCAATTTAGTAAAGTGTGGTAGAATTTTAAGAGGGGTGTTCAACGGAGTGGAATATATGCAAGTTGTTTTATTTATGAATGTCACACTTCTTTTATAGATATTCGAATGTATTTCATTGTGTATTGCAGGGCGATTGAGAAGGAAGTGTGTAAGGAAATACGACTAAAAATTATTTAAAATAATGGACATTTGCGAGTTGACATTATTGACAGCTTTTATGACAATTAGAACCCGAGTTATATGCTCTAGAAATTCCGAAATCTGCAAATAAATCTGTACAATTTTTTTTTTTACAATGAGTATGCAGTTTTACACTTTTCTCTTTTTAAAATAGATTTCCACATTTCCTCAGTGTTGGTACATGTATTCCGTATATGTAATATTGATTCATAATAGCTGTAAATAGATGGCAATATGCTGCCTAAAGCTGTAAGAACGCTTAAAATAACCTGTACATCTAAATTAAATGTTATTTATTTATTTATTACACTTCATTTTGTTTAGCAACTGAAACACGAAAAATGTTTTGTGTTTAGACAATTTGTTTAGGCTTCTTGCAAATTTTAAACAGCGCAAAATTATCTATTGAGTAAAATTAAATCTATTTTTTTAATTGCTACTAAGTAGATGATATATTGGATATGGTATTAATATGGCACTTCTTACATATTGTTAACTTTATAGTTAATGAATTAATGAATGTTAAAATTAGAGCGTCCTACCTGGGACACGCCGTACACACCTTAAGATAGATTGTATTGGTAATTTTACTTTTAGATTATATCAAGATACGTTTTCAAATACTTAATAATAAATTCCTTTTTCCCTTAAAACTGCTCTATAAATTTTAAGGAACTTCGTATACATTGAGTATTTCCTGTAGTTTTTTGGGCTCTAAAACTTCTTTGGCTCTTTACGTGGGCTCTTTTGTTAAAGATTTTTATGGTCCTGGAATTTTAAGAATTTTTTTCTTTAATTTTTGGGGAGCTAAAAGGAAATATTTGTTAAAGATTTTTTATGTTCCTGGAATTTTAGAATTTTTTTTTTTTACTTTTTGGGCACTAAAATAAAACTTTCGTTAAAAAATTTTATGTTCCTGGAATTTTAAGAATTTTTTCTTTAATTTTTGGGCGCTAAATTGAAACTTTCGTTAAAGATTTTTTATGTTTCTGGAATTTTAAGAAAATTGTCTGTAATTTTTTGGACTAAAATGTCAATTGTGTGGTAAATATGATAACATTACATCATCATTTAAATTGTGTTTATTCTACAAAAGAAAATATTTAGCTTGTTACCTCAATAAAATATGTAAGAAGAAAGTATAAAACAAAATTTGCTTTCGTAAATTTCTTTATAAGATCTTCATGAATTTTCGTACTACATTTCTTTTATATTTATAAAATTCCTCTTTATGTTTCTAATATATATATATATATATATATATATATATATATATATATATATATATATATATATATATTATTCTAACTTTTCAGTATTGGAATCTTACTTTAAGCTCTGTAAGTGTTCATTTAATCATTTAATTTAATTTATACATTTAAATTTTTATTTATAAGACCATCTTGAATTTTCTTACTAAATTAAACTTATGTTTATAAAATTTAACCTTTTAAATATATATATATATCTATATGTGTAGTAAATATTCAATGTAGTAACATTGTTTTTCAGCTATGTAAGTGCTTTTTAATCATTTATTTATTTTATTATTAATTTCAAACGACAAAAATGATATTTTATATTCCTCAATGAAATATGTATTAAAATTAGCATTGCTATTGAACTTTTCATTCAAAATCTGTGGCTGATGGAGCAGATAACTTGGTGAAATGTATAATCAAAAATATTTTTAGAGAGAAATGTACCGTTTCAAAATTCCTAAAAAATAATTTTAAAGTTCTTAAATCATAATTTAAAAATTCCTAATTCCTAAAATTCCAGTGCAACAAGGGAATATTTTCTGAATTTTTCTATGTGTATATGATGCTGTTTTTCTCTTAAGATCGAATCCGCCCTCATTTATTCAATTATATATCTATTTTTGCTTCAAAAATTTTAAAAGTATATTTGACTTTTTCTAATCGTACTTATTGTATTTCTTGAATATATATGAATCTTGGTATTCACATAGGCAATATTTCCAGATAGTTCGCATGTGATTAATCTTTACAAATGTCTCAATCAAACATAAATAAATAATATATTTATGCACAAATTCTATTTTGTTGAATAGAATAGCATTAGAAGTAAACGACAGATGTGTTAAACTCACATCTTGCAACAATTCAGATTTCCCTGTAAAAGGACTTCCATTACAAAACAGTCAAGTAATTTTGGTACAAAGCAAGCATGAACATTTTAAAACCTTGAATTTTTGCAGCATTCAATATTTTTATGGGGAAAAGGTGTTCTATGGACTCATACATTTATTTTCAGAATTAAACGTTAAAATTCTATTCATTGATTCTAAAAACTGATTACTAAAATTCTATAAACTGAAAAATTAAACATTAAAATTCTATTAAATATTCTGTGAGAAGGCATTTATTTTTAAACTGTTTTTCTAGTAAGGTATATTAAATATTTTATACTAACGGTGTAGACTTATAGGATATACTGATGAACATATATCATACGTTTTTTAAAATATGCCTGTCCAACATTTCGCTATGCAGGATCGCGTCTCAGCTATTGGCAAATAATGAATGGCGCAATTTTACACATAACTCAAAAAATGCTGCAATATTATCTCATAGTATTAGTAGCGATACATATACGTTTGATACGATGAAAATGCATCTCACAATGGTAGACATGTGGTCTTGCTATAATTCGGGAGCTCCACGTAAAAAATAATAAAAAATAATAAAATAAATTATAATTCATAATGAATTTTGAATTATACATTTTTCTGCTAGAGGCTGTCTCAAACATGTTTGTAGCGAAAGATGAAAGAGTCTTTTATCTAGCCTATAAAAAAAAAACATGATGATCAGCGATACGTATTACTAGATTTTTTAAGACGTAAAAATAATTATTTTGGAGGCATGAATTTAGCTTCATAAAAAGTACAAAACAAAAACAGACCTGATAGTAACCAATCCATGGGAGATCCCAGTAATAAGCATGAAAGCACTTTCATTGACGGAAATCCTTTCGCAGGGTTTAATCGATTTTTCTAAACAAAATGATACAAATTTCTAAAATTTCAACTTATTATCTAACTTATTTTACTTCTTAAGAAATGAAAAAAAAATATTGCCAATTATTACCAATTCCAACCATTATAATTACTCTATAGAAAATTTTACAAATAACAACTACAAACCGTGAAAATACGCATTAAATCTTTTTTTAAAAGTTTATTTTTGTTTTTTTAACGCGTGAAATGCCCTTATATGATTTTCTCGTGCCTGAAACTAGTAGCATACAAGAAATCAAAATCGTTAGAGCCGTTTTTTAGAGAAAATTAACTTGACTCGCGTTGACCCAAAAATGACCCACTAATCGAATGTTTTCGAATGCCCAGCGAATCGAATGCCCAGCCCAATAGTCTTCTCGCGCCCGAAAATGGTAGGATACAAATTTAGTCAAAATCGTTTGAGCCGTTTTTTAAATACAATTAGCTTTCCCCTGATCCATGGTAACCCAAAATGACCCAGTAATCGAATTTTCTAGAACATGTGACCTAGCCCAATGGTTTTCTGGTGACCTAAAACGGCAGAATACAAAATTTCGTCAAAATCGTTAGAGCCGTTTTGAAGATAAGATTTGCATATATATATATATATATATATATAAATGTAACCAGACACACACACATAAGATTTGCTCGTATTAGAATATATGATAAATCGTATTTTACTATATATGTTGAAGGTCTTTCTCTCATTTCATTTTTCATTCGAAATTTCCTTTTTTTTTTTTTTCTTTTTTTTTTTTCTTTTTTTTTTTTAGAAATCGTTCTTAACGAGCATTTACATCTTAAAAATAAACATCATGCCAAATTTCAAGTTTCTAGCCCCAGCAGCAACAAAAAAATCGGAATTTTATAACTTTTTGATTCCTGCATCCTTTTAAATTTCGCAAAAACTTCTCTGTGCGAACATTTACGTCTTGAAAATAAGGCATGTCACATTTTAAACTTCTACCCCAAGGAATTCTAAATAAATCGTAATTTTAAATATTTTCATTCATTCCACGCCTCTAAATTTCGAACTTTTAATAAATAGTTTATACCAACCATCTGAATTCTAAAAGTGACTACTATACTAAATTTCTAATCCTAGCAATCACAAATAAATAGAAATTTAGAACGTTTTCCGCTCATTTTACTCTTTTAAATTTCGTTGTTGTAAATTTCGTTAAAATTGTTTAGAAACCGTTCGTAACAAATATTTACGTTTTAAAAGTAACCACATACTAATTTTCACACTTCTAGCAACAACAATTTACAAGAAATCTCAATTTTAGAACGTTTTACGTTCGTGCACCCCGTTGGCGATTGTCGTACAGACATACAATATAGCCAATGTTCGATCAGAGATAGTCACCAGCATTTTGCCGCCGTTATTTTTGAAGTCGGTTTTGCAGTTCCATAGATTACTCCTACAAAGAAATAAACGTTACTTCTTTATAATATTAGCATAGACTAATAGTTATGGAAGTACAGATCTTTCGAGAAGAATTGCAGCAAGTTATATAAGCAGCTAACTAGAAACAAAGAGCTAAATGTGTGGAAACAAAAATGCCTAACTCCGGTAGCCTTTGATAAGGACGTAAGTAACCGCTGATATTGTTTATGCTACATATCTGTTTGAAAATTTTCAACTGTGATTCTACACTAAATTGCATATGTCGAAAAACACAGCAAAATAAATAAACTTTAAAACTATACAGAACCTCGCCATTATTTTTCATAGTTTAATATAAAGACATTTACGTCCTATACTTTCATTTATATTTCTTCTAAGTATGGCTTATTTGCTATTTTAGAGTATTGTTTTATTGCTTAATTCTGAATCAATGGTATTATTACTTCAAATTAATCAGATGTTTAAAATGGAAGAAATAGGTGTAGAAATATTGTAAAGGTTTCACAATATACTTGATCTATATACGCTTATATTTAAAAAAATAGTCATAATATAAATGCTGCATGATTACAATTAGATCAAACAGAGCAACATAATTTATTGCAACATATGGAAAAGATCATAGACTATTGTCTAGAAGATATCTCACAATAATTGTAGATTAATTAGTGTCATATTTTAGAAAATAAGTTTCAATGATGTATTAATGTGATTTTGAAGTCGTTATAAAACCCTTTTTTTTTATTTGTATAAATACTCTGATGAAAATTCTTATTGAAAATGTGATATAGAAACTGTTGTCCCCTCTGAATTTTTTATACAAATACATACACATACATATAGTAATATGTATGTATATGTATCACTCATTATTTAATTCATTTAAAGTCCATTTCAGAAATAGCTTATAATCTCGAAAATATAATTTTTTTTTATAACGTAGATAATTGGAAATACAATATCATTTCAAGTCAGCAAATGGAAATAAGAACATCGAACTCCCTTTATTTAATTTACCATTTATTATGAAGATTATTGTGTATTAATAACTTTACTATAATTATTGGTCGTTAGTTTCTTCATACAGATTTTTAAATTACAGAAGCATTGCTTCAAAACATTTTTTTCTCTTTCAGAATTAACAATAGCATAAAATCAATAGCATAAAATAAGAAAACTCATTACTGTTCTTTTATTTATTTTATGTCTTGACTTCTTTTTCAAAACAAGGAAGAATAATGCTATTTTCGCTAATTTTACGCCAATATTATCCTTCTTTAATCTTATTTGTAATTGAAGGAAATACATTAACGATATTTCGGTAGAATCTAATTTGAAATTCTTATTCCATTATTTTCATGCATTTCATTAATTCTGACGTAAATTCTTGTAAGATGTAATATCGTTTCAAGTCGGTAAATCAAATTATGAACCATGTCTTTTACTTAATTTTCGTACGAACGTTACAGAAGCAGATACAGAAATAACTTTGCCAAAACAACGAAACATTTTTTAAGTCATTATATACATAAGCAAATTATTCATTTATTTGAATCAAATTATTCATTCATTTGAAAAGACGACAAAGGCTGATTTTTAAGCGCGTACATTTACATTAAATTCACAATTTTATTATTTGAAGCAAATTATTCATTCATTTGAAAAGACGTTAAAAGCTGCTTTTTAAGCGCGTACATTTACATTAAATTCACAATTTTATTATTTGAAGCAAATTATTCATTCATTTGAAAAGACGACAAAGGCTGCGTGCATTTACATTAAATTCACAATTTTATTATTTAAATGCAGAATAATTCATATATTCATATATTGTTTTTGCTGATATTCGGTTGCTACATCTTAGAAAGAAAATGATCAAGGTAACATTTTTTTTTTTTTTTTTACGTACATACAAAACGCACATAGATGAATGAGAGATCATTTGAAATCTTTTTAAAAAGGCTTTTGACATTGTACACACCCTTTTCGTTAAAACAGATTGTTTGATGAAAAAATGCATTTAATTTAATAAATTATATAACGCATCAGCAAATAATCTCAATGACTGCAGTACGAAAGCCTCGCACAGGAAATACTGATGTTATTGAATTTCATGAATATTTTTCAGCATGCATTACTTAAATCGCTATTTGTTTTCATTATTGTAAAACATATAAAAGTACATAACGCAAGTTCACCATTTG
The DNA here is from genome assembly GCA_963931845.1 of Maratus michaelseni. NCBI lineage: Eukaryota > Metazoa > Arthropoda > Arachnida > Araneae > Salticidae > Maratus > Maratus michaelseni. Next base: position 310,956,497 of record OZ007592.1, read on the forward strand.
TTTCAAAACCAGCATTGGCTGATTGACGATTTCGGAAACAATACACTGATATATACTCAAATGGTCATATGTTAGATGAGTTTCGGTGCTTAACGTATTGCTAGAATTTTCCTTATTAAATAATTTTTAAGCAACTCAAAATTTCCAATTACAAATAAATGCAAAATAATTTAAACTATATTTTGACTAGTTAATGTAGGAGAAATATATATAGCTATATCCTTTTATTTATATGCTGAGTTACACCGGGTTTCCACTCTTATTATAGTACAGTAGGTAATTCTTAAACCGTTAACTTTAGAGGTATAAACCAATTTCAAAAATGCTTCAAATGCTGTTTTCATTACATCAAAATCTATGTTCATCAATTTAGTAATTTTTGTAGAAATTACGGAATTAAACTGTTTGTACCGTTCTGGGTTGCATAATTTATACTTAGAAAAACTCTCTCTGTGTTCTAAGGAAAAAAACTATAAATCATTCTATTTTATATAAACATAGTTTATCGAGTTTTGACACTTTGAATTTTTAGAAACTTTTTCCTTGTTTTCCGGTTTTAAAACGCGTTTTTCTATTTTTAGTGCCAGAAAACGCTGAAAAAAAATTAAACATATAAGAACACGCTTGCTTTAGGTCGTACAAAAATGATATTTTTAATTTTTACTTTTTTGACTATATAAAGTTTTTTGGATCTAATTATAGGACCGAGGACAGTATAAAACTTTAAAAATCGTAATTTTTCCAAAAACAGGTATTTGATAGAACTGTATATTTATATTATGATGAAATACTTTTAAAACATTTTTGTAACTGAATGTAAAGCTAACATTTTAGCAATTACCTGTTGGGCATCAATGATACACTCTGAATAGCAAAAAATGTTTTTTCTGAATTCTTGCAAGAGTTTGATCGATGTTCAAAGATATCTAAGTTTTTAAAAATACTTCAGTTGGATGTTCTTATTGCACTAAAAAAATGAACAAAATCACTTGAGGCAAGTTAAAAACGAATACAAAAATGTTAGACATTTTACGTTTTTGAACGTATGTTAGTGACTATTTTGTTCTGAGTACGTCACTTACGATAAATGACACTTCGAATTAATCATGAGTTCATTAATTACATGAATTCGAATACATAATAAACTTCTAAAATTTTTGTAAAAGAAGTATAATTACATAATAAAATCACTAATTATAATTAAAATATAGATAAAATGCTTAAGTGATACATAGAGAAACACAAAAGGCTTATAACAACCGTTTAATAATCGACGTATGTTCTCATACGGTGCCATTTTCAAGATATACAACGATAAACAATATATTCTCTCAAAATTTTGAAAATAAATTAAAAAAAACATAAATAACGAGATCATATATGTAAAAAAAGAAGGTGCTTAAAATACCTAAAATTTGGTACGAGGTACTTTTCAGTTTTAAAAAATCAATAAGGAAATCTTAATTTTCACGTTTACAATTGACTATTTTAGGCACCTGCTTCTTTTACACATATGAGCTTGTGATTTATGTTTTTTCGAGTTTATTTTCAAAAAATTGCGCGAATATATTGTTTATCGTTGTATATCTTGAAAATGGCGCCGTATGCGCGCTGAAACATATGTCGATCATTAAAAGGTTGTTATAAGATTTTTGTGCTTCTCTTTCTATCACTTAATCATTTTATCTATATTTTAAGTATAATTAATCACCTAAATATTGCCAAATAATACAATAGCGAAATATTTTACTGTATTTTCTTTAGATAAGTTGGAGAAAAATTATTTGTATACACGCTAGTAGTTTGTTGTTATATGTGGTTTGTATATATTTGTTTCGCCCTGACATATATTCCAAGAAATGTTTTATTTAAATTCAGACGTGAGTAAAGATGCTTTCAGAAATAGGCTTAAAAACCATCTTGAAGTGTGTATTCTTTTTGGAAAATATATATATTTGCATAAAATGAAAAACTGAAGAAAAAAAATTACTAAGTAGTCCAAGTTTGCTTCTACTCTTGTATATTCTTCATTGCCAATTTTATTCTAAATCGTTAAGTTCAGAAAAAAATATTGAAATGTCTCTCAAATATTTATTTGTTATGTATAAATGAATGTCAGAAATATTTATTAGTCAGTGATTTTCAACCCCCTCAGTCATGCCAAGAATGATAAACGCAAAATAAGTTTACATTTTATTTTGTCTCACTAAAGTGCAAGAAAATAGTTATTTCCTTTTATTTTTGGAAGGTAAAATAGAAGAATGCCTATAGGCATATAGTTATAATCACATTAAAGTAATTTTTCAGAAATTAATTTTTTCTTTGATTTCGAAATTTTTTTATTTAAATCTTTATCTAAAAATGGTGTAAAAAATGGAAATTTTTATTTGCTTTAAATATGTTTCTTTTTAACACTTTCCAACCTAGTTGAAAAGTGTTTACGACTTCAATTTGTCTGGCCGTCTGCCGTCTGGCCGTCTGGCCGTCTGGCCGTCTGCCGTCTGCCGTCTGTCCGTGCTCTAACTCCCGTAAATATGCTCGGATTGCCTTGCAATTTTTATATGTTATTGTCGTTATCTATAGCACGTTCCCTATTTCAACTGAAGTATGTAGCACTTATAGTTTAGTTTACAGGGACACTCAAAAGAATTCCGTTACATTACGGTCTATGGGGAAAAATCATTTGCGGTTTATTTTAATAATGTTACACAATTGCAACCACATTGTAATTGATATATATCACTAAGGTGTATTACAAGAAGCTTAATATGGAATAGGGTGTGCATAGCACTTATAGTTAATTTACAGGGACGGTCAAAAGTATTCCGTTACATTACGTCTATGGAGAAAAATCTTCTGCGGTTTATTTAAATAATATTTCACCATTTTAAACGCATTGAAATTTATATATATCACTAAGGTGCATTACAAGAGGCTTACTACAGAATATTGTGTGTATAGTAGTCATCGTTCATTTACAGGGACACACAAAAGAATTCTCTGTCTGACAGTCACATTCTCTGAAGTCACATTCCTGGAAGTGCGTTTTAAGTTACTGAACGCGATTTTAAAATTAACTCACTTTTTGTTTATTACGTGGTGTGTATAAATTCTGTAGATCATATACAGGGAAGCACAAAAGTTCGCGAACACATTTCCGTTTATTGACAGAAACTCCAGAAGGAGAATTTTAAACTGTGCTACGCGTTTCTTAACTGAACTAAAATTTAGCATCCTATGTAGTATATATACAAATCTATAGATCATATACAGGACTGAATAAAAGTATTCGGATATTTTTCCGAATATTGTATACGTTGGAAATTCAAAAAATTATGTTTTTAAATATGTTATGCGTTTTTCAAATTGTTTACTTAGATGTTATTTTTCAGCTTATTAAACGGTATGATTTGTAAAATTATTTTGGAAGCGTTGGAAAGTGTTACATAATCTATGCTTTACGCATGATTTTTTGTTCTTTTTTTTTAACTTTAATAATTTATAATTACCTTACGATATTACAGTTACATAAGTTCCTATTCCTGTTACGAATATTTTTAATCGAGAAAAGGTAACTTCTACTGTTTTTGTCTTACATTTTGTACCGAAAAAAATGTTGATGTATATAAAAAACGGTATAAGATAAAATGTATCTCATAATTATCGGAAAAAAATTATTAAAATCACACCCAAATGTTCATTTTATTTCTATTTAATATTATCGAACGCAACTAGAGTTGCAAAGGCTAGAAAGAACTCGGTTTAAACCTGTGAATAAACCTGGTTTTTTGGGAATAAACTTGGTTTTTTTGAGAATAAACGAGGTCTTTTGGCAATAAACCTGGGAATAAAACGGGTCTATTGGGAATAAACCTGGGAATAAACCGGTTTTTTGCAACTCTAAACGCAACACGATTTACTTAACACAATTGGCACCGATCCGAGGATGTCACACAAACTCTCAGAATTTAAAAAATTAAATTAGTTTCTGCGATTTTATTATTATTATTATTATTATTATTACTTTGTAAATTTTACCAAAGTTTCTCTAAAAACGGCAACTAAATTACTCCATATTTGTGGATAAAAAAAAGAGAAATAAAATGGATCAACATATTTTTTACGCCATTTTTTTCATTAAAACATATTTTTACATATTCAAACTTCATGTATCAATTTATTCTGCAGAAGAAATATCTTCTGTCAACATATTATTATGTAGAACGCAAGATTTGTTTCAGCTATACATTAAACCAAGGAGGCAGAATTGAATTTTAAAAAAAGCATAAACTCTTTCCACTATTCTTTTTGAAGGACGGTTGTTAACATGTTTAACAAAAGCGTTAAAAGTGTTGTGTTGTTGTTTCTAATCCCAGATGGTTTAGCTATGCTAAACCATCTCCACAAAACCAAAGACTTCCAGAAAATCATGAAAGAGCGCTGGATTTTCCAAGATTTCACAGCGGTTAAAATTTAGGCATTTGATAATATGCAGAGGAGAGGCCTGGACTCCCGGGCACCGATGACACTCAGAAAATGTTTTCTGGCCCTGATGTAAAGATAGTCCTCTTAAGTGACCACTCATAAAGCGTGAGAGTGCCGTCTGTTGTTTCTTACAAAGATTAAGTTGAAGAGACCATCCTGGTGTTTTAATAAAGTACCATGGATGAATAGGAGGCACTCTCCAAAGTGAATTTAATTCTTGTTTTTTAATCGAAGCTATTTCACTATAGGTTAATATTCAATCCTCCTGGTGATCTTCAGCTGAGGCAGACTAGGCCAAGCCATCGACCATTTCGTTTCCTCTCAGCCCAAAATGTGACTGGATCCTCTGAAAGGGGATGGAATGTCTTGCAGATAAGCAATTCAATAGTTCCAGCGTGTTCAGACTCGTTCTGCCCCCACATTTGTTCAATTAATAAGATGCTGTATAGAGGCACGACTATCAGTTAAAATCCAAATGTCCTTTTACTCGAATCCCGGTGTCAAATCAATAAAACAAAGGCCTTTATAAATAGCCAAAAGCTCAGATCTAAAAACCGAGCAATAATTAGCATTTCTTGTCTTTATGTCGAATGTACGATCCGGTGTCTCAATGTGAACACCACTGCCAGAAATACCTCCCACACCCCTACTTCCATCTGTAAACATTTTCAGGGCCGAAGGTGGAATGCAATGAATAGTTTACAGTGCCATTTGTCTAGTAAATGCCGGGTTCTCAAGTTTTATGCACACGTTGGTTAAAAGGTCCGTGTGAAAATGTATACGGCTAGGATCCAACCTAAGCTGCAATGGAGGCCTTAAGGAGTGGAGTTCCACATTATTGGAAGGTAGGCCCATCTCTTTCGCATAAGAAAAAGAGCTGTGTCGCTTAAGTCGGCGATTATTTTGCCAAGAATGGAGGTAAGCAGAAGTACGATGTTGGTCATGATAGCTGTAGATCTTATTATACTACTTTGCAAGACAATATTCTCTTCTCCTTGAAAGGGGAGGAATATCAGATTCATGCAACACTATATCTCTTGGGCAGCTGTTTCGGAGCCCAGTAATAATTCTGGCGGCGCTCAATTGCACTCTTTCAAGTTTATTTAGATTAGTGTCAGAAGCACAAGAATATATAAGAAAGCCATATTCGAGAATTGGTCTAATCAGCGAAAGGTATGTTGTTCAGGCGTTAAAAGTAAAATGGTTTATCAGGTAAAATATACATTTGTTTTTACCAAATTCGTCAATTTCCTCGATTTCATTTGGCCGTCCTTTTCGCATAGGTTTCAATTTCATTTTCGCGATTATTTGGCACAAAATTTCTCTTTTTTTAAGACTGAGTTATGTCGAAGTCCATATAACAGAGAAGTACCGTATTGTCTCCTATGAAATGTGATAAATAGTTAGTTAATTATTTACGTTTTCAATTATAGGGAGTGAAATATTTTGTTTAATTAATGCATTTATTATTCTTTTAATGTTATGTGAACGGAGTCACTGGTAACAGCTAGTAATTTCATAACAATCACAAAATTCGAAAAACCTATGTTTCGAGTTGAGAAAACGAATTAATGAATTATAAAAATAACTTGGAAACGTTTCTAAAAATTCATGGCAGTAAAAAGAAAGTTTTTAGAAATGCTTCTTTAAATGTCGAAAATATATTTTATTCAGAGGTTTTAAAGGATTAAGATGCTTTTTTGAATCATGTTTAACTCGGTAGACGATATTGTACTTGTTCGTTCAATTGTTATATTTGATATTCCTAGATTAAGAAACATTTGTGTTTTTATACAATACATACTGTTTTACTGAGCACCTCACATCCCATCATGTCAAAATAAACTTGTCATCAGTTACGATTATCCATACATGTCATGTGCGAGATTTTAAGCACACACAACATAGGATCTCAATTATTCGTAAAATCTTGAACGTGTCTAAATTCTAGTACATTTTTTTGAAAAGTGTTACAAAACTACAGAAATACCTTTTTTATTAATGTGATTTATTCCTAAAATCTACAACGTATCTAAATTCTAGTACATTTTTTAGAAAAGTGTTACGAAACTACAGAAAGACCTTTTTTCATTAATGTAGCATTCATTAATGTAAGCATTTTGTTTATATACGTTTTCTTTATGTCGTATGTTTATAAAATGTATTTGCATATATAACTCTATATTTAAAAGGGAAAATATTTGAGATTTCTTTTAAGATTTATGCATTTTTTCTTAACATAATAAAAACATTGGAATAAGCGTATCAAAAATTTGCTTTATAATTACTCAAATAAATACCAAAGCTAATAAATTAATTTTCTAGTCTTCTAAAGAAGAAATGTATTTACTTGTGTCTGTTCTTTAATGCACTCTTTAAAACTCTTTTACATATTTAAAAACAACTCCAGAATCTATGTATACGGACATATAACATGCAACATACATGTTAAAAGTTTCCTTCTTCTTCGAAAGAAAAATGTGCGATAAAAAAACTATATTTTACTGCAAATACTTTTTTATATTAATATGTATAAACAGTTACTTTTAGGAATCTGTGATAAAGATATCTGATTATTGGATCAAAATACCGGGTGGTTATAATATAAGTATATCTATTTGAAGCTGTCTGTAGCTTGAAGGAATAACCGGAATGACACCGAAATCGGTACACTTACTATTCAAGAAGGGGGAAGAAGAATGGAACAATAAAAACAACAATGGAACAATTGCACTAATCGCCGACAGATGGCGCTATTGAGTGTGAAACGTAATGTGTAATATTGTATGCTGTGGAAGTGTCGCAAACCTCAATGACTTTACCGCATATCACAACATGTGCGAAACGTCACTCCTGATGCGTTACATTCTGCAGTTGAGCATGTCGTGTACCATCTGGATTGTGTCCTCCAGCACAATGTCCATCCGGAAAGTGAACTTGATCGGCACAATCATGCGAAAGCGTAATCACATTCACTGTGAAATTTTCCAATAAATTAGGTATGCCATCCGGTTTGACGCCTTAATTCTTTGTTCTTGTATTGCACCTTACATTTTACACTCAGTAGAGCCATCTGTCGGTAATTATTGCAATCATTTTTATTGTTCCATTCTTCTTCCCTCTTCTCGAATAGTAAGTGTACAGATTTTGGTTTCATTCAGGTTATTCCTTCGAGCTACAAACAGCTAGAAATAGGGATACTTACATTATAACCACCCTGTATATCAACGCATTCACTTAATGGTCTTTCCATTTTAGGTTGTCAATTATGGCGAAACACATTTCTTATACAAAATATTATTTTTAATTATATATATAGACCAATTTTATCATAGTCATTTAATTAAGTAGTATTCTCAAAAGAGAATACTACTTCGTATTTTAGAACTAGGGAAATTTAAAGACAAGGAGCTTTTTCTTCCCATTCCGTATTTTCCTGCTCCTATGACAAAAAAAAAAAAAAAAAGGAAATGCTCGTTTATTTTGCCTTTTGTTATGTAATTTTTTAAAACTTTCATCTTTTATAAAAGCTTTTTATTCAAAAAGGTAGTTTCATTTTCTTTTAAACATAAAGAATTCTTCACGTTTCTACGGAATATAAGGGAGCGAAAAAAAAATGTTTTATTAACATTTCGAAAAAATACCAAAAAAAAAAAAAACTTTCTCTTATTGATCAAGTATATAAATGTGTTTTTATTAAAGTGGTGTATTGTGCTCAAAAACATTTTTAATAATGACTAGTGATTTTAAATTTCTATGGATGCTCTCAGATGTAAAATATATATATATATATTTTGAAAAAACCTCTCCGAAAAAATTCAATTATTCTTTTAAACATGAAGAACCACAATTCTAGTTGTTTCGAGATAAGGCATTAAAATTTACAGGTTTTCCTAATGTGGAGCGCCCATTGTAAAACTTCATTAGCAAGTAAACCGTGACAGCTAATTAAATTATTGCGGCTCGAAAATTAAATGTGAAGTCGAGAATTTCTTTACTGCCCTTCCATGAATTAGTTCAAAGCATCAGCGATAGACTGCGCTGTGCTGCTCTCTCACTGACACGCCCGTGTTAATACGTTTGCTAAGTTCCATTTTTCACTGCAATACAGTCATTATTTAAATTAATATAATTCTACGGATATAATGCAGATTTAAGGGGTCTCAGGAGTCTTGCTTTTCCTCCGAAGATGCAAGTTTGCATCATGTCACATTTTATTTTATTTTTGATTTCATATAACACACAATAAAATGAAATTTTTACCACTAATAGGTCAATATCAGCTTGATTTAACATAATTTTTTCAATGTTGTACAATTCATATTTAATTATTTTAAAAATTTAAAAGTTTAAAAAAAAGTAAAAAAAAAAAAAATCGCCTGGTATTTACTGCGCGCAAGGTTGTAGAAAAAATATTGCTTCAAAAATAACAAACAAAACTGATAATGATGTAAAATTGATGTATCTTAAACTTATACTTCAATTTCAAGAAATTAAAAATAAAAATTTTCTTAAATTTAAATTTAAACTGTAAAATGTTTAAAAATTTCATTTTTTTGTTGAAAAAATGCCAATTTTAAAATAAATTAAATTTTTAATTGCTTGAAATTGAAGTATAAGTTTGTAGAGGTGGCGAGACGGGTAAGTATAGCTGTAACATGAACTTAGCCCTACAATGTCACCGACAGCTTAATATTGTTGCGTGTGAAAGTATGTAGACGGACAGCTAGACCAAATGGAGGTTAATCAATTCTTTTATTAACCTAACGAACATAAGTTATGAAATTTATAAAATAAAATTAACGTGCTTTTTGCACTGCTACATGACACACATAAGGCTGTAATATCCAATTTGCATAGAAATCTCTGTGATGCTCTCCTGGCCTCGTTAGACTCACTTCTTGTCAATAACTTCCAGTTTAAATACAAGAGCATTCGACTGTTGCCATTGTGAAAAGAATTAATGAATATAGTCCTGTTTGAGAGATCTTACATCTTATCAACCCGTCCGACTCTGTCATCAGAGAATTCGCATCGGAAAGCCGAGTCATCGAAGTGGGTGTCGAGAAGTAGAGTACTTCCATATCTCAGTTCTAGTCGGTCTAGCTGGTGAAATTTGTCCACTGTCGAAACAGCTAGAGTGACTGCATGAATGGGTTGCTCGAATCTAGGGTAGTTAGACTCTAGAGTTTGTCCACAGCAGCAACAGCTAGAGAGCACTGCACGGATGAGTCGCCACAAGTTCAAGATACATACATTTTACATCATTATCAGTTTTGTTTGTTATTTTTTAAGCAATATTTTTTCTACAACCTTGCGCGCAGTGGATACTAGGCAAAAAAGTATTTTTACTTTTTTTAAAAATTTAAACTTTTTAAAAAAAATTAAATATGAACTGTACAACATTGAAATAATTATGTTAAATCAAGCAGATATTGACCCATTAGTGGTAAAAATTTCATTTTATTGTTATATGAAATCAGATATAAAATAAAATGTGACATGATGCAAACTTGCATCTTCGGAGGAAAAGTAAGACTCCTGAGACCCCTTAATACATTGAGTAATGATTGATACTCTCAGGGATTACATTCATATACAGTGGTATCTCGGTTTGTGTCGATAATCCGTCCGAAAACGGCGGAATCCTAAACCGCCGAAAACCCAGTCAATTATATCCATATGAATCTATGTAAATCCAATCAATTCGTTCTAAATACTTCAAAATACGTATCAAGAACACATTTTATTGAAAATAAGTATAGCGTTTAATACTAAAAACAATATGAAATTAATATAATGTTCTTAGCGTATGGGATAAAGGCACTGTATGTGGGGTTACTAGCGACCTACTTTATACACGGCCGGTGCATGACGTTTAAAACGTCACTGGATCATTTTTACACGGTGATTGGTGCAAAACGGTGGGCGCGCCGTTTTGCACCAATCGCAGTGTAAAAATGATTCACTCCATGTGACGTTTTAAACGTCCTGCACTGGCCGTGTATGACGTAGGTCGCGGGTCACGGTAGATCGCTCAAAAAAGTTATACAAAGTAGTCGGTTACTGCCGCCTCTTTAATTAACCTAAAATTGGCCAGATATTATCATTAAACAAATTGATTAGAAGAAACTTTCTTTGGTTTCATGCTGGAACACTCGCAATCAATAAAAAATAAAAATAAAACTGCCCAGTTAAACTGAGGGCATTGAGCTCACAGACTATTCACACAAATTGTATATTATACTCTTATTTCAAAGAATTTTAAAAGATCCCATCGAAAAATAAAGAAATCGACATTATATTAAGGGGGGGATCATCCCCCTTCCTTATACCTAACCAATGAACCCCCAAACTAACTTGGGAAGCGCCTTATCACAATGAACCTATATACAAAATTTGAAGAAAATCGGATAATGCTGCATGAAAAACCCATTTATTTAAATTAACGGGGGTTCCCTCCCGTCGCGCCCTTTATACTTAACCAATCAACCCCAAAACTAATCAAGGAAACGCCTTATCACAATGAACCTATATACAAAATGTGAAGAAAATCGGATAATGCTGCATGAAAAACCCATTTATCTAAATTAAGGGGGGGGGGTTAGACCCCGTTCCCCCGTTTTACTTAACCAATGAACCCCCAAAACTAATTAGGGAAGCGCCTTATCACAATGAACCTATATACAACATTTGAAGATAATCGGATAATTCTGTATGAAAAAATTATCTAAATTAAGGGGGGTTCCCCAGTCCCCCCCCTTAATACTTAGCCAATCAACCCCAAAACTAATCAGGGAAACGCCTTATCACAATGTACCTATATACAAAATGTGAAGAAAAACGGATAATGCTGCATGAAAAACCCATTTATGTAAATTAAGGGGGAGAGGTTAGCCCCCCGTTCCCCCCTTTATATTTAACTAATCAACCCCCAAACTAATCAGGGAAGCGCCTTATCACAATGAACCTATAAACAAAATTTGAAGAAAAACGGATATTTCTATCAAGAGTTATCGCGTTACGTACATACGTACATACGTACATATATACATACATACAGAACGGGTGGGCACATTTAGCTCTCAGGCATTGATAGCCTGTGAGCTAAAAAGCACAAAAATACACAGGAAATAAACGAAATCCAAGGCAACCGACGAAAACCGAAACCGACGATAACCGAAATCGACGAAAACAGAGATATTATTGTATGTGAGTAAATTTTTTATATAATTTTCGAATAATCACCTTTTATTAGCATTTAAAATAAATTACATAAAAAACAACATTACAATTTTCCCTTTTTGCTGGACAGTCAGGTGTTGATGATCAAACTAGCATATACAAATGGAACAAAATTCGATCGGCTGCTAACCTTTGTTATATATCGCTATTTAAACAGAAAAAAAAGATAATTTCAGTTTTGAAATTGTAAGGTTATTTTTAGCGTTGAAACGTTGATGAATTGAAACGTTGAAGCTTAGCAAAGATCTTCTTGACATTACCCTCCTGCAAGAATAACTGTAGAAGGTGTCACAGTTTACCTACTATTGAATTGAAAAAAAAAAGTGTTGTGAAAATTAGAACACCCTGTATTTCAGATTACTTAAATTTCCGATGTATGCTACCTGTTACGTTTGAGGGCAGTTTTCATTTAAATATCCCTGTTCAGAGAGCTCTATGTAAAACTAATAATGCCCAAAATTACACCAAAACTGGGTGGAATGCATTTGATGGTGTCGGAGCAAGAAAATGCCAAGCCACATTTTTGGTGAAATAAATCTAACACTGTAATCTCTTGCTTAATATTTTAAATTATAATTTGCTTCTAATGTCACTGGGCGGCAGGATATGCGACAGGTTTCATTTTTGTCCCACATGTGTATGCCCCAATGACGATAGCTAATTTGTAAAAAACGTAATAGTAATATCATTAAAGTAATGCCATATTGTTACTTAGAATATGTCAAATGTTACTAAGACATTGGCAAAAAAAAACTTTATTAAAAATCTTGATTTGAGTACTTGATCCAATTTTCAAATTGGAATATCTCAGAAGTTCAAAAATGTGGATTGGCACTCTTCTGCCCCGACCACCTCATTTCAGAACATACAGAAACAAAGGATATTTTCTTTTTTTCCCTTTTATACGTAGATCTGTATGAAATCTTCTTCTTTATAAAAGCTCAATGAACAATTTAAAATTTTTTACTAGAGTTTCATACTCAAGTTTTAGAGAGTTATTAATTGCTTATATCTCTACTATCCACAATTAACATGTATCACTACTACGAACCCTTTGCATTGAATTGTGATTATTACTACATGCAATTCTCGCCGCTATTTCTTCCCTTCCATTGAGTTTAGAAATTAATTGTTTAATTATTATTATTATTATTATTATTATTATTATTATTATTATTATTATTATTTTACCATGGCAATTGTTTTCTCGTGTAGAATTTTTCTCATATAGGAGTTCTTATACAATCCCTGTTTTTTTCATACAATGGGATACTAGACAATTCTAATCAGCTTGTGACTTGTAATAATGGCACTTACAAGAGCAATATTTTATAGGATGACCCATAATATGACTTTCTATTAATTTAAGTAATTACTTTTTGCAAATTGGCGTGATACAATATTTCGAAAAAGACATGTCAAATATTGAATAATTCTTTACATTTAGATGATAGGGCTTTGCATAAAGATAGGTCCACTCTTAAACACACGTTTAATTTCTCAAAAAACAAGCACATTTTTTTGGCCAAGAAACTCTAGACGTTTTCTCATCTAAAATTGTAAAAGTAAGAAATAAATCTAATTTTAAGAATAATTTAAAAAGTAAAACACAAAAAATGCACATATATATATATATATATATATATATATATATACTTTTTAGATAATGCAAGAAGATAGGTCCATTTCCGATTTTTAAAATTTTGCTATTCTTTATTTTTATAAATTTCTGTTCTAATCAAGGTCATTCATGGCTGTTCAATGGCCTTCAATTTAAAACTCATTGCATAGTAACGCATTTAAAACCATATGGATGCAACATTTTTGCAACTCATTAGATTTGCAAAAATAGAGCTGGAAAATAAGAAAGTTGAAATTATAATTTTTAATGTAATGCGATATATCGAAGAGGAAAAAATAGCACTAATTTTAATGGCATGTGGCCACTAGGGTAGTATCGTATTTAAAAAATTTGAAAATTTAATTTCAATACATAATTGATGTTTTTCATTTTAAAATTCTTAAATTGTGTTGTCAGATGACAAGCTACTATACACATATATAAATATAAACCTTCTGTAAAATTAAACCATTGAAACATATATATATATATATATATATATATATATATATATATATATATATATATATATATTAAATGTAAAAGGTATTAGTTTTCAATTAAAACAGTCGTTTTCACTTATGTTTTGTAATCCGAAAAAGCCAGGGTTAGAGCCTCTGGTATTACTTAATATTCTAACGTAATAAATTAATAAAATTTTACTTGCATCTTTATTGAAGATCTTATTGAATACAGACAAAATTACGTAATAATATTCAATTTCGAAAAAATTAAGTTAAAATTTCTTGTAATTTTAATTGATTTACATTCTTTTTGGTAGCACATTTTGGAAATTTTAAAAGGAGATATTAAACTGTTTTAGAAAACTTGATGACGGACAGGGAAAGGTTAATTTAACATTGAATTTTAAAATACTAAATATTGTTGGATAACATCTATTAAAACATTGGAAAGATGTCTCACATTGTCGAAACTTATTAGGATCTTACAATTTTATCTTTACGTTATGATACATTTTTTATAACACATATCCGTATAATAAAACACTTTTTGACCAAGGGGTACCATAACAAATCTTTCACTAAACTCTTTCATTATCTGATGATAACGTACACTTTTCATTCGATCATCTGTTGTTTTTACCATTTCTCACCATTTTATAAATAAATATTCAGTGAATGATTAGCCTTGTATATTTAAACATAATATAAAACAAACTGTGAATGTCAATTGTTTCCAAGTATAAATAATGATTATTTAAAATAATATGTCCTTTACAGAAGCTTTCTAAATTTCCTTACACAAAATTTAAAATCCTTTTAATGCTTCAAATATCTTTATGTAAAATTTCAAAATGTCATTTTAAAGCATCACCACTCTTTATCTCAATCACTCTACCATCAACTACTTTGAAATACTTTTACCATAAAATAATTTTCGTTTCACACATGAAACAATTTTAACAGGAGAGTAATGATACCGGTAAATGTGCTTTTGAGTGTATATTTCTTTCGAAAAAGTACAGAAAATGACCCTCGTTAAATATACTCGAGAATAAGTAGTCATGATTGAAATTACAGGCTATTTTAGGAACGCTCCTATATTTCAAAATTCTCAGAAAGGTCCTGCCATTTACAGAAAACGTGTGGGAAATTGTATAGCAGAGTTAACAATAAAAGTTATTCTAAATATTCTTTGCGAGGAAAATGATACTGTTCAAATTGAATTGTAACTTGTTGGTTTAAAAGTTACTTTTAAAGGAAATAAATAACTTTTATAATTAAAAAAAAAATTAAATGTTGATTAGTTTAGAAATAAATAAATATCAGTCTGCTAAATAACTTTGCTTCTTGAAACAAAATGCATCATATCTTTAAAATACAATTCAAAATAGTCCACAATGCTTGTTGTTTATTGAATTAGTACATGATAAAATTGTTGTAGTAGTAAATTCCTACGCAATGAAATTTTCGATTTCTTGATACCTTTTGACATTAAATTTGTTGCAATTTTGAATTAAAGAATATATATCAAATAAAAGATTTCATTTGAATGAACCACGCTTATTTAGTTTGATAGTGCAAACTAAATTTTCTTTTCTTTTTTTTCTTCTGATCACTGATTTATGTAAAATCCGAAAGGACAAATATAATAAATTCAATAGGTAATCCATCTTTCTTTAGAAAGGTCGCTCGAATTTTGTGCATGATTCATTCACATTAAAATTTAGTTTGTTTTACATTAAATATTTGAAATGAAAAAAGAATTTTAACGCTACAATAATATTTGGTTTATTAGTAACTAGTTGGATTCGCCCGCTGTGCTGGTACCTTGAATCAAACAAAATATATCGGCGAATTTGATCTTGTGTTTAAATCAATATGGACCTTTACCTGACATGTCCTTCCACATTGCTGTAAACGATATTTATAACTAATTAATGTATCTAACTAACATTAGAAATACCATCTAAATCTGTCCCGTAGAAGATTTAAAAAAAAGCTATATTTCATAATCGGATTCACCTGATTATACACCTTCACTCCATAATTCTATAGCTATACAACGTAGAAATGTATGCTGTATATTAAAATTTTGCTTGAAAAATTAGCTATCTAACTGTGCCTCTTTCATCGAAATTCATTCAGCATAATATTTTTAAACGATTGATCTTTCATAATCGGATTCACCTGATTATGGAACTTTCCCCCATAATTCTACAACTAAGAAACGTAGAATAATATGCAAGATATTAAAACTATCCCTGAACACCTTTCCGCCCTTGAATCCGTCAAGTAGCACTTTCTAAAGCGACTGCTCTTTTGTAATTGAATTCATCTGATTATAGAATACCCCCTCCCCCCACCACCCACATTTTTATGACTAAGCAGCGTAGAGTGATATGTTATATACTAAAACATTCCTTGAAAAATTATCCATCTAACAGAGCAACTGTCATCAAAATGCATTCAACTGAATTTAAGTTATAGGCAGCCGGAACAAAATTCTCATTCGCATTATATATATATATATATATATATATATATATATATATAATATCTATGAATTTCAAAAAACATATCAAGTTCTATTCTACTTAAATCTCCAAAGAGATAATCAATGATACTGTGTATACAGAATACCACATAGCTAATAATTAACATGTGCAATCATAATATTACCATAGCTGATGCTTCAATGGTAATTGGCCAAATTTTACTCATACCAAAAGAATATTGAAAAAAGAAATAGAGAGAAAGGGGAAAAAAAAATATAAATTGGAGTTGCAATTAAGTAAACACAAATGGATTAACAAATTAAATATGAACCATACACAATGGAAAATTGGACCACATGAGAATTAAATATGAATTGGACATGGAAAAACACATGCACATGTACTCATCAGCCTGGATGCACCCACATGTGTTTTAAATAATAATTCAGTGTTTCATAATTCTACTGGCATAATGCTAAGATCAGTAGAATCATCCAGGTACACTGAATTATTACCAGACAACAATTGGAAATATTAAAATTTGGAAATATTTAAATAGGAAATAAAAAACCATTAAGAAAATACAATATATTTCACTCACATCGATTATCCAAAAAACTGTAATTAACACCTCACTAAATTACCACGAGATAACAGTTTTGAAATAATAAAATTGGAAATATGAACGCGTAAAGTGTAGATAAAATATTTTACTCACAATAATTATACAGAATCCTTAAAATGTCACAACGTCTACATAATATTCACATCCACATGGCAATGCATCATACATGTTAACTAAGTCGAGTTGAGAGAAATGATTTGTAAGACAAGTTGAGAGCACACTTTTTTTAAAACACAACCCCATAAATGACACCCAATCACAAAATGATTCAAAAACACTCAAAATAATTCTGGTTTTAATACACTTATAACAAATTTATATCCGTGAATATATATTACTCCATCCAATTTTAATTCCTGAAAGTAAAATTAATATACAATCAATAGCTCCCTCTATAGTTAAATTAAATATAATATTAACAATATTATCTACAACTACCTGAAAGGTAAAGTGTCGCCATCTATTGGTATTATAATAGTTCATAATTAATATTTAGTTAAATATCCACTTTATTAGTTACATACTCACTTCATTAGATTTATTTATATAAATAAACTTTAAAAAACAATACTAACTTGTAGTTTTACTTAAAATTCAAATAAAATATAATACTACTATATGAATAAATCTACACAGAATTAATTCAACTTGCACAGCATTTCAGATATTCTTAACAAGAATATATTATGTAAAAGAGATATTATTTTAATTCAAATTATTTTTGCTGCCAGCTGTGTTAATCCACTGATATTATAGACATTTATTAAATAATTAATGTTTTATTTTTACTACTACTTAAATATATATTAGACTTGTTTTTAAATAATTAATGTTTAATTTATACTACATTGTAAATATATTTTATATTTATAGATTAATTTAAATATCTAATTAAATAATTCATAAACAATTCAAAATATCTCAAAATTTATAATGTTGATAATTAATAGTATTACTACTGTTTTTCAATCAAATTAATGCAATGCAGTAATTAAAATACTTGTTAATTTTAATTATTCATAGACAAAAATAAAAACTATATATATTTATTTTTATATATATTGCAAATAGATATATATATATGAGTTATAATCACCAATGTTATCATTATATATATATATATATATATATATATATATATATATATAGTAAATAATGTAAAATAATTAAATTTAATTGTAAAACGTAGATTAATTAGATTAACAAATGTAGCATTTTTCTTAAAACATAGTTTTCAAATAAACAATGTGTTGAAAAATACATTTTTTTTTGTGATTATATCATTTCATACAATGCTAAATATTTTTTATCGCATTTTATAATGTATAAAGAGTGCAAAATATTCAAAGGATGTAACCATTATTATATTCGCTTTTAAAAACTATAACAACAGAATTAGTTTGCATTAGTATTTATATCTAATTGTTAAATTACACAAAATACCAACTCCAGTTCAGACAAAAGATTCAAACAAGGATTTGCCAGCAGATTTTTTAAAGCCATTATGTCCAAAAATTTTAATTTACCTAATCGATTCTCCTAATTTTGATTCCTGTAACTTCACAACATCGCAAAGAACCTTATAATTTTTAATCTTTGCATGTTACAAATATATTGTTACAAATTGAAAGTATCGTAAGCCGAACAAATTTATATTGTAAATGTCTGGGAAAGGTTTAATGTCAAACTATGTAAAAAACGTGAATACGTTTACCCCACTTTATCTTGTATAAGTATATTTATGTATTTTTTTATATGGAAAAGAGTGTAATTATCTTCTTGGCACTGATAGAAATACTGGCGGTACTGAAACTCATATGTACATTGAACTCATATGTTTATTAGAGCCCCTGAATAAAAGGAGGAAATATGAAAATTTATATTTTATGAAACTTGCCGATATAAAATATGAAGAAACCTACGCTAGATATCTGAGATCTGGCACAAGGCAAATGTAAAAAAATGTAATATGCAAAAATTTACTTAAACTTAAAAATGCATATCATAACTAAAAAAAAAACTTCCAGTAATTATCCTTGATAGACAATACTTCGGATACAGTACTGTATCCGAAATCTTTTGTTTGTCCCTGTAAATGAGCGATCAATGATATGCACATCATAGTCTACATGAAACATCTTGTAACAAACATCAATAATGTATATCGATTTCATCATGTTTAAATTATGCTACAAAATTTAAAATACTCGGCATACAGTAATTATCCGTAGGCCATTATATAGCCGAATTTTTTGCCCTGTAAGTGAATGATAATTTCTTTGCGCTCAATATTCTACAGAAAGCATACTGTAATGCACCTTAGAAAATCATACCAGTTTCTTTATGTCTATAACAACTTTAAAATAAATCACAAAATATTTTTTTATAGAGACCATATATAAACGCAATTCTTTTCAGTGCCCCTGTAAATGAACTCCAAGTATTACACATAACATACTCTAAAGTAACCTTTTTGTAGGGCACTTGAATAATGCATTTAAATTTGATTATGTATCAAATAGGGTAACACCATTAAAATACACAACAAATAATTTCCTCCATAGACCATAATGTTACGGAATACTCTTGATTGCCCTTTTAAATGAACTATAAAGGCTACACACTTCATTTTAAAAAACACAGAACATGCTATGGCAAACCTTAATAACATATATGAATTACGTGGAAATCCGAATATACTTACGCGAGATAGAGATCGGACAGACAGATGGCCAGACAAACCGAATTTTAAACATTTTTCAACTATGTTGGAAATTGTTAAGAAGACAAATGGTTTTTTAATCTATTAAAATATAATACAACCACGAATGAAAATATACAATAACTGCCTCCGATTTACCCATGATTCCGAAAAGCATCCGCATCTTCAGAAACTTTAGCAACCAATATATTTTAGAGTTTTAAAGAGAGATTTATCAAAACAAAGTATTTTTTATGTGCTTCCATTGACTTTCGCAAATGTTTGTAAGTAATTTTTACAGTATATTAATCAATTTTCTCCAGGCGGAATATCGATTTTTAGGATTCTATAAAGTCTCAATTAAATATCTTCAGCTCAG
Source organism: Maratus michaelseni (assembly GCA_963931845.1). NCBI lineage: Eukaryota > Metazoa > Arthropoda > Arachnida > Araneae > Salticidae > Maratus > Maratus michaelseni. The sequence continues at coordinate 310,976,512 of OZ007592.1, forward strand.
TAAATGAATTTATATATGGAAGAGTAACCAAAAAATATTAATTTTAATGTTAATGTTAATACAGTTAATTTATCATGTTTTTTTGTAAAACATGTTTGTTGAACTTAAAAATGCTTACTTCATAATTGATAACAAAGGAAAAGCCTATATTCCGGGTACTATAAACACTACTCCGGAACGTTTTCGAAAATCAGCGGCATCAAAAGAAACATTGATTTTATAAATTCTTCTTTAAATCTTGAAAATATATTGGTTTCTGACAAGGAAGTTTTCCATAAGCTCATACTCCGAATTTTTTTTTTTCAATTACAGAGTATTTTTCTTATGAGGATATAATATTTATTTTTAAAAAAAGTACTCGGGAACATCGATATAACGTCCGTAAAAAATACGAAAATTTCGTGTTTTTGGTGATTTATCTCTGGTTGTGGCGACGCAATGAAATAAAATTAGTCGTTGGGGGCCACCGTAATACTTACCCATCATGGATATGCATAATGTAAAATATTAAAATAAAAATGTGTAAACTACTTATAAAATGAATTGCAATTCAAATAAAATCGTGGCTTGATGACGTCACAAACTTTAAAGGCTCGATTACTGAATTGCTTGAAAGAGGTTTTTCCTTATAACTCCAAAAATAATTTTCCTATTAACTAGCGGTTTATTGCATCTGATTAAGCGTCAAATTTCCAATTAAAATATATCTTTAAAGTGAAATTTGGATGAAATACAGGGTCATGAAAAATCGAAGAGTGTGGCAAATAGGATTCCAAATATCTCGGCAACTTATCCGATCTACTTCATGTTTTATGTAAAATTTATGTTTTTTTTATTGTCTTTTATATTCATTTCTTAAAATAAACAATTTCAAAAATTTTTATATACCTTTTATCAGAACGACTATTTCGAGAGTCCGAAAAAAATAGTTCCGTTTAATCGAGGTTATTGAAATGAAATAGGCTTCTTCCCATTATTACATACTAAGTGCATACCAAATTGCAAGTCTCTATCTCAATTTTTTCGGGAGATAGAGCGTTTACAGACACACACACAGACACACAGACGGACGGCAAAAAATTTTTTTTCTAAAAATATGTTTTTCGGAATCTCCAGTGTATGAAACGTGTAAATCCGTCAAAAAAAATTTTCGATTTTCAAAACGATTACAAGACTTACCCTATACTACGTATGATGGGTAAGTAAAATGATTAAAAATGCTTCAAACTACAGATTAATGTCCGATTCTGAGCACTGTTAATTTGACTTCGATATTGTTAATGTGGGATACAACAAGAGAAAAGTATTGTTGCCATAGATACAATGATTTTTTCAATTTTGAAATGTATAAGGCGAGCGTTTATAGTCTGGCTGTTACTGCTGTGAGAACACTTAAACTTATCCAGCCGGCGAAACCGTGTAAAAATAAATAACTTCAGCAATACGCAACTTGAATATATATTATATAAGCTTATAGAAAAAATAATAAACTTTTTAATTGTTTAAGTTTAAATTCATCAAGTACTGCACATTTAAACACTCATTTAACAAGGAACTTTTGAATGCATTACAATAGCTTGCATTCGGCGAGGAAAATGTGTTGCTCCCCAAAGACCGTCTTTTTGAGTCTAATACTCGAAAGTATTTTATTTTTTTTACAAATTTTCTACTGGGATTTCGCAGTTAAATTTCACTGATCTTTTATTATTTACATGAGTAGTTCCATTATCATTTTTATTTTCAAAATATTCTGAGTATGCGCTTTTAGGAGACTTTCTTTGTGAGGTTTCAAAAGATAAAGAATGCTTTTCGTAACTATGGGTAACTCGAAAGAAGTTATTGTATATATATTTTCATGGTTATATTTTCCTAGATTAAGAACCATTTGTCTTTTTTACAGTGTAGATACGATAAATCAATAAATGTAGTTATGTATAAAAGCATCTAATTATTGTCTAGTTAATTTTAATCAGTTTTATTAGTATAAAATTAGACGTTAAATTTAGTATATCTCATAGAAAATGGAGACACTTTGAAAGCTGTCTATTCAGCCCACCCTTATTAAAGGAATTTGTTTAAGTTTTAATGCATGATTATAATAAATTGAAGGGATGACATAAATTTAGGTTGTATGAAGTGAATGTTATCAACAAATCTAAAATGTCACTTTGAGATATATGTACGAATTACGGAAACAGCTGTTACCAGCTTTCATAAATCATTTGATAAATGTTACAAAATTTTTAAAAATGCATTGTTCATCGCTGAAATTTACAACATAGTCTACTTAAAGCTTCATTATCTTCAAGTATAAAATCATGTAGGTATTAAAAGGCTTAGGTTATTTTTATATTATAAATCCATAATTTGTGTAAGCATTTTTAACTATTAAAAATTATATATTACTAGCTGTTTCCCGTGACTTCGTCCACGTGACATTAAAATAATAATAAATAAAAATCCTTCAGATTCTAAAAGTCAGTTTTTTTGCCAAATGTCTCCAGAATTTCGCGAAAATATGCAAAATTGAAATTAAGCAAAACATTTCACTCCTGATAATTAAAAACATAAATAATTAACCAACGCTTTATCTTATTTTATAGGAGCCGATACGGCATTTCTTTGTTATAAGGGCATTAATATAACTCATTCTCAAAAAAGTGAAATTTTGCGCCAAATAATATAAAAAATCGCAAAAATGAAACTGCAACTAATTGAGAAAGGGGTCCAAGGTGAGAGAAGAAATAATGCTCTAGATTCTAGAATACCATTAAGTGTTTACCACGCAAAAAAAACCCTGTTTAAAAAATGTATTTACTTTTGCGACAAATCGTGTTCGCTTAATAAAGCACATTAGCTACGGATTCGATTACAGAACCTAACCACCCTATTCTTGTCTACTTTCTACCTATACATGAAAAAAAAACAATGCGCTTTCACGTTTATAATATTAGGAATTTGCTTATTTTTAGGAGTTTCCACGATCGGATAGTTCAAGTCTACGCAATTCGGTTTAAGGAAAATTTTCATTACTTATTTATTTCTTCTTTGCTCTTGCATTAAGCGAATTTTTCGATAAATTTTATTTTCATTTCGATAACAATGTTGTTTATGAAAAATATTTAAACATTGCAAATACATTTAATCATTGTATTGGAATCTATGCCATTTTATAATCCTATAAAACTTTACAAAAATGTATTACAAAAAAAATCCATTTGCCAAACCACTTTCTACAAACACGTGTCTCGATTGTACTAATGTACTTCAAGCCCTCGATCCTTCATTTTAATATTGTAGAGGAAAAATTATGTTACTTTGTTGCAATAATATTAAATTTCAGTTTTTTATGAACGAAGATGCCACTTTCTTTTTAAAAAAATCATTTTTATTCCGATTTTCTGAGATGAACGCCTTTAAGAATTAATACTCGTCAAATGATTTTTTTTATCAGGCAACCGAGTTAATTAACATATAAATACTCATCAAACACTTGCTTCCAACGTAAAATTATTTAATAAATATGGGTTACTTTTAAACTACATATATATAAAACAAACCTCGACGTTTCGGTTAATCTTTATGACCATCATCAGGAGAAAAAACCTTCATAAATATGAACAGCAAAAATTAAAATTTGTTACATGATTGAGTCACAATATTCAATCTGCCAAGACGCTCAAATAACGGAAAATTATAACAACATATTCAAAATGCGCCTGGTGGCGCCCTCTATGAATCAGAAATGTAACTGGAACTTATGTTCAACTGAATTAAAGTTCATTTTAAAATGCATTTCCATATGGCAGGAACCGAAAATGATGGGATATCGTTGCAAATTTCATGTTTTCTTAGTGAAATTTCTATAGATTCACGGATGTAGGCTTTAAAGGGATTGTTTTGTCTGGAAATAACTTTGACGTTGTTAAAATCAATAAACCTAACCTGTCCGTTAGCAAAAGTTCTATAATTTAATAAAATTAAATAATAGCAAAATTAAATAATTTTACGTTGGAAGCAAGTGTTTGATGAGTATTTATATGTTAATTGTGCAACGTAAAGTCCTTATTAATTACAAGTTAATTAATTTATTTATTTTTGTTTCTATGAATGAAAACAAGCACTTCCTGCTAATCATGACGTCCATTTCGACATGGATAATTTTGCGGAGCAAATAACAGAAATTTGCTATCCATTTTCTTAATTTAAAAAAAAATTAAATTATAAATTATAAATACGGTATTTTTATGTTAGCTGCACGCGGATAATAAAACTTCATTAAAATACAGATCTTTAATGTAAAACACATACACTTAACATACATATATTACAGACATATAAAATACATATAATATATACTTTGAAATATACTCATTTCGATTGAAATACACAAGAAAAAAAAGAAAGAAACGTAAAGAGAAAAGAAACAAAACAATAAGAATTAATTTCAAAACCCAAGGTCATTTGTTTTCGACATCAAAGCATATCAGTTTTATTTTCGATATTTATGACGTCATATTCGCCTGCTTTCCGTACTTATACTCTTACCAACGGGGAAGACCAAGATATGCTCGGTTAAAAGTAGCTTTGTGTTCAAATCAGTATAACAATAAATTCTCTGTACAACATATAATATTTTTTTTTATGTATCCTGATTGCTTGAATGCTGTTTTCCAGAACATTCAGTGGGCGCTTGGTTGAATCATGTATCTCGGCTCCTTTTGGGAATTTCTAGAAAATTCCTTCAGATTCTAAACGCCAGTTTTTTCGAGAAATGTCTCCAGAATTTCGCGAAAATGTGCAAAATTGAAAATGCGCAAAAACATTCTTTCATTTAGCGCAAAGCATGCGTTTTGGCATTGCTAAATTTAAAAGTCGGTTTTCCCGTCAAGTCTCGCCAATGTCGCCAACATTTCGCCTAATTTGGAGATATTTGGCGAAATGTTACCAAAATGATCCACTAATCGAATTTATTCAACCATGTGACCTAGCCCAAAGGTGTTCTCGTAATGCAAAATGGTAGGATACAAAATTTAATCAAAATTGTTTCAGCCATTTTTTACATAAAACTAGCTTGACCCTGACCCTTTAGTGATCCAAAATGACCCAATAATCAAATTTTCTTGATAATGTGACGTAGTTCAATGGTCTTCTCGTGCCCGAAAACGATAGGATTCAAAAATTATTCACAATCGTTTGTGCCATTTTGTACTTAAAATTCCCTTACCAAAAATGACCCACTAATCAAATTTTTTTGAACATGTGATCCAACCCAATGGTCTTCTCATAATCTAAAATGTCAGGATGCAAAATTTAGTCAAAATCGTTAGATACGTTCTCAGAAAGAAAATCAGCTTGACCCGAAGTGACCCAAACATGACCCACTAACAGAATTTTCTCGTCAATAGTGCACATCTAGTGATCTCAAACACAGCAGTGCAATACGCACATGTCTACACAGGCACACATTGTGCATTTGCCACAATCACTGCAAAGGAAGGTCAACTAATCATTGGCTCAACCTACGGAGCGCCAAAAACAAATTTTGAGGATTCCCTCGAGGAGTGGAGCCACCTTATCACACAGAGGCAATTCTTTATCTGCGGAGGTGACTTCAATTCTAGCTTCACCTTATGGGGCTATGATCATGAAAGCCTCCACGGGGATTCCCTCATCGAACATCTGACAGTTCATAAGCTCTCCATTGCTAACATAGCCAATTCCACACACACTTTTGCCAAAACAAATTTTCGAGGAGATGTCATCGCCCAAGGTTTTCCAGATCATACCCTGGCGAACACAAAAGCACTCCAACAGATTCGGAACTGGCATGTATCAGATGTTCACTCTGCCTCGGACCACAAATACATAGAATTCGGCTTTGAAATTTCACCACTCTATACAACACAGAGAAGATTTAACACAACCCGAGGCAAATTCAAAAAGTTCAACAACATAATCAAATCACAGAAATCACTCTTCACCAGCATTCTAAGGGACGTAACAAACAAAACACAACTCAATGTATTCACAACAAAATTAATTGAAACAATGCAAAATGCAGCGCGCGCGTCCTTTAGACTAAAGAACACTCGGAGAACAACAATCTTCTGATTTTGGACCTCTGAACTAAAAACTAAACGTAATCATATCACGGCACTAAGGAAGAAACTTCGAAATCTTAGAAACACAAATCACGACACAGAATACTATCGCACCCTCAGTGCCAATTACAAACACCTTTCGGCTAAATTTAAACGCAGTGTACTAGATGCAAGGAATACGGCCTGGAGGAAATTATGTAGCAACCAAACAGACCCTTTCGGCACAGCTCAAAAATTCTTCACAGGTAAGTTTTTCACGCCGTATGAAATCAAGCTCGAACTGCCGCTAAACAGATCATCCAGACAGCATAATATGGAGCACCTCACAACAACCCTTTTCGGCCCTTCGCAATATCCAAATGTAGACAACTCAGATCTTCATTTTGACTCACCACCAGACAAACATTTTTCCAAATCAGAAATAGCACATGCGCTAAGAACATTAAACGATAAGAAAGCCCCCTTCCAGACTGCGTAGATTTAAAAATTCTAAAACTAACACACAAAATTATTGCCGTTGTATTCACCAGTTGGGCCAATATGTGCTTACAGCACAACTACTTCCCGCACACTTTGAGACAGGGTGAAGTGGTATACTTCCTCAAACAGGGAAACGATGCCTCTGAACCAACATCTTACCGTCCAATTTGCTTGCTCCCGACTCTAGGTAAACTCCTAGAGAAACTAATAGTCACCCGAATGGTTCATTTTCTGAAAAGCAACAACCTACTCCATCACGGACAGTATAGGTTCAGAGAGGGTCGGTCCTGTGGCAAAGCCCTATTTGACATTCTTTTCACATGCACACAAAGTATAGAGAAAGGCAACTATACCTCACTCGTCTCCCTCGATATCAAAGGTGCTTTTGATAACGTGGAGTGGCGGGACATCCTACTTCAACTAATTGATATTCATTGCCCGAGGAAAATAGGTGGAGTCATCGCCTCCTACCTCAGCGATAGAAGCATTTTAATAAATTGGGGAGCAGACTCCTCATCCCACAATATACAGAAAGGATGACCACAGGGGTCTTGCCTTGGGCCAGTTCTTTGGCTAATTATTGCAAATGTCATCCTTTTAGAACTAGAAAGATTAGGCTTCATTCTATATGCATTTGCAGACGACTTCAGTTTTGTATTCTCGGGCGGTAGGCGTTTGGACCTGGAAAACTCGGCAACTCTAGCTCTCCCGGTCTTTTGTCAGCTCTTGGAACGTCTCCACCTCCAGCTCTCTACAGACAAAACACAATCCCTAACATTCGCAAAACCCAAGAAGCTTAAGCGCAAAACCATAATGAGAATTTATGGGAAAAGCGTTTCACATGTCACACACCTTAAATTACTAGGAATCGTTATAGACGAACACAGGAGCTGGACGAAACACATCAACACCCTCAAGACAAAACTAACTAAGTATCAACACAATGCCCGCAGATTAACTTCTAAGTCTTGGGGAATTAAACATGCAATGTTAAAAATCTGTACCACGCAATCATAGAACGGATCCTCTTTTACTGTGTGGGCGTCTGGGGAGGAAATCTCACCAAGACAGTCAAGGAAAAGTTGGGTTCGATCCAAAGGATGTTCTTGCTGCAAATGGTGAGAGGGTATAGGACAATCTCAACGGACGCACTCACAGTACTAACGGGGATCCCTCCAATCCTAATATCACTAGAATACGAGCACCAGAAAAACAGAATCCAACACCTAGAATATGAACCAACTACTACGCTACACTTCGCTAAAACAATAATACAGAGAAAAGTTCCAAGTTGGCACCTGCACTCCGCGGAGGAGACATCACAATTACAGGTATGCATCGCCAAGAACAGTCACAGACCCTCGCAGCATCCAACCATCTACACTGATGGGTCGCGCACTGAAACTGGCGTGGCCGCAGCCTTCTGCGTCATGGTAAATGGAGTGCCGACCTATGAGTGGGCCTCCATAATTGGAGACGATAACTCAGTATATCAAGCTGAACTGTTTGCAATTATGAAGGCTTTGGAATGGATTGCTGCCTCCTCCACGCAGGAAAATTTTAAAATTTTCAGTGATAGTCTTTCTGGACTTCAAGCAATTTTTGCCCTACGGACGAAACACCCTCTCATACTGGAAATTAAAATCAAACTTCACCAACTGTACAAAAGAGTTACCCTTGGCCACGTCACTGCACACATTGGTATCGCAGGCAATGAGCTGGCGGACAGCCTTGCAAAAGAAGCCACCAAACGCCAATCAATAGACTTCTCTCTTCCGGTACCCCCATCTTTTATTCGCAGAAAACTCAAATCTAAAATACTCCCCAACTGGCAAATCTACTGGGACACCTCCACAAATGGTAGACACACTTACAACCTAATTCCAAAAGTTTCCAGAGAGCTACTTAACCTCACTCCTTATACAAGTGCTTTCTTATCCGGGCATGGCCCGTTTAAAAATTACCTCTTCAAATTTAAAATTTCACGAACCAATGTGTGCGAGTGCGGCGATAGTGGTACCCCTATGCATTATTACTTCTCCTTCCCACTGACTGTTACTTGGCATCTTAGGCCTGCTCCTTCTAACCCACCTTCTTCTTCGCTGCTGAACATAATTACGCGTCCCATCTTAACTCATAAACTTTCAGAAATTTACAAATTACTAACACACCTATCTAACATAACTTAATCATTCAAAGCAGTTTTATTTCTCCATAAATTAATAATAATAACTCGCTTATTTTAGTCATTAACGTAATCATTCCATCATTTTTTATCTGCTTAGCTTTCTCCATTTAGCTATTTTGCAGCTTAAATGTTTCTCTCATCCGCAAGTAATGTTCTCTTCCTAGCAGGGGCTGAGTCCCCATTAATTAACTTATTCTTATCGGGAACCGCAAGTTTGGTCAGCAAGCAACGTATCGTCATCTCTAACACGAAGTGCATCCAGCCTCCATCCAGTGTGAGGGTTCCAGCGCAATTGTGTGGCACTCCTTGTCGCGTGGGAATCTCACACTGGCACCTCCACATCTCAAGTGCCGCCATTTACGAATTGTACAATTGGTACAGTCTGACCTAAGAACTGCTCTAAATTAGCGGACTGTACAACCGGTGAAGGCGCACCTGTGGACCTCGTCCACTCTGTCTGTCGCTCCTTGTCGCGTAGGAACGCTGGTTCCAGCGACAGACTCTGTATAATTTTTTTTGTATGTCTTTAGTTCCTGCCACCTATCGCGTGGGGCTTTGCCCGGCAGGACCAGCCATTGGTGAAGCTTGTACTGCCACGTTTAATCCTGCGTGCCGGGGAGCTAGCCGGGGAAGACATTAAACGCTCAACGGCTGGATTCGCCCTCAGCCGAGTGGTCTTCCTCAGGCATTAAAAAAATTAAAATGGTCTACTTGTACCCGAAAATAATAGGATACAAAATTTAGTCAAAATCGTTAGGATTGATTTTTAGATAAAATTAGCTTGACCGGTCGTGACCGAACAATATCCCACTAAAAAAATCTTCTCGAACATGTGACCCAGCCTAATAGTCTTCCTGTAATCCAGAACGGTAGGATACAAAATTTAATAAAATTCGTTCGAGCTGTTTTTTAGATAAAATTATCTTGACCCGGAGTGACACAAAAATTACTCACTTATTGAATTTTCCCAAACATGTGACATAGCGCAATGACTTTCTCGTTCCCTAAAACGGTAGGATACAAATTTTAGTCAAAATTGTTTCAGACAATTTTTAGATATAATTAGCTTAACTTTGACCCATAGTGACCCAAAATGACCCACTAATCAAATTTTCTCGAGCATGTGACCTAACTCAGTGGTTTTCTGGTACCCCAAAACGGCAGGATACAAAATTTCACCAAAATCGTTAGAGCCATTTTTAAGATAAAATTTGCATACACAGAGACATAGACACAAGATTTGCTCGTAGTGTAACATATGATTCATGGATCTTGTATTATTATCAAATGCTTAAAAATGTGTGTTTTATTTCTAATAATGTTATTTTATCCTCTTTTTAATTCTTAATATTTTTTCATTTTAATTTTTCACGTGGAAAATTTTCTATTGAAAATAACTTTTTGGGTAAAAATTATTATTCAGGTTTTGATTTAGTATTGGTAACGATAAAGTGAATTTAACCATTTTAAAATTTCATACGAAAAACATGTCCATTTATTCTCTATGAAAATAATAAAACTTTGAATTATTAAGAAATGCTTGAAAATATACGTTTTATTGCTAATAAAGTAACATCATCTTCTTTTTAATTCTTATGTTTTTTTTTATTTCGCTTTCATTATCACGTGGAAATTTTTCAATTGAAATTAAATTGTTCAGTAAAAATTATTATTATGGGTTTTCTTTTAGTATGCGATAAAGTATAACGATAAAGTATTAGCAACGATAAAGTAAATTTAACCATTTTAAAATTTTATGCGAAAAAATTTCCATTCATTATCTATGAAAATAATGAAATTTTGAATTATTAAGAAAAATATTTCAGTAAAATAAAGAAAACATAGCCCGTGTTCATTTCTGGGCCTTAATCTATCTATATGGAAAGATACAGGGCCATTAAATCCCTCGTTTTGACGCTGGTTTCAGTCAAACATTCACACACACAATCGAATTTATAATATAATTAGGATTAGGATTAGGAAAATATAACATTTAAAATAAAATAGATTTATTTTTAATATCATGTCAACACTTTTATTTCTTTACATTTCAAAATATAAAAATACGTATCATGCATCATATTAAACAAAAAATAAATTATTATGAAAATAAATCATTAGAAACACAAATATAAAAGAGGTAATGTGGTTTTAAACATTGGACTAAAATTAAATCGGTATTATATTCAAAATATAGTGCAAAATATAATATTTAAAATTTCAAAAATTAGAAATAACTTCTCTAAAATTAAATTGTTTATTGTATTTGAGACAATGGAAGACAAGCTAAGAAAATCATTACATAAATGTGAATAAATATCAGAATTAAAAATAACTAGCCACCAGAAGTAACCATATTATTTCGGTATAAATAATAAAAAAAATTCTATTAATAAAAAATATACAATGTCTACACATTATGCATTGGCATTTTAAAAACAAAAAGATTATCAGTAATTAAAATTAATTTTTCAATTAATTTTCATCAGTGAAATTCGCCCGAAATTATTGAATAATAAACAAGTGAATTAACTTCATGCAAAACCTTGTTAACTAAGCGTAAAGCTGACACAGTGAAAAAATGTACAAGCCGAGAATCGAACTCGGACCCTTGGAATAACGCTCCAATGCTCTACCATTGAGCTACGAAGGCGATACCCAGCGTTCCATCTCTCATTTTATGTGCTCATGATGACATTTCCATCTTGTGCTGCGGTTGCAGCTTTACCGACCTACAAGTGAGTGAGAAATGGCAGGGTGGATATCGTCTTCGTAGCATTGGAGCGTTATTCCAAGGGTCCGGGTTCGAATCCCAACATGAACCATTTTTTCCGTCTGTCGATTTTACGCTTAGTTAATAATGTAATAATTTACATGTTTAAAAGATTATCATTAATATATGTTACTATTTCGGAAAGAAAAATAATTTATATCATATATAATAGAAAATAAGAAAACAATTGAAATTAAAAGTCATGAAGCATATGAGTTACATTAACTAAAAGCCTAATTACGTTAACAATACATTAATAAATTATTTTATTATTCACAGTAATTTTTCGCAATTTATTATTCAGTCAAAATTATGCAGTGTCTAAAAGATGAACCCGAATTTTCGTTCAAACTTTAATAATTATGAATACATTTTAGCGCGATTTCGTAAGATTAACTTTGATTTGTAAGAAATTGATATTTTCGAGGGAACTAGTATAAATGCACATTGATTTGATCAGTGACACCTTAAGAACTGCCAGATGCATTCTAAATGATTGAGCATTTAACTCAGTGTTGATACTTCGCGTAATGTCATCATATTGCACAGAAATCGGGCTATTGTAATATAATTAATTGTAAATATAATTTGAATATCTTCATTATTTTTATACGTAAATTTGAACGAAAAAACATTTCGGTGTTACAATTAAAACTTATGAAATGATTAAATATGCTGGTTTGCTATAAGAATATCCGTAGCTATTTTGTACATTTACAGTCTTAAACCCGAAATTAAGTTCCCCAATTTAGGAATGAGATAAAAATATTACTATACCCAATATATTTCTTCATTCTTTTTAGGTGCGTTCGTAATTTTATAAATACGTAGCACCTTTAGTCGTCGTCTGGTTCTTCCGTTTGTCCACTTATAACAGCACAAAAACTACCCAACCTCAATGGTTTGAAATTTAATATATATAATCGTTGCAGATTTTTTTAAAAGTCATTTCAAATTTTAGGAAAATCGAATCAAAACCTAAAAAGATATTAATAAAAGTTTTCTCCATTTTCTTAAATCCTATCATACGTAATTAATTCAACGATATCCCATGATAGGTAATAATTCTAGGTTGACATGCTTATTACGTCATATTTAAGATGGGGTCATATTATTTCCGTATTACCGATTTTAAAAACCGAATTTGTATGCTAACATTGTTTAATTATAGCAATCATATAATCTACAGACAGTTTTGCGGATAGAAATTTCCGGAGAAACAGATATTAAATGGTAAAAGAGTCTAAATATGGATTTCAAGTTTTGAAATAGTCAAAGCTAGGCTTACGTTTCCCATTGGAATTTTCAGTAAATGTTAACAAAAGATAAAATATTGCCAACATAAGGCGTACTTATTTTATTACGGAAATTAATCATATCATAATAACAGACGATGTAATTCATTTAGATGAAATAAAAACGATTATTTTTTTTTACTTTGTCTTATATTGGATATTTGCGCATAGTATAATTTTAATGTAACACAATTGTAATTAATTGTCTGTAAAAGTGTATTGAAACTTAATTTCATAAAATAAAATTAATATCTATAATATGAAAATCTGCACATGAAATAAATTTTCTATTCATGCATTTTTGCATAACAGTTCAACAGCTATTGCACCAAGCTCTGAATATTAAAAAACTAGTTATGTTACAAACGCACCTCATTTGTCACGCTTGATGTACAATTTCCAACTTGTTGTTTTTACACTATTTTCGGTTGCAGTAATATACACTGTAATGTTTTAAAAAATCCTGCGATCTTTATTTTAAAAAGGATAAAATTTATTCTTGCGTATTAACACTATATAGTACAGCAATTGGTTACAAAATTGTAAACTTTCTAGATGAAGACAAACTAAGAAATTGTTGCACAAAAGATAAAAGTTTGCTTCATATTTGTTAATTTTACAACGGAATATTTTGCATTATCTGGATATGTGGTATATAACTTTTTATTTTATACTAGCAAGCTACGCCCGCTACGCTGGTCAATTTCTTTTAACGCACCTTTAATCAAGTGAAATATTGACTCTGAATTTGACCTTGTATTTAAAAACCCTATGGATCTTCACTTGGAATGTCCTTCTGCTTCTCTGAAAACGATACGAACACTATTACGTTATTGCATTTTTAATGTGTCAGACAAAATTTGGGCTGTTAAAGACACATTAGGCCAATTCTCTGTAGACTTTATTATGGAATAGGTCAGCGTAAAAAAAATGAATAATTGTGTTAAATTGTGGTGTCTATGGGGTTTACATTATGGTGTTTACAGGAAAAATCATTTCCGTTGGATTCAAATTGGATTTGAATGAAGTTACAATTTACAATACTTCAAATCTAATGAAATTGATATGCCTGACTGAGGTGGACATAAATATGGTACTCGTCGAGAATTAAATAAAAATCATGCACTCGCAACATCATAATTCACTTTTATATTTTAACAGAATAATAAGGCTACTATAATTTGTGACTCGTGCAATAGTCAGTATATATACGTCAGGACACAAAGTAGTTATCATTATCTTTTTATGCGTGAAGATTTCGCTATGGTACTCCATTGTAAAATTTGGTAATTTTTGAAATTCAATGTTTGAAAAACGGCATAATCATTAGATTTGAAATTTATATCAAGGAAAATACAACTTTTTACCTTTCTAACGCAGTTTGTCTAACAATTGTCTGACAAATACATTTCGAGCTATTAATTTTTTCAATAATTTCAAATGTTTCATTTTCCGAGATTAATCTGTGGCAACGGTTAGCGAAAATCCCAGTCGTTAGCAACACATACCTTTTTATTAAAGAGGATACGTACTTCGTACATATGGTAAAATAACTTGTATAAATGCATTACAACATGCAAATTATGTATGGTTTATTTTAAGAATATAATAACAGTTGTTGAAAGAAATTAGTATTTCTTTAAATTATTTATTTCTTAAATTATTTTTTTCCAACTTATTAAGAGTAAAAATTTATTCTTGATTTAACAATATTCCAAATTTCAGTTATGATATTAATTTTTTAATACTTTCCTTAATTTCTAATTTCATACTAAATACCGGTATGTTCGTTTTAAATTTATATTAAAATGTATACAAAATATTTCATAATAGGAAATATTTCATTTAAATGAATCACTATAGTGATTCAAGATTTTCAAGATTATTCATAATCTTCAAGAAGATTTCAAGATTATTAATCTTGAAATCTTATATGAAATAAAATATGTTATAGATAAAATAAAATATTAGTACATGGGAGAAGCAGAAAATGTATGTCTCGAAAAAGATATTTGTCAAATGGAATTACAGTGTAAATGCATCAAAAATTTGTTTAATACGATCAATAATTTTAAATTTAATAAAACTTCCGTATTTTCTAAGGAATGTTTTATCATACAGTCAGAATAAATCTAATTTTCTTAATATATTTTCCTTGAATATTTGTATTTTTTACAAAGCTTCTTGATAATATAATGTTGAGAGCTTGCAAAGATACTCTTCATAATACACGTTTTAGAGAACTTGATTTTTCTAAAAATATCGTATTTGGTAAAAAAAGAAAAAAAGTCTATTTCAATTTTTTTAAAAATACCACTCATTCAATGCAACAAGTAATTTTCAGTTATAAAATAAACAAACTTAGAAAATCAAATAAAACAATCTTACATTATTCATTAGATTAAAACTAATGTTTGAAAAATCTTTAAGATATATAATGATTATAATAAAAGTTATGATATAATAGAAAAATAATTGAATATATCCGAATATCTTTATTTCATCTTTCAA
This sequence comes from Maratus michaelseni, assembly GCA_963931845.1. NCBI lineage: Eukaryota > Metazoa > Arthropoda > Arachnida > Araneae > Salticidae > Maratus > Maratus michaelseni. The sequence continues at coordinate 310,991,863 of OZ007592.1, forward strand.
AAGATTTTGACATTATTAAACATAACTTATATAAATAAAAAAATTAAATATTTTTAGAAAATTAATGAATTTGTTTTAGTTTTGTAAGGAAATAAAGTGATTTAATAAAGAGAACTGAAGGCTGCAAAAATATCATATTCCCAATTAATGTCAAGAAATCACAAAGTTGCTTATGATTAGTGTTGCCATTTGGGCGTTTTTAGGATTTCGTTCATCTCACGAAACCCTATTACTCCCGCTCCGTTGTCTGTCCGTCACAGATACAGTCACAAAAACTATATAACTTACAGAGTTGAAACTTTGTGTATATAGATGAATACCAGCTGTGAAGAGCTCAAAATATTAAAATTTGAAAAATTCGTATTCTTTTAATAAATAGAGATAAAAAACCAAAATTCTAACAGCCTTTTCCTATTAAATTTAAACATTTTTCGTTATAGCAGATGCCAAAATTTTAAAATCCGCGATGAAATTCTTTCTACAATAATTAATTTTCTATCAGACGATTTCCACGTGAAAAATGAAAATGAAATAAAAATTTTCACCAATTGAAAAAAATATTAATATGAAATAAAATTGATTGACGTCATAGTAGTAATGAAACGGAAAATGTCTAAGATTTCTCAATAATACAAGGAGTATGAGTATGTGTATGTACACAAAGGAGATTGATATCACGTCATTAGAGAAATAAAAAGAAAATCTGACGTAATATTGGAAGTTTAACGAATTTTTTTAAATGTTTGAGAATAGTATAAAGCGGGTATCAATATGAGTAATAGAGAATAGTAAATATATGAGTTAGAGAGACATATTGAATCGTGATAAAATCCGATTATGGAAATATTCGCATATTTTAACATTTTGAAGGTGTACAATTTGTTTAATTTTGAAATTATTTTTTTAAATATTGCATTTAGTCCGTATGACGGATATTATTATGACAGAATATAATAGCGGGCTTCGCCCGCTATCCGGCTGGTTTAGATATTCGAAAAAATGAAAAAAATAGACCGGTAAATTTTTACTTTATAAAAAACATGACTTTTTTTTTTTGTTGCTAAATGAAATTTATTTGAATATATTTAAGAAAGGATAAAGTGCTTTGAAAGGAATATTAAACGAAACACTTTGAGCGATCTTCGATCACAGTTACCCACTTCTTTAATATTTACGTTACTCCCACTTTTTTATAAAGAGTAATATTCGCCTTATATAATGATAGATTACATAAGGCAAACATTACTATTTCAAAAAATCTGTTCCATTCAAGCAATTTCAATTAAAAATAATAATATTAAGCAAATCACCAAAACCGCGTTATTTCATCAGAACATTCGAGCGGGATCTCCCCGTCGAGTCGGCTGTTTATCCCATGCACTGTAGCGATATAAGAAGAAATATTTTACACAGATAGCACCTGAAACGCATTGTTAAGTTTACAGTGACAAACAAACATCTCCTTCACATTATTATTTTGCTGCCATATACATTAGCTACTTATAAGCTGTCAATTTTCTGTTCATGACAGATTTTCTTCTTATGGTAGTTATATATCAAATAAAATATAAATAAACAAGATAACCCTTTGAAAAAAAATCCTAGATTATATTTACAAAATATTGAATTAAAAACGAATAATGTATCAATAAAATAAAAGTTAAAATTACAGACCCAGGAAGTGGTACTAATCAGGGCTGTGGCAAGCCAAATATATGATTTGTGAAGCTCTGCGGAAACTTTATTTATTTGAAAATTAATATTATTTGTTATTTAATTATTTATTTGTGCTTTTGGGGTTATACCACACCATACTGCCTTGTTATATTTTCAAAGACAATTTACTTTTTTCAATTGTATTTACTTTCTTAATAAATATTCTGTGATATTGCTTTGTTTTTTTTCTATCAGAACAATCTAAAAAAAGACATTTTTTTTTTCTTTTTATGAAAACATCATAAAAACACGAACAAAATTGCACTACAACCTCTTGCGAGTTACCCATGATTCCGAAAACATTCTTCAGAAAAAACCTCTGAAATCAATATACCTAAAAAATATTTGTTTTTCGTACATATTTATTTTGGATATTTAAAGAATCATTTATAAAAACACAGTTTATTTTGCTGCCACGGATAGCTCCGAATTTTCGGAAATGTTTCCGAGTAGTTTTTATAGTGTATCAATCAGTTTTGTCGAACTAGAATATCTTGATTTTGGAATACTGTTAATTATCAATTAAATACTTTCAGCTGCTTAATCAAATTTATAATTGTAAGAGTAACAAAATGATATTTATTTTATTGTTAATGTTAATGCTGTTAAATCATCATGTATTTTCTGTAGAAAATGTTTCTTAAAATTGAAAATGTTTACTTGAGAATTTATAGCATCCGAAAAAGCCATAATCCGGGCTCAGGAAAAAAACTGATTAAAACACTATAAAAACTACTGGAAACGTTTCTGTAAATCAGTGGCAGCAAAAGATAGTTTATTTTATAAATACTTCTTTAAATCTCGTCAATAGATGATTGGTTTCTGATATTTCTATAGCTAAAGAATTTTTCGGAATCTTTTCGGAATCGGCAGTAACTTCGATGAGGTTATTGTATATTTTCGGCCGTGGTTATATTATAGCTTACTAGATTCAGAAATATCTGTTTTGTTGTTGTTGTTGTTGTTATTTTTATAATGAATTCCGCATAACATATTCTAATGAATATTTAGTTGATTAAGTTTTTTTTTTTTAATAATTAAAAATTGGATGAGTATGCTTCATAAATATTTTGTATTTTCCTGTTATCACACAGCTTTTATAAAATTACATCATTGATAGAAAGACGTTTGTTTTATTTCACCTTCATTAATTTTTACGTTTAAAACATCATAGATGCAAATTTCATTTAAAAATTCAGAATTCTTCACTTTTTTTTTACATTCTTGTTCTTTATTTTTTTTTTTTACATACTATTACTAGCAAAATGTTAGATTTTGGGAATTAACATTAAAAAATTCCTTTAAAAAGGTAATGAATGCTAAATTAATAGCAATAATAAATTTATCAATATTATGTTGTTTTTTTTTTCTTTTTGCATGTTTAAAATTTTTAAAACGACAATGTAAAATGATTCTGAAAGGAAATTTGGTGTTGGTTCGATTGTTGAATGCATTACATTTGCTTTCAATGAAGATTAATAAAATTACGACGTCCTGCATTTATAAACGCACATTAACGTGCGTATTTATTACATAAACCTACAGCCTATTTTTCTAAAACTTCTGACAATTTTCCTTAGTGCCTATCAGTTTAATGCAATTATAACTACAGTAGAAATAAACAATGTTCGGATATTAGCTGTGTCACAAATAGTACAAGCAAATTCAAAACAAAATTAATTCTTGTTTCGAAAAGTTTGAATTTTGAGAGTGAAATGCTCTTTAAGGGTAATTAAACATGTTCAGCTTTCGTAGCTTTGAAAAATGAGTTAAACCGGTTAAGAATGTCAAAACAATTACATTTGAGTTCAGACTACATTTAAAATATTCTAGTTATTTCACTGGATTTTTATGAAATATTTGACGGTTATTTAAATTCTAAAGAGAAATATACGGTAACATGCAATATTTCTCTGTCGACAATTACATTTTAAAATGAAAAAATATATTGTTATACGTGTTACCGTCTGAAAAAAGACATATTGAAATCTTACATATTTAAAAATTCTTGTATATTAGAAATTTCTATTGATATTTAATTGAGGGTTTTTCTTGACTTTGCTTAGAAATATTAAATTTGTGTTTTTCAAATTTGTGTTCAAATTTTCCAATTTTTGTACAGTAGATTTCAATGTTTGTACATCTGTATTTGAAATTTGAACTGAAATGGTTTTTGTTGTTGTTGTTATTGTTATTCACACATATGTCACACATACAGGTTAAGTTACAAGTCTTTAAATTATTAAAAACACAAACGTAGTTTAACACACGGACAACTATACAATTTCTTAATAAGTACATTTTGTTTATTTTAATAATGTCTTGTAAAATTTTTGAATATTTTTATGTCGATATTCCGTTTTTTATCAATATCATTTGTAATTTATATATATGAAGAATCGAAATTAAAAGAGATTATAAGGAATGTATGTTAATCATCATATCCTTTAGACTATAAAACAATTAATGGATCTCAGGAGTCTTACGTTTTCATTGAAAGTGGAATGCATTATGCTTTATGTTTATTAAATAATATGCAAGATGCACTATGTCGCATTTAATTTTATTTGTGATTCCCTTATAAAACTCAAACACATAAAAATTAATTTTTACCACTAACAGCTTAATATTTGTTCTAGGTGGCACAACTATTTCAATATTCTACAAATGATGCTGTGCGGAGGTTTCGTACTAGTTGTGCGAATACTTAGAACAAAATGGACTGTATCAAATGCTATAGTATTTATTTAGTTAATAAATACGATGAAGAGAAAGACAGCAACGGCGGCTTGTAGCCACCGAGTTCCGAGCACACCTGCTTCACACACACAAGGTTACATTAACGGGTTGCCAGAAACAAAAAAGAAGGGGGGGGGAATGTTCCATCGCCAATAGATACGGAACATCCCGCCCGGCGTTGTAATAATACAAGTATTTTAATATATAACAAATGTAACACAGCTAATAAAGAAAACAACATGATACAATTATAAGCAATTAAAACCATCACAATAAATATACAATTAATAATAATAATATTAATAAAATATTAAATAGTTACTGAGCATTAATTTCATTATCTATCATGGGCAAAATACTAATTTTAGATACAGATCTTTTAAAAATGCCCTTCGCGGTTCGTACCTCTACTACTCTGACATGTCCGTCAGCACCTGAGAATACTTTAGTAATACGGCCTAGAGACCAAGTGCAAATAGGAAGTTGTGATTCCTTTACTAATACCAACATACCTGGCAAAATATTTGGATTTTGAATAGCCATTTGTTTCGTTGTTGTAAGTAACTAAGATAATTATTCTGCCAACGCTTCCATATAATTTGCACCGTTTTTTGTTTTCTTTGCCATTTGTTTAATAAGTTATCCTTTACCTCAATTAAATTTGGTTCTGGAAGCGCATTAAGCGGTCTTCCTATGTGGAAGTGACCAGGAGTCAATACTTCAAAACTGTCGGCATCTGTCGACAAAGGAGAAAGTGGCCGCGAATTTAATATGCCCTCGATTTGTGCAATTACCGTTAGAAATTCCTCTAACGTTAAATGAGCTGAACCCACTACTCTCTTAAAATGATATTTAAATGCTTTAACTCCCGCCTCCCAAAGGCCACCGAAGTTGGGTGCTCTAAGAGTAGAAAATTTCCAGCAGATGCCCTCTGATGCCAAATGGTTAGAGATTTCTTCGCTATTCATAAGTTTTCGTAGACGCTTAAGCTCTGCTGAAGCCCCAACAAAATTTGTAGCGTTGTCGCTAAAAATTGTTGAACTTTTCCCACGACGACAGAAAAATCGCTTTAAAGTAACAATTATTGCTTCAGATGTTAAGTCTGAAACGAAATCCAAGTGTACAGCCTTAGTGACCATACATACAAATATAGTTACATAGATTTTTTGGAGGGTACCCTTTCTCTGGCCCTTGTATTTTATTTCAAAGGGTCCACATAGATCTAATCCGACATTAGAAAAGGGAGAGCTAGGTATTACTCTCTCAGGACGGAGATCCCCCATCAGCTGGTTAGCCATTATGGGCTTAACTTTGAAGCATTGTACACATTCATGCAAAAACCTTACGTGCAATGTTTCTGCCGCTAAGTGGCCAATATTTTAGACGTACAGTATTCAAAAGAGCCTGGGGTCCTACATGAAAATCACGAAGATGATAGTATTGAAAAATAAGTTTAGTTAACCTATCCTTTGCTGGCAAAACTATGGGATATTTGCTTTTATAATTTATGTTCGCATGTGAGAATCTCCCACCTACTCTGATTAGTTCATTACAATCTAAAAAAGGATTCAGAAATTTTAACTTACTTGCAGGAGGGACTGAAGAACCTTTTTTCAAGGCATCAATTTCATGTGTAAAATACTTTACCTGAATGTATTTCAATAAGTAAATTTCCGATTTCTGGATCTCGTTGGCAGAAAGAGGACCTTTTAATATTTATCGTGCTCCTTACAATTTCTAATAAATCTATAAATAAAGGCTAGAATTCTAATTAATTAAAAAAAATTATTAGTTAAATTAAATAAATCATTCATAAAATTAGAGTCATTAATGTTAAAAAGAGTCCTTTTAGCAGGAGGTTTCAGTTCATTTACATATAACTTGTCACACAGACTATCTGGATTACGAATAGTCTCTAAATATTGTTCACTAACAGTTGAAAGTTGTGGACCTTGCCACCACAGTTCACTAGCAGTAAGAGCTTTTACGTCAAGTCCCCTAGAAACCATGTCAGCTGGATTGCTCTCGGATGGAATGTAAGACCACTTATAGTTTTTTGATAACTGCTGAATTTGCGACACTCTGTTGCACACAAATGTCTTTAACAAATTTGGAGGAGTTTCAATCCAAGCTAGTGCTATAGTTGAATCAGAGAACAACTGGACGGAGTCGAGAGGTTGTTTTAAGGCCTCTAAGACCTTGTTAGTCAATTTTGTCAGAAGAAGACATGCAGACAATTCCAATCTAGGAATTGTCAATACTTTCGTCGGAGCAACACGGGACTTACTGCAAAGAAGTTGATTAGATAGTTCATTAGTGTTGGAGATAGTTTGAATATATATGACTGCACCGTACGCCTTAGAAGAAGCATCTGCGTAACCGTTCAGCAGCACAGATTTAACGTTCACTTTTAAGAAACACCTTGGCACTTTAATTGTCTCTAATTCTGGTAATGTTGCGATGATTTTTCCCATTGCTGAGAAACGTGTGGAGGTAGTTTTTCGTGCCAATCCACATTGAGTAGCCACAGTTGTTGCATGAAGATTTTTGCCTTTGCTATCACCGGTCCAAGTAGACCAAGGGGGTCATAGATACGAGCTATTTGTGAAAGGACATCTATTTTAGTAAAGTTTTGTTTTTCACTTATGTTTACCTTGTAGGTAAATGTATCACTGAAGCTATTTCATAGCATTCCTAGAGTTTTTGTCACAATTTCCTCGGAATTTCTGTCAAGGGGAAATATTTCCTGATCCTTAGACTGTACCCCATTGGAGCACCATTTGTGCAAACTCATGCCTCCTCTTTGGAGAAGTTGCGTTAATTCTCGCTGAATTAATTGCATCTGGGTTAATTCTGAAGCACCAGACAAACAATCGTCCATATAGAAATCATTTAATAAAATATTCGAAGCCAGTGGGAAGTCCCTTTTTTCATCCAACGCAAGTTGTTGCAAAGTTTTGGTTGCTAGATATGGGGCGCAGGCGGTCCCGTAGGTAACGGTTGAGAGTTGGAAAACTTTGACAGGCGATGACTTACTGTCCTTCCAGAGAATTTTTAGGAATTTATGCTGTGACCGGTTAATTTCTATCATTCTAAACATTTGTTTAATATCTGCCGTGAATGCGTAAATGTGCTTTCTAAATCTTACTAATATTGAAAAGAGATCTTCCTGAAGCACTCCACCCTTATATAACATATCATTTAAAGATTTTCCCGTTGTTGATTTTGCACTTGCGTCAAAAACGACGCGCAGTTTGGTAGTTTTGTTTGATGGTCGCAGGATTCCGTGATGAGGTAAATAAAAACCGTCTTCAAAATCACTATTTTCCTCTATTTCATGCATATGATTCAAATACTTATATTCATTTAGAAAATCTATGTACAAATTTTTCATTGTTGGATCACACTCTAAACGTTGCCACAAATAATCTAATCTTTTAGATGCGATTTTTTTTAATTTCCTAAATTAGTTTCAGAAATTTCTAATTTGAACGGCATTTCAACTACGTATCTCCCATCCTCCTTTCTGAAATGCGTTTTATCAAAATGTTGATTACAATATGTTAATTCATCGCTGCTGCACGGCTTTAAATCATCAACATTCTCTATTTCCCAAAATGAGGTCAAGGTCTTATTGAGTGCTTCTAGATTTTTTGTTAGAAAACAATGGGTTTCATTATGTTTTATATTATTATCATATACACTACCAGATACCAGATATCCAAAACAAGTTGATTGCAGAATTAAATTATCTTTCAGTTTTATTTGATCAGCATTTAAAAATTCGAAAAACAATTCCGCACCCAGAAGTAAATCTATTTTTTGCGGAATGAAGAATTCAGGGTCCGCCAATTTTATGTTTTGTGGAATGCTCAAATTAGAAATGCTTATCTTTCTAGACGGACTGAAATTTGTTATTTTCGGAGTGATCAGACAATCAATATTCCATTGAGAATCCCCTCTTTTATTAGATAAGCAAACTGCAGTTTTTGCCTTTATATTTACTGTTGAATCATTCAAACCCGCAATCGGTATATGAATTTTTTCTTTCTTTAATCCCAACAAAGTTGCTGCGTGAAATGAGATAAAATTAATTTCTGACGCAGAGTCCAAAATGCCACGTAACGGTCTTTTAACCCCATTAGAATCTGTAATATAAATTATCGCCGTGTTTATCAAAACGGATTTATTGTTTCCATGAGAAAAAAACGAATGTTTGGGAGTTTCATCGTTTTCAGAATTCTCTCTTTGCGTAAAAGCCGTCGCCGCTGTGTCTGCGACGTTTGATCTGGCCTCGTAATGATCAGTTTGCGGCGCTGAATATTTATGTAGGGAAGTATGATGAAATTTTGATTTGCAAACAAAGCAAGTATTTTTTGAATCACAGGATGATAATAAATGTGAAGAATTTAGACAGTTAAAACAAAGTTTGTTTTTCTTGACAATATTTATTCTATCTGCTAATTTCATAATCTTATATTTTTTGCAATGGTACAATGGGTGGATTTCAGAGCATAGACTGCACTTTTTATTCTGTGTTTTATCAGATTTCATGAATAAAGACTTAGAACGGTCAGAGTTAGAATTGAATTTTGAAGAAGAACTAGCACTGATGCTATTTAAGATTTGACATCTTCGTTCTAAGAATTCGAGAAATTCGTCAAAGTTAGGAACTTCGTTATCTTTTAACGTGAGCTCATATTGTTTATGAGTGTCTCAATCAAGTTTGTCTAAAAGTATATTTAATAATATGGCGTTAGAAGATGTATCTCTTTCAAAGTCTAAAACTTTAAGGGCTCTTAAGTTCTTTCTAACACTATGTAATAAATTTCGAAGATCTTTTGCGGATTCACGTTTGATTGGGTACAAGTTGCGAATATTTTTTATATGACAATCTACTATTCTTCGTTTGTTATACCGTTGTTCTAATGCACTAAAGAGAGACGTATAACTATCGTCTGGGGTTTGTATGCTTTTGGGTTCCCCCAATAAAGCCCCACGAAGATAGAAAAGCTTTTCATTGTCGTTCAAATCAGAATTTTCCGTAATGAGCGTATTAAAAGCAGTTTTAAAAATGCTCCACTCCTCAATTTTTCCAGTAAAAACCAGTAATGGAATTTTGGGCAGTTTTATAATTGCTTTATGATTATTAACACTTATATCATTACTTGAAGAAGCGCTAACATTAGATTCACAATAAAATTTCTTAATAGAGGTTTTAAGACTTACCTCTATTGTTCTAATGTCCTCATCCAGTAGAGATAGTTGCTCCTCTGTTTGTTCAAATTCGTCCTCTTTCACGATTTTACAATAATCCTCCTTGATAACTTCGAACCTTTCTTGTATTCTAGTTAAACACTCCAAATGAGACTGCCATTCAGATATTTCGAAAGTATTTTCGTTAATAGCTTTGGATATTTTGGTGAGCTGAGACTTGATGTTGCCGCACTTTCGATTTAGAGTCGTAACTGCTGCGTCCGACATACTGTTGATCTTCTTGTTGAAGATAAAGAAATCACAGGTTTTTCGTTAAAACACTGAAGATGCGCTGATTACCTCGCGGTCGCTTAGGACCAAAAATGTGTGGTGGTTTCGTACTAGTTGTGCGAATACTTAGAATAAAGTGGACTGTATCAAATGCTATAGTATTTATTTAGTTAATAAATACGATGAAGAGAAAGACAGCAACGGCGGCTTACATTTGTACATGATTATCAATAATATTTTGAACTCTAGAATCAATAGTTTTGCTACAGTCTTGCGCGCAGTGAATGCAAGTCAAAAATCAATTTTTTATTTTTAATCAACTTAAACATTAAAGATATGTTAAATATCAGTTGTAGAATATTGAAATAATTAAGTTACATAGAACATATATTCAGCTACCAGTGATAAAAGTTTTTGCATTTTTGTTTTTTAGGAAATCTGATATAAAATTGAATGTGACACGATACTAAATTGCACCTTAAGTAAGACTCCCGAGACCCCTTAAAGTTCATTTTATTCTCTTACCTCCTAGATCACGTATATCAGGAATATATCGGTATTTAATAAAAAATACAGCAATTCGTGTTTAATCAATCTGAAGAGGAACATACCTGATGAAAACGCTTGTGGCAGGATGCACGGAGCAGCAACTAGGGTTTTCAGTTTTGAAATTTTAAATGGTATGCAAATGTCTTGCAGCGTATTGTCGGAAAAATGTCTCTAAACAAACAATTTAATAACAAAATATTTGACCAAACATGTTTTTTTTTTTTTAATATACACCAAATTAAAATTTTACATCTAGTTCCATTGCTAATTGTTTTTTTCAACCAAACCGAACTTATCCCAAAAGATTCTCGAATTAACTTCATTACGTTTTACGTTCTTTGGCTATAATAGGAATGATGTAGAAATTTATTTCTTGCTGTCCAAAGGGGAGTTTCTAGTGATACTGCTTAATTTTTAGGACACCTTCCAGAATTTATTTTGTTTAAAGAGTGAACTTAGACTGTGATGTAGATTTAATATTTTGCTAGAGTAGAAACTAATCATATCTATTTTAATTGAATAAACATCCCAGGTTCATATATATTTTAAAAGAAAATTCCAGTTTCACTGTGGAGCTTCTTTTATTATAGTTGAGGACGGAGAAGGATAGATACAGAAAGTCAAGAGCCGACGTAGGCGCTTTCTGACTCGATTCACAGTCAGAGCATGAAAAGAGAGTATAAAATATCTCATCAATAATATTCACATTTTGGTAACCAAAAAATTACATTTGGCATTGCAAAGTAAGACGATGCAGCGGACATTGGCGTCATAAAAGATTAATATTGCCATTGGAAAAACCTTTAATGAAATAAAGGGAATGAGAATAATGTATGGGTATGAATGATGCAAAAACGTGGAAAATATTTTGAAACCGCAGTTATTTATAGAAAGATCACACAAATTTTGAATATAATTGCACCGTTGTCTAAAAATTTTTAACAGTAAAATCATGTTTTTTTTTATTTCTATAATTAACCTGAGGAAGTGTTGCGTCTGTTTATACCAAGAGAGGAAGCTCAAGCTTAAATGACAAAAAGATGAAGACAAATTATATTTGGGTTATTTATGAGCGATAAACATAAATACAGAATCTATATATTTAAAACGCTAAGCGATTTTTTTCGACAATCCGTGATAACAAACTACTGCATCAAATTACACCATTCTTTTTTTTAATGAAAGATATTTGGACACAGATTTGTTATCATGCATTTGTTTGTTCGAAAATTTAATTAATTAACCGTAATTTTCAATTAAACTTTTACTTCTGCTAATGACGTCATAATCGGATAACGCCTACTGTTGCGAAGCACAGAGTTTATTCTCTAAACTCTGTGGTTGAATAAAAGAGAAATAATAAATATTAAAATCACGCGGTTTTAAAGCCGAATTTGTTAATTTGCAAGTTAAATTTCGGTAAAAATACTCATCCGCGTGTTTTACAAGCGAATAAAAATTCATATTTATTGTGACGTCACGGGAATATTGTCCATTGGGTTTATTTTATCATTATGCGTTATAACTTTGTTGATGCCATTTTTTCATTAAAATTAAATACAAAATATATTTATTTGTGTGCATGGTGTTTAAGCATTAATGTATGGTATATGAAGTACGTGTGAAAAGTTTGCGCCGGTGAAAATGACGTTATGCTTAGCTTGAAGTGCATTTTAACATTGATAAAACTAAAGAGAAAAATGTATATGATTGTGTTAACATGACATAATTTTACTGATTTTTGCATCCATAATTATAAAGATTAGAATTGGAGCCGTCATTGATTTCTCCATCTTGATTGCATACCTTCATTACATGTTACCAATTGCTTTTTTTTTAATTATAGGATAGAAAATTTCATTTTTTAATTTAAAAAAAAATCACAAAAGTAAAGGATTTCAGGAAATTTAAAGTTATTAAAAATAGTGTTATGGTAGAAAAAAATCTTGAAATAATGATTGTATTTTTAGCTAGAATAAACAATGTAAGACTAATATTTTATAGGAACCAGAGGGCCCGTGCGAGGATTTCGCACTGAAATGTAATATTGTTTAGGTACTTCTCTATTATCCCGTCGACCACTTTTCATAACCATTTTTTATCAATATGTAATATTTATTAGATGCAGGTTTAAACTTCTAAAGAAAAAGTAAGGATAAAAATATCTGCAAACAACATTTAGTTTTTAGTCAATCCAAAATATTATCTAATTTATTCCATCAAAATTAGAGTAAAAACTGATCCAAGATTGCAAAAGGCACGCTCGAAAAAAAAAATAACAATCATATTTTGACTGCATTAGAGGATGACGTCATCCGCTTCGGGAAAAACATGGGACATAGAAATATAAATCTAAACATTTCAATTTCAATGTCGCTTTTTAATCTTAAATATAAAATAAACCCGTGCGGTGTATTTTATAATAATTGCTGAGCATAATATAATGTGGTATTTTATTTCTTTGGCAACAATAATTTGATGAAAACCGTTCATTTCTTTTAAGAAAACAATGCCGATTTAATTTTTAATTTTCAGCAAATTTTAATCAAAAACATGTTTTAACGAAACGTTAAGTGTGCTATGTAGCCTGTTCAAAATCCTTTCATATGCTATCACATTCGTCGTTCTGCTTCATATGCTATCTCAATCGTCGTTCTGCGTTTCGTATTTTCTGCGAAAAAGGGATGTTGACAGGAGAAATAATATCTATGTGATTATTTTGGTAGGTTTGTTATAAGTTCATTTAACAGTTCCTTATTAGCGCAAAGTCCTATTTCTTTCACTGTGAATTTCTCTTTCGATGTCAAAAAATGTTTTTCTACTTTTGGACGCCAGCCAAAATACAGTGGCAATTTTTAGAAATGTACAACAGTTGTGACAACAAAGGCGCTATCGCTTTAGTTTTTATCGCGCTTACATCAATTGGAAAAACTACAATTTTCTATTTTTACTACATTTTACAATTTAATCCTTACATCATCAATTAGAAAAAAAAATAGCTTTCGATTGAAATTTATTTGAAAACTGCCGCTTAATATAATGACTTTTTAAATATTTTTCAAACATGAAATTTTTTTCAATTCTATCTTTTCAATGACCACCAGTTTACTTCAATAATGTAAAATAGCCCCTGGGAAAGTTGCCACAATTGAAAACAGATTTCCCTAACCATCATAAAAAGTGAATAATAATTAAAAATAAAGGGAAAAATCATAAGATCAGATTATCCATAAGATAGAACATTTTGGCGCTAAACAAAATCTGTCAGGAAAAAAAAAAAGAAAAAAAAAAGACTATTTTTAGTTTATGTTGAACATAAAATTGATATGTTGAATTCGTTGATGAATATGTTCCATCAGATATCAGGATATGCTAGGAATTGTATTTTTTTTATTTTTTTACATTTGCCAACTGTATAACAGAAAAAAGATCCCCGACTGTGATGGAAAAGGGATAATCATCCTGATTATGTCAAAGAACCGAAGAAACCATACAAATAAATTGCACTTGAAAACATTAAAAATCTCCATCTGCAGATAGATTTATTACTGTAAAAAACTTCTTAATCTTTGCATAAAAATTGATTAGCTTAAAACAATGGATGCGTTTTAGAAGATATGGATTTGAAACGAACAATTATTAAAGAGGATATTTTAAAACTTTTAATTTAATCATTTTAAAACTTTTTTAACGTCGAATTTTGACGGTGCTTTTGGGCAGATGCAATGCACATGCGCATAGGAGCTCATTCGGTTGCATTATCACAGGGGGAGGATGTGTGCTTTATTTACTATGTTCTGTTATTTACTATATGATATGAACGTAGAATATACTATTTGTATATACTTCATAGGTCTATGAATTTTTTTTTCTTGCCGTGGGGAATATGGTGGTAATGTCAAACTGATTTGCATTACACAGTTATTTACGGATTTTTTGTTTGGAGTTTGCATCGGAAGTAGTACTGTATTTGACTGGGGAAAAAAATATTTGAAAGACTGTTTTATACGCAACCCTTCATAAATAATAAAGAAGTTTATTTTACTGATACTGTTATAGTATTTTTTTGCGTCAAGTTTTGACGGGTTCCATCTAGTTTAGATTTAAAATCAATAAATAAAGTTTGTAATTTAACTGTATAGCAATAAATACAGATCATATAACTGTGATGGAGGAACTACTTTCATTTATTTATTTTTTTTATTTAATTAATATAACGGCTAAGAATATATTTGAATAAGGAATGTTTAAAACTAAAAGAATTATTTACTGACAGGAAATAAATTCGTATCACACAACACATAGATTAATGTTGATATTATGAAAGCAAAGAGGTGATTAATATTTCTTTTAATAAACAGAAGAAAGAAAAATATAGAAATGTTTTTAAATTGAAAAGGGTTTAATTTAAATAAATAAAATGCAAGAAAGCATTTCTATATAACAGATTGATGTTATAGACAAAAATATTTTTGACATTTAATTTATTTAATTTCGCCTAATTGTGTGAATATTCTCATATAAAAATGTTGATGTTTTAATCAATCTAAACTCGTCCAAATTTCACCTACGCAAAGGCGTACACAGTAAATCGGTGCATCAGATTGCGCTCTAAATATTTATCTGAAACCACAAATGCGCACAAATTCATAATATATATAAAATTAGTTGGAAGCAAAACCAAAATTGAGAAGATAAATCGAAACTTAATAAAATGGCGACTGTTTGAAGTTTGGTGTCAATTTTTGGCCTAACATTTTTATTTTAAAAACCGTTTAAAAAATAGAATTATTGAAAATGTTTGTCCTCAACTTAAAAAAGGCTAGTTGAATTTGCAAAAAATAAACGTGAATAGCTTGGATAGTTTAAATGTGAGAACATAAACCAATTAAAAAAAAACTTATTTTAAAAAAATGTGTTTAAGGTTTTTGATCAACCCATTTTTCAGCATGGAACTAATCCAAACGGGTTACCAAGTCTAATTTTTTTTTAAACAAATGTTTTGAGGCACGTCCTAAATATTTTAGCGGTTCCAATAAAGCAAAAACAAAAATTGATTTTCTGAAATACTTCTGGAAGAACCTCTTGCTATGGCTTGGTATATATTTGGCTAGTGTATTATATATGGCTTGAGTTATGTTCTACAAGCTTTCGACTCAAAGATTTCGATGTAACTGGGTGAGGTGTTCTAACCTTCGCTTTCGATTGCTTACGAATTTTGGCTTCAGAGATGCATCTACCTGTTTTCTGAATGATGTCGTAAACCGGAGAATGGTCGCATGTTTTTTTAGAGCGCTATTGATTGCTTTCGAACTTTTTGCCACCTGTGCATTCCGCAAGTAAATGGCAAATAAGAAGCAATATTTATGCAAATATTACTTTTAAATGAAGCTATAATGTTTGGATTGATTTGATTGCCTAAGCTAAGACAAGGAAACCAAAGGCTATAAAGTCGCAGCAGTTTACTGAAATTCTACAGTGTTTATTCAAGATTTGAAACATTGGGAAAACAATTGCACTGACACTATTGATCGTTTCACTGTCTTTTCAAAGAATTTCTACTTTGCTTGTAAAAATATACGGGAAAAAAGTAGGAATGTTTTATAAATTTAATGTTGTGGGGAAGAAACATTTAAGGTCAGCTGAATGCAAAAAAAAAAAAAAAAAAAAATGCACTGACACTATTGATCGTTTCACGGTCATTTCGAAGAATTTCTACTTTGCTTGTAAAAATATACTGGAAAAAAGTTGGAATGTTTTGTAACTTTACTGTTGTAGGGAAGAAACATTTAAGGTCAGCTGAATGCATTTTCACCACTGTTTTATTTTTTTAAGGGAACATGATTTAATAAGTTAACTAATATCCACAGCAAAATCTCTCCAAACAATTAATATCGAACCTAGAATTCTAGAATATTCAATTTATCGGTCCTCATTTTCTGAGGGAAATTAGAATTATTTTAATGAAATTAGATGAAAAAAAAAGGAATGTCGAAAACTGAAATGCTTGGTATTTATTTTTCAATGCTACAAAATACAATACATTTTTCAAAGATTATTTCTGAAGAAAAGATCTGAAACCAAACAGCATCCCTCATTACAAGAAGGTTATCAGAGATTACCATCATCAAAATTATACAAATAAATAAAAAGCAGTCTATTTTATTTTTGGAATGCCTTCCCAATTTCAAAAATCATGCGCCTAAAGCTTTTTGCTCGGCCAAGGACAAAGAAATACTTATAAAATGCCGCCATATTTCGTCGAAGAGTTGAAGTAGCAAGTTGCGAAAGATTGTAATATTTCTCCAGTCACGTCTAAGGCTCTCAAGAATGAATTCCTGCAGCAACTTTACTATCACCATGAAGTGGAAGACAGTCAAAATGAGACTCTCTTAGTTTAAGATTCGTTATTTTAAAAAAAGATTTTTTATGAAAATAAATTGAAATTTTAATTTGGGATATCTTTCTTAAGAAATATTCCAAGACAAAAAATGTTATTATTAAATTGTTTATCATGAAGAACAATATATTATAAAACTATTCCTTACTATTTGATATTTCAAAGTTAATCGTAGTCTTCACATTATGCTCTTCTGACGTCAGTTTATAACTAGATAAAGTCCCTTTTAAATTTTTTGGACAAAATTTTCTCAGTTTTTCTACATTGTAACAAATTTTCTAGATAAGTGTGGGTTTTTTTTTAAATTATTAATCATCTCTTTGTTGCCCCCCCCCCTCCCCCCCCCCGAATTGAGCTCGCGACAAAATTTTCAACGAACAATAGCAGGTCAAACTGGTTATTTACATCCCCGCATTTCAAGGACAATTCGTCAAGCATTTCCGTAAAAATTCGACAAAAAAGAAATTTGTCTAAAAGTATATGCTGTCCTTATTTTATGAGTGAATATTGTTATTGGTGACTAAAATAATATATATTTGTTAACTAATCTTGAAAATACATGAGTGACTGTTTAAATGATAACAAACTGTTTAAATGAATGTTATGCTATACGAAATTTTGTAATTTTAAAATATCTAATTAAATATTAATATATTTCACATTCCATAAGCATTACAATGGTATAATAAGGCTTTAAATACTCCATATGATGATGAAGGAATAATACTGAACTAAGCAAGTCAACTTTTATCAATTTAAATATCTTATGTTATTCAATATTAGTACAAATCTCAATCTAAATATTATTTTGCAAACACAAGTGCATCAAATAACCTTTCTTATTATTTCTAACAAAGATGTAAAATAGGAAAACAAACATAATGTTCATTTCTTATTATACTACGATTTTGGCCTACCTTCTAAGTATTCTGATTTTACTTGTATATATTTGTTTTGCTCTTAATACTTTAAGATACTTCATTAAATATGTGACACATATCAATGTAAACCATACGATATTTGATATAGTTTTAGCTTTCAACAAGATGAAACACTCCATTACAAAGTGCAACAAAAACCGGTGATTTAATGATTCTGATATTCAAACTGGTGAATTCTTTTATGAAAACGATTTGATGAATATGAATATGACCATAAAAAAGCTGAATTGGCTACACTTTTTCTATATACAACTACAACTTTGCGTTAATACCTATATAGCTCTTTATATTCATTGCGTTGTATTCAACACCTTTTTCAGGAATTACAATCGGAAAGAATAAATAAAAATAAATTTATCAAAACCAGTAACTGCAAACATGATAAAACTAAAATAAATAGTGTAAAACCTTTTTTATTACATTTAGCTGTGAGATATTAACAGTTCTAGGACAAAAACTGATCACCCTTTACTAATGTCATTGCAAATAGTCAACTAAAATAGTCGGATATGCTAATCCCAAAACTTTATCCCAAACTCATACATGTTAATGCTTCAAAATTCGCTATCACATTACCAAAAAAAAACAATATTTTTCGTCATTCTGTTGTACGTCAGCTGCTTGCGAATCGTCGGGTTACCAGGATGCGAGAAGCCGATGTATTATAGTAAAATACGAAAAGTCCTTCTGGCCTGTACCGGCAGGAAAAGATAGCCTCCATATTGCTTGGTTTTGAGATTTTAGCTAATTCTACTGAAAATACACGAAGCTAAAATGGGCGGAACCTGATTACAGAAGAGTCATTCGCAGTTCTCGTCAATAATGAATTTGAATGAGAATATCGTCAAGTTAGACAGACATAGCCAAGTTAGCTTCATATATGGCAACACATTTTTTCGCCAAATTTGGCTATATTTCACCAATTGTCGCGAAGCTTGGCGAGAATTTGACATTGGCGAATATAAATATATAGCGTTAAGCGTGTAAGTGTTGAAACAATGGTTACAACAATGAAAGAAAATTTGGCGAAACCATGTTCACTAAAACTCATAAATTAAATCCGTTTACTGAGGAATCCTGCTGTATTGTTTCAAAATGTCAGTCACCCTTCAATTCCAAACTGTTGTATCTCAGCCATTTTTTAAGATAGAGGCAAAACAAAAAATGCTCTGGAATGCTTTGATCAAGGCCGAACGTTTAACGCAAAAAGTTTTTAGGATTTCAAATATTTTTGCACAACTTTTTGAAATTGAAATCTTTAAATGACTATCACAATGTCCTTTCGCGTCCTCTCAAAGCGCAATATCCCCAAATTCAACTGGGCTATAGTAAAAAATATACAAAATATTTGGTTTAGTAATCTGCATAATTTCATACAGTTTTCGATGATACAATAGTGAAAATGGAACAAAATTCGCGATCGCCTCTTTCGTCGAAATATCTCCAAATTCAATTCGGACCTGCAGGCTATAGTCAAAAACATATACAAAAAATTTGGTTCAATTATCTGTATAACTTCATACACTTTTTGATGATACATTAGTGAAAATGGAACAAAAATCGCGATCGCAGCACTCCCTTTCGTCGAAATATCCCCACATTCAAGTGGGACCTGCTGGCCATAGCCAAAAACATAGGAAAAAAAAATTGGTTCAATTTGAAGCCTAAATTCATACACTTTTCGATGGTACAATGACGACAGACAGACATTTTATAAAAACATGTTTATGTGCAATCTCTGACCTCTAAAACGTGTAAATCCGTCGAAAACCGAAAGTCGAAAAACATTTCGATTGCAATGCTTTCTTCTATTATAGATAGATGAAAGTAAAAATATAGGTACTAATCGAGTGAACAACGTTCATTAAATAATGCTAAGGAGAAATTATGCTTTAGGGACCGTCTACATATTAAAAATCGAACATATTCTCTCAAAAAACGTAAGGTTTTATATTTGTATTTTCGACACAAGAGCCAATGAAGCTTTTTGATAGAGATAACCGTGTTCTATGGGTTAATTGCCTACAGAATAGCACATTTTTACTTCCTTGCACAGTGTTATTAGCTTTTCGCAAGCTTAAAATACTATCTTCTTTTTAGAAGTCTATATACATTTATTATTTACATAATATGAAGGAGACACTTGAAAAACTTTTTAGAAAGTTATAAAAACAGTATAAGCATTCACATAGAATTTTTCGAAAGTACTGCATATCTTTGCTTAAATCTAATGCAATAAAGTTATCTTACTGAACATTTGGATAGAATTTGTAAATCATTAGCGTATTTTTATGATACAAGCAAAGTGAATTTCTTTACTTTAAACATTTACATAAAAATGCTTTTTTGATAAAATCCATATTCAACTCTCCCTTCCTGCTTTTATAAAAGTATGAAAAATAACATTGTGTATCTTGTATTGAAAGAGACTTCAATAAATTCAATATTTTTAAAATTATCTTTTATGGTTCAATAAAAATTCAGGACTCAAGAAATGTGTAGTCTAAACTTTTATCCGAATTCTAAAGAATTTTGCTTGAAAAAGAAAGATAAAATAATATTATAAAAGTATGAAATAGCAAAATAGCAAAATTAGAAATATGTTTGTTCGATGTTTAAATTTATATTTCCATTGATAGCGTGCACAAAAATCATATTATATCATATGATAAATTGATATTAAATGAAAATGGAACAGTGGTTTAAATTAGTTTGATATTTGTATGAATGTGGCGAAAAATTTCTGTAGAGGATTTCGTTTTACTATCTTCTTTCTTTCTTCTTTTTTTTTCTTTTGTAATGGACTAATTCTTTTCATTACCAAAGTGAACGTAAAAACTGTTGATGAACATAAATGCACACATAAATTTATTATATTGACAACAATACAAATGTTCATATTAAATAGTGTATTATTGAACACAAACAGGAGTAGTGTACTCTAATGTGTTTATCATTATTTAGTTTGTTTTTTCAGTCTTTGGTTAAAGTGAAAAGCGGACGAATAAAATGGTTCATACAGCTCTCCAGACGGAGCTGGTGATGTAATTGTGAACTTTAAATGTAAAATATTAAAAACTATATTAATGTGAATAAGATAAAATTTTGAACTATGTAACACTGTTAAGGCGATCCTAGAAGAAAACACATGGAATGACATAAATAACAGAAGTATCTAAAAATATGTAACTGTTTTTTTTTTCTCGCTTTGAAAATATGTGTTGAAGATGCATATTTTTTAAATAGCTTTGGTATTAAAAGATGTTAAAAAGAATTTTTATTTTTGATGTATGTAATATGCTAACTGTATCAATTGTCTTACTAAACATGTTCAGATTACGAAACGAGAGGGAATATTTTTTTTTACTCTACAGTATTCCTACGAAAGTATAGCGTATTAAATTCTGATAGTTCTTGTAAAAATTCTGCGACTTGAATAAAAAAAGAAAATGTTATTTCATTCCGTTAAAAGTACAGAGTTTGCAGGATTTGTTTTCATGGTGTTCTAGAGCTTTCACACTTTATAGAGTATTAATCATTTTTATTAGTTGTAAACATACAATTAAAGGAAACTTAGTTATCCTTGATTTTCGAAATGCATAGTGCGCAGCTCCGGTTTCGCACCTGTACTATCATATTTTAAAATTTAAAAAAATGTTTTTGATTAAGCGAAACAATTCGAAACTGGAAGCAACAGAGAGTTTTATTTTTTATTGGATTTCTACTCTAAATCATATAAAAATAAGTGTAATCAGTCAATTAAGAATTTACATATATAATTTAAGTAATAGTTTGTTTCTATAAATGAATAAACGACAATGACTTTATAATTAAATCGTTTTTGATAGCTGAATGCAAAATTTCCTAAGAAACATCCCAGTAAAAAAACATGCAGCATATTATTTTTGTTTAACAAACAGCATGGATAATCGGAAATTGAGATTGCATCAGTGACTCCCATATAAAGTAATTCCGGGTGAGATCCCGCATATGTTTTTGAATTTGTACCATGGTTCACATAAATTTAAAAAAATCTTGCTGTCCTATTTAATGTTAAATATACTACATGTGTACAAATGTGTACAAAAGAAACATAAAATAAATAATTAATATTTAAATAAAAATCTGAAACATTACACTGCGGCGTACATTCAGGGTGAGACGAGGCTCTTGTAGGAGAATTATGCAGTGCTTGTCATAAGAACAGAATGAAATTATAAATAAAAAATATTCAAACAAATATTAATATCTGGACTATAATTAACTATGTAAGAACAAAAAGAAGCTAAATGAGTACAATTAAACGTACTAGTACGTTCAAATCAATATCCTACTTTATCCATGTTTTATTTCCATTTGTTCTGATAATGTTTCCCTTGGTACAGAATTGAATTATATTAGATCTGTTGCTATTAATCGTGGTTTTAGTTTGACTTATATCAACCGTTTAATTTTTCGTTGTCTAAATAAAAATAGTAATCTTGTTCCTTCTGATGTCCCAGAATCTTTTTCTAACCTCATTATTTTACCATTTCACAATAGTATTAGCTATAAAATAGCTAATATTTTAAGGCAATATGATTTTAAGGTTGTTTTTAAGCCAGTTAATAAACTAAATTTTTCACAGTTAAAGGATAAAATTTCACATCAAAACTTTTGGGGCATTTACAATATCCAATGTCAATGTGGTTTGTCCTATATAGGACAGACTAAACGACAACTCCGTTTCAGACTCAATGAACACAGAAATTACATTAAGAAAAAAGAATTACAAAAGTCCTCTATTGCCTGTCACTGTTGGAGTGAGGGACATAATTTTAACTTCGACTCAGCCACTATTATTAAGAAATGTAACACTCCATTAGATTTAGACTTCTTTGAGGCAGTTTATATTCATAAATTTGGTAACTCCCTGGTTAATGATTTTTCAAGTGTACCGTACATCTCACCTTTCTGGGTTGAGTTACTTTGTCATAGTGAATCCTCTACAACCAACCAACCGACTTAATCAGATTGGAGGAGTTTCTCGGTGTGTTGTTGTTTTTCATTTGGGTTTTTAGATTCATTTTCATGTCTTTGGGGGGATACAATAGGGTTTAAGTTTATTTACACTGAGGAAATGAGTCCAGGATACTCATGAAACGTGCGTCTGTTTATTACACGATGTTATTGTATGTCAAACGTTGATATTTTTAGTATATTTATCCACACAAGATTTTTTTTTTTTTTTTTTCATTATCCTACTTTGTTCACTATTGAAATTATTTACTTATTTTTTAAAGATTGGATTTTAATTGTTATTTCAGAAACAACGTAACATCAGTGTATTAGAGAGGGAAAGAAAAAAAATAAAATAGTGTTTACATTGTTTTATTTGTTAATAAACCTGTGTTTTCGACCGCAATGTACACAAAAAGTGTGGAAAATAGTAGTCTTCATGTAACCATATTTGACACATGATACAACGACGCCAATCACACTTCATCTTAGTTTTGGAGTAGTTTTCTACACAGTCCTTGCAAAAAACGTCTGCGTCACATGCGCGATCCAACTTTTCATTGTTATCATCACGACTTGCATCTTTCTTTGCCTCCTTTACTTTTTATTTTCCCTCTTTCTCCTTAGGTGTAGTAAACTTTATACTGTTTGAACATCCATCATGGTCTGATGAACTGAATGTTATTAATCGCGGCAGCCCGTACAAAAGTGACTGCAGCATGCATACCTGATCGCAGTGTGTCATATATCCCATTATGCACGGTACATATGTCGCACATTCTCCAGTAACCATGCATTAGCAATTGAATATGTATTAACTGAAAAGTTTTATTACTTTATTTAATGGAAATGTTCTAACTCTGATCCACCGATCAGATTTATTACTTACCCATCATACGTAGTATAGGGTAAGTCTTGTAATCGTTTTGAAAATCGAAAATTTTTTTTGACGGATTTACACGTTTCAGACACTGGAGATTCCGAAAAACATATTTTTAGAAAAAAAAATTTGCCGTCCGTCTGTGTGTCTGTGTGTCTGTGTGTGTGTCTGTAAACGCTCTATCTCCCGAAAAAATTGAGATAGAGACTTGCATTTTGGTATGTACTTAGTATGTAATAATGCGAAGAAGCCTATTTCATTTCAATAACCTCGATTAACCAGAACTATTTTTTTCGGACTCTCGAAATATTCGTTCTGATAAAAGGTATATAAAATTTTTCGAAATTGTTTATTTTAAGAAATGAATATAAAAGATAATAAAAAAACATAAATTTCTCATAAAGCATTAAGTCGATCGGATAATGAGTTGCCGAGATATTTGGAATCCTATTTTCCACCTTCTTCGATTTTTCATGACCCTGTATTTTATCCAAATTTGACTTTAAAGATATATTTTAATTGGAAATTTGGACGCTTAATCAGATGCAATAAACCGCTAGTTAATAGGATTATTATTTTTGGAGTTATAAGGAAAAACCTCTTTCAAGCAATTCAGTAATCGAGCCTTTAAAGTTTATGACGTCATCAAGCCACGATTTTATTTGAATTGCAATGCATTTTATAAGTAGTTTACACATGTTTATTTAATATTTTACATTATGCATATCCATGATGGGTAAGTATTACGCTGGCCCCCAACGACTAGTTTTTGTATGCAATAAAATTTAAACTGCTTTTCATAATTGCACATGTCATAATTATAATGCAGATTAATTCCGTGGGTTATGGCAATATGGATAGTGTTGTTGATGTTTAAAAAATATGCGGAAACCATGTTTCACATTTTCTCCAATTATTTGTCTTCATTTTTAAGGCTTTTAGTCGACCGATTGCATTTCGCATTTTTAAAGAAACGTCCACAATTGTATTTTTCTTCTGACAATCCTGA
Source organism: Maratus michaelseni (assembly GCA_963931845.1). NCBI lineage: Eukaryota > Metazoa > Arthropoda > Arachnida > Araneae > Salticidae > Maratus > Maratus michaelseni. The sequence continues at coordinate 311,016,582 of OZ007592.1, forward strand.
AAGAAATTAAAAGAAAATATCTGTGATGATCGATTCTTTTAAAGTTTTTAAAAAATACATCTCCTGCACGTTTAATAACTGAAATTGATAGCATACATGATAACATATTTGTCACTTAATTGCACTCCAGTTGGTTGACGTTATGCTGTTAAAAATATTATGGTGCATTGACTAAACTTTTTGTGTTGTTGGTACTTGAACCTACAATGGTAAAATAATGTTAAAATATTTGTGTTTCCGGTTAAATCAAGAACCAACCTGTAAACCAAGATATAGCCTAATGAAGAGAAAAAAAACTTATTAATAACACCATAAAGTATGGAAATGCAATGGGCAAGTCTAAAGAATTTTTTTTTACATCTTCAGGAGCAAAGAAGACGTGCTGTCACGTGAAGGCAGCAACTAAACTACTTTCGAACGACTTAGCGCATTTCTTTATTTATGGTCTTATTAAGAAATTGTTTTGACTTTATTGTATCGCACTAGTTTGTATAACATTTTAATATGTTATCTCCAAATAGTGGAACTAGATTTCACCATTTTATGATCGCAGCTGCTGCAGACCTAAAGACCTCCAACCCACCACAATATTTGTAACCAGTGTATAATTAATTTACTAACCTTCTATTTTATGTAAAACCCGACGAAAAATGCACTAATTATTTATTTTGAATTTAACGCTATTTCATAACCATTGCACTTGGAATGTATGATGTTTTCTGAAACAGCCTAGACTTATAATGTGAGGAATAACTTTCAGTCTGAAAATATTAAACTTTATTAAAAAATATTCATTTTTACTTAATATTTCTTTCTACTGTAAGTACACACATTTCTTTTTTTACAAATAAAAATATTCGCAGATTATTTTACATTTAAATATCTGAAAGTATCATTTTCGAAATTTATACATTTGTTTGTCGTAATTGTTTTCATATTTTTTATTTCAACAAAAAACGCCATTTTTAAAACATTCAGAGAGGTTATTCCATGCATTGTCCAAGATTTACATAATAACACGGGTTTACTAATATTAGCTGCTTTCATGTGCATCTCAGTATCCGATACAAAGCTCTCTTGTGTCATACATTTCATAATTCTCCAATCTTGTGTGAAACGTTTCGATGTGTTATGAATATGCATTAGCGTATTCAAGGTTAATTTTCTCTTGAGGAATATGACTTGACAAATTGCAAAGATTCGGTTGAAACTAAGGGATGTGACTAATGTCTAAAACTTTATATTTCCTTTCAAAAATTATTAAAAATAATGAGACCTTAATTGAAGCGTTTTACAGTAAATTAAACTTGTTGTTTAAAGGTATTGCATTGCCTTCCAGTATGTATTCTGATAAGATTTTATTTATTTATTAAATTAATAAATTATTTCATGAAATATCTGTTATTAGAAATAATAATGATATAATTGTTGCAGGGGTATTAGAAATGGTTGAATTTCCGTGTTAATTTCTTTGGGAAGAAAGACCTTAAAATATACATAAACTTTCTTTCTACTAAAAACTCATATTTTAGTACACCTATATTTAAAACACACACATCTGAAATATTTTACAATTTCAAAAGACAAGATTATATAAACATATTTAACACATTTTTGATAAATTATTTATTCTAGTATCATTCCTTAGATAATAAAACGTAAAGAAAAATAAAGTTATTTATATAATTTATTTTTTTGCGTTTTCTTTAACAATTTCTTTTTATTTTCTTTATACGGTGATTGTAGATCTGTCATTAGAAGAAGATTAAAATAATTTTTGTAAAATTATTAGTAATGAGTGGAATATTTTTTTAGTTATGTTTTGGATAATCGGAAGAATACCCAAAAATAACTGTAACATATTGTAATAATTGTAATATTTGTATTCTATTTTAGTACGGGGGAAATCTTCGGTACGTCTAGACTTACAACAACATACATCATCAATGAATTATACATTTTCAAGAAATCACTATTCAAACATATTTAACACATCTTTGATAAATTAATTATTCAAATGCCATTTTTTATTAATAAAACACTAAAGTAAATATAAAAATATTACTTTTTATGTTTTCATTAACAATTATATCTTATTGTATTTTACATAGTGATTATAGATCTCACACAGGGAATGCCGCGCTACAAATAGCACAACTACAGTAGTCGATAATTTTTACTGTAATTTGTATTGTAACGCATCACATTTTGAATAATGTACTCTATCGTGTAGCGCAATACAAGCAATTATTAATTTGTAGCGAGAACCGATGCTACTTTTAACGCTACTTCGGAAAAACAAAATGTGCCATTCTATAAATCAAGTAACTGTAACATTCTTCTTTTGATCATAATTCGTTCTGCTCACCAATTTGCGAATTTCAGCTGCAGTGAGTGGCAATGCATCGCATGAAGTCATAGATTTTTTTCCGTTCACACTTGCTGTAAAGTCAACTATTAACCCACCAAAGGAATTAATTCTCTTGTGGGCAACACTAGCCTTTTTACTCATTTTTAAGGCGTCATTTTTTAACGCCGTGTTTCTTATTATTTGAAATTGCTTTATTTACAGATTTATTCATTGTTTTTAATTAGAGTTGTTTTTCTGTAATTTTCTAGATAGCAAAATTAGACAACTCAATATACTTAAATTAAACAAAACTCAATGGAATTAGCATATTAAGCGTGTATTGGCGAGTTAAGTAAACAAATCTATTTATAAATACATATCAGCGGTAATTTTAGGGCCCTCCGTGGCCGAGTGGTTAAGACACCACTCCGCTAATTGTTTGTGAGCGTAGGATAAAGCGACGGGTTTGACTCCCGTCAACTCCGTTGCACACTTTTTGTGGACTTTTCGGTTGTAATCCTTCAGAGTTTTTATTTCCTAGTGTCTATCCAGTCCTCATCTTGACGAAGATTTATAAGCGGATATTTGTATCAAGCATATAAGTCTGATATATATGTTGAATAAACAAACACACAAAAGGTAATTATATATCCCAACACAATAATTACTATAGTTGCCGAAACGTCAGTTGAAGCTCACTGTGGAGACCCAAAAGGTTTTTGGTTTCTGTCTGTCTGTCTGTCTGTTCCGCGTTAACTGCCGCAAAAATTATCTGATTAGGTTCTTTTTTGGTAGGAATGATGGTGCAGTACCCGGAATTAACTGTATAGTTTTTAGTTACATTTGATTCATTCGTTCGGAAAATATAGAACATTTCTTTTTAGGTCATACTGCTTTCCTATGGGAATTATTCTTTTTACAAATTTTAAAATGCATTTATTTTTATTTTCCTCTTTAATTTAACCGTAACATAGCAACTATATTTCATAGAATATCAAAATACTATAATTCAAACAACTCAGACAATTTTGCTTCAATATTTTATTCGCAAAATATAATATTTTCGGATGATTTTATTGTTTTATTGAAATAAATTAGAATATTTTTTGATACAAGTTACCTTTTAACTACAATAGAATGATTACCGAAACATTTTTACATAAGATATTCATTTTCTGAAAGAGATGTGGAGTTTTCGTGGTTGAAAATTAGTATTATTTTAAAAATAGCATAAAATATCTCGTACAACGAGATCGTTAATCTAAAGAAATTAGCGTAGGAAAACGCATCCATACATCCTGAATTAGCACAACTACTGGAAATTGAGAACATAAAAAGCTATCACAAAAAATACTTTATAGCGCCAAATCACGGTTGCTATTTAGTGAATTGGCAGTGGGCACGATTATGAATGATTATCCAATAGGTTTAAAGTTTCCAAATAAGCCTATTTTGGGATTATTTTAACCTGCTATTGTCATCGAGTTAGATCAGGTTGTACTTAGATAAAATAAATATTATAGAATGACCATCAAAATTGAGACATAAATTGTAATAACACAAGATTTCTGAAATAGATATAAGTGAAATATAGTAGATTTAGTTTACATTTCCATACGTTGCTTTTGTACATGAGATATTATTAAACGTATCTATCAGATGCGAGTGTTTCGTGGTTGGCAGGTAAGTAAATAGTGCTATTTGGGTATTAGGATAACATGAAATTATTTTCGAAATTGTTGCTTATCCTAATAAAATCACTGTGTAGAACGAAATTCAAGATATACTAGAATCATTCACACAAACAATAGGAAATTACGAATATAAATTTAATAAGATTACGGGGGCTCTTCCCCCCCTTTAAGAAATATATTTTTTATCTAAAAAATTACAATAATGAGAAGTTCATAAGAATGTCAGAATATTATTGCATAAACCATGTTTAATTTAACGTTTCTAATTTCTGAAACATTCGAATGACTTTATATGCGTATAAATATAATAAAAAATTTAATTTGCGGATTGTAAGATGTTAAACATTATGAAAAGTGAGATTAAATAAAATGACTTTCAGATCTGACGTTGAGGCTCCTGAAGATTTACTAGTAAATAAAATTTATGCAGTAGTATGATTGTGTATAAATATGTTATATATGCAAGAGTTATAGTGATCGCACATACATATGACGTCACGTCAATTCGTCGTGGCGTCAACTCATCGCCGCGAAAATGTTTTTGAAGTCGCTGATGATACAAGTAAAGTTAATTTAGTAAAAATTTTGGATGATAATAATTTGTTTTTCAGGTATAGAGAATTATAACTAACATTGTGCAATCCGTACTTTTATCTTGAATCTCATTCTACTTTTCCGGTGATCAGAAGCAGCAGATCCACTCCATCTGTAATTTAAAAAAGAAATCACTTGCTGTAGACTAGTGCATTAAACATGCATTTCTTTATTGGGAACTTCACAAAAACCACGTGTAAAAAAACCTCTCTATTTTCATGATTCATATTTTTCGTCTAAAGCCATAAAAGGAGAAATATTTCTATATAAATAGGTTAATCTGCATCTAAAATGGGCTTTTAAAAAGCTAATTAAAATTCTCTATTTCTGAAAAAATATTAAATTAATTATCATTAAAACACATTACTAATTTAAGTTTACTTTTATCATCGTCGCATTCAAAAACATTTTCACTGCGATGAATTGACGCCAAGGCGAATTGACGTTACGACGAATTTATGCTACGATGAATTATGCACGATGAATTTTTCCGCGATGTATTGTGCGTCAATTCGACCCAAATATATAGCTCTGTTTTCGTACCTCTGGAAAACATAGGCTGTAGCTTAATCGCATTTCTACTTTTATCGCATTTCTACTTACACAAACAGTGTAAGGAAAGTACGGTAATTATGATAAAAAATCTGATTATTAAAATGTGGGTATATTTTACTTTTTGAGGTGCCTTGAATCCGTTTTAGCTATTTTTAAAATGATACTATATATATATGTGTCGATTTATGTGTGTATATTAAGATTGTATCGTGTTTTCCGGTCTCCAGAGCTCACCTTTTTAAAATCAGGATCTACATTTTTATTTATAATTGTATTAGTATTTATTTGAAACCACACTATTCTTTAAAGTATTCAGAAAGTCGAGTGGAGTTGCTTCAGATTTTCTTAAGTAACTGTATTTAAATATTGATTGTATTACATATCTCTCTTAATGTCGCTAAAAAATTTGTAATATGTCTATAAACTAACATTTTGGAGATAAAAAGAAAACAGTTTCTTTTATGTTATTTTTCTTAATTTTTAATTCCTTCAGTTAAATCGCACTTATTTAGTCGTATTCCGTCACTCAAGTTATAACGAGGGATGACAGTATTATTTAAACAGTGTCTTCCATTTCAAGTGTAAATTGAATCCTTTGACAAAATCTGAATATAGCGAAGTAGTGACTACTTTTGAAAAGTAGTTTGTAGTTTCCTACTTTAAAAAAAAGTAGTTGTAGTTGTAGTCAACTGTATTTTCGATAAAGTAGTAGAGGTTGTAAGTCGCTACAATGCAAAAGTAGCTTTTATGAGCATTTAAATTTGTTAAATATACAAGGTGCGTCAGAAAAATGTATACATACACAGTTCAATGGGTCATAACTGTGAAATAAATTTGTTGTTCCAGGAATTATAATACTTCGTTGAGAATTTTTAAATAGGAAACAGGAAAAGTCAGAGCCGTGATTAATACCATATGCAAGGAGTCCAAGGTTCCACATAGATATTTATTTCAGTAATATCCAGGTTCGTAGATGTCGCCATACAAGACCGGCTGACAATCGCCGATAGCTAGAGAGGAGGCAAAATCAGTTACATCCTTTTTCTACACAGGGCAAGTGCTAAAATCTCTCGAGAGCTGTTACAACTTTCTCAGCTCGTATGAAGAATTGGCGAAACAATAGCAATAAAATTAGCCAAAAATATATATTCTGGCGATACAATATAGCGAGGAGACACATGTGGTTTTTATCCATTAGTATTAAGTGAATGGGATTACGTCAGAGAGGAATTATGAGTTTTTAACGCCAGTCCAATTAAAACCGCATAATGGAACCCGGTAAATTTTTGAGGGAAGCCACCCTAAAAGGTTACAATCTAGAACAGGAAGATGTGAGCTAAAATTATCCCAAACAGGCGCCGGCATACCATATATGGCAAGTAAAAGGCCATGGGAATAATAATAGGACAAAATAACTTTTATATGCCGTGAGAAAAGACATCAGATGATGATCCGTTAAAATATAGATGTAAAGTGCATCTGTGAACAAAGATTTCTAACTGTTGCTAGGCACAAAGCTGTTTCTTTTCTTTTTTTAAAAGTAGATGAAAATGTGGTCAGAAGATTTTAACGAGCGAAATAAAATGAGAGCTTACATTTTAGGCGACGGAACTGAGAATAAATAATTTGTGACTAGACAATTAAATTTCAAGTTAAACAGGAACCATATACTTTAAAGTTGGGGGGGGGGATTTAACATATAAATTGCATTCTAATATATGAAGTTAAATCTCCTTCATAATAACTTTCTATTTGTTCTTTTTTTTCAATGTGTAATTAATTGGAAATAAATAGTGGACCAAGATTAACTTTTGAAAAATGAAAACGTACTTTAAAATACTATTGTAAGTATGAAATTGTAGCAGAATAAGAAAAACATTATCGCATGGTGTTTCAGGCAAATCCACCTATGCTACTTAGAATTCATCGGATAAAAGATAAGTTTGAAACGAATGGATATTTATATACAACGTTTCAGAACCGTAATTGAGCAGGAATACGCCACAGCACCAAATGAAATGTTTGTGGAAGTTTGTGAATCAATAGCACACCGTTATAAGCAGTGTATTGACCAGAACTGTAATAATGTTGAACATCTGCGATAGGAGGAAAAGTTATATATTTTATGTAGACTCTTTTGCAATTTAAATATTAATTATATGTGACTAAAAACTGGAGTTAACAAAGTGTGTTCATACCTTTTTGTGAGGCACCCTGTATATTTAATATCATATTATTTATTACACAACCATGGCATAAATAAGTATACACTGAGAAAAATAAAGTTATTTTTTATGTTTTCATTAAAAATATTATTTTTTACTTTTACATTGCGTACATACAAATAGCTTTACCACGATAAAATGTGTCCAAAAGCTGGTATACATTTGGTAAGACCCAAAAATAGATAAAAACTTATGGCAGTGTCTGCCTACTTACCCATATGTGTAGCTTACGTTGTCAGCATCTCCGACATTTAACACTTGTGGGTGAAAGTGTCATTCATCAGTCATTTCTCTGGTTTTTGTAAGTATGATTTTGTCTCAATGCTATTTTTGGAATGAGTTTTGAACAGACGTTTTCCTTTCATAAATGGAATTTTTTTTAATGATAAATTTGCATTTAGTGTATTTGAGAATTAGCTGAATCGAATTTTGAGCATCGTAGTTAAGCTTTATCCGCTCCACCGCTCCACCGCTCCACCGCACACCTTATTACTTATTAATTAAAAATAAATAGTTTGTATTATCTTAAATACTGTCTCAATGATGTCTCTTCAATATTGTTTCACTTTTACCAAGCTGGACCGTGGGTTCCACGACAAATTTTCTTTCTTAGTAAACAAGAAAACTTTTTCGATTTAAAACCGAAAACAGAAACGTCTATATTTAAAATACACACATCAGAAATGCAATACAAATTTATGAGGAATCGCCACTGATATACATTTAATACAACTTCAATAAATTCTTTCTTCTAGTATTATTGGTTAGATAAGGAAAGAATAAATCAAACAAATCTATAAAAATGATATATTTTATGCTTTCGTTAACAATTATTTTTTATGCGACTTCCAAGAAAGAAGATTTCTGTATTAGGTCGTTATGTGTGTAAATCCTCAACTTTATCAACAACAATAGGACAAATTTGAATGTAATATTTACACAACAATTTTAATACATTCAGAGAGGTTTTACGTTAAAAGAATTCAGCGTATTTTTTATAGTTTTTTTTTTAGGAACACTTCAAATATTTTAATATATGAAGCTTAATGCACATCTGCGTTTCAATCATCAGCGATCAGCAAAAGTGCGCCTTCATAAATGTGAGAGAAGTGGCATACGATAAATAAAATTTGATTTTTGAAGAGGAAAAATATTTAGTGATGTGAAACTAGAATGCCTTTATAAAAAAAAGTGGTGACTTACGAACTATAACATTTTATTGTTTGGTAGGATTTTTGTCGAAATCGGGAGCGATGGACACCTAGATATCGAGTGCCTCTATAAGACAGCGATAAAAAACGCACATGGCGTATGTTCACACTGAATATTTTGTCCAAACTATGGGAACCAATATCCGAAATCTTGGCGTTACTTGCGTTTACGCAACACCATGCTATAGATAATGCTTAACGACAAAATCAGTGATAATGCCGGCGGATCAACATCAGTGTTGGACCGTTACATCCAATCATCCTGTAACTTTTCCATTTGTTTACTATTGACGAAGCATTTTAAGAAGTTGTTTGTTATTTAAAATTTTAACATTTTATGAAGTAAAGTGTATATCGTAAAAATAAATAAAGGAGTAAAATAACCTGCCGACAGAAGCTGAGGAACTGATATAACGTACACCGTAAAGTAGGAGCTGCCCCTCGACGTTATTCACAAACCATTCGTGTAAAATATAAGTAAAATATAAACTATCTATTAAATAAATGGCTTTAAAACAACGGTGTAGTGGAAGGTACACCGTACTATACATTCTGTTTCTTGAATTAAGCTGCATCGTGTACTTTCAAGTCCCTCTGCTTATAGCATATACCCTCTGGATTTTCACGAATACAACACTGAAAACGAGCCAAAATGTCAAACATAATTCGATCCATTTGACCTTATATGAAGTTGATATTTATTTAGAATGAAAATCATATGCATTGTACGACAAACAAATGTCATGGAAAGAAAAGTGCAATCTTGAGTATTGCAAACATAAAATATAAAATGGCATTATCTCATCATGTCGCTATTCTCCATTTCCACTTGTAAAGCTGGACTATTTTACATATGTGCGACTGCATTTAGACATTGTAAATGTACATATGAATATGTACATACCATTTCTTATTATCTTACAACAACCGTAAAAAAATATAACTTTCTCACTGCCAGAAATAAACTCATTTTTACTAATTGCATTTTAATCTTTACATCTGAATATCATTTATACCATTTTTTATTATCTTACGACAATCTTCAGAAAATATTACTTTTTTCACTGCCATAAACAAATTGATTTTTAATAATTAAATTCCAATCTTTATATCTAAATATCATCAGGAGATGCAGAGGTATTTTGGAATTTTCAAAATATTTCACCCCAAAAAGACGTACATACAAGCAATTTATTTAGTTATATCCATTTTTTTACTTTCGCTTTTTGTTATTAAGAAAACAAAAATGAAAATTTAATACTTATAAATAAGCAATAAAAATTACTTCCCGAGATTGTTTGGTTGTAACATAATACTTCCGATGAATAGCAACAATCCATTTCTGTTAAAATTATTCATATTTGAAAAGTCAAATGTTGATACTTTAAAACTTGTGTTATAATTACCCCTACAAAAGGGTACAACACATTTATGAACAATGTTAAAAAAATATTAGCATGCATAAAATTTGTGACAGTAAATTTACAAAGCTAGCGTTGTATAATGACGCGAATGCATACACATCGTCAAATCCACGAATACGTCCTTCAAGAAAGTGTTGTCATTCCGGAGACATTATCTACAGGTAATGTTTTCTTCAGGTAGCGTAACTACTATTAGTGTGTACAGGTATGGGTTTTTCATGCAGAATTATCCGATTTGCTTCAAATTTTGTATATATGTTAACTGTAATTAGAGGCTTCCCTGATTAGTTTTGGGGGTTCATTGGTTGGGGGAACGGGGGATGATCCTTATCATCTTGTCGATTTCATTATTTTTCAAGAACTTATTTCAATTTTTTTGAAATAAGAGTATAATATACAATTAGTGTGAATAGCCTGTGAGCTCAATGCCCTCAGTTTTATTGGGCAGTTTTCTTTTTAATTTCTTCTTCTTTTGTTAGTTTCTTTGCTTTTCTCTTTTATAAAAATATATGTGATTCGTTGCTTTTTACATCTGTTGGTATTTAAATTGCTCGTACATTTGTCTTTCGAAATTTGCAATATTTCTATCCTCACACATTTTAAGGTAGTTATCACAATATATCACCAATATCGATGTTAAATCGATGATATATCGCGATATTAAATTTTTGATATCGTCCAGCCCTAATCTTGAAAAATAAAATTTTAATCCGCGTAAGTCGCCAATTTTATATAGAGGAAACCTACTTAGAGTGCCTTTGTACAAAAACTGGTTACGACATACGAGTAATAGAATATGATTGGCCTCGAGAATTTTGGACAAAACTATATAAGCCTGCCATTATCGCCAAGCTATTGATTGGTGACATGCCTCACCTGTTTAATAGAACTTTTGCAGGTGAGTAGTGCCATGTTCTGGCATGTGGGTGTCAATAATTTCCACAAAATCTTACAATCTAAGGATGCGCCATGTGTGTATGCCACTACACTTTTATTTAAAAAGACACTCAAATAGCAGCTTCGTACATTAAATTGAATGTGGTTGTCAAAATATTATCTGTCCCGCAGTGGCGCGGACGGTAAAGCTCGGTTCTCGTAAGATCAACGAAAGCCAAGCAGCATCGACCGAGGTCGGTGTTTGGGAGGGTGGCAACCTCTCTCGTCTGCCTCTGCTGTCGGACTCTGTACGTTAATGGGAGCTGGTGCACGTTAAATATGTTCATGGCTCTAATGTCATCCAAGTTCTAATTAAGCGTTACCTTTGGAGGTGCCAATCCAGATGCAGGTCTCTCATCTGGAATTGGTTCAAAATTAGGAGACTAGTTTCACAGTTATATGGATCATATCATCTATATAGAACTAAAAAGCTGCAAAACCGGACTCTTGGTCCAAACCAACCAACCAACCAAAATATTCTCTTTTGCCAAACCACCCTCTAAGATTTACCGTCTGGCGCTCAATAAGTGGAGTTGCAAAAAACCGGTTTATTCGCAAATTTATTCCCAAAAGACCTGGTTTATTCCCAAAAAACCAAATTTATTCCCAAAAAACCCGGTTTATTCCCAGGTTAAAACCGGGTTTTCTCAATTCTTTGCATCTCTATCAATAAGTAAATAAAAAATTTACTATGTCAATATTTTTTTTTTCAAAATTGCATGCTAGTGGTTTATTAAAAAACAGTCACTTGATGTCGCGTTAATTTTTTGTTTGTTTCAGAATTACTTCATATATATATATATATATATATATATATATATATATATATATATATATATATATATATATATATACTGAATGTACTGAAGACATTTTGCCGCGATTAAAATATCCAAATGTAGACTTATAAAAGAGTAGCTTGATTATTTTCATAATCAACATCGAGCCTCAACCGTTTGTCGTAGAACAATGAAATTTGGAAGACATGTTCTTTACACAATGTAGGCGCGTACTAAGAAAAGATTTTTTGAAAATTCACAACATAAGGGTGTCAAATAGGGGGTTCAAAGTTTTAGATAATTTCGTCTTTTCGGCATATCTTAGTAGGAGTTTTAAATAGGAGCTTGAAAGTCGGGATAACAGTTCTACTAAAGAATAGTTAAACATGTATTGCAGGCGATTTTAGAAATTCAACCTCTAAGTGGGTTAAATGGGGGGTTAAAAATTTTCGGTGATTTCACATTTTCACCATATTTTATCAGCAGTTTTAGGTAAGATCGTAAAGTTCAAGATAACAAATTTACTAGAAAAATAATTAAACACGTATTTCAGCATTTTTAGAAATTCAAAAACTAAGGGGTTTAAATGGGGGGTCTAATGTTTTAGGTGATTTTGCCTTTTTACCATATCTCAACAACAGTTTTAGTTAAAAGCGCAAAATTCAAGATACAAAATGTACTAAAAGTTAATTAAAAACACATATTTCAGCGATTTTAAAAATTCAACCACTAAGGGTGTTATATGGGGGTTGAAAGTTTTTAGTCATTTCGCGTTTTCGCCATATCTCAGCAGCAATTTTAGATAGGAACGTGAAATTCAGGATAACAAATCTACTAAAAAATAACTAAACACATATTTCAGCAATTTTAGAAATTCATCCATTAAGGTGGTTAAATGGGAGGGTCGAAAGTTTTAGGTCATTTTGCCTGTTCGCTATATCTCAGCAGCATTTTTAGTTAGGAGCTCGGAATTCGGGATAACAAATCTACAAAAAATATAGATAAAGATATATTTCGGCAATTTTAGAAATTCAGCACCTAAGGTGGTTAAATAGGAGGTCAAATATTTTAGGTTACTTTGTCATATCTCAGTAGAAATTATAGGTAGAATCATGAAACTCAGGATAACAAATCTACAAAAAATATAGTTGAACACGTATTTCAGCAATTTTAGAAATTCAGACACTAAGGAGGGTTAAATAGGTGTCGAATGTTTTACGCCATTTTGCCATATCTCAGTAGAAGTTATAGTTGGGAGCGTGAATTTCGGGATAACAAATCTACTAAAGAATAGTTAAACATGTATTTTAGGCGATTTTGAAATTCAACTACTAAGGGGGTTAAATGGGGGGAGGTCAATAATTTTCGATGATTTCACCTTTTCGCCATATTCCATCAGAAGTTTTGGATAAGAACGTCAAATTCAGGATAACAAATCTGCTATAAAAATAATTAAACATATATTTCGGCGATTTTCGAAATTCACCCATTAAGGGGGCTAAATGGGGGTCGAAAATTTTAGATCATTTCGAATGTTTGCCATATCTCAACAGCATTTTTAGTTATGAGCTTGAAATCACAGATTCAGGATAACAAATTTACTAAAAAATAGTTAAACATATATTTCCGCGATTTTAGAAATTCAGCCTCTAAAGAGGGTTAAATGAGGGCCGAATTTTTTATATTATTTTGCGATATCTCAGTAATAGGTAGGAGCGTTAAATTTAGGATAACAAATGTACTTGAAAATAGTTAAATATGTATTTCAGCAATTTTAGATAGTAATCCATCAAGGGGTTCACGCTTTTTGTCGAAAGTGTTAGGTAATTGTGCCATATCTCAGCAGAAGTTTTAAGTAAGAATGAGAAACTCGGCTTTTCAAATCTACCAAAAAACTAGTTCATCATATATTTCCTCAGCGATTTTAGAGCTAGCGAGTTCGTGGGCAACATCGGATGTGAACCCGATTGTGGAAGATTAGACGGAAAAGAGAATTATTGCTGATTTTTGTATTATATACTAGCCAGTCGCTTCCGAGTTGGGCCTAGATACAAAGTACTACTTGGGCCCCACCCCTAGATAATCACGGGTAGCCCCCCCCCCAGTAGTATTTTGTCAGTGGGCTCATAAAAAATTATGTATGTCGCAAAATCTTTATTTAAGCGATTTTTTTATATTGTTATTAGTTATTTCCGTATACTTTTAATTTAAGGTATTTTATTTATTTTGTTCTGGTTGCATGTAAAATGCACTTTCTGGGCCCCAAGCGAAGAGAGGGTGGTACGCTGCACTATCTATTTGGGCCTCATTCGGAAACGACCGGCTAGACGGGCGAAGACCGACTAGTTTTTATATTTTTTTCATAAGACAAGAAAAGGGATCAAAAACACCTCTTTTGTTACGCTTAGATATAATTACACACATCCACGATGCATTACAGGTTTATATGAAATGAGCATTTAAACACACTTAATATATTTTTGATAAATTATTTATTCGAGTATGATTCGATAAATAAGAAAACAAGGAGATAAATAAAGTTAAATATTTATGTTGTCGTTAATTTTTTGTTGCCTTTTACATACTGAAAGTTTAGATAAATTTACCAGCCCATGCCCAAACGATAATATACTTCCCGTAACGTAATATATGTGTTTAGCTATACAGGGTGATTAAAAAAAACGTGTACAAAATGATATGGTAGATCTTTCATACAATAAGGATAAAAAATCGCATAGGAACAGAGGGTCGCAAACGCCTGTACAGGGCGCTAGAGCCACGAGAGGGCGTTGCGATACAAACACGAGCTGAGCAAACGAGATTGTCTTCATTCGAGCCGTGGATGCTTTGGGAGTAACATGGCTAGTTATACGTACCGCTAAATGGCCTACATGCAATTAATTTATGGCATGGCCAACTTCAATGGACGAGAAGACTTGCAAATGTATCGTGAGAAATAACTTGGTAGAAAGGTGCCTAGCCACTCATTCTTTGCCACTCGGTATCGACGATTGCGCGAAACTGGCTCGTTTGACGTGCACAAGCCGGATGCTGGTCGTCAATGAATAACTCAGACAGTTGATGCTGAAGAAAGAGTTGTCCAAGAACTCCAGAGGAATCCTTCCACAAGTACACGAGTTGTATCCCGAGCGACCCATATCCCCCAAGCTACCGTCTTGCGCATTGAACACGACGAAGAACTATATCCTTGTTATTTACAACGCGTCCAAGACTGGAACCGAGAGACTATAACAATCGTATGGATTTGGCGCGGTGGTTTTTGCAAGAAACTGCTGCAGACCGACACTTTACAGCAAGTTTTCTCTTCACGGTTGAGGCTGCTTTCTCATTAGAGGGTGTGATGAACTTTCACAACCTGCATACGTGGGCGGGTGAAAACCCGCATGCTTCACTACCGCACGGCGCACAACAAAAATTTTCTGTTAACATGTGGGCTGGCATTGTAGGAGACTGTTTACTTGGTCCGTACATTGTCCCAGAAAGACTTAACAGCTCCATTTATCTAACATTCTTGAAACAGGTTATTCCAGAAATGCTCAATGATGTTCCGATGCCTATTCGTCGACGAATTCGATTTCAACACGATGGACCTCCTGCGCATTACAGCACAGACGTCAGAGAACATCTGCAGGCTACTTTTCCTGGAGGCTGAATTGGTCGCGGTGGACCAATTGTATGGCCACCATGATCCTCAGACCTGTCTCCCTTGTATTTTTACTTGTGGGGATTTTTAAAAAGACTTATGTATGAAAAACCTGTTGCAACGCCGGAAGACTTGGTAGGATGAATCGTTGTGGCAGCAGGATGTGTTCGAGAGACACATGGTATCTTTGAGAAGGTGCGCCGTTCGATGCATCGTAGATGCCAGACGTGACTCGATGCATCTGGCAAAAACTGCTGATTCAAAAAAAAAGTGGACAAAATGATATGGTGGATCTGTCATACAATAAGGATAAAAAATCGCATAGGAACAGAGGGTCGCAAACGCCTGTAGAGGGCGCTAGAGCCACGAGATGGCGTTGCGATACAAACACGAGGTGAACAAACGGAGATTGTCTTCATTCGAGCCGTGGATGCGTTGGGAGTAACAATGCTAGTTACACGTACCGCGAAATGGCTCATATGCAATTAATTTACGGCATGGCCAACTTCAATGGACGAGAAGCCCTGCAAATGTAACGTGATAAATATCCTGTTCCAGAAACTTTGAGCATTTGTTGTAGGCTCAACATTTGGCTTGCATTACTCGCATGCGAGTGAGTAATTATCAATAAAATGATCTGTAATGATTTTGTTTCTTCTCTTTGTGTTATGTATTATTTTAGACGCCCTGTAGCGGATCCGGATCGCAGTTGCGACCCTCTGTTCCTATGCGATTTTTGATACTTATTGTGTGACTCATCTACCATGTCATTTTGTCCACTTTTTTTCAATCACCCTGTATAATTTTGTAACAGTGTCTGATTTCATAGTTTAACTATATTTAACTATTTTAATTCTTTATAAAACCTTGATTTCGTAGAAATATCATATTTTATATACAAGTTGTAACATTTGTAACAAATTCCAAACATTGACATATTGCATATGAATCTCAGTGTCACAAATAAAGGTATGTCTTATCAACCATTTCTAATACTATGCAAATCTTCTAGATTTATTTTTAGTGCTCTTTAGGGACATCAAATTTTATTTTCTGACGAGAAATTTTAGTTGACAGTTTGGGAAAATTGCGTTCATTGCATTAGATATGACAAATGCCTAAAACTTGTAAATTAGCTTCTAAAAATGATTAAAACTAATGAGACATTACGTTAAGAGTTACACACTAAATTAGAATCGTTATTTAAAGGTGTTATATGTCCTTCACGTTTCATTCTGTAGATAGTTTGTTTAGTTAGAATATGATACATTATTTTATGAAGTACCTAATAATAAAAGTAGATAATAGTAATGTTGTAAAAGTATTAGTTAAATTTGAGTTTTTTTCTGTCATTAAGAAATACCCTAAAATTAATATAAACTTTCTTTTCACGTAAAAAGCCTGTTTGGGAACTCATACATTTAAAACATGCACATCAGCGTAACAATACAAAATTAAAAGAAATTATTACTGTAGAATATTTAACACATCTTTGATATTTATTCCAATATCAATGGTTAGATAAGAAAGTATTACGATAAATAAAGTTTCAAAATAATTTAAAATTTTATATTTTCATTAATAATAATTTTTTTATTATATTTTCTATAGGGAATATAGATCTGATACAAAAATAAAATAATAATAAATGTTGTAAAGGTTCTAGTAATAAGTGTATTTCTGTCATTTTTTAATTCTGTTCTTGTTTAAAAGGATTTGATATTAATATAAACATTCGTTTCTAGTAGAAAAGGTAGAATATGGTACGTCGAAATTAAACACAAACATACACATCAGCAAATCAATAAAAAAGTATAAGGAATTAAAATTCAACTATACTTAATCCACGTTTCATAATTTATTTTTTTCAAATATAATTGTATCGAAAAGTAACATTAAGATAAATAAAATTATACGATTTATGTTGTTGTTAAAAACTACAAATAATTTTACCATAGTTAAAAAAATTCACAGATTATTATATTTTATGTAACATCCGAAAAAACGATAGGAACTTTATTTTCCATTGAAAAATCCTTAATGAATGTCTATACTTAAAATGCACATATGAGCAATGCATTACAAATTTAACAGAAATTATCATTAAATTATTTATATCTTTGAGAAATTATTCATTCAAGTATCCTTGAATAGATAAGAGAAATACTGAAATGAATAAAGTTATATATATTTATTATTCTTATATTTACAGTTATATTTATTTTTTAAATAAGTTTTCTATGTTGTCGCGATAATAGTAATAATTTTTCATTATACAGGGTCGTTCATAATTCCCTCCGGGGTTTCGAAACGTTATAGTAAAAAAACGAAGACGAATATGAAAAAAAAAGAAACATATGAAATTATTCCGAAACTATTCAAGTTTTACTTACATACATTACAGGCGTTCTATGTGTGAACCCTTGGTCACACGGCATACATCCATGCGATAGTCCAGTTCCTGCCATACTCCGTTTCTTTAAATCTGAATCAGTGGTGTCAGTTCAATGGGCCTTTCGTAATAAATATCGAAAACAGGGACCAACTGACAAAACAATTCATGTGTGGTACCGGAAATTTAAAGAAACGGAGTATGGCAGGAACTGGACTATCGCATGGATGTATGCCGTGTGACCAAGGGTTCACACATAGAACACCTGTAATGTATGTAAGTAAAACTTGAATAGTTTCGGAATAATGTCATATGTTTCTTTTTTTCATATTCGTCTTCGTTTTTTTACTATAACGTTTCGAAACCATGGAGGGAATTATGAATGATCCTGTATATTAACGTAATCGTTAATTACGACATCGGTCGATTAACAGGATTTTCCAAACTTATTTCTATACAACATTATGGATTATACGAGGATTATCAGTCAGTAGAATTACGTTTAAACTGTTTCACCTGTTAGTTGTGGTAAACGCAACGTACAGCATTCCAAGTACAAAGCTATTTATCTATAGGGCAACACAAATAAATTTGAAGATCCTTCTTGTTCTTCGTGTAGAGTTATTGCAGTCGCTGCTCTTACCGGTAATTGGTGATTTTGCATCATACCCCTAAGTTGACTTATGCTTGAATCGAGTGTAATTCGCTGGTTTTCTGATGTTCCAGTCTACCAATAACTTAATTTTCAAAATGAACACTTTGCACCATCGAGTTGCATATCTGTCACATACAAAAGATTCAATGCCACTTATTCTGTGGGCTTTAAAAGACCATTTTATTTATTGCTGATATCTTAAAACACAGCAATTAATATAAATTGTTCATACAATACTCAACAGTTAAGTTTTCATGGCGAAGTTTTATTTAACATTTTAGCAGTTTCACATCGTTATTGCTAAAATGAATTTCGTACATTTTGTCAAATTAAAAAGCTGGAGACGTCCAAAAATAGATTTTTAGAATGGTAAATTCGCATGTTTTACAATTTTAATTAGAAAATTGACACTATTTATGAGAAGTGTGTAATTTTCTGTTGATTGCTGATATGAAAATAGTACCTTTAGTCAACATTTTTTTTTTTATGTTCTATTTTTAAAATTATTTTTTACATGCTTAAACTGATACATTCAAACATCTAAGTAAATATTTTACAATTCGAAGTTCTTATGTCACAAAGGGTTAAAAAAGACATCTGACCATATGCAGCCATTCGAATTCAACTTTGTTATTTTATGTCGGCTAAAATTCCATATTCAACTAACTTATTCGCTGGTAGCATATAGTTAATACCACGATCGTCATTCTTTTGGAAACTCTTATCCAGAAAATGGATGATATTTAAAATCTTTTTCAGAAAATGGATGATATTTAAAATATTTTTCAGAAAATGGATGATATTTAAAAATAGAGATAACAAATCATTTGGAATATGGAGGTCGTGGATGAAAGTTTAATTCATCTATGCAAGCAGCAAACAAATATTTTGTAATAATTAATTTGATTAAACACATATTTTCCTGGAAGAAAAAACTGCTTTGTAATTAATGCATTAGACATTAAAATTTACGAAACTTTTGGCTTTGGTCCGTCACAATCTCAGTTCTCAGTCCCCGTCCCGGTCCCAGAAAGTAGACCAATTTCTTCTCCTCGATATAGTATCTAATACACATTTTGTGAAAATCGTTAAAGCAATGTTCCATTTATAGCAAGCAACATTCTCATTGCTGAGTCTGTTTTAACCTGTCAAAATGAATTTTCCCGAAGTTAGATCTTTTTATCGTCTTCGATTTAGTATAGAAGCAATTTTCGTGAAAATCGATATAGCTATTTTCGAGATCATCTGGACACCCAAACCTACCTGCTTATTTAACATATATGATTAGATAATTTTATCAAGATATAAAATATCCAAATGATAATATATATTTTATAGTGTAAAATATCTTTTTAGTTCTTATTTTATACGAAACACCGACTTTTTTATAATATCTGAGCTTTCATTTTAATCTTAACAGTAAACTTTGATTTTGTAAAAAAACAAACAAAACGTGAAGCTTTTTACCTAAGATGTCATAACTTGTAACACGTCCACTACATTGACAGCTTTCACATGTATCTCAGTGACACATATAAAGCTCTCTTTCGTCAACCATACCATACGTTTCTAAGACTATGTAAATCTTCTCGATTTATTATGAATGCGCTTTAGAGCCTTCAAAATTTCTCTAGAGAAATTTCGGTTGACAGTTCGGAAAGATTGCGTTCAATAAATTAGATGTCACAAATGCCTAAAATTTTCCTTCCAAAGATGATTAAAATTAATGAGACATTAATTTAACAGTTTGACACTAAATTAGAATCGTTATTTAAAGGTGTCATATTTCCTTCCTTTTATATTCTATTGAAATTTTGCTTATTTAGTAAATGATACATTATTTCAGAAGACATTTGACATTATAAGTAAGTAGTATAAGTTAAGTAATAGTTATAATTTTATTAGAATTAGTTGAATGAATTCTTTAATAAGAATGACAACAAATACGTACGTATTATCTCTAATAAAAAATGTATTTTGCACACTGAAATTTAAAGCAAATGCATCAACAATGCATTACAGGTTTATAAAAAAATATCATTTAATTATATTTGACCCACTATAAACAATTTATATTTAAAGAGTTCATTCAGCAAGTAAAACGTAACTGTCTGTAACAGTAATAAATAGAAACTGTCGTAACAATTTCAGGATTCAGGCAGTAAACGCGTTTTCTTGTGCATAGGAATAATTCAATATCAAAACTACAAGTACGTTTTCTTTTGTGCACATATATTTATGATTCTATAAAGAAAATTTTATTGAATGCATTTTTTGTAATAATGGTAAGGAACTTCACGATTGCACAGATGTTTTTATAATTCATCATTTGCAAAAAATAAAGGTAAATATTTGTAAAAAAAAATTTATTTCCCGAGATTGGTTGAATACTATTGTTATGGTTTATGGATTTCTGGCTGATCTCTACTAACACTATCCCTTCAAGGTTGTAACCGTGGTCTGGTATACCTACCTATATCTGTGACATTTGAAGTCATTATAATTGATCCCAATAATGAAAGCATTATTCTCTAGTGCTGTTAATTAAACTGGCTTATAGTGGTTTTTAGAGCTTCATAGTAAAATTATTAGATCAATATTGGTTTATTTGTTGTTGTTTTTAATGCAGTACAAACATCATTATACACCAACCATTTTTAAGTAATGTATATATATTCAGATTAATACCCGAAATTGCAAAAGAAACAAAAATCAAATGCTTCGAAAATTACAGACAGACTCACGATTTGGTTTTCACTTAAATGGACAGGAATACATGTGAATTTTGAATAAAAAAAGGGTAGTGCCAGAATATTAGATATTTCCACCGACAGTCAACACTGTAGTCGTTACAAGAATTCTGCCTATCGCTATTTAAGTCATCATGTGACATAAATACTTTCCGATATTCTACAAACTGTCTTGCTACATCTGACAGTAATTATCACTACTACAATATGTCAAATTGGTCATTTGCAATCCGGATTATTTTGTGAACTGTGCTGCTGCGCCGCTGTATAAATTGCTGGAAGAACTGAAATGCAACTTGTTGATGCGAAATGTAATTATTATATATATATTGTAATTGCTTCAGTAGTTCCCTAAAACAGTTACGCCAATATCAACAGTTTACAATAAGAAGTCAGAACTGCTTCTGTCCGTTTCATCTATTAAAAAAGAAAATACTAATGTAATCCTTGCCATTATTACACAAAATACAATACTTCGAATAAAAACTAAAACAGTATGTTCAAATACGGGCGACATTTCTGAGAAATTTGTTTTAAACAGAAAGTAGTCTCATCTTTTTAAAAGGAAAGAAAATAGAATGCAATCGATGCTATTATTATACAAAATACAATGTTACGAATAAAGACTAAAACAGTAGGCAGAAAAAAGGGCTACATTTCTGAGAAATTTGTATTAATTAGAAAGTATAACAATTAGAAAGTATAGTATAGAAAACATAATTAATCGTTTCCTATATTACACAAAGTACAATATTTCAACTAAAAACTAAAACGGTTTGTGCAAATAAGGGCTTAATTTCTGAAAAAATTGTATTAAACAGAAAGTAGTTGCGTCTTTTTAAGCAAAGAAAACAATGTAATCGTTGCTGTAATTACACAAAGTATATTTCGAATAAATTCGATATATTTCGAAAATCGACTAAAACAGTATGTGGAAATAAGGGGTATATTTATGAGAAATTTGTATTAACCAGAAAGTAAACGCGTGTTTTTTAGAAAGCTGTGAAAACTTCATATATCATATCCAAAACCCTTGTTTTACAGTCCATTTTCTGGTATAGGGAAATGTAATGTAATTTGAATTTTCTCCAGAAATTCGTCTAAGTCCGAAAACCTCCCGGCAAATATCACAAGAATCATTTCTCCATCATCAATATTACTGTTTCGCACTTTGGAGACAGAATATACAAAAGGTCAACCAGGAGAAATCTCTTTTATCCACTGACGTGTGGGAAAATTTCCGAAAACAAACGGTCTCAAAATGAAAATACGCCACCCTCATAGTGAAAGTGAAAACATAGTGGGACTGGCGGTAAACACAGCCCCTCCAATAAAAAGGGACACTGGTTTTAATCCGGTGATCAAAGCTCCAGATTGGACAGAAAAACTCTATTGTTTTCGGACAATTAAAAGGTATACACAGAGTTGCCAAGTCTCCGGCTTTTTGGACACCAGTATTTTAGTACAAAAAATGTTGTTTTATGTAATCGGGACATTCTGATATTTAAAATAACAACATTTTCTGTAAGGTAATACTGGTGTGCAAAAAGCCGGAGACTTGGCAAGTCTGTATACAGGGTATTTCACAAAAGATGGGTGAAACCTTAAGAAGTGATAGTACACATCCAAACAAACAACTTTCATCAAAGAATCCATGGTCGGAATTGAAACGCAAAAGTGCCAGAGTTCGCAAAAGGTGATGTTATTATACAAGGCAAAAACACACAAAGAACTATTATATGACAAGACCAAGTTTAATAACATGGGATTACAATAAGTATACAAAACAGTGACCGTCAGTGGCTATACATGAGGTACAACGGTGAAGGAAGGATTAGCGAACTTTGTGAAAAACAACAGGCATATCGCGCACTTCCCCTGCAGCGGCCGAAAGTCGGGCGACGAGGTCTTCGGCAGATTCAATGGGGGGTCTCAGACATAAAAGCCTACAGCTGTCACCATAAAATGTAATCGAGACATGAAATATCTGGCGAGCACGGTGGCCAAGCTACAGGACTACCTTGTCCAATCCATCGGTTGTGAAATGTTATATCCAGACCAGAGGGCCCGTGCGAAGATTTCGCACTGAAATCTAATATTTTTTAGGTACTTCTCTATTATCCCGTCGACCACTTTTCATAACAAAAACTACTGCCAAACTGTAAGATTAAACGCCAAAAATGCAGTCCCATTTACTTGATGTCAGAATCATTATGCGTGTTTGTTACGTCATCTAGTGGTTTTACATTCGACATTTGCGTGTATTTTTCATTATGTTTCACTGATTGAGTAGTTATTTTATTAATTAAAATAACAATTATGTCCTTAAATTCTTATATTTTATTTATTTATTTATTTTTTGATATTCCAATGGCAACGTTCTCCCGTTTATTGGGCGAAAGTTTTTTGTTATGAAAAGTGGTTGACGGGATAATAGAGAAGTATCATTTTTTTATCAATATGTAATATTTATTAGATGCAGGTTTAAACTTCTAAAGAAAAAGCAAGGCTAAAAATATCTGCAAACAACATTTAGTTGTTAGTCAAGCCAGTATATCATCTAATTTATTCCATCAAAGTTATTCTAAAAACTGATCCAAGATTGCAAAATGCACGCGCGAGAAAAAAAAAAATTAACAATCGTATTTTAACTGCATTAGAGGATGACGTCATCCGTTTCGGTAAAAACATGGAACATAGAAATATAAATCTAAACATTTCAATTTCAATTTCGCTTTTTAATCATAAGTATAAAATAAACCCGTGCGGTGTTTTTTATAATATTTGCTTTGAGCATCATATAATGTGATATTTTATTTTTTTGGCAACAATAATTTCAGGAAAACCTTTCATTTCTTTCATGAAAACAATGAGGATTAAATTTTTAATTTTCAGAAAATTTTAATCAAAAACATGTTTTAACGAATTGTTAAGTGGGCTATGTGAGAAGCTGGTTCTAAAACCTTTCATATGGTATCTCATTCGTTGTTCTGCGTTTCATATTTTCTTAGAAAAAGGGATGTTGACAGGAGAAATAATATATAAGGAGAGTTTTGCACTTCTCGTACATAATGGGCTGGTTCTCCACCTGACTGAAACCGAATTATACGCCGGATGTGTAGGAAGAACGGTGTTCAACATGTCTGGCAGCACCTGTTGCAGAAAAGTGAGGTATTTTTTTCCGTCATGACTTACTGGAAGAAGATAAGATCCGAGTAGGTGGTTTCCGATTATTCCTGCCCAAACATTGATAGAAAAGCTTCGCTGATGAGCATGTGATTAAATGACACGTGGATTTACATCCACTCATACATGTTGATTCTGCGTGTTAAATGCACCTTCACGTGTGAAGGTACATTCATTCGAGAAAAGGACAGTTTCCCGAAAAACTCAATTTACCGCGTTCTGCTGCAGAAACCAGCGGGCGAATTCCAAAGAGACAAGAATAATTGACTCAATTTCTGGAATCGTTGAACATGATAAAGATGTAAACGTACATCTTTCAGTACTCGCCATTTCGTGGGGTGTGATAAATATAATTGCCTATCCACTGCTCACGTGCTTGTACTTGGCTGATGAGCCACCATTTCCAGAATGGCCTCTTCCACAATTAACGTACGGTCCCTCTTTACACGATCTGCATCCGACCGGAAAGTGAAACATGATTCCGTCTCACACAACTGTCGGTGAAAGCGCTCAAATATTTTGCGGCTCGGGAAACCACCTGTTGTAAAACATCCGTACGATCGTCGAGCCTCTGAGCCATTTCCATTTGCAGTTCCTTAGATAAAATGCATATCAGCCTTTTTCCTATTAGTGCAGGGCAACATCTTCAGATACGTTGCTACCGCGATTGGTAGTTGCACACTCGGATCAGCGTCTTTTATGTATTAATCGAGGTGAAGTTTTGTATACGCGTTTTTTTCTTCCCCATAATACAACTGCATGCTGTTAGTGTCGTTCGTCTCCCGATAACTCGGAACAGGAATGGAGCTTTAACGTTTGCATGGACCAACTTTCCAAATGTGCCAGCAACTTTGCGTTTTATTTCCGACCATGCATTCTTTTATGATAGTTGTTTGTTTCGATGTCTACTACCGTTCTTAAAGTTTTCCCCATCGTTTATGAAACACCCTCCATATATGAGAGTAAAAAGAAGTGCAGATAGAGCGATAGATATAATCTGTTTTGGTTTAGCTCTTCAACTAGTGACGATTCAGAGAAATCAAATCCGGTGGAGTTTTCACTCAATTTAGAATATTTACGGGATATTCCAAGGATTTCCGGTTTAGACAAATATTTTTCTCTAACAATCGTTTTGGAAGGTTATAAGAATTAACCTTGTGTACGAAGAGCAATTTGTTCTAATTTATGTCAGGACAGTGATTAAATATTCACAGCGTTGTTCTGCCCTCGTTCTGTCTTTTTGCTGACGGCGTTTGCCGGAAGAAAATAATTAATAAGAAGCAATTTACATTTAATATGAAAATACTACTTTTCAATGAGATTTTTAAAAATTCAGTTTACAGAAATTACATGTTTTTCTGAGGAACTTTAAATTATTGGGAAAGGGGGGAAATATGAGACACTGCTGATCGCATCGCAATCTTTTCCATGAATTTTAACTTTGCTTGCAAATATATTTCTGAAAAAAAGTCTTTTAATTTAACTATAATGTAGAAGAATAATTTAATATAATCTACATTAACTTTTCTTGTAAATATATTTCTAAAAACAAAAATGTCGTTTAAATGAACTATGATGGAGAAGAAACATTTAAGATAAGCTACATGAAATTACAAATTTCAACTTTTCTTGTACATATATTTGTGTAAATAAAATGTCTTTTAACTTAACTATAATGGAGAAGAAACATTAGAGACAAGCTACATGGAACTTCCTTATTGTATTTTTAAGGAAAGACGGGTTAAGAAAAGATAACTGGTATGATCGGCAATAAGGTCAACAAGCGACTGTTGCCGTGTTAAGAAATGAAAGAAGTAAAATATGGTACAATCTGAGAAAAGATGTAATAGATAAGACATTATTTTTCATTAATACTTTAAAGGAGAAGAATGTTTTGATAAATAAATGTTTCATACAATATATACTTGAAAGAAAATTAAATTCTACATTGCAGTTTATATAAGCAAACAAAGTGTGATAAACTTTATTAACGTTTGATAAATTGAAAAGCATAATGTTTTTGAGGCATATTATTTAAATCATTATATTAGTAGTTATACAGCAAGTTTAAAAACTAAATTGCTGCTTAGAGACTTCCTAACCAACATTTACAGCATAGTTGCCAATCTCCCGATTTTTTTCATACCAGTAAAATCTTACAAAAATTTTCGCCTTACTAAATTGCAGAAATTGTACGATTAAAGAAAACAAATATTTTTACATAAAAATACTGGTATGAAAAAAATCGGGAGGTTGTCAAGTATGATTTACAGTCTAATTGAAATAATATTTTAGCATTTTACTTTATCAAATAAATAATTTTTGAAGAATTTATTATCAGACAAGCTTGTTTGAAATATATAATAAGATTGATATCAAATTATTCATATAATGCCATAACAATTTTGACCGTTATACTTACACAATAATTTTTTAATGAAATGTTCTTTATCAAACAGCATAATTGAACAGCATAATTCATTTAAAGATTATATTTCAATATTTATTCTATCATATTTCCTCGCAAAGACGTTTTCTATAGCTATGATTGCTAAACCTGATATAGAATACGTTTTATAAAACCGGCGAGGACTTTCTAAATAATTTGAGGATTGGAGACTTTCGTAACATATGCGAACGTAACTTTGATCATGTTCACATCTGTTTGGATAAATTTTTAATGAGTCAATTTCAAAACGAGTTTCTAGTAAATGATTTATCACTGTTCAACTAATTTTAACCAACATTCTATCTACCAATACAAATTGTGTATTTTTTGTAAGTTTAAGAAAAGTAAGTTTAGGTAAGTTTTGTAAGTTTAGGTAAGGATAGGAATATCTAAATTTTCTTTCGCCCACCAATTTAAAAAACATACTTTCTATTGTTGGATTAAATGGCCATTTGTATAAAAATTCGTTTAAATTACATTATCTTTCTAATTCCTTTTAATTTACAAACACACTTCTTGACTCTTTAATTCAATAGAGTATGCAATGAGAGAGTAGAAACACATTTTATTTGTTTCTAGTAAATACTAATATGAACCTGGTGAATTTTGTACTACAATTTTTTATGTATAAATAGATATTCTATACATTTTCTAAAAACATATTTAACGCTGTACCTATTTAATATCGTAATCTTACTTTTGAACTATAAAAGTGTTCATTTAATCCTTTATTTATTGTTACTAAATTAAAATGACAAAATGTATATGTTATATAGTCCAGTGCAAAAATGCATTAAAATTAGTATTTTTTTTCTAAATGTGGGCGTAATGGAAAACATTACAATGCCGTATTCAGGGTTTCAAATATGGATTGAATTTTAAGGCGGTGTTCAAAATAATTTTTTTCCACGCTCAACAACTCAAAATTTTGAGACACACTCTCAGACTCATTTTTCAAAATAAAAACATGAAACTTGGCGGCTTGATTTGTGAAGACATTTATAAGGGACCCATGTTTTTATTTTTCGTTCAATTAATTAGAAATTGATTTACAAACAATTATTTTCACAGTACGATATTTTTTTTTTTTTGTTTCCAGCGCTATCGCATCGGAAAATTTGGTTCAAAATGTCCACTTTGACAGACTTTTTTTAATATATTCTGATTTATAAAAAAAAATCGAGACAATACGGACATTGTAAAGTTTCTGAATAAGAGAACCTGCCAATTGGATGCATTTTAGAGCAAAAATGAATTTACAAATGTGTCTCAAAATAAGCAGTTTGGATTTGAATACACCCTTAAGGAGCAATTCTACATTTTGACAAATTTTTAAGGGGAACTTTTATTTTTAGGAAATATTATTAATCGAGAACTTCTTAATTTACTTTAATATATTTATACTTTTTGATTCATTACAGTCACATTACATTTATTACAATTAATACAATGCTATAAATTATTTTGTTTAAAATAATATTAGGTACAGAGCACTCTCAAAATTTTGAACAGCATGAACGAAAAGCTATGCAGATTTCAGATTTACATGTATTTCAGTTTATTAGGGTAGCGGAAAGCAGAAACTTATTAAAGAAATATTTTCTGGTAAAAATAAATAAATAAACAGATTTGAAAACTTTCTTATGTCTATGGAGGGAACAATTTTCAAATTTCGAGAACAATTGAAGAGAGCGACCAATTGTCTCGCAAGAGATTGAATTTTAGGATACTTCCCGAGACTGTTGGACAAAATTTCGATTTTCTTTCGCGACCGAATGATGAAATTCGCTATTTGTATCCGCAATATTTACCCAAAATTCGCCGTTTTTTTTTTCCCGAAATGAAAAAAAAATTACGAACAACAGCCCATTTTCGAAATTCGCGATTTTTTTCTCCGTGGCTGATTGTGAAATATACGCAATTATTTCCCATGAACGATTGTCGAAATTCTCATTTTTTTCTAACGGATGATTGCCGAATTTCGGAATTTTTTTCGCAACCAATATAAACATTTGCTATTTATTTCTGCGATCTTTTAACAAAACTCGTCATTTCCGCGATCACTTGGCCCAACTTTGCGATTTTTTTCCACGACCGATTGTCAAAATTGCCGTGTTTTGTTTTTGTGGTTTTTCAATCGTTTTAGAAAATTCGCAATATTTTTCGTGATCATTTGAAAAAATTTCCGATTTTTTCCCACGATCAATCGACACAATTTGTGATTTTTTTCCGCAAACATTAGACGAAATTAGCAATTGTTTTGGCGATAGACAAAATTTTACATCTGTTTTCGCGACCTTTCGACAAAATTCGCGATTTTTGACCAAGATCATTTAAAAAACGGATTTTTTTCCTCGGCCGATTTTCGAACATCGTGAAATTTTCCACATTCGTATGAAGAAATTAACGATTTTTTCTGCCACCGACTGTCGAAATTCGCAATTTTTCCCCGAACGACTGACGAAATTTCCTTTTTTTCCCTTGATCTTTTGACAAAATTTACTCTTTTTTTTCCGCGATAATTTGAAAAACAATTGCCATTTTTATCCAATGACCTCGTGTCGAAATTCGCGATCTTCTTACTCAAACCGATTGTTGAAAATTGGTAACTGTTTTTCCGTGACCATATGACAGTCTTCGCACTTTTTTTCATGTCCAACTGTCAATTTCAGGAAAATTTTCCGAGGCCGGTTGTCAAAATTTGTGTTTTATTTTTCACGACCTATCAACGAAATACGCGGGTTTTTTCCTTGATCTATTGACTTATTAATTTCGTGGAATTTCTGAAAAATCGGAAAAATAAACAGAATAAAAATATTCGCGGAAGAATCACATGACTTGGAAAGAATTTAAGCAGAGCATTTTGCATAACGCTGGAATTTTCCATCTTTTGAACTCTTCGCGCAATCCCGCATGCTATTTCAAACTGTGGTATTCTTTATTAGAATTTCCTAAAATATAAAAATTACCACTTATTTCATGAAAAACAGTTAATTTCTTGATGTTACTGCAGCCCACTTACTAGGACATTGCTTCCAGGTTAACTAATTTTACATATGCATTTCAAATATCGTAATTACGCAGCCTGAAATCAATGACGTAGCCAGAGATTCTGGATACCACTAATGCTAAATGTGCATTAGTATAAAGATGCTCTGGATACCACTAATTTTGTAAAGTATTGTGTGACTTATCTAATCGGAAAACTTCCTGCGATAATCAATGTGGTGTGTTATTATTACTAGTTTCCAGAGCATTTGGACCCCTCCCTGCCTTAGATATTATTTTATGAGATTCAGCTAAAAAATAAATTATAATTTGCATTCAATTTTTATCAATTTGCAAAATAAAGAAAGAACCTTTGCTGTGGTATCTAATAGTATGTAGCATTATTTTCTTTGTCTATTTTACATTAAGACTAACTTAAATACTTTAGTAACTGGAATAGCTTAAATGAATGATTACGTACTATAATTTGCAAATGATGAGACATAAATGTAGATGTACAATAAATAAACGCTCAAGATTCATGGATATACGGAATCTTGTTTTAATAAATAATCTTTATGTGAAAAGCTGTTAAATATTGTTCAAGATATTTTAAAGATATAGTACAAAACCTTCACGATCAACAATTCCTAAAAAAAATGTATTCCATAGAAATAGTTGAATATTTATCAAAACATAGCTGAATGATAAAATGAATTTGTACTAAAAGGTTTTCAACAATAAATATATTCAAGCCATACTGTAGTTAATATTATCCTTTGGTATGTAATCCATTCTGTTTTCAGACATAATATGTGGAAGGTATTTCGAGCTAAATTAGAATTCCTAATGATAACAGCAATTTATTTCCATCAAGGATATGAAAGTACGTATATCGACTATATTCTGTTTTATGCTTTATATTCACGAATATTGTTTCATTTCGGAGTTATTAATAGTTTATATTTGACATAATAAATCTAGCGCCTGGTTGTATTAAACGGAAATCATTTGCGATTTATGTTACATGTCATAGTTAATTATAAATGTTGCTAACTTGCAAAATGTATTGTTATTTAATACATAAAATTATTTATGTCATCAAATTGAAACGAAGCATCTATCATTTAAAAAAATATATTTAAGAAAAGGGCACAAATATCAGCAAAGCATATTTTATATTAATATTAATCTAAGTAAAGTAATATTTCTTTTCTCATAGATGAACGACTCAACATATGCAAATTGTAAAATATCAACACACATTATATATGCTTGGGATTTAAAATATTTCCAGTAAATGATGAAGTTAAAAGAAAGAAATCACATAAAATATATAGATAAGCTTCGGGTGTTATGGAATAGCTAGGAAATATGGAAAACCAAGGTTTCTGTTTGATAAAGTGCTGCCACCAAACTGCAATATCATAAAATACTTAAGAACGTTTCCAGAATGCGCCACCCCGAACACACGCTGTTCGTCGGTCAACGTCAGGGCGCGTTGTGAGAATAAATATTTGTTTTTTATCTTTGGAAAATTTCAGAAGATAATTTTAACAATCTTTTATATTAAATATTAGAGGTAATATTTTTACATTGAAATTAAGCATAATGTACACCGAAATACTAACAGTTTATGATGTAATACTCGTTTTTTAGCTCACGACTTACACCAATAAATATAGAATAATTTTTTCCTCAAATTGGCGGTGTCGGGCTATATGGAATACCGATATCCCATAATACTCCATGATTATGGTGGCTGAAAGACAGATTTTTTACACTTTCCAACCTAGTTGAAAAGTGTTTATGACTTCGGTTTTTCTGCTGTATGGCCGTCTGCCTTCTGGCCGTCTATTCGTGCTCTAACTCCCGTAAATACGTCTGGATTGCCCTGCAATTTCTATATGTTATTGTCGTTATCTATAGCATGTTCCCTATTTCAACTGAAGTGTGTAGCACTTATAGTTTTTTTACAGGGACACCCAAAAGAATTCCGTTACATTACGGTCTACGGGGAAAAATCATTTGCGGTTTATTTTAATGATGTTACACAATTTCAAACACATTGTAATTGATATATATCACTAAGGTGCATCACAAGAAGCTTAATATGGAATAGGGTGTGCATAGCACTTATAGTTACTTTACAGGGACAGTCAAAAGAATTCCGTTACATTACGTCTATGAAGAAAAATCGTCTGTTATTTAATTAAACAATAATGTTTCACAATTTTAAAAGCATTAAAATTTATATATATATCACTAAGGTGCATTACCAGAGGCTTAATGCAGAATATTGTGAGTATAGCAGTCATCGTTCATTTACAGGGACACACAAAAGATTTCTCTACTGTCTGTTATCAATAATACCTGGAAGTGCGTTTTAAGTTGCTGAACGAGATTTTAAATTTAACTCACTTCTTGTCTATTACTTGGTGTGTATAAATTCTGTAAATCATATACAGGGCAGCACAAATGTTCGCGAACACATTTCCGTTTATTGACATAAACTCTAGAAGGAGATTTTTAAACTGTACTAGCGTTTCCTAACTAAACTAAAATTTAGCATCCTACGTAGTATATATACACATCTATAGATCATATACGGGCTGAATAAAAGTATTCGGATATTTTTCCGAATATTGAATATGCTGGAAATATATGTTGGAAATTCCTGAAAATACGTTTTTAAGTATGTTTTCCAAATTGTTTACTTAGATGTTATCTTTCAGCATATTAAACGGTAATAATTTGTAAAATTATTTTGGAAGCATTGGGAAGTGTTACATAATCTATGCTTGACGCATGAGTTTTCGTTCTTGTTACATTTATGATTTGTGTAAATCTGTGAAGTATATTGGCTAACTACCAATACACTATAATTTGATTATGCTTTCTTGATATCATTACATGTGTTTTTTTTATAAAATTCTGTTTGTTTTCGTCCTTTTTAACCCTCTATTCCATATTTGCCGACTGTCTCATAATATCCTCCAAAAATGTTTATCAATATTATTATTTTTTGAATGTGATGAAATCACGTAAAATGAGTTTTGTCTACAAATAACTAATCACAGGCAGATGAAGCTTGCGATTGTATTCGGTTTTGGTGTTTTAAACAATATCGAGGTGTGATATTGCTTCAAACGTAAAGGGAATTCCATAATACTCCAAGTTGCCATACTATCTTAGTAATTTAGTATATTAAAGAATGATATGTCTTCACTAAATAATTCACTCTGAATGGTTACACACAGAACATGTATTAGTACTGAAAAACACAGCGCGATATAAACAAACATTTATTTATTATCTAAACAATTTTACAGCTATAAAGTAACTAGTTTCTGCAACAGTTGGCGTATGATATTTAATTAAATATTCTGCCTGGATTTTCGGTGATGCCATCTGCATGTTTATGTCTAAACAAACACTGCAAAGTAGAAAAATAACATTAAAATATTGCTCTGGGAAATTAAATAAATTCAAATAATAAATTATGTAAGATGAATAACTTTTACCTTACCAATGTAACATCTTAATGTAACAGTGAAAATTATCTTAATAGTGCATTTATAATTTATTTGAGTAAAGTCAACTTTATTAAAGTTAATAAAAACAAAGGTCGCCTATAGATGCTACTAAAATTTGTTATTTAATATTAACTTAAATCTTAGGACTAATTTTAAAAACGCTCAATGGGATTTTTTGCATTGTAATTGTAAATGCGAAAGTTATTACTAATAAATATGAAAGTTAATGTTTATCTCATACAATTCTGAAGCTTCAATATCTTTGTTTTAAATGCTAAAATATGTAAATTACAACATGATATGCAGTAAAATAACTTTTATTAGATTGTTGATATGTTTCGGCTGACTCCGAGCTATTTTCAAAAACAAATGCGAATATTCTACATATTGCAATTATATATTCTATATATTCTATTTATTCTATATATTCAATATATTGCATATCTATTCAAGTGAGCCGAAACATGTCAACAATCTACTAATTTTTTTTTTACTGTATATTATGTTGTTAATTTATACCTTTTAGCACTTAAAACAAATATATTATTACACAGTGTTATAATTTATTATATCTTACAACTATTTCAGTAGATACCATATTCAGTAGATGTAGATCTATATTAAAAATAATTATGATGATTTAGATTAAGTAAAATGAATGATTGTTACTGATTAGTTATATAGATATTTTTCTACAGAGTGGCCAAGGTAAAAGAGGCCCGTATATAAAAGTACAAGTACTTACTAATTTTTATTTAAATGTAGTAAGTACAGAATATTATGAATCCCATCAAAAACATACATGTGAAAGAAGTCCAAGTTCGTTAACGGTTTCGCTAATAAAAGAATTGAGATCTAACTGGAAACTAAGTTCTTTCGAAGCTCTTTAAATCATAGCTCTCGCATGAATATCGTTCTTCAATTGCTTAAAATGATTTGTTACATTATTTGCTACTCAATAGAACGACTTGGCAAGTGTTCACCCAGCAACTTTAATCTTTGAGTCTGAGTACAATTTAGTCTTGTATGTTTTTGGCAAAGATGTAGTCAATCAAGTATTCGAATAAGTATGTCGAAGTTAAGGTATTGATAAGTTAAGGAAGTGATTATTATGAATAACAACACCTCCTGTGAACTATTGAATGTTTAGTATGTTGTTA
Source organism: Maratus michaelseni (assembly GCA_963931845.1). Classification (NCBI taxonomy): domain Eukaryota; kingdom Metazoa; phylum Arthropoda; class Arachnida; order Araneae; family Salticidae; genus Maratus; species Maratus michaelseni. The sequence goes on from OZ007592.1 coordinate 311,051,130, forward strand.
TTCATAATATTTTGTATTTACTACATTTAAAAAGAAATTAGTAAGTATTAGTACTTCTTTTATCGTGGCCACTCTACATATCCCTATTCGTATAAAATACTATACGCTGAAAACATTGATACCTTCCCCCAAAATTATTCTAATCAATAATTTTTGATAAAGTAGGACATTTTGACATTTTTAGGGTTTCGTTCATCTCACGAAACCCTATTACTCCTGCTTTGTTGTCTGATCATCTTAGAGCCAGTTCTCAAAATCCATTTTAATTACAGAGTTGAAACTTTGTGTACTTATAGCTGGATATCTGCTATGAAGCTCAAAATCATAAAATTTGAAAAAATCGTATTATTTTAATATATAGAGATTATAAAACCCAAAAATCGAAGAACCTTTTCCTATTAAATCTAAACATTTTTCGTTATAGCAGTTGCCAACAATTAAAAATCCACAATAAAATTCTTTCTACAATAATTAATTTTCTATTGAAAGATTTACACATGAAAAAGGAAAATAAAATAAAAAGTTTCATCAATTGAAACAAATAAGATTAAGATCACGTCATATTGGTAATAAAACGGAATTTTCAAACATTTCTGAATAATACAAGAGTTATGAGTATGTGTAAATACAGAAAGCAGCTTAATATGACGTCATTAGAAAATTAAAAAAAATTAATCTGACGTCATAACGGGTTTTTCAAATGTTTGAGAATAATACAAAGAGAGTATCAATATGAGTAATAGATAATACTAAATATATAAGTTTGAGGAATGTTTGAGAAAATGTTTTGAGGAATGTTTGAGAAATGAATTAGTTTGAATCATAATAAAAACCCGATTATGGAAATATTGGTTTATTTTAACATTTTGAAGGTCTCTATACAACATGTTTAATTTTGAAATTGATTTTTTTTTGTAATATAGCATTTAGTCCACATGACAGATAATATTTGACAGAGTATAATAGCGTGTTTTGCCCGCTATCGGACCGGTTCAGATTTTCGAGAAAACGAGAAAAATAGACCGGTAAATTTTTACTTTATAAGAAAAACGACGTTTTTTTTTTTAGAAAATGAAATTTATTTGGATTTGTTAAAGAAATGCTAAAGTGTTTTGAAAGGAATATGAAACGAACCCCTTTATGCGATCTTCGATCGCACTTACCCACTTGTTTTAAACTGAAAATAATGGTAATGTAAGCATAGAAACATTTAACAAATGATGGAGTAGTTAGGTTGCTTTATTAAATAGTATTAACAAAAAATAAATTTGTCGTAATTTTTTTTATGCATTTCAACTGTATCCTAACCACCTTACAATACAGTTAAATTTATCATAAGCGCCAATGCCATGTCACTTCTACAAAATACAAGTAGATGAAGTTGCAAATTTATTATTTGTTTAGTATTTTAAAAATACAGTCTAGATTTGGGGAATTGAAAATTTACTTTTTAAATTCCTACTATTAGCTTATTAGCTCTCTATATAATATCTTGTTGGAATTTTCAATCGTTAATAAAATATTTTCTATTCATCCATTCAAGTTCAAATAATTTTTTTAAAACTTGTACTGGATGACAATTGATGTTAATACAGTTTGTTCAAATATTAATTCATTAATTAAATTTAATTAATTAATTTTAATTTTTATATGGGAGAAAAAAAATTCTCCCGTCGTTTTAATAAATGAAATGAAAGATTGATTTCAAATTAGTGATGCCACAGAAATAAAATACCGCAACGATGATTATAAAATAATGTTCAATAAAGGTAACGTGGGACATTAATGCTGCACGGGTTTGTTTTATATATTTATGAATTAAAAGTAGGAATTGACTTTAAAAAAATGTTTTATATCACTTGTTGCAGGTGAAAACAAAACTGGAAGAAGTTATATGTTAGTATGTGTTGCTTTATCCTGTTTTATTATAACAATACTGGTAATATTACATTATTGTTACAATAATGGCAGTAATTAGTGCTATTATAGAGATATTCAATTATAATCACAAACCTTCACTTTGAGATTAATACTCTCTTATCAGCCTATTATAAATTATAGAGCTGTGGATATAAACGTTTGCCATAAAATTCTCCTTCGAAAACTAGATATATGTCAAATGATTTTACGGTATTCAATATAAAGTTTTGTATATATTTAATGCAGAGTAAAGCTAGTACTGTATCGGTGACACAACAAATCCGATGGAGTAAGGTTTGTTTTTATAAAGTACTAGCTGAAGTACCCACCGTTGTCCGGGATTTTAAGAAACTTTGCGTAGAAAAATCAATTTCAATATTAAACATGTATAGAGAACTTCAAAATGTTGAAATATGTCAATATTTCCATAATCGGGTTTTTATCATGATTAATGCGTTCCTCAAACCCATATGACGTTATATTAACCTTCTGACGTCATATGTACTTGCCTTCTCTATTACTCATTTTGGTACTCTCTTTGTAGGATTCTCAAACATTTGAAAAAGTCCGTTAAACTTTCAATATGACGTCAAATTAATTTTATTTTAAATTCTCAAATGACGTTATATTAACCTTCTTTCTGTACTTACACATACTCATACTCCTTGTATCATTGAGAAATGTTTGAAAAATTCCGTTATATTACCAATATGACGTCATATTAATCTTTTTTCCAGTTGTTGAAACTTTTTATTTCATTTCATTTTTCACATGGAAATCTTTCAATACAAAATCATTTATTGTAGAAAGAAATTTACTGTGGATTTTTAATTGCTTCCAACTGCTATAAAGAAAAATGTTTAAATTTGATAGGAAAAGGCTGTTAGGTTTTTGAGTGTTTATTAATTAAAAATTAACTATACATTATTTTGATTCCGGCTGAGTTTAGTTGCTTTGGCCGTGTTTTAGTGCACCTATACGTAACATTTCACAATTCCGTCTACCAAACTGTTGATTTGTATAGAAGTGCAGACAGAGAGATAGGTTAATTTTAATTTTAATATATTAGATTTCTTTGAAAAACTTTCTGCAGTTTTATCAATATATTTTCTCAATAAAACAATAAATTGTAACTCCCACAGAAATTTGCCAACATACCTACACTATACAAACCACACGATAAGGATTTTCAAGAATATAAATCTAGAATCGCAGCATGTATCAATAAAACTGCAAGTTTTTAAAAAAGAATTTTCATTTGAAGTTTCATTTAATAAAAAAAAAGTATGCGTTCATTTATGAGAAAAACACATTCATGCTAACTTAAGAGAAAATACAGTTTTGGAGCAAACAGAAAATAAAAAAATCAAATAAAAGATAAAATTGCGTGTAAAGAATTTTTTTAAAGGATCAAAGCAAATAATCTAGATAAAAATTAGATAGATATTTTTTTAAATTTTTTTGTTTTTTGTAGAATTCAAGAGATATCAAGCGGATATTAAATAAAATTTTTCCCGCAATGGATAATCTTTTAAAAATAGTAGATAATCCAATGATACATTGAGTTTAACTTTAACAACTTTACAGACCAAATTCGGGCTGCGATAGGTATGATACTATATTTTCTCGAAAATGTTGCACGCATTAGAAACGAAACTAAAATAATATACCAGCGAGGAACACTGAGCTATACTTTGTTAAAGTTCGCTTTGTGTACAACTCAGTATAAAAATATCTGTACAACATATAAAAAATCAGTTCTATGTACTCGGATTGGTTGAATTGTGTCTTTGAGAACTTCCTGTGGACACTCATTAGTTGGATACAAGCGGTAGGATACTAAATTTTGTCAAAATCCTTAGAACGATTTTTAGATAGAATTAGCTTGACCCATAGAGACCCTCAAATGATCCACTAATTGAATTTTCTGGATCATGTGATCCAGCCCAATATTCTTCTCGTAATACAGAACAGTAGGATACAAAATTTAGACAAAATCGTTAGAATCATTTTTAGTTAAAATTAGCTTGACCCACAGTGGCCCAAAAATGACCCACTAATTGAATTTTCTCGCACTTGTGACAAAGCGCAATGGCCTTCTCGTGCCCGAAAACGGTAGGATACACAATTTAGTAAAAATCGTTTGAGCCGTTTTTTAGTTCTAATTGGCTTCACCTTAACCCATAGTTACCCAAAATGCACCATTAATAGAATTTTCTCGAACATGTAACCTAGTCCAATGGTCTTCTCGTGCCCGAAAACGGTAGGATATAAATCGTTAGAGCCATTTTTAAGATAAAAATTGCATACACATAGACAGACAGACAGACACACATGATTTGCTCATATTACAATATATGATTTGTCGCTGCGACATATTATGGTGCCAGTGGACTTTCAACATAGTACATCCGAGTGTCTTTTCAAATTCGATATAGTCAATGATTAACAAACGCAACAACAAATACCGAATATAACAATAGGATTGCAATAAAAAATTTCACATTAAAAACAGTAAAAGATTTTTAATAATTCTCCTGTATATTAAACTAGCGGCATCGTCCCGGCTTTGCACGGGACGATGCCGTAGATAATGTAATATTTTTAGTACATTTGTTTTCCTGAATTTCGCGCTCCTACCAAAAACTGTTGCTGAGATATGGCGAAATTACCTAAAACTTTCGAATCCCCTTTAAGCACCTTCGGGGGGGGAGGGGGATTTCAAAATTCACTGAAAAACGTGTTTAATCATTTGTTTAGTAGTTTTGTTTTCCTGAATTTCGCGCACCTTCGTAAAACAGCTGCTGAGATATGGCGAAATGTCCTAAAATTTTCGAAACCACCTCCTTTAAAACCCTTCGGAGGGAATCTCTAAAATCAGTGAAATGCGCGTTTATCCATTTTTTAGTAGATGTGTTTTCCTGAATTTCACGCTCTTGCCTAAATCTGCTGCTGAGATATGGCGAAATGACCCAAATTTTTTGAATACCCCTTTAACCACCTTCTGGGGGGAATTTCCAAATCGAAGAAATACGTGTTTAACCAATTTTTTAGTAGATTTGTTTTAATTAATTTCGCCCTCCTACATAAAAGCTGAGATATGGCGAAATGACCTAAAAAATTCGACCCCCCCCCCATTTAACCACCTTCTGGGGGGAATTTCCAAAATTGCTGAAATACGTGTTCTATTCATTTTTTAGTAGATTTGTTTTCCTGATTTTCGCGCTCCTAACTAAAACTGCTGCTGAGATAGGACGAAATGGTCTAAAACATTCGACCCCCCTTTTAACCCCCTTTGTGGGGAAATTTCTAAAATCGTTGAGATACTTGTTTAACCAATTTTTCAATAGATTTGTTTTCCTTAATTTCTCACTCCTACATAAAATTGCTGCTGAAATATGGCGAAATGACCTAAAACATTTGACCACCCCCTTTAACAGCCTTCAGGGGGGAATTTCTAAAATCGTTGAAATAAGTGTTTAATCATTTTTTAGTAGATTTGTTTTCGTGATTTTCGCGCTCCTACCTATAACTGCTGCTGAGATATGTCAAAATGACCTAAAACATTCGACCACCACCTTTTAACCCCCCCTCCGGGAGGGGAATTTCTAAAATCGCTTAAATACATATTTAAGCATGTTTTTAGTAATTTCTTTTCCTGATTTTTGTGCTCTTAACTAAAATTGCTGCTGAGATATGACAAAATGACCTAAAACTTTCGATCCCGTTTAACCCCCTCCGGGAGGGGAATTTCTAAAATTGCTGATATATATGTTTAATCATTTTTAATTAGATTTGTTTTCCTGATTTTTGCGCTCCTACCTATAACTGCTGCTGAGATATGACGAAATGACCTAAAACATTCGACCATCCCCCTTTAACCCCTTCGCGGGGGATTTCTAAGATCGCTGAAATACATGTTTAATCATTTTTTTAGTAGATTTGTTTTCCTGATTTTCGCGCTCCAACCTATAACTGCTATTGAGATATGGCGAAATGACCTAAAACATTCGACCATTCCCCTTTAACCCCTCGGGTGGGGAATTTCTAAAAGCGTTCAAATATATGTTTAATCATTTTTTAGTAGATTTGTTTTCCTGATTTTCGTGCTCCTACCTATAACTGCATCTGAGATATGGCGAAATGACCTAAAACATTCGACCACCCCCCTCTAACCCCCTTCTGGGAGGAATTTCTAAAATCGCTGAAATAGGTGTTTAATCATTTTTTTAGATTTGTTTTCCTGATTTTCGCGCTCCTACCTATCACTGCTGCTGAGATATGGTGATGTGACCTAAAACATTCGACCACCACCCTTTAACCCCTTCGGGGGATTTCTAAAATCGCTGAAATACATGTTTAATCATTTTTTTAGTAGATTTGTTTTCCTGATTTTCGCGCTCCTACCTATAACTGCATCTGAGATATGGCGAAATGACCTAAAAAATTCGACCAACCCCCTCTAACCCCCTTCTGGGAGGAATTTCTAAAATCGCTGAAATAGGTGTTTAATCATTTTTTTAGATTTGTTTTCCTGATTTTCGCGCTCCTACCTATCACTGCTGCTGAGATATGGTGATGTGACCTAAAACATTCGACCACCACCCTTTAACCCCTTCGGGGGGATTTCTAAAATCGCTGAAATACATGTTTAATCATTTTTTTAGTAGATTTGTTTTCCTGATTTTCGCGCTCCTACCTATAACTGCATCTGAGATATGGCGAAATGACCTAAAACATTCGACCACACCCCTCTAACCCCCTTCTGGGAGGAATTTCTAAAATCGCTGAAATAGGTGTTTAATCATTTTTTTAGATTTGTTTTCCTGATTTTCGCGCTCCTACCTATAACTGCTGCTGAGATATGGTGATGTGACCTAAAACATTCGACCACCCCTCTTTAACCTCCCTTCTGGGGAGAATTTCTAAAATCGCTGAAATAGGTGTTTAATCATTTTTTTAGTGGATTTGTTTTCGGGAATTTCAAGCTCCTACCTATAACAGCTGCTGAGATATGGCGAAATGACCTAAAACATTCGAACCCCCCTTTAACCCCCTTTAGGGGGGAATTTTCAAAAATCCCTTCTTATTGCTTGCCTAGGCCATAATAGCAATCTACAGTCCAAATTGCGTGACCCTGACTTTAGTAGTTTCGGCTGGGCGTTGTCGAGTCAGTCAGTCAATCACCGTTTCCTCTTTATATAATAGTATAGATTAAACATTATTTTTAAAACATTAGGTCCCGCATAGTCCCAAAAAGTAATACTGTGTTAAAGCTTAAGCATGGATACTTTGAGGATAGTAAGAGAACTTATTAAAATCTCAACAATGTGTTAAACTAAAATTCCAAAATTTTCATTAAGGGTCAAGAGAACTTAATCAGGATTTCTTGAAAATATTATGAACATATTATAAAGAACTATGTCATAACTATTTTATTATATTGTTATATTATAAAGATTTGAAAAGTTTATGTAACACGAAATATATTATTCCAGAGCGGTATCATCTAGAATATTTCAATTTAAATTACGATGGAAAATTTGAGATATATAACCTGATACTGCTGTAGGAGATTAGGCTAATGACGAATACGTAGTTTCTTTCATTACTTATAAATGGAAAATTGTAGAAACCATATTGAACTTTTGTTTCCTAACTATACCGATTTAACATATATATTTAATTACTTATTGATAAAATATTTTCTCGGAGAAATACTGCGAGTTATTTGTTGACATTTTTTGGTAGAGTTTCTAACTCCTAATTTTTTGAAGACAAAACTTAAAATAAATACTTGAAACAGATCTTAGTTTAATAATAAAATTACTTAAAATAATTGTTTATTTTATTTAAATGAAGGAGTATTTTAACTTGATCGAGAACTCCATTCACTGTCTCTAGTTTAAAAACAAAAAAGTATCATAACTGCCAAATGATGCCTATATATATATATATATAGAGAGAGAGAGAGAGAGAGAGAGAGAGAAAGAGAATCTTTTAGAAAACAGCATTAGTGTATAACATGCGCTAAATAACTACTTTGTGAGAGATGACGGTATGTTTGAAAATATAGCTATACAAGAAAAATACATTTTGGTGGTTACGATTATTTTGTAGGAAAGACTCGATATCTGTACTCACTTTTACTGTAAAAGTATTACAAAATAATTGAATATGAGTTTATTTATATTAATAATAATTAAAAAACTTCTTATACTATGCAGTGTGTGTGCAGTTTTATTACAATTTTGAATAGAATTTTGTGACAAAATAATCTCAGAAAACTGTTGCGAATTCTGTGATTAATCGCGGAAATATTTCTAATCTGATAAAAAAAAAATATATTGGGGAAATATTGTTAATGTGGAAACGCGGCGCAATTCTCTTTGAAAATTCTAAGAAGCATACGCATCTTGAAATATGCATAATAAACTGAAAGCAAGTACTTTCACTAAAGCAAGTACTTTAAAAAACGCAAGTACTTTAAAAAAAGCAAGTACTTTCAAAACCACCGCAGGCGATGGTTTTCTAGATGATGCTGTCTTGTTTTTCGCACACATCGTCATTTCTACCGTGGATTGCAAAATGGATGGTTGGTTTTTCTAATCAGGAAAATACAGACATACATTTCATGTATGGGAATGCGGATGCAAATGCTCTGGAAGTATTTAATTGTACAGTAAGAAGGGTTCTCTCCACAATTGGAAAGCGCTTTGTATCGCTTCACTGCTTGAGTTACAACCATGCATTGTATGGTATTTTGAGCTTGTCTAGTTGTTTTCTATCCCTCATCTGAACTCATGGGCAAAATTTCTATAAATTTTTGCCCATGAGTTCAGAATCATTCTGTATGAGACAAATTATTGTTTGATGATCGTTATAACTTTGACATGTTTGGCCATTTAATGACAAATTACTTCACGTCTCTATAGTTAGATGTATTGCAATTTACTTTAAATGCAAACATTCATAATAATTGTTTTTAAAGTGCACTTTAAACACTTTGAACAAGCACACTTTAACTAAGATACGCGTTAAAACAAATGACATAATCTTGTCCGAAACAGCCCATTTATTTTCTTGTTTGTTATACATTGTTTTATTGGCATAATATATACTCTGTCGAAACTTGCTACACACATTATCAATATATTCTAAATACAGGTGTATGTTTAATTATGGTCATTCATTTTCGACAGAGATTCAAATTAATATCACATTGTGTGCATTTCCGCAATCATTGTTAGCAGGGAATAGTTAATTCGTAACATTATAATATCGTTGTAATCCAAAGAAAGGAATTTCTTTGTGTCTTTATAGAGATATATATTTTCAGTTAACTTTGAATAAATTTTAAGGTGTATTTTAAATTTCTATTGCGGCTTTTTATAGCTGAAAAAAAATAATAAATTGCAACAAAAACAGTCTTTTTTTTATTATTATTATCTAAGAAATTAATGTAACACTGAAAATGTATCAGAATGAAAAAGCAGAATATTGAAGTATTTAATAAAAAATATCTATCATAAAAAGACTGATATTTGTGCGCTTGCATGTAGTTTTTGAAAAGTCCGCTGGGCATACAGCTACACGATTTGGCAGAAATAATATACCTGAATGTCAGAAATTATATATCTTGAAGATAGCTTTTGGATTAAAAAAAAATCATTTAATGTTTTATGCGATTTTTAGTTGTTTTTTCGCATTTCAGTAACATGAATGCGGTTTCAATAGAGTTTTATTTTGAATAGTACAGTCATTTTTGAATTTTTTGTGAATATAATTTAATGTAATTTTTGTCGTTTTCTCGCATTTCGCTGCAATGACATTCGCAAAAGATTCGATTGATATTCGAATTCAATATCTTACCGTAATGTAGTAAATTTTGTACTATTTTCAATATAGTTTATTCGGTGCATCATTTTTTTCCAATTTTTGTTCATATTTTTTATAATATTTTTCCGTATAAAAAATGCCTTAAAGATAAAATTAAAAAATATATATATAATTTTTTATTTTACTTAATTATTAAAGGATGTAAAGCGATGGATTTTTTGATTTTCTGAAAAGAAAAGAACTCTCCAGTAAATTGTGCTACTTTAGTGAATAAAACCAAGCTGGAAGAATTCCAAATCTTTTTCCACAACAACGCGAACGCCGATGCTAGAAATATGAATTTTATCCGGGACCGTTGACTGCGTGACCATTTGAGGAAATATTTTTTTAAAGATGAAAAATAATTACTTGTATACGCATCCGATGGCATTGGGGTGTTCGACCACAGGATCGTTTTGAAAGATTTTCATCTAGAAAGAAAAAATTACATTAATTCAATATTTGTTGGATTCGAAACTAGAGGCTATTTGATTCGATACTATAGTCTTGTAAAAGTAATAGCGTAGTTGATGCGTGTTAAAAATACGACACGTGCCTGCTCGTGTAAAATTTTGAAATGTGCATTTTGAAAAGTTAAAGTCTTCTTTTACGCATTTAAAAACATTTTAATTAAAATATTGATCATAAAAAACCTACAGAGCTAGTCTAAACATTTTTTAACAGGCAGAAAGCTTTTTCAGAAATATTAACAGTATTTATCACAACACATTTTTCAAAACTTTTAAAAGGTATAAAAATTCCCAGAAAGTTTGACAAAGATAAATATGTTGACGAAAGTGTGTCTGTATTCAAACACATATACTGATGCACCACGCTTGATAGAAACCTGGAGCGAACTGCGCATGGGCGAAAATGGCTAGTCCATGCCGAAGTCCGTAAGCTATAAGTACGCTGCCTAAGATAAAGAGTGGTGATTTCAGCTTCTTTTGCCGGGGCTATTCTCCCTACAGTATGAATGGAATCGGCTTGGCACTCTGCCAACCGGTGTTCTTAGAAGCGTGGTTGAACGGTACTTATGAAATTGAAGCACTTTCATCAATAAAATGATATATTAAAAATATTTATCTAATTAAATTCCCATCAGTTAAATATATATCATTTATAAATTTTGCATTTTACGTTTTCTATAAAAAATCTTCCTATTCCAATCACTTCGTTTCTATAGTTATATATGAAATACTTTTCCATTTCATAGTAAAGTATGTTGACAAACTATTGACATATTACTTCGGGCAAGCGATTTATTGGTAGAGTCACTTATTTTGCAGCCGAAGTGATCAGGATGGAAGGCGATGTTTATGAAATCACTGGACATTTTCCCGTAAAATAAAAGGAAGCTCAATTATCATCAATGAATTTATTGACTTTACAAGATCAGAGATAATTCCACTAATAGTCATTTTAAAACTTATATCTGGGCTGTGTTGCGCCATAGAAAAATAACGAAGATATTAAACTATTAGAAGTACACCAATTTAGATAACATCTCCTCCAAGTGATGGAATTTATTTAGCAAGTCGAAAAACGTAAAAATATGCTCTCTAAGGCTGTGTAGGCATGTTATATACTAGCAATACGCTCATGAATAAGTTGACGTACCTTATGGACGCGCCAACGGTTTTTCTAGTTAGGAGGGAGGTTGGGGGAAGATAGAGGTATGGTTTGCTTAGTGATTGGTTGACAAGGCTGAGAGAGGCGGGCACATTCCTGACGTAAAATCGGTACTCTTTATCAAAATCGTGAAAATAAAAAGTTGAAAATTAAACGCGATATTTACGTGCAGTGAATGCTAGGATATCGCAGAAAAACTTTAATAAAAAATAAAAATGGTATTAAGAAACATTCCAAACATATAAAAATTCAATGTTTCAAATATGAAGGAATAAATCAGGGTGTTTTTTTACAAAGAAGTGTCGCTATTAACAGATTACGGTTTTTAGAATAAGAATTAAAAGAATATGTTCATTAAAGGTATGGAATTAAAATATAAATTATATTTACTATATTATTAAAAGACAGGTGAAAAGGTAGATATTGTAAGAATCTACTATACATATAAAATACAAACGAAAATTTCGTTCCGACTACCTATAACTAATGATCTGCCGAATGGATTTTGATGGAACTTGCACTGTTAGATTGATAATTTTTCAGGGAAGGTTTTAGTAAATAATATATCGTTCTACGTAGATTAGTTATAGAATTATGATGGAAAGTTATGTTATTTTAAGCGAAAAGGTTACCATTTGTCATTTTTTGGTCATTTGCTTGAAAGAATTGAAACGGCTATATCATTTAGAAAATAATACAGACATCTCAAAAATAAAAGAAAAAATTTACTAATTTTATTTAAAATAAAAAAGGCAAGCAGTTTTGATGAAAAATAATGTTATAAAACGAAATTATTTAATTTATACATGAAAGAGAATGTTCGTAATGCTTAAAAAATTATTCACTGTGACATATTGCAATTGAAACCACATTTGGCATTTATCATTTGCGTCAGGTTAAGAAAAATGCATCTGAAAGTTTAATTAGATGAAATCTGAGTAGCAATTTTATTTTTGAGTTGTTAGTTATTTTTACTTTAATTTTTATTTTTATCCAACTCCTGCATCATGTGACTTGCAGAAGAAATTAGCAGATGTAATTATGAAAATAAATGTAATTGTGAGTCACATGTTACTTTTTTATTTACGATTTTGATTTTTCTTTTGTCGCCAAAGAATTTGATTTTCAGCCAAAAAAAGGCATAAGCATGACATTGGTCACAATGATGGCACTATAGAATTATGTTCGCAATAATGGTGTTATTTCAAGTGTACGGCAACATTTTTGGAGTATTTTTTTTTATATTCAAATGTAAATTATATAAATAACAGTTAATATTTTAAAAATGGAATCAAATATTTAAATTTTAGTGTAAATGTCTGCCACACAGTAAGTATTATCACACACAAAAAAAAAATCACCCTTGATTTCTTTTTAGTTTTCTTTGCATATCTTTTCTACATTTTGAAGGTTTTTAAAATATATTGGACTAAATTTCTGAAATCGGGTCACCCGCAAATTGGCGTATTTACTATATTGTTGGATTTTTTTTTGTTGAAAGGAGCTCTGGATGGTGAATCCAATTGCCGCGAATTTGTACTCAGCGATTAGTAAATTTATGTTCATTATTAAGCAAACGGACAAAAGAATATTTACTATTATATATTTTCCATTAACAATTATTTTACTTTTACTGAAAAAGCAATACTTGCAATATACGAAAAATACTTTAAAATGCCAATGGCTGCCAAGGAACAACATTTCCTGATTGATCATTTTAGCCTAGATTAAAAAAAAAGTACCTGTAATTCCGATTAGATAAAATTTTGATTATTGTAAAGAAATTTTGTCTAACGCTCAGCTCTAGCCGCTAAACTTAGTGACAAATTAACCGATTATGAACATTATGGGGTTTATTTAAACAGCAAAATGAAGAATAATGCAATCTTGACAATAAAAGTAATAACAAATATATTTATTTCTTCGAGTTGTTATACTCATTAGAGGAAGGCACAGAAATCTTCGGTTCAAGAATTCACAAAAAATATTATGACGAAAAATTTTGCCTAACTAACTTTATATTATTAATATTTATTTATAAAACTCAAGGAGTTTTATTGGTGAAAATCGGTAATTTAGTCGACAGCAATTTGACATTTTTTAATGGAACGTAGTTTAGCGCGTAATTAACTTCGTTTTGTAGGTAACTCAGGTGCATTTGTAACTGTAACAATGCAAAAACTTCTAATGTTTGACTTCAAACTTGGATGTGGACCCCATTACGGAAGATTAGGAATATTTTTTGATGCAAATTAGAGAATTATTTTTGACCAGAATCAGTTATCGAGGTTTTTTCCAAGTTAATGTTTACATGATTGCACCTGGTATATAAAATGAAAAGGAAGTGAAATTAAAGTTATTTTAATTTTATTCAAACAATTCAGAATTAAAAGCCTACTTTTTTATGATTCACATTTCTTCTAAATATCAAAACTAAACATTGTTCTTTATGTGCAAATAATTTATAGCATTTTTCAATGTATTTACTCTGCTAGAATCCTGAAATCCTGGAATCTGCTGTATCCTGCAAGTCTAATACAGAAAACTGTATTAGACTTGCAAGAAGATGACGTATATCACATTTTATAATGTAACGTAGAGTGAGATTGTATGTAAACTACCAGAACCACACATAGCACAAAGCAGAGAGACTCGGAGTTCAAGTACTAACAAACGAAAATTAATAACTCGAACAAGTTCAATGGTCAATCTCTGCAATTATTGTGATGCTCTCTGGTTTAGTAGTGTGGCGACTCTGAGAACATTTTAAATACTGTTGGTCACAACGGCCACATTTTTCTACAAAACTCTAATATAAATCATCAAATTAAAGAGTTGCTTTTTAATAGCCTGAATTTTGTATAACGCATAAAATAAGATAATAGAGCAATGACATTCGCATTGTATTCAGCAATGCGGAAGGTTTTCCAGGTAAAGATCTATATTACTTTAAAATACATGGTCAAATTCACCATTTCGTTTGATTCAAGGTTCATTAGGAAAATGGACCAGTGCAGCGGGCATAGCCTGCTAGTTTGGAATAAATTAATTAAGGCAAAATTTTTATTATTATTACTTTTATAATGAAAAACTGGTCATAAAGATAATTTCCGAAATACTGAAAAAAATCTATCTATATTGTGACAGTGTAGTGATCTCCCAAATATCTTGGATGATTTAGTTAAGGAAGAAAATTCGATAGTTCATTCGCACATAACTGTCTAAAAATTCAAATAATAGTACTGTCAGTGCGGTAATATTTTCTGTTCATTATTAAGGAATTTTAGATTTCTTCGAATTCAATAAAAATTTTTAGGAGTTGTTTATTTTGGTACCTACGTATTGGTATCTACGTACTAAAATAACTTCTTTGGTATTCAATAAATCGTTTCCGTTCGACCCTCGTTTGAACGCAAGAAATATACGATACCTTAGTATCATCATATGATATAGCTTTCTTTCATCCCTTTGATAAAGTCTAAAATACCGAGATCTAAATTTGGAGAGTGGATTGATCTTACTAATATGTTGTATGTGGATAAGTTTGTTAATACAGAAGATCCACTAATCCAAACGAAAAACGTGACCATTTGGAAATCCGAACAGCATTATGGTCAATGAGCTAAACTTTCAGTTTATTATTAAAACATGCTAAAATTCTTCAATTTCTATAAAATATTTAGAAGTTGTTTCCTTTGTTATTTGAGATATAGTAAAACATTTCGATAGCATTCAGTGCATGGTTCGGCACATTTCGGCAATATATTATACAGTATAATCGATTTTTAAAGATTTCGAAAGTTCTTGAATTTCAAATTGACAGTTCAAAATAGTATTTCAAATACAGGGTGGTTATAATATAAGTATATCTATTTAGAGGTGTCTGTAGCTCGTAGGAGTAATCCGAATTAAACAAAAATTGATACACTTACTATTCGAGAAGGGGGGGGGGAGAAAAATGGTATGATTAAAAAAAACAATTGCAATAATCACCGACAGATGGCGCTACTGCATGTGTAATGCAATGTGTAATACAAGAACAAATAATTAAGGCGTCAAACAGGATGGCATACCTAATTTATTGCAAAATGTCACAGTGAATGTGGTATGCTTTCGCATGGCGGTGCCGATCATGTTCTGCTTCCACATGGCCATAATGTTGGAGGACACAATACAGGAGGTGCACGACATGCTCAGTTACGGAATGTAACGCATCAGGAGTGATGTTTTGCAAATGTCGTGGTATGCGGTAAAGTCATTCAGGTTTTGGACCCCTACACGGTACACGGTATTACACATTGCATTTTACACTCTCAAGTCTCATCTGTCGGCGATTATTGTAATTAATTTTTTTATTGTTCCATTCTTCTCCCCCCTTCTCGAATAGTAAGTGCACCGATTTTGGTTTTATTCCGGTTATTCCTTCAAGCTACAGACAGCTCCAAATAGAGATACTTATTTTATAACCACCCGATATATCATTCAAACTTGTTATGTTTTTACCGTAGCAATGACATCCAGTAGACAAACCTGGTTTCATTTGGTGATTTTATGGTTTCTGTGGTTGAACAAGGCAACTTTTGTCTAAAACTCATGGGTAAATTTGCAGGATTTATTTGAAATTATTAGATGTAATCTACATATTAAAAAAACGTAGTTCAGCTTCTAGTTAGCAAATAATAATAATTATAAATGTAAGCATTTACCATACATATAAATAACAAATTAATTAAAAAGTCTCCTGAATTTTTCTTTATAAATATGAAAAGACAAAATATTGTTTCTAACGCTTCATTACAACTCATTATGGAAATCTATAGGGGAATACGAAACTGAGCATCCATTGGTCGATTCCGTCGATTGACGCTTCTAATAATTTCAGAAGTTGAACACATTTACTTTTACTAAACCACATAGGCAAATATGTAGGATTTCTTGGTATAGCTATAGATACACTGTTATATAACATGCAGTAATAAGTTGTAAGATTTCCACAGCTTTTGTTTGAAACTAAGCATTATTATAAATGTACATATATAAATGGTATTTTTCTACTTTCATATAAAAAATAGGATTGACAAATATATATAACTTTTCTTTGAAAGAAGCGTTATTTGTTCTTTAACAGACAATAAAGATAAAAACTATGTTTATATTTTTAATAGTCAAAACATTCATCTTATAAGGAAAAAAATATATATATAAATGTTTTTATGAAGAAACCTAAGAAAATACATTTAAAATTTTTAATTTTAATTTTTCAAAAGAAACTATATTAGAAAATAAATCATATCTTAGACACACACAATGATAATGTGTAATACTAGGAGGTTAATTATTTTAATGTCATTAATAATTTTACAAATCATCTTTTTTTTTTTTTTGTTATCTCATTCTTTAAGGATCTTATGTTCTGCATATCGAAGAGATTAAAAAGCAATATCCGAATCTTAATTGCTATATTAACTGATGAGATGGATTTTTACGCAACTATTAAAAATGGTAAATACACATAAATTCCATTCAATTCAGATAATATTGTGTTCAAATTATCTCAAAATAAAATCACCACGGTAATGGATTTCGTTCACTCAGAAATTAGAATAAAGAGAAGGAAAAAATGAAATTAAATCTGCATAAATGTCAATTAGTATTACTCATTCGGAAAAGAAGCCAGAACATCAAGAAAAAAATGTTTTATAAGTTTTGTTTTATTTTTTTAAATAACATACTTTCTAATAAATCAGATTTTTAGCTAAAATAAATGTCATTCTTAGATATAGAAGTTTTACATCTGTCATCTAATATTTACTGTTTTTGTTTTGCCATATTGGTGATAATTGCTGGGGTCAGCTATGAGTAACAATGTAATAATATTCATAATTTATTGGAAAAAAGAAGCATTTTGAATAGATTCATAGCACAAATTTTAAATAATAATCTCGTGGTTAAAAAATATTAAAATGCATAAGGCAAAAGCTTATTATCTGAATAACATATACTCTGATTATGATATACAAACAACCTAGTAAGGCCTATATTTTTATACGCAACACATAGAAGCTATATATAATAATTTTATTTTACTTCTAAGCATTTTTACAACTAAATGAAACTTTTCAAATATAACATACGTTTATTTAAAATTTATTATCTTGCAAGAACAAAAAATAAAAGAAAATCCTAGAAAATTTCGTTTTTTAGCTAGAACAATATAGAAATATTTGAGGAAATTGGGGAGATTTTTCAAGTTCGTAAATACAAAACAAAAATTGTGTTATATGTAATAGAATAATAATTATTTTAAGTATATTTCATCGCTCAGTAAATAAGGTATAATTAAATATACATAGATATACATTCTTATTCAATCAGTTAGCAATATTTCATAAAGTTATGAAATCTTCAGACCTGCTTCTTTACAGAGACTGACATTTCACACTCACTGTAGCATATGTTACATGATGAATGCGCTTCCAACGTCTTAGAGTGACAGAAAGAAAAATGATATATTCGGTAAACAAGCTGGCAAGGATTTCTCTTTTGTTACACAATTTACATAAAACCAGGGGACCCGTACGAAGATTTCGCACTGCAGTCTAATATATTATTTAGCAATATCTAATACTTTTTAGATGCAGGTTTAAACTACTGAAAAATTAAGCACTAAAAATATCTGCAAACAAAATTAATAAAGCCAGAATATTATCTATTTTATTCTATCAAAGTTACATTAAAAACTGACCGAAGATGACAAACACAAAAAATTATCAATCGTATTTTTAACTGCATTATAGGGTAACGTCAATCTGTTTCGAAAAAAAAAACATTGGACAAAGAAAAATAAATTCAGCATTTGAATTAAAATTTTGCTTTTTAATCATAAATATAAAATAAACTCGTGCAACAACTACGTCCCACTTTATCTTTACTTAACATTCTTTTTTTCTATACAATCATTCATGAGGCATTTTATTTATGCCGCAACACTGATTTGAGAAAATATTTTCACTTCATTCATCAAAGCAATGCTAGTTTAATTTCTAATTAACTGCTATTTTTAATCAAAAAAATCATACTTTAACGAAATGTAAGTGCATGCTATGTCAAAAGCATGTTTAAAATCCTTTCATATGGTATCTCATTTGTCGTTTTGAGTTTTTTATTTGCTTAGAAAATGGGATGTTGACAACAGAAATAATATACATGATATAACAATTTTTGCATAGCTAAATTGAGCGAATTAAGCACTTTTTTCCGTTTTTGTATGCGCAGCTACTTTCAAATAAGCAGAAGACAAAGTTTGTTCCTTTCATCTTTATAAATCCTCCATATTATAACACATGCTTCTTTTTTCTTGGTGTATTTAAAAAACAAACTTATGAATCTTTAAAAATTTATAGAATTGTAATGGATATGTGTTATGTGATTGTTTCGCCCTTTCTTTGTTTTATGTTGATATTAGTGATACTGGTCGTGAATTTGAAAATGCTTTCAAAGCATATTATACGTTGATGTATTGGGGAAGGGAGGGTATTCTACACTTGCCTGCATTAGTAATTATCTTTTTTGTACTCTGAGGAGGGAAACTTTGTTTTGTTTCTCCGTGTCTAAATGAATAAGAAGTTAAATTCTAACCTTAGTTGGTGCTTGCTTTTTTTATGCAACAACATTTTATTTAGCAGAAATTGTTCACTAATATAAAATTGTTATTTTCATATTAATCATGGAAATTACTTTTAGATTGAAAGTAAACTATTAAAATATTTAAAAAAGATGACGATTAAAAAAATATTTACATTTTTCTTAATAATGATGGTTTATGTAAGATTAAGTTAATGAATATTTATTTATTAGGTGTTTATTCTTTGTACAGTTTCGTGATTCGTTGCGACAATATTATGTGTAACTAGATGGAACCCGTCAAAACCTGACGGAAAAGAATTACTATTACAATATCAGTAAAATAAGTTTCTTTATTACCTAAGAGGGGGAGAGTATGAAACAGTATTTCAAAAATGTTATTTTAAAAGTGTTTCTCCCCGTGAAATAGAGTACTATTTTCGATGCAAACTCTAAACAAACAATCCGTAAACAACTGTGTAATGCAAATCAGTTCGGTATTGCAACCATGTTCACCCCTGCAAGAAAGAAAATTTCATGAACCTATGAAGTATCATTACAAATAGTATATTCCTACGTCCAAATCATATTCAGTAAATAAAAGAACAGTGTAAATAAAGCACACATCTCTCCCCCTGTGATAATGTAACCGAATGCGCTCTTATGAGTATGTGCATTGCATCAGTCCAAAGGCACCGTAGAAATTCGTCGTTAAAAATTTAAAAAAATAAAAATTAAAAAAAAATAAAAAGTTTTAAAATGTCTTCTTTAGTCATTGTTCGTTTCAAATCCATATTTTCTAAAACTCATTCATTGTTTTAAGCTAATAAATTTTTATGTAAATATGGAAAAATTGTTTTACAATAATAATATACAAACTACAGATGATTCAGATTTTTAATGTTTTCAAGTGTAATTTATTTGTATGGTTTTTTCGGTCCCTTTCCATAGTCAGGATGATTATTCCTTCTCCCCACTCCGGATCTTTTCCCTCTTATACGGTGAAATAATCAATGGATCTTAAGAAAAATAATAAAATATAATTCCTAGCACATTCTAATGCAACACATACATCAATAAATTCAACATTATATCAATTTAATGCTCAACATAAGCTGAAAATCGTTTTTTTTTTTTTTTTTTTTTTTTTGACAGATTTCAGTATAGCGCCAAAATGTATCTTATGGATAATCTGATCTTATGATTTATCAGAGTGTTTTTTTTAACTTTTTATGTTGGTTAGGGAAATCAATTTCCAATTGTGACAATTTTTTCAGGGGCTATTTTACATTACTGAAGCAAACTGCTCGCCATTATTGAGATAGGTTTGAAAAATAACTCATTCCAGAAAATTATTTAAAGTGTCGTTAAATTAAGCTGCAGTTTTCAAATCAATTTCATTCGTAAATTAATTTTTTTCTATTTGATGACGTATGAATTGAAATTGTACGGTATTTTGAAGTGATGTAAGTACGGTAACAGCGAAAGCGATAGCGTGTTTGTTGTCACAATTTTATTGGGATTCTAATGGCAACATTATTCCGTTTGTTTGTTGGGTACTACAGTTTGATGAATAATTTGTCGATAGTTTTTTTTAAGGAAAGTGGTCGAATGTACGATAACAAATCTGTGTCCAAATATCTTTCATTTTAAAAAAATATTAATGTATTTTGATGCAGTAATTTCTTTTAACGGACTGTCTAAAGAAAATGCTTAGCATTTTAAATATATATATGATGTAAATAAATAAATATCAAAGATTATGTTCTGGTTTTTGTTTTTATTAATATACTGTTAATTTTATTGTTTAAAATGACTGATAAATGATACTTTATTGAATGGAGCTTTTCTTAATTTCTTTTTTTTTCCTTTCTTCTTTTTTTTCTTTTCTTTTTTTTTCTTTTTCTTTTTTTTTTCTTTTTTTTTTGGATATTCTAATGACAACATTCTTCCATTTGAGTTTGGCGAAAATTTTGGCGAATATTTTTTTTTTTTAATGGAAAGTGGCCAACGTGATAATGGAGAAATATCAGACTATTTTCTACATTTTTTAGTTAAATTAAAATATATATATATTTTGTTAACATGCATTTTCATGCAATACATAGTGAAGAGTGTCAGTTCTGTTATTCTTTTTTAAATATCCCCTACTTATATAAAAATAACATGTGTGTTCTGGGGTATTTCGTATAAACATTGTAAAATTATTAGATTTTGTCCTACTTCAACTATTATAACTGCTGATAAAACAGTCATTTTTGGCGAATTTTCTGTTATCTGTAAAATGTTTGTTTTTGGTATAGCCCGAACTAAGAAAACATTTCCGATGCATTAAAATTAAATAATTGTATTTCATTAAGCATTAATTTTTTCTATTTTTAATCTGTAAACAATAATCATGGATTTAATTAATTTTGCAATATGCGGTGCACCCAAACAATTTGGATTAAATCGGTAAAGATGTTGCCGACCCACCGTGGTTTCTTTTTGCCACAAAATGGCGATTTTTGCTTTGTGTGGCAACCTGGTGTTAATAAAATTGAATACGTGTGTAAATAAATAAAATAAAATAATATACAAATAATTAATAAATACAATTAAATGCGTTTGTTTAAAATAATGTGTGAAAATTGGGTTTTTTCGCCCAAATGGCGCAAAAAATAAATCGCGCCAATCCCGGTGTTTCTAAGACATCTGTGGCATGTAAGGGTGTTTTTTATTTGATAATTGAAATTTATTAATGTTAAAAAAATTTGTGAGTAATTTAAAATATTTTAATATTTTTGTATTAGTTTTAATGTTTCAGCAAATGTTAAAAGAAAATAAATTGGTGACATTAATATTTTTAGAGCATAATCGATCTTTGTTTACAATTCTACCTTGCATAGATAGCTAGAAGTTCGGGTCAGAGTCAGACTTCAATTTTGGACAGAGTTACGGCGTCCTCTTACGATTGACTTTCTGACGTGATACGCAGAAGTAAAAGTTTAATTTAAAATTACGACTAATTAATAAAATTTTCGAACAAACGAATGCACTATAACAAGCATGTGTCCAAATATTTTTTATTTAAAAACAGAATGATGTAATTTTCTGCAGTAATTTGTTTTCACGGACTGTCGAAAGAAAACGCTTAGCGTTATAACTATATAGATTGCATACATTACATTAGCATATTTTTACTATACTTTCTAAAAATCATATAACTGCTTAAAAGTTTAGAAAAGTTCTTAAAATTGCATATTTTTATTTTTCATTTATATATATTTTTTCCTTTTATATATTTTTTTTCTTATACAGGGTGGCAATAATTAAAGTGACAGTACTCAGCGTGCTCTGTAGCGCGATCTAATTCGAAAATGGAGGGAAATTTTGTATTATGATTAAACAAGATGGGAGACGAAGGATTCCATGAAAAGAAGAGTTCCAAAACTCACCGCTAGGTAGAAATATGGCGCTTCGTAATAAAAAAGGGGTTTAAAAATGCAGAATCAATACGAAAATACAATTAACTTTTATTTAGCACATTTAGATGATTAAAATAGATCTCAATATGGCTATTACATAGCGCCATATTTCTACCTAGCGATGACTTTTGGAATTATTATTTTTGCGGAATCTTTCGTCACCTGTCTTGTTTAATCATAATAAAAAAAATTGTCTTCATTCTAGCAATTACATCGCGCTACAGAGCACGCTGAATATTACCACTTTAATTATGGCACCCTGTACATACATATTAAATAAAAGAAATAGGGCGTGAAAGTAAAGTTTTCATTATAATAGGTAATAATAGGTAAGATATAAACCAGATAAGTATTTTTAATTCAAATGTGAATTAAGAAACATTTTTACGAATTAGTCACTAACGGTTACACACACTTTTTTTTAATCATACGCGATAAAAATAACTTTTATTAAATAAATTATATTTTTAGCTAATATAGGGAGTTGTATTTCAATAAATTACGAGAATGGTCATATACCGTACATATATGTAATATAAACAAGAAAGTAAAATCATGCATAAAGCATAGATTATGAAACACTTTCCAATACTACAAGAATACTTTAACAAACTTTCGCTGTTTAATAAGGTAAAGTAGATACCTAAATAAATATTTTAGAAAACGCAAAACACACCTGAAAACCAGATTTCAGCAATTACAGGCCATGGCCAGAAAAGTACTGTAATTCTTTTGTGCAGCCTTGTATATAATCTATAGATTTGTATATATGCGCTATATAGTATGTTACAATTTAGTTTAGTAAGAAAACACATAACACAGCTGAAAATTTACTTTCAGCAGTTTTTACCAATAGACGGAAACATATTTGAATTTTATTGTACAGCCCTCTATATTACATTCAGAATTTTACACACGCCACATACTCAGC
Organism: Maratus michaelseni; assembly: GCA_963931845.1. Lineage (NCBI taxonomy): Eukaryota > Metazoa > Arthropoda > Arachnida > Araneae > Salticidae > Maratus > Maratus michaelseni. The sequence goes on from OZ007592.1 coordinate 311,074,581, forward strand.
TAAAGTTTAATTCAGGCAAAAACACGCTGTAAACTACTAAAATCACTCTTCCAGAAATTAAAATACATAAGCGGCCATGTATCCAGTTCTTTGCATGTCCCTGTATATTCTTTTATTTATTTTTAACAAACATCTCTTTATGTACTAAATATATTTCACTTTCAAAATGCATAATTTGGTTAAAAAGAAAGTCTTAAGCAATTTACTGTGATACACAATAATGCTTACGAATTCTTTTGTGTAGACCTGTATATGGTCTATAGCGTTACTATATACCACATATTATGCAAAATTTTGTTAAACGCATACCTAACTAAAAGCGCACGTCCAGCACTTATCGTTTATAGACAATACTTTGGATAGAGTACTGCATCCGAAAACTTTAGCGTGTCCCTGTAAATGAAAGATAAGTGCTATGTACATCATATTTACAACAGATATCTTGTAGTAAACCTCAGTAATGTATATTAATTTAATTATATTTGAAATAATGTTTATAATTAAAATACTCTGCAAACAGTTTTTCTCCGTAAACAATTATATAACCGAATACTTTTGTGTGGTCCTGTAAATGAATAAGAAATGCTTTACTCTTCATATTGTACAGAAAGTATATTTTAGTGCCCTTCAGAAACTGATAGCAATTTCATTATGTTTGTAATAATATAACATGATTAAAATGCACCGCAAACGTCTTTCCCCCATAGACCATAATATAAGGTAAAGCTAGGAGAGTCTTGGCACAATTCAAAAGAATAACAATAAAAAATCTAAATTTTAATTTTTTGCTAAACTATACATGAATAATTTTTACTTCATTTGTTTTTTATGCATTTCCATTGCTATTTTTATGTTATGTTGTAATTCAATAGAACAGTTGTAATAAAACCAAGAAAGATATTTTGCGCAATCTGTCCTTACAGGATTGGTGTGATTGCAAACATGAGTAAGAGAAATTGTTACTAATAATAACTACAATTAAATTGTTAACAATAGTAACTGCACTTAAATGACATTGCTGAAAAGTTTTTGCGAACAAATATTATTGTATTAGGAGTGAATATTGCAACCTAATGATGAAAGAATCAGAAAAAAGAGAGAATTTTAAAAACGATTACAAAAATTGAATTAAAGGAAAAAGAAATAAAGAATCAGAAAAAGAAATTCCAGATAAGATTACAAAATAACATTAAGTTACTTGATAACACGTTTAACTTAAAATTAGAACATTTTCATTTTTATTTTCTTTTTATCCAAATTTACCATTAAGCTGGGTAATCTCTCCTAGCATAGAAACTAATAGGAACAATGCGCCATCTCTCCTAAGTAGCAGATGCGCAAACTCTCAAATTTCGGTAGGAGAGATTGCGCGGACTTTTATTTAAACATGGCCGCTAATAAAACGAGCCGTTGATGTTCACATTGTTAGTCTAGATTAGTAGCTTATGATAAATCGTTTAAATTTAAAATATTTTGTACTACTGACATTGTATAGAATTTCTGATGAAGATCTAAAAAAAAAAAGATGAAAATCCAAGCACTTACTTTGGGAAAACAAGACAAAATAGCAGTGCTTTATCTTAGACGCTCTAAACAATCAACGTGCACTTTCAAGTAGACACTCCATTACTGCTGTTGTACAACTACCTGGAGTCGCTGCGCACTCAATCTCCTCCTCCCCCCCAAACCTCGATGTGCGCAATCTCTCCGACCGCGCCATCTCTACTGGCTTTACCTTAAGGGAATTATTTTGAGTTTCCTTGTAAACAAATTATAAGTGCTACATGTGCCATATTCGATAGTAACAAGCTTGTAGTGCACTTCAACGATGTGTAAAAATTTCAATATATTTGAAATAGAGTAGCATCACTAAAATGCGCTGCAAAAGATTTTTCCCCATATACCATAATGTAACGTCATTCTTTTGAGTACTCCTGTACACGGAGTATAAGTGCTATATACTTCATTCTCAATACCGAACATGCCATAGTAAACCTCAATAACATATGTCAATTGCATGACAATCCGAGTATATTTACGCGAGTTAGAGCACGGACAGACAGACAGACAAACCGAATTCATAAACACTTTTCAATTTTGTTGGAAATTGTTAAAGCACTCATGGCTAAAAAGAAGTATTGTTCTGCAGTGACCAATGAATTTGAAATGCACACTCTGGTGCGTGTTCAGAGAAGAAGAACATTCCGAGAAGACGGCTGATGGGTTCTAAATAGAGCACTGATTGAATTTCTTTACCAAGAAGCCAGAAATCTTAGAACAACATATAAAATACTTTAAGGGGGTTTTTGTTTGTTTGTTTGTTTTTCTATTGAAAAATATAATGGAAATACGTACCAAAAATCATCCCAAAAATTATATTAAAAAGTTAAAAATTTAGTAAGCACTTGGTGTAATTGCATTTGGGATCAAAACGCCTAGTTGTGTATTTCTGATACGATTTGAGGACCAAAGTACGATAACTTCCGCCCATTACATAATGTTGTGCATCACCTGGAATTTCATTAACATCGGAACTGAAGTTTAGATTATAATTAGAAATGTTAAAGAGATGAATTAAACACATACGCCACACCGTCCCTTGACAATCTCTGAATTACATTTGTGGCTACTATTCCAATGATACGAATCAGTATAATATTTATTACCTATGATAACCCCAGTCTATAAAATTATAAATTACTTTGTTGCTTATTATATTTGGAATTAATTTCATATTAGTCAGATTCTATTCGATCGGCCAGTTCAGATAATAATTAATAGAAAAAAAGATTAAAATGAAATAAATTTTTTATATACATTTTTGTCAAATTAAATGTATATTATCTTAAATGAATTGGTACCTAGTTATTAATACTTATATCGCTGCAATTTTTTATTCATATATTCAAATACTTTCTAACGTTAATCTAAATAGTATCTTTAACAACATTGTGAGAAAAATTTTAATGAAAATTTATTACAGAAATCATATGCTTAAAAATATTTGTTTAATGTAACTTTCGACTCGTGTAAAAGTAAGTATATTTTTAAGTTAAGAAAATAAGTATAGTTAAGTTTAATTTATTTTCAGCAGTGAATTACGCCTATAATCCTTGAATATTATCGTTGTGTCAGGATATCTTTGCTTGTAGCTCAGTGGTAGAGCCTCAGAGCGCTATTATGAGTATCCGGGTTCGATTCTCTGCTTCGGATGGTTTTCACTCTGTCGGTTTACGCTTACAAAATCAAGATAAAAATTCACTGGTTCTATAAAAAATATCAAGAAAATAAGTATATTTGAAAAATGATATCTAAGATATATTTAGCTTGTTACTTTGGTATAGAAAATAACATAATAAGTATAATAGTCTGTCGTTTCGTGTAAAGCGAATATGAAAAGCGGGGTTTATAAATAGATTACATTTTAACAATAACATAAAAGAAATCTTCAGCTTTGTTTGGACATTTCCATACATTCTAGCCAATTTAATTCTTCGTTTTTGATGTATATTTTCCTTCTTTGTTTTATTACGTTAGAGGCTTTCAAAGTGACTCTAATACAGGAAAAAAACACACCACTTCCTTAATGAAGGTAAGTATAATGTATTTTATTTAAGAAACATAAATAAATATGTTTTTCTAGTAATTATTTTTTACTTAGCTCTTTCCTTTTCTAAAACATTTTGGTATTTTGTTCAACTATTTTTTCTTTGTAATAGAAATCATATTTTATGAAAGAAAGTTCGTTCACCATGTCCTAATTTATAAGAGTCACATTATATGGTTCAGTTAATTAGACTTTTTTAGCTGGTAAAATGACGATTACTACGAAACATTTTAGTTTTTGACACTTTTAAAATTTATCTAGTTGACACGTATGTACTAAAAATTAAAACGAAAGGCTTATATTTTATTACATAATTATATATTTTATTACATAACATAAATTAAAATTAAACTTTGCAGTCAATATGGTGAAGTTGACCTGATTAGCTATTTTTAGTTTGTAAAAATGACTATTAAAATCTTTCAATCCGTTTTCAGACATATGCTATATGTATTAATTTTTAACAAATCACATGAAAAAATGTTTGGTGAACTTTATATAGGATATTCTTGCATAAAAAACAAAATACCATATAAATTTCAAATAACGTAATACCAAATTAGAGATTAATAAATATTTATAAACTTTCTAAAGCTCGAAATATACTATGTTCCCTTTTACTTAAAGTTTTAATGTACTTGTATTAAGTATCTTATGTCCGATATTTTAAATTAAATGTTTTCTGCAATAGTCAAAGCTATATTACTTATTACATCAATTCTTTTTCATTATATGTGATACAAAATTTAATTTAATTTTGTGTTCATTTCAATATATTTTTTAAAAAGCAATGTTCGTTTTTATAAAAAAATTGTATTATGTTCAAAAAATATTGTTTTGTTTATGTAACACAAGTATGAAAAATACACGATTTATAAATAATTTTACCAATAAAAAAGAACTTAACACTGTTTGAAAAATCCATAGAAACTAGTAAAACTGCTACTTCTTTTTTTCCTTAATTTTGCCCTACCTTCTGCGATACAGGATTTCAAGGCACTTCTGGTATAAAAGCAAAAGCCTTTTAATGAAGACAAGTATAATGCGCTAGCTTTAGAAGCACACACACATTAATATATATATATATATATATATATATATATATATTTATATACATATATTACTTTTACTCAGATTTTCCCCTTTATGAAACATTCTAGCTTTTTGTTTCTCTCTATTTCCAGAAAAGTCAACAAAATTCTTCTCCCTATCAACCAGTGGAGCAATTTTTCCGCAGTGTTTTCCCACAATTCTAGCAAAGAGATAGAACACAAAATCTTCAGTCGAGTTAGTGAATTTTGCATGCTATGTATTTTTTAAATAATGTATTCGGAACTTGAAATTAACAAAATTCTTTAAAATATTATAGAATCAAAATATATATGTATGCTGGGTTTGTATTTATATTTCATTGGTTTTGAACTAATATTTCGGGAAATCACGATGTTTAAACTCGCAGTATTTGCAGGTCGGTCTTTTTACAGACTCAATTTCTTTTTAATTATCTTCTCCTGACCCATCTCCTCTTACAAACACAATGGTGAAATTCCGTGTAGCTGACCTTAAAATTTCCTCCACACCATCACAATCAAGTAACGAGACTTTTTTTTTCAGGTACAGTTTTATAAGAAAATTGAAATTCGTGAAAATGTCTGGTGAATCGATCACTAGTGTCAGTTCATTTTTACCTTTTCTTATTAATCCAACGCTCGTGAAAAAAAAATTATAATTTTAATAAACTGCAAATGTATAAGTTCATTACTCTGAGTTTCGTTGAAATGTAATATTCGAATATTAAATGATAATTATTTCTTGATTTCCATTTTCTATATGTGGTGACCGGTGTCAAAAAAGATTAAGCGCGACCAATAACGTTCTGAAAATAGACGCGATTAATCTTGGGATGAAGGATTTAAGATTTAATTTATCTATCTTTAATTGCTTTTCAATTATAAATAGGGACATCGCTATTTTTAAATGTTTTAAGATTTGTCCCGAGGAATCACTACATTAGGAGTCAAAAGTCCCTATTTTTCACAATTTCTAAATTCCTTTAAAAGTGTACTAAAAATATTTCGTTTCTGAGGAGACATAAGATTTATGCCTAAGTAAAACTATAAAAGCATTATCATACTTTTGTTTAAAACTCTCATAAAATTGTTGAGTTTCATTTATTATAAAAGTCATTAATTAGTCGAATGTATTTCCAATATATAAATAATTTGAGTTTTAACTGTATTGCAGGTCGCAGCGTGATGCATTCTTAAATATACCGTGGCTTAAAGTTTTAGTAGTATGTTTTGATTGACAGACAAATATTGTTAATCATTCCAAAAGGTAGAATTTTTAGGTTATTAACTTCAGACTATGTTCCTTCATGATCGAGTAATGTTGATAAATTTAATATGTTAAAAGAAAACTGAGTTTACATATGTTTCCACGATTGAGAAGCAGTCGTCCCACCTTTTTAAGTTTCATGTACGGCTATTTGTCGCATTGCACCTGGCAATACTAATTACGATTGCTAACTTTCCTCTGTAAGAATTGTTTATTTGTGCAGTATGCTTTACCACTCCTAAAGTTTGTCTAAAGACTTTTGCAAATAATATAATAAAATCACTTGTTAACTTTAAAATTAAAGTGTAATTACTGCTTAAAGTGATAAAAACATAACACAAAATGCTTAAAAATTCCTTTCAATATATAGATGACATATGTTTCATGCGCTCTAACGGAGATTTCTTCAAAATCAAAATCAGAAATAAAATATTTTCGTAACATATTTGAAATTTATAAACACAAATCACGAGATCACATGTCTAATGTAAGCAGATGCTTAAATTGGTCAAACTGGAAAAATAGAAATATATTTGCGAAACGAGAACATATCAACGAATCAGCTTCTTTTAAAAAAGCTGATTCTTAATCTTCTTCGAATTAACTAAAATTTGGCACGCGATGATTTACAAATTAGAAAAGTAATAAAATAATAATTTTCCCATTTTCCAGTTTGACCAATTTATGCACCTGCTTATATTAGACATGTGAGCTCGTGATTTGTGTTTATCATTTTCAAAAACTTTGTGAAAATAGTTTATTTATCATTTTGATCTTGAAGAAGTCACCGTTAGAGCGTATGAAACATATGTCATTTATGTATTAAAAAATATTTTTAAGTATTTTGTGTTATGTTTTTATCACATTAAGCAGTAATTATACTTTAAATTAAACACTTTTGTTTCTCCCTTTATAGCAAAGCAACGATCATCTACTTGTCTAGCGTTGATTGCAGCCAAAAAAATGCAAATTGCAGCCAATTCGTTCATTCTTTTATTTATTTGCAGACCCTTTTAATCATTTTAAATACACTATCCGTATATTTACACGATATTTATTCTCTAAGAATTTTCAAAACTATTGACACAGTATTGCTTAATATAATTCTTAATACTTTTATGAGGTTAGAAAGTTGCGATTTTCTTTCTCATCGATAGTTGAGTTACGACATTATTTACTTGTCGATGCGATGTTTTCATTTCACGGTAGTGAAGTTTCGAAATTTTATCCTTAATCGATAAAGGAATTACGAAGTTTTTTTTTTCATTATCGACTGTGATTGTATTACACAGTTTTTAAAAAGACTATATACGTTTGATAAATGTAGTGAAAATTAGCCGTTTCACGTACAACAAAATAAGAATTGCCGGTTATTTTGAAAAAATGTACATTAGAGTATGTTTTAAATTTTCGTTCAAAAATTTTTCTTAATTTTAAGCATATTTTAAGTTAAAACATTTTGTCTACATTTTACCATTAAGGAGTTATACATGGACTCCTTTATTGTCGTCAGTGTTTCTTTGTCTTATAAATTTTGATTTACGAACTTGTCGAAAACAATTTTACATATTCGTAAAGTACAACACAAAAACCTTTTTTTAATAACCGAAAAAAAATTTACATAAGCTTAAAGTTACAACTCAAAACGTTATTTATCAAATAATGATTATAATCAAATAATAATTAACATGAAAATTTCAGCAAACTTATCAAAAAGGGGTAGTAGAAACTATCATATGGAAACTATTTAACGTTGTACTCATAATTCATTAATAAATTTTTGATAAATTTGATAAAATTTTAATATTAATTATTACTTGATTATAATCGTTATTTGAATATTAACGTTGTGAGTGGCAAATTTACGCATATGTAACTTTGTGTTATTAAAAAAAACTTTTTAAGTTGTACTTTACGATTATGTAATATTATTTTTAATAATGTTCTTAAATCAAAAATTATGAGGTAAGAAAACCTCGACAATAATTATATTTATGGATATCCCGTATAATGAAGTCGAAAAATATTTTGGGGATAAAATTATCCTCTTAAAGGGAATTTGGTCATCAAAAACTGCGTATTACATTTCACCATGAGTTTAACATATTTATGGATACTCTGTATAATGAAGTCGAAAAGTATTTTGTGGATAAAATTTATCCTCTTAAAGGAAATTTCGGCATCAAAAATTGCGTATTACACATCTCCATGAGTTTAGCATATCTTTAATTTTTCATAATTTTTTCAATTTCCGGGTTCTTTGTATGACTTAAATAAATCTATTTGTTGATTTTTAAAAAAATTATCGACATCATGTATTTACGACATAATTAATTTTTTCGGGTTCCGTAAGTAAAAATTTAAAACGGAACCATTATAAGATCACCCAAGATCACCCGTCTGTCTGTCTCCCCGTCTCTGTCACAGCTGTTTTTTCTCGAAAACAATGAAAAGTGGAAAGAAACTCCGTATTTCTAAATGTGCTGAAACTAAAATTTTGAAAATTTTTGGAGTAGCAGGAGTTTATGTAAAACTTGCAGGAAAACTATAGTGATTATCCAAGGTCATATAGTTTTAGAGAAAATTGCATTTTTCCGTTACACACTAACCGTACTTTGCAGGTGCTCGAGGTACCGGTCGATGCGGCATCATCCAAGGATTTTTGAAAATAATTTTCGATAAACGTTGTCGGTAATTAGCTGAGATATTAATTAAAAAACTATCTAGAAAAACGCGGCACGGACTAAGGTGACGTTAAAAGTTTGTGACATACTTTCAAACTTGGCGCAATGCGAAGTTTAAACGTTGTACATGGTATATGTTATAGGTAAGGAGAATCATAGTGATAAATAGTCAACGTTTTTCATTCCAATTGAATTCAATTATTGGAAAATATTTATTAGAATAATCCCAAGTTATTTACAAAATCTTATTACTTTTATCGCAACGATTGTTTTAATATATTTCAGTTAGTAATTTATAAATTTATTCTACGGAACCCTCTATATGCGAGTAAAACTCACTGCGAGTAAAACTTGACTGAATATATTTTATTATTATACAACAAATTTTTATTTGACATATTCAAAACGTTTGTAGGATTAATGAGTAACATTGATTTTTACTTATTCTAATTGATTCTACGTTAGTAGGTATGATCGGATTGTTCAGTCAACAAGCAATTAAAAAACAATAAATCTAACAAGGGTAGATACTCTACCGGTTTGTACCAAAATGAATGAAATGTACATCAATTGATAGTAATCAATGAATTTTTCGAAGCGTGATTGCTGTTTACTTTGCGGAAATTCAATGTGTGAATAAAAACAAGGTCAAAGTTACAAGAAAGCTCTGAGAAGCTAATGCTAATATAAGTTATTATTTTGGAACATTACGTTCTCTAACAGTCTATGAAACGTGAGGGGAATTCTCAGAAAAGCTTTATCATCACATACTATTATTTTTTAATATTATTACTATTATTTTTATTTATTACATATTTTTTATTATTACCCAATTATATACTTTTTCAAATACGATGTTTGAGTTGAAATAGCATTGTTAAAATAATTTTAAATTTGTTAGAAATCCACGAGAAACAAGTGACTTAAACTATGAACGTGCCAGGAAAAACTATAAAAATACATGTATTTTCGTTTCCGCGAATTTTTCAAACAAAACCCGGTTCCCCATTTTCGAGATGCATTTTCGAATGAGCCAACATTCGAAAACATTCATCCCAAAAGGTTGAGTACCTTTCCATGTATACTGAAATAAAATCTCTTGTCAAAACATTGTTGTTGAGTCAAACACTGGATATGTAAAATGACTTAGTTTAATAATTTCATTTCATTGCACGTTTGTAATTGAAATATTCAACTAGCTTTCAAACATTAAATATAAATAGTACATTTAACACTACTAAAAAATAAAGCAATTTTTTTAAAGAAACTATCTTATTAGAAATGACTATTTTTACTTTAGAACTGGGAACTGGTATAAAGCAAGTGCCAAAACATGATTCTAACAGTATTCTATTATTTTGTTACAAAAATTGTTTACATAAAAAATAAATTATAACTGTTGTTTTTTGTAAAGCCAATATCAAAAGAAAACCTATAAATAGAAACATTTTAACAATGACATAAAAGGCAGCTTCAGCCTTGTTTGAACACTGCAATACATTTTAGCGAATTTACTTGTTCGTTTTTTCATATGTATTTTCCTTCTTTGTTACATTAGTGGTTTTCAAAGTTCCTCTAACATAGAAAAAAATACGCATTGCCTGAGTGAAGGAAAGTATAATGTATTTGGCTTAAGAAGCATAGACAAAAATGTTTTATAGCAATTTCCCCTTTATTTACTTTTTTTTCCCACGGAAATGTTTCACGTTATTTCCCCCTTATATTAGGAATTATTTTTTTCCTAAAGTATTTCCGGCAATAATGTAATTTGTAAATATCACATTATATGGCTTAATTAATTAGAATTTTCTTAGCTGAAAAGATGCTGTATACTACGAAGCATTGTATTTTTTGAAATGTATATTATTTTTATTTATTTATTTATTAGGTTTATGGTCATGCACTAAATTAAAGAAAAATAAATTTATTGTATTTTATTACACTCCAATACATGGCAATGTTGAAGAAATTAATAAAAAGTTAAATTGTTGATTGGGTGTTTTTGAAGATGACTTAATTATTCATAACTACACTCAATCTTCGAATCGGAATAATTTGCTATTTTTTAAACATAAAGATTAAGTAATATGAATAAACCGAAAACTTTTTGAAAATTCTATTACAGGGACATTTTGCTTCAAGAACAAAATACAATATAAATTTCATTTGATGTAAAGCCTATATCGAAAGACAGGATTTATAAACACATGTATTTTAAGAATAATATCAAACAGAATTTTAGCCATCTTTGAAAATTTCAGATATAATAGTCAACTTAAAAATTTTTTTCACAAGTCTTGACTTACTTTGAGAAAAATCTTAGTTGTGCGCAAATATTTTTAATGAATTTTTATCAACATTTTATGAATTAATGAAAATATTTTTATTTTAAAAGCAACAACAAATACAACAAAAATTATTACTATTTACTTTTAGATGATGTTGCATGCAATTTATTTGTATTTTTTGCAGGTTATTTATTTGCGTGATTACTTTTATTAAAAAATATGTGAGAAAACATAAAAAAATTCTCCTATTTTCAGATGAATATTTCTTTCTGATAAAAAGTATTATTCTGAAAAGAAAATCATTAAAATAAAAATTCAGTAGCAATTTAGAGTTACTGAAAATACATAAACCGAAAAAAAAATAGATTGACAAATTCTTCTGACTTTTGATGTTTTGTACACTAATTTAGAAGAATATATCCACGCAGCTAGATTTCAGAAGATCTTTCTGGATTAGATGAAAAATGCTTTGTATTAAATGAATGTGTATATGTCGGAAAATTTAAATCGAGTTAGAAGAAGAATTAACAGAAATAATAAATGGCAGTGGACTATAATGAAAAATTCAACAAAGAACGTTAGAATCTTTATATTATCTGATTTATGAACTATGATGTATTAAAAAATATCCCTGTTCTCAATTGTGAGAACAATGAAACAGTATGTAATAGTAAAACCATAACAGATCTCATCATATTTATATGCATATGTCTTACTTTTCTTTTATTGCTATTGAATGTGCTGCAGAAATTTCGCTATAGGTTTGGTGTACAGTAAATTATTCACTCTAGGTTCAAGTGTTCAATGGAATAAAATAGGGTGAAAAAGCTTGCAGTAGAAGCTTTCAGAGCACTTCTTGTAAAGAAAAAAAAACTATAGCACTTGTTTTATGATGTGTAAAGTAAAATGCGTTTTGCTTTAGAATCGCAGACAAAAAAGAAAAAAAATGTTGTAATTTTTGATGTACCCAAATGTTGTACCCAGACCACCATTTGGGCGAAAAAGTCCGGGTCAGGATTCAATTTTTCGCCCAGTTGGGAAGATTACATTGCATATGATTCCTTTATCAATTAGAATAATTGTGTCAGTATTAATCTAGTTTAATCCCGTTTCCAGCGTTTACTGGAGGTCCCATTACCTGTGATTTATTCTGTTGTGCTGATTCAGATATCAGACCAGATGTTATTGTCAATAAGGTTAACTGGGTGAATTAGTTCAGCCATATTCGTCCTTGATTGCTCAGTTGTTAGAGCATTGGCAGCTTCAGCCAAGGGATCCCGGGATCGAATCCTGGCCCAGGTTTTTTCGTCCAGTCGGGAAGATTAGATCTCATGCAGTATAATCTCTAATGTACATCATCATGTATCAAAATACTTGTTCAATGTAAGTTTTTGTAAATTTTGTAATACACATTCTATCTATTTTAAATCAAACTATCTACATTTATATTTTTTGCTTCATTTCATTATAGAAAGAGCACTTGTCCCAAACTTTGTTTTATTTTTATTACATCATTTATAAATTATGAAAAAACTTCAACAATGTCAAGTAATGTTCAATGATATTTATTGTCTCCTGAAAAGTTCATTTATAAGACAACTGTCTTTTCTAGAATGACTAATTCAAATAAAGTGTTGGTGTTTGGGATTTTAAAAACAACTTGTTTTCAATGTAATGTTGCAGTTGAGATTCTCTTTTTTAAGTACTCTATAAGATAATTTTCAAACCCTGCATCAGCGTCATCCATTTTCATTTTTTTTTAATATGAAAGGGAGTTCAACTAAACCAAGAAAAACTACCATCTACGGCCGAATCCCGTATACATTTGATGCTGGTATCCCCTATCTCCCAAAACTTGAAGGAATCTTCTTTCCATGCGCAACTGACAAAATGTTACCGTTTCTATTTTCATTACACGCCGCGCCGGTGAGTTTGAGCATCAAAGCGCGGCCTTGAATTTCAGCTTTAGAGCACAATAATAAATTAAAGTAATGTTATCCCAGTTTTCTCTTTTTCATTAATCCCCTGACCACCGAGGAAATGGGCAAATTTGTATTGTTGTTTTCTCTGTAATTTTTTTTAAATGCTAAAAAGAGATGAATTTTCGAACTTGATATAAAAACCTTAATTACGTATGTGAGTATAAGCCTTGAGAATTTGAATCATTATTCAATATTTTAAAACTGCATTATATTTGTAGAAATATATTAATTTAAACAATGCTATTATTGCAGTGAAACCTACAGCATAGAGAACGGATATATCAGTTCACGGCGCGACGGTGAAAAGATTAATATAGAGAAATGCGCTGTTAAATAAATTTCTGACTTCACCGTGTTTTTTTTTTTTTTTTTTTTTTTTTTTTTTTTTTTTTTTTTTAACTAATTTCAGTTCATTTTCATTGAATGTTAAAAAATATTTAAATTAAAGCGTATCCTAAATTTTGAAATTATACAGGGGATGCAAAGCGTACAAATATCCCCCGCGTTACCCCTATATCCATTCATGTAGGCAGAGGTACGAATTACACCAATTGTATTCCAGGCATCTTTTGTCATGCATACTAGTCAATTTAATGTTTTTATTTATTTTCCTTTTTTTTATTGTATTAAAGATTCTCCAAATACCATTTATTGCCCGGTAGGAAGCGTCACACATTTGTAACCAATTTTAGCATCGATGATTTTGATATGTGTATAATATATTAAATGTTACAGATGTCGAAAATTCTAGCCAGCTGTACCACTCGCGTATAACCTTAACAGCATCGCATAGCCCGCTACTATGTTAAATGCATGGTAACACGATTACTGATGATACCCCAACTTCGGAGCATCATCGGTAATTAGGTTGCCATTCAGTTCAGATTGAAGTGGGATTTCTGATGTTGCTATGGAAACAACCCTGGCTGATGTGTTATCTCACAGATAGTTTCGTTGTATGTACTTTCAAATCTATTGTGTATATAAAACTCATATACACTAAATTGGTTTCAAAAATGTAACGCTGCTTTCCGGTATATAATCTATCTATTAAAAAAAAAGCAACAAACTCTGTTGCTGCCGTAATTGAATTTATTGTAGCCTGGGATCTTTCTCGGCTTATATTAAAAATAAATTATTGCAATTAAAAAATAAGAATGTAGTTTGATAGCGAAATGGATGATAAACACGATAAAACAGACAGTTTTAAAATCGAAGAATTATTTTAAGAGATATTGAATGTTAAAATTAACCAAGATAGCTTAGTTACATAAGTTTTACAGATAAAAAATTTTAATAACCATTTAAATATTTATTCCAGTCATATACGCGAATAGATTGTGGTGTGCAGTGTCTAATATATATACAGGGTGCAAAAAATTATCTATCGCCGGCCTTTAATTTCTCAACTGTTGATTTTAGACATAGAGTTTCAACTACAAAATAGTTTAAAATGATGTTGTGGCGTTAATTAAAGTAAAAAATCAATTTTATCAAAATTACGAAATCTAACTTGTTATACGATCCTTCGGTCCCTATAGTTATATTTAGTAAATGTTTGCACATATCATAACAAATATAACACACAAAGTTTGACTTCTGTACCACAAAAATTGACACAGTTATTAAATTTCAAACTTTGAAATTTTTTTACGTGATTTTTTTCTTTCATTCAGGGATCAGTTAAAAAATGAATTAGAGTAATTCAAGATTGAAATCAGGGTGCAATGTCCTTTTTACGGCAAAACTACCTTCAGCCGATATCGCTAAATCGGTGTTTCACCAAAGAGGGTTATTTCATCTAAAAATTTGAGCTGACTTTGAGGGGTCGTATACAAAGCGAAGAATGAAATATTGAAATTAAACAATAAAATAAATAACAATTTATTATCATATTTGATAATGGTCTACTATAGAAAATGAATACATCAAATACCGGAATCTACTAGAGATACTGCTCAAAGTGTTCTCCATTGGTGGCAATGCCCAATTGAATGCGTGACAGTACTGAGTCCTGGACACGTTGGAGTCCGTTGGACAGCGAAACCACCTTTAAACGGTATCGCGAAAATCGGGTATCACGAAAGAGGTTTTTTTAACCTAAAAATTTAAGCTAACTTTTAGGGGTCAAACAACATTCAAAAGTCAAATTAGGCAGTGTTGATTTCAGTGGGTGGCCCAGGAGGGACATCCCCCCCCCCGGAGCAATGACATGTCCCTACCAGAAAATGTGAAATTTTGTGTTTTCAATGGTCAAAAAGTGCAATTTCTCATCGGAACTCTATAATGTCCCCCCGCCGGAGAAAATTGCGACACTGAAAATAGGTATTGTTTGGTATTGGAAAATAAAACCTTCCGCTCTTTTGCGAATACGTCCGGTCTGTTTTGATTTTATCAAAATAGGGTTGAGTCGAGTTTGTTTAGCTGCGTTTTACTGAGTGCCAATCTTAGTGTCCACCTACAAGAGATTGCAAACTAGAACTTCGGAAAATACTTTTTAACGCTACAACATGAATATTTACCTCATTTTAAACGCTTTTGTAATTGGAACTATATGTCTACAAACAACGGTTGAGAAATTAATGGTCGGCAATAGATAACATTTTGCACCCTAGATATATATTTCAAGTTTAGTTAAGACATTTAATCATAAACTTCTCGCCAGTAAGTATTAGTGAACGGTTAGACTCCATATCTCAGTAATCATTGCCTTAATTAGGACACGTATAATAGACAACTTATACAGAGAGAGGAATTATATTCATCTATATGTACTATCCAGATAAAGAAAAGAATACTGCTAACATACAAGGTCCAGAAGGCATCCCCGAAGATATACAACAACAATTGCCGTTACGCATATGGCCGCTTAAGCTAACATGTAAAGTAAAATTTGATAGATGCGACATTAAGCCCTATCTGAAAAACCACAGAATAGGGCACGTGCATGGTCGCTCCCCCCCCCCCCCGCCAATTCAATGCACATACAAGCGAACCTCTGTAAAATGTGGCACAGGCTCTCAATCCAGGGGAAACTAGAAAGCGTGGCTATAGATCGGTTTCAAGCACGTGATCACCAGCCCACAAAGTGTTATCCAACCAATCATAATCGTGGATTTGTAGCCTGTATTACGAGCCAACCAATCACAATGCACAATGGGCAAACAAAAAACAAATTTAGTTGCTAAGGTGTTTGCTAGGCAGTGACGTCAGCTGAAACTGATGTGTACAATTGGTTTGAATCGTTATCCCGATGATGGAAACGGAAACCCGCTAATACCTCCCATGTGTGGAACAGAATGAAAACTAAGCTACAGCCGTAATTCAGAACATGAAGCGCACACCCCCACGATAGAGAGGAATTCAGAAATAGTTATTAATAGCGAAATACATGTGGTTTTGTAGGGATCTTCATTTAGAGTGCATAAATATTTATTAAAAACAAATTCATTTTTTTTAATTTAAAATTTGGTAGTACACAGAGGCCAGTGTATGTTAATGAAAAAGGCTAATAGATTATCGGCTAATAGAGAGAAGTACAGACACGTAGTTAAAGGTTTTAGATAACTTTTATTTATCATCCAGGTCTAAATGACCTGGTTAATATTTCACACTTAGTTTAAGCTGCAAAAAACATGAACGATGAAAGTTTTAATTTGTTGCCTAGACTAAACAATGCAAGAAGACGAAATGGTGCTCCATTTTTACTGTTAAAGTATTTCAGGCTTCTTCCATCAGGGGTGAGTCTATTAAGAGGTTATTGAGACTTTGCCTACCCAAGCAATTTGTAAAACTGGTAACTATTGTAAATATTATTTCTTTTGAACTATTTTAAATGTTACTTATTTTGAAAGACATGTTAATCATACAATAACATTAGAACAACTGTTTTTTTTTGTTTTGTTATTAATATTCATTAATTTTATTGACAAGTAGTAGCAATGGAGGGTCACTAAAGTATGAGACTAGAATGAGGAAAACGCATTTTTACCCTGTCGTCTTTACTATGGGTAAATTGAATGGATCTGAGGCTTGCTTCAAAGAATTATTTTCAATCCCATCTACTCTTCATCGAACAAACAGTAGGACAATTCTAATGATATATCCTTCTAAATCAGATAAGAAGAAAACATGAAAACATAGTTTTCAAATAACTGCTTTGTGTTTGCAGACGGTTTAACGGATTTTACACTGTTCTGTGATTTTGAATTAATGACAAAAAACGTGAAGTTTCATTTACATAGAAAAATACGCAGCAAACAGCAAATTACACTTTTTTTGAGTAAATGATGAACAATCTGATGCGGTTATCTCATATTTTTTAAATAAATGTATGACAAGGTGTCATTTCTCACTGCCTTGCGAAGAAAAGCACGCTCTTAACATTGGAAATTCGGTAGAACATACGTACTGTATTAAAAGAACTAAGCTAATCATAGTCATTTATTTGTGTATCAGAGCTGTACAATATTCTAAAAAAAAGAAAGAAAAGAAAGGTAAAACATTTTCCTATTTTGATGCATGCTTGTTCATAGTTATTTAACGCAAATCTGTTTCGGATATTAATATTAACATGTATGAAATTATAAGGTCATCACAGGGGTATTGAGGGATATGTGAAAATAAAAAATCCAAGATTTGTAATTAAACAAAAGTGTAATGAAATATAAATAACAAATAAGTATGTTGGATCTTTGATTTCCTAACAACTAACTATTCAAATGAAAATAGGTTTAGAATTCTTAACACTATTGGAATTATAAGGTTATAAAATAAAAATATTTGAAAAACATTTAAGTGGCACATTTAAGCATTTAAAAGAAATAAAAACTAAACGCAATTTTATTCTTCAAGAAACCAAAAATAGAAAACAAATTTAGAATATATAACAAAGATATATATGTACATCCTAAAAATCACTTCAAATATATAATTAATGATTTTCAAAATATGCTTCAAGAAGTGACAATACTTATAAAATTAATAAAACCTTCTGCGAAAATATTTTGTAAGATCTTTTCTTTCTAGTTCATGGAAAAGAAAATAGTTTTAGAGAACTATCATAGAAAAGGAAGAGATAAAACAATCAATCAGACATAAAAATGCTGCTTGATGGGTTAAACAACATACAGAAAATCAGAACAATGAAAGATACGTTTAAAAAGTAATTAATTAATTAATTAATTAATTAAAAGTAAATGATTGTTTAGCACTTTTGTATAAAATATTAAGAAAAGATGTAAAGTATTACTATAATTTTCTTTAACCCATTGACAACGAGTTAGCTTCGCCACCGTCTACCATTTGAATGAGAGTTAACATTTTAAAAGTCAAGAACATGTCACAAGGGAAGTACATCGTCCTTTTAGAGATGTTAGGTGCAATATGGCGGAAAAAGGCTTTAAATAATTAGATCATAATGGAGTGATCGGGTTTTTGATAACACATACATTTTCTCCTACCGGCAAAGAAGAGTTTCGCTCTAGAGATGTTTAGATTTTTTAAAAATAAGTTTTATATTTCATACATCCAATTAAATGTTCTTCTAATAAAAGTTACGGGTAGCTTATATAAAGTCTCCCAATATATAAAAAGAACGAAAAATATTGCGTCAAGCAAAGATTATCTAACACTTTCCAACACTTCCAAACTAATTTTACAAATCTTTACAGATTATAAGGTGAAAGATGATATCCAAATTAGCAATTTGGAAAACACAAAACATATTTAAAAACTTCAATTTCATGAATTACCAACACTATTCGGATAAATATCTGAATTATTTTGTGCAGCCCTGTATATGATCTATAGAATTGTATATATACAATGTAGAAAACTAAATTTTAGTTCACTTTGGAAACGTGTAACACAGTTTAAAATTCCCTTCTGGAATTTTCATGAATAAACGGAAATGTACTAGAAAACTTTTGTGCTGTCCGGTATATGATCTATAGAATTTATACACACCAAGTAATAGGCAAAAAATGGGTTAAATTTAAAAACGCGTTCAGTAACTGAAAACGCACTTCCAACAATTATTGTTAACAAACAGTACCGAAGTATTTTGTGTGTCCTCGTAAATGGATTCTATACATACAATATTCTATAGTAAGCTTCTTGTAATTCACCTTAGTGATATTAAGTATCAATTTCAATATGCTGGAAATAGTAGGACATTATTAAAATAAACCTCAAACGATTTTTCTCCATAAACCATAATGTAACGGAATTCTTTTGAGTGTCTCTGTAAAATAACTATAAGTGCTATGCACGCCATATTTTATAGTAAGCCTCTTGTAGTGCACTACCAGTGATATATTTCAATTTCAATATGTTTGAAAATGCGTAACATCATTAAAATAAACTGCAAATCATTTTCCCCCATATATCGTAATGTAACGGAATTCTTTTGGGTGTCCCTGTAAAAAACTATAAATGATACATATTCCATGTTCAATAACGAACATGCTATAGTAAAACTCAATAACATACATAAATTACATGACAAATCGAGTATATTTATTCGAGTTAGAGCACGGAAAGGCAGACAAACAGACATACGGCAGACAAATAGACAAATCGAATTCATAAACACTTTTCAACTACGTTGGGAAGTGTTAAAAATGTATTTTCTATTTATAAAATGGTATATACAAAATTTCTGAAAGTCAAGATATTTCATGAGGGGTTCTATTTTTAAATATGAATGTAACATATTTAAAGGACCACTACGTAACTAAATTTTGTATACGAAATATTATTTAAGATGGTTTAATTAAACATTTATTTTCATTAAAAAAATTATGATTTTAATATGGCACAGTTAAATATTGTCAAACGCATACAAATTTTAAAAAACTAGTATTTTTTAAAAACAAATAAGATATTTCTAATTTTAATATTAGTATAGAAACGTAACGCTTCCAGCTACACAAGTTTATAAATTATGAAATGTTTCCTTTCATCTTTATAAACCATAATATGATATATCTAAAATAAAAATTGTTAGAACATTTAGCAATACAAAAAAATATTGAGAGTTTTCTGTAGGTTTTCTTTTATTTTTCCTTTCACATAAATTATTATCACAATAAACAAATAACGTAATTCGAAGTTATCAATGATTCAAGATTTATGAACTGGAATATAACTTAACAAATAATATTAATCTTGATTAAATGAACAATTATAGTTTACTTTTTACAGCAAATAAATAGTCATAATAACAAAGGAAAAAAAAATATTCTATAACGTTTATTTTTCTTCTTTTATGTTTCGAAGTGTGTTTGAAGAATGAATATTAACTTTGATTAAATGTTTCTTCATCCAAAAGGAAATATTTGTACAAAAAGACAATCTAGACATTGATATCCCAAGGCAGTTTCCAGGGGAAAAAACTAACTCGGTCAATTTGTTTAAGCATTTCCACATACATATTTTTCTTGTAAATCATCTTATGAACTTTTTTTTCATACTTGATATTTCTCTTACATTAAGTAAATTATATTTTAAAGGTTAATTAAGGATTTTTTTTATTGCAATATGAAAACGATTCCTATTTAAAACTGTTAGAGAGAGGTTTTTTTTCTTTTACTTTCTACATATAAAATAACATAGCTAAAAATACAATGAATTGATATGTCTAATATATTAATAATCATATCTTAGAATAAAGGGTTTACACTTATTCAGTTCAAAAGTTGATGCGTCTAAAATACAAATTTCATAAATATTTAGCAAGAGAATATATAATTCTAGAACTCTTCTTCAGCTTCTCTTTCTTACATAAGATATTATTGAAATGAACAAGAAGTATACTTCGTCATACATTAATTATAATTTCTAATTTATCAATGTTTCACATTTTAGTCTTAGAAGTGTGAGTGAGGAAAGTATATTATCTTCAATTAAATGAATATTTCTTTATTCTTTTTTTTTTTACATTTGGATGCATTATTAGTGATTTAAAGAAAATAAATGATACATACTTAAATTATTATTAAAATAAACTAAAACTATAATTGAATGTATTAGTATTTCAAGTTTTATGTTGAAGAATTTGACTAAAAAAAGAATATTAACTTTGATTTATTTTTCTTATTTTGATTTTATTATCAACTAGCTGGTCCATCCGGCGTTGACTGGGCCCATGATAATAACCTTAAACAAAACTCCAGTTTGTATGATTTTATATCTTCGGAAAATATTTCAAATCAGTTGTTTTCTGTGCCCCACTGCCTTCGGCAACGTAGAATGTTTCAAATGAACTTAGTTTCCGGTGCACCAATGCCTTCGGTAGCGTCTAGTGTGTTACCAACAAACCTCTTTCCGAACGAACCTGTTACCTGGGTTCCCGCTGTCTAAGGCGGCGTATACCGGCAGTGCTCGCGCCTGCGCCGGAAACAAATTAAAACCAAGTTGAGTGAGCCTAACGCCGTAGTACTCGGACCCATAGATTCGGAGATAGAAATGTGTCTCCTGCCGGTGGAAGGTGTAGCTAAAATCTGTAAGACAATCGAAAACCAAGTTTAATGAACTAAACCGCGTTGTAATTGAGCCATAGAACCCTAGATAAAAATGCGCCACGGAGCTAAACTTTGTAAAACAATCGTAAGCTAAGTTGAATTAACCAAGTCCTGTTGAAATCGGGCCCATAGAACCCGAAAAAAGAATGTACTCCCAACCGGTGGAAGGTGCCTACTCCCCCTTCCCTCTGTAAATTTAACGAATTACCTTTAACATTAACGCGATATTTAATTTTCGGATGAAATCCGTTTCCCCCACCCCTCTCTAAATTAAGCAACATAGCTTTAACAGCAATGCACTTTCTAATTTATGACTGTAGTGAGTAAACGTAAGTTGATGCCGAAAAAGATTAGTATTCAAAAAAGGTTGTAGCTGTGGTCTAAGGAAATTTTTAGTAGTTTATAAAGTAGCTGGAAGACTCTAGAACTATGTTAATGAAAATTGCAAGAGAATTGGATCATTTTTAAAGAAACTGAACCAAGGGCCCCAAGAAGAGATTAATATTCAAAATTAGTGGTGGCTGAGGTGACGAGAAACTTTTTTGTCGTTCATGTAGTAGCTAGATGACCTGAGAAATTGTTAGAGAAAAGAGCTAGTGCATCGGACCACTTTTAAGGGAGATGTAGTAGGGGGCCCACAAAGGGACAACTATGAGTTTTGAGCAAGGCCCTAAGATGAAAACATGTTAAAAGGTCTTAGTACTTAGCACTTTAGATCTTCAGTTAGTCGAAATTAAGCACAGAGTATGAATTAATCAGTAAAAAATATATTTAAAGAAATGCGCCAAAAATGGGGAGGAAATGCTTCAATGCCCCTAATAAAATTACGAGGATGGTGGCCCGGGGCGAGGAGTCCAATACTCAACTTTAAAGTTAAGCTTTGAGAAGGTGACTTAGTTAACGGGCTGAAAAATACATATCTCACAGAAAGTTCGGGGTCCCAGACCGGGACGTATGGGGCCAGGGATTTAACTGGAATGTAGAAATGGAAGAATAACTAAATGGAGAAAAGTCCCCAAAAATTAATAATATCGGATAAAAGAGGGTAAGTTATAAACAATTTAGGGCATAAAACTTAAAGGAGCCCATGGGGTCCAGGTCTAAAATAATAAAAAATCTGAGCATCGGGTACATCAGAACCTGGTTTGGGCAATCCGCACCCAAATGTTCAGACTTCTACGTGTGGTAGCTTTCGCTAGCAATGCACACAGACAGACACACATACAAACAACTTTCTTTTATTAATAAAGAAAACAATAAATGTAAGCTTATAATATTTCATGTTTCTTTTATCAAATGATGTTTCGAGAATAAATGTTATGTTTGTTTAAAAATTTCTTCCACCTAAAAAAATGAAAAAAAAAAAACATTTGTCCAAAAAATAATATACTTAATAATAACCCGAGATAGTTAAAAAAATAAATGTGTTTATTTGTTTAAGATTTTCTTGATGTTTTTCCTTGTATTTTAGATGAACTTAAGAGTATGAATTTAATAAAGTATTTATATAATAAAGTATTTTAATAAAGTATTTTTTGAAGTAATGTTGTTTGTCATCGTTCCTGAAAAGAACATTCTTTTATATTAAGAACTTTGAAAATTATAAGCAAAACACTTGGTGAAATTTGGGATTGTTTTTATAAAAACCTTAATTTCTCCCCGAGTATACGTGCAATCCTCATAAAAATTAACATAGCTCATTAAAAGTAGCCTTCTAAGCATGTGCTACCGTTTCAACGCTTTTGCGATATTAGTTTTTACAGTGTTATCCAAAAGATATTCGTTTTTCTTCAACTTATTGACGGCCCCCTATGGTGTTTCAGGAAAAAATCTTCGCCGAAATATATGACGTCAACTATGCTGTTTACACGCCTGAAGTTTCAGGATAATTCCTTATGTATTTTTCTAGATATTTAACAAAACGTCTAAAATCGCAAGTGACCGGTCATCATTGGCCATATAGTGTATGTGTGATAAGTGCGTATTGAACTTTGTTTTAGATTCTTTGGTGAAATCTCGTTCCAACATTGGAGCGACGGTTCCACACAATCTCCAAATGCTGAAACGAGATTTCACCCTCTTATGATTGAAGATAATACAGCACCAAAAGTTGGTTCTAACCAGCACAAAAATTTTAACAGCTTGGATAATCAAAAATAATACATTAAATGCAAAAAAAAAAAAAAAAAAAAAAAACTATTAGAGTTTTCCATAATAATAAAAATATGATTTCCATCAACATTCTGTAAATAATGAAGGTCGAGTTGGATCACCTAGTACTGTTAAAATGTTAGTGAGTTCGTTTAAATTTAAGAGAAAGTACTGATTTTTTATTTTATAAAAAGTATTCCTCTTCGTGTGATAATCATTGAATAACCGGTAGCCCGTAATTTATTCCGTGGTGGAAGAAATAGATTGAATAAAAGAACATTTATTATAATTTAAATAGAAATGTATGTTCTAATAAAATAATACCCACGCCCAAACTGATAGGTATGATTTCCGTGACAGTTCATTTCAAATATTAACTCAATTGAATGCAATATGTATAAAGAGAAAAAAAAGAAAAGTTCTTTTATGATGTATGATAAAAATACGAAAATTTTCACAGATGAAGAAAATAGTTATATAGGGACAAGAAAAATTAAGATTAAAATATATTTTTATGTGCATTAGATAAGGAAATATAGTTTACACAAACATAAAAACAAGCTAGGACATTACATGTTTCATTTTACGGCATAAATATTTATTTAAGTAATATTAAGAATGGTATTTAGTGATGACTTTGTAAGTGCTAAAGTTGTGTATTTTTTGACAAACAGTTTTATTGTCTTTAATGCAGAAATTGATATTCCAGTGAAATAACCCCCACGCCCAGACTGATAAGTATGATTTCCGTGACGTCATTTCAAATATTAACTGAAATGAATACAATTGAGACGGAAAAAAAAAATTAAGTAATATGTTTAGTCCTGTATTTAGTGATTATTTTCTGACAGTTGTGAATTCATATATGTGTATATATATATATATATACAATTTTATTGTCTTTAATAACTGACAGGTTTATTATTAGAAGCTGGCACATATTAAAAATGAATATGCTACATAAATAGAGTAAAATGAACATTATTTTCATTTTCTTGTATGCATAAATTCTGTTAGAAAGCTGAAAATATTGACATGGGAATGAATAGAATAGGAAAAAAAAATAATTTGACGAAATTTGTGATGTTTTCCCCGCGAAGAATTGGTTAGATGTTTCTAGTCTGTAGTTAACCTAAAAAGTCTGTGACGCCCGTTGCTGCATCGCACACATTTTTCCATGGGGCATCGAACGAAGGGAATTCATCCTAAAGAATCATTGTTTCATTCCTGACATTTCTGGAAAGAAACAACGTTCAACTCTTTGGCTGAATTGTAAAGTGCAAAATGTGTCAAACATTAGCGGAAAGAAAGTGCGCAATTTGTTCGTTCATGGAAAAAATCTTGAAATTCTTTAATCGATAGTCAATAAATTGCGAAATTCGTCAATCGATAGCGGAAAAATCGCAAAATTCATTAATCGACAGTGGAAAAATCGCAAAATTCATCAACTGATTTCGGGGGAAAAAGTTTTTGAATATGGTCGAATGGCTTCGAGAAAAAAATCACAATCCGTCAATTTCGGGAAAAAAATCGTGAAATTCGCCAAATGGCTTCGAAATTTGTCGAGCGACAGCAGAGAAAAAAATCTTTTTCCATTCAATCATCGCAATTGGTGAGTGTGACTATTATGTTTGACCAGTGGTGGCAATAAAGTCCATTGCCAAAATTTCAGTATTACTCGCTGTTTGGTAAGTGCTAATTTTGTCCTACACTTCAAAACCCTTTTGATCATCACATAACTGTGCAGGGCAATTTTTTTACGGGCGACCATTTGATGAATTACGTGATTTTTCCGTTATCGATTGACCAATTTTACTGCTATCGATTGTTGAATTTTATAATTTATCAACTATTGATTAGCGAATTTCATGATTTTTTACATGAACGTTTGACGAATTACGCAAAAAAATTAAGAATATTGTTAAATTGTCTTGGGTAAAAAAAAAAATTAATATTGTCAAATGCCTTCGAGAAAAAAGTTGCAAGTTGAAGCGCCTGTCACCTCTTTTTCATGTTATGCATCTCTGTGGTCCATCCCCCCTCCCCCCGCAAGTAGGACACTTTTCTAAATTTTGCACGCACCCCTCATGTGATATATCACTGGAAAAGTCTTTGACCGCGTATTCATATTGTGCATCTCCGGGGTCCATCCCACCATTTCCCCCCACCTAATAGGGACACTTTTCTAAATTTTGTTGACACCCCTCATGTCATATATTGTTGGAAAGGTATGTGACTACTTAATCATATTAAGCATCTCCGATGTCCATCTCCCCACTTTGCACCTCCCCAAAGGGTACTTTCTAAATTTTGCACACAACCCTCATGTTATATATCATTGGAAAGGTCTGTGACCACTTAGTCATGTTATGCATCTCCGAGGTCCATCCCGCCACTTCCCCCCCCCAAGGGATACTTTCTAAATTTTGTTGACACCCCTCATGTCATATATTGTTGGAAAGGTCCGTGACTGCTTAATCATATTATGCATCTCCGACGTCCATCTCCCCACTTTGCCCCCCCAAAGGGTACTTTCTAAATTTTGCACACAACTCTCATGTTATATATCATTGGAAAGGTCTGTGACCACTTAATCATATTATGCATATCCGATGTCCATCTCCCCACTTTGCCCCCCCCCCAGGGGGTACTTTCTAAATTTTGCCTACAACCCTCATGTTATATATCATTGGAAAGGTCTGTGACCACTTAATCATATTATGCAACTCCGATGTCCATCTGCCCACTTTGCCCCCCAAGGGGTGCTTTTCTAAATTTTGTTGACACCCCTCATGTCATATATTGTTGGAAAGGTCTGTGACCGCTTAATCATATTATACATCTCCGATGTCCATCTCCCTACTTTGCCCCCCCAAGGGGTACTTTCTACATTTTGCCTCATGTTATGTATCAATGGAAAGGTCTGTGTCCACTTAATCATATTATGCATCTCCCATGTCCATCCCCCCACTTTGACCCCGCAAGGAGTACTTTTTTAAATTTTGAACACACACTCCTCTTGTGATATATCGATGGAACGGTCTGTGAACGCTTAATCATATTATGCTCCCCACTATGAAATTTGTCAAGTTAAAGCAACTATAAATTGTATGTTTATGGTACTATCAAGTTGTTTGCCGTCAAATTTTGACGGGTTCCATCTAGTATATATATATATATATATATATATATATATATATATATATATATATATATATATATATATATATAATAACGCATGATTTTAATGAACGCAACGTCTATACGCAAAGGAGAAGTTACATAAAAACTGTATAAAATAGGTCAGAGCAACCGAATAAGATTGAAAATAAGGCTTTATACCCAAGGTATTTTATTTATAATTTGCAAGAGAAGATGTTACGTGTTTTGTCGAAAAAATGCGTGTTCTGACGCCCAAGCATAAATGCTAAGAGTATCAATTTAAATTACGTCTGGACAGATTGAATTGAATTGAATCGAATTTTATTTTATTTGTTAACGTACATTATTTTATGGCTTAGAAATATGAATAGGAATTTAATTCGCTAGAAAAAAAATCCGTTGATTTGAATTCGAAATATTTAAAATGTAGGATAATGAAAATAAAATGGAAAAGGCTTAAGATCTGTCATAGATATAAAATATTATATATCTATTTGTATGCTTTTCACCTTCGGAAATTATATGGAATGCGGGAAAACTAATGAAAAAAAAACAGTATGCGATAACGATATGATTATAGTGAAAACCTAAGAGAAACTGAAAAAAAAAAAGAAAAATTAATTTCAATTCAATGCAAATTATTAAAATTAATGCAAGCTTAATTTTACTTATCCATCATACGTAGTATAGGGTAAGTCTTGTAATCGTTTTGAAAATCGAAAAAAAAATTTTTTTTGACGGATTTACACGTTTCAGCCACTGGAGATTCCGAAAAACATATTTTTAGAAAAAACATTGCCGTCCGTCTGTGTGTCTGTAAACGCTCTATTTCTCGAACAAATTGAGATAGAGACTTGAAATTTGGTATGTACTTAGTATGTAATAATGGGAAGAAGCCTATTGAATTTCAGTAACCTCGATTATCCGAAACTATTTTTTTCGGACTCTCGAAATATTCGTTCTGATAAAAGGTATATAAAAATTTTCGAAATTGTTTATTTTAAGAAGTGAATATAAAAGACAATAAAAAAACATAAATTTTGCATAAAGCATGAAGTTGATCGGATAATTAGTTACCGAGATATTTGTAATCCTGTTTTCCACACTCTTCGATTTTTCATGACCCTGTATTCATTAGCTAAATCGGAAGATGTTTGATCAGGATTTTCATCAAGGACAAAGTCCTACTTTTCCATGTAATATAAAGTATATTTCATTATAAAATAATGAATCACTTAAATAGTATTTTAAACAAATGCACATCGACGAGACATGCAAGTCCTATTAACGTTATCAATAAATATATTATAAATTATACTTCTCTTAACTGCTAAAAGGCGTATAAAAACTTTCAAAAAATTAATAGACTGTTTACATGTTTTGGCTCCATCGAAGTCATTTTCAAAACAAATAACAATATTCTATATTTGTACTACGAGTACTTATGATGTAATGATTTGAAACACCATCATTAATTTTTTCACGTACTCTTTCAGATTACGCTATATTATAGTTTTACTTAGATGTTTCTTTCAATATTCGTAACCATTGATTAACTCGAGCCGTAATTTTGGCAAGTTAGATGATTCTGCATCATTAGATAATGAATTTTTAAGTGTATCTTTCTTTCGTTTCTCTTATACTGTATGGATAGTCTAAATTGGAGGGAAATTTATTTTACTTTCATTGAAATTTATTTGGTTTCTTCTTGATATAATCTTGCCAGGGATCGGGTTTCTCTATTTTACGAGAGTTGGAACTTTAATTGTGGCAACTATGTATTTACAACTGATACAAAAGAGATACATGTTATAAAGTTTTACTGTCTTTCAATGTAGTCACCAGCATTGTGTGCAACCCGTTGCCATCGATTTGGAAGTCGTAGGATACCATTAGCAGCGCCTGTTGTATTGATATTTCGAATGGAGCAGGAAACAGATGCTTTACAATCACGCAGAGATGTTTGGCGACTTTTTGGATGGCGCGATTTTCCAGCCCGCGCTAAACCAAGAACTTAATACAATGGCTAGGTTGCCATTAAAGGAAAAAATCCCCTAAATTTGGCGACTTTTTTCCTTTTTATAACCGATTAAAGAAAAAATAAACTGTGCGTGAGTGTATGACATCATAGCCTGGAGCGGTCTACTGCTGGATGAATTTCTGGAACAGTTCTGAAGCGATATCATTCGTATCCGTCGCATGGCGTCTCTACAACAGTGTTGCGCTCTTAAAGTTCCTATCCTCGTAGGACTAAAACTGGGCCATATGCCTCACGAAATGTTATATACATCATATATTATTATAATGCCATGAAACCGCTGTAGACTGCTCCATTCGAACTATCAACACAACAGACACTGCTAAAGCTATCCTACGACTTCAACATTGGTGCCGACCGACGGGTTGTACGCAATGCTGGTGACTACATCGAAGAACAGTAAAACTTTGTAATATGCATCTCTTTTGTATCAGTTGTAAATAAATAGTTGCCACTATTAAAGTTCAAAAACTCTTACTTTATATTAGCTACATGCTTCTTTTTCTTTAACTAAATTTACAACTTGTCATGCCAATATAGTAATTCTTTGATCATTCTACTTTAATAAATGAAGTTACCAATATGGAAATAAACATCCAAGTAATATATATATATATATATATATATATATATATATGTGGTCGCAGGAGTTCTCATCTGAACTTTAGACTGCAAACACAAGCAAATACTTTATTGGGGCTTGTGAAGTTGAATGATGCCTCTCGAACAATATAAATTTTGATGAGTGCAGTATTTTTTTTACAGCGTGAGAACGAAGTAGACAAGAATGCGTCGAGATGCAGACTGAGTAAGACGGACTCGGGAGATGCTCTTAAATCTCCGGCGACGGCCAGCCTTTACGAGCTGAGCTGAGAAATGGTATCTGCAAACGGCCTTTACGAGCTTACGAGTTTTCATGATTGTTCTAATTATTTTTTAACTTGTACATATTTGTAAATATTTGATATATAATCCAGAAAATTAAACAGTGTAAGATTTCAACAAAAATCTGCCTTGGACTTATTAATACCCATTTAGACAACCGGCCATAACAAATATCTACAAAATGGGAGGCACGGCCTGGATCAACGGAATCTATGCGAACTGGATCTACATGATTTGTGAGTGATCTGAATGATCGGGATCTACGTGAATTTCGAATAAAGAAGCAAAAAGATTTGTGCATCAAGTTCCTGTGAGGTGTTCACGTGTGTCTTCACGTAAAAGTGTTTTGTGCTTCCGAATTTTTTTTTCTTCATCTGTGTATTACTACACATCCAAGTGTGTGAGTGGTTATTATGTGATATGTGCATCGTATCTGTGAGATGTGCGATCGTTTGTCGGTTAAGTTCAGTGATGAATCACTGATTAGCAGATAAAGTCCTTTCGGTAAAGAAAGAGGGAAGTGTTTCGAGTATCGGTGTAGAAAGTTTGACCCACTGACCGTCTGTGCAAGATAAGTGTCGTGTTTTCGCGGTGGCGGAAAGCGATTTTCTTTTTTTCTGGTGATATTTTTGTTCTTCTGCTTTTAGTGTACGCAAGAGGAAAATGTGTTGTTCGTTTATCAGCAAATAAGCGACCCAGAGTCAGAGCGCTCGAATGAAATAAAATATAAACGTCTGCCGTGCATATTTTTTTTTTGCAGACTGGGAAAAGTGAAAAGTGAAACGATTAAAAGTTTTTTTTTTCTCTCTCTTTTTCTTCGTATAGATAGAGGAAGGTGTTATTTTTTTTCTTCCTCACATGAATAATGTTTGATTGAGTAATGTTTTTTTTCTAGAATAGAGTTAAGTAGTACAAAGATATATATATATATTTTTTGTATCTTGTTATTTTTATGGGAAAGGAAACAAAATATATATTCGATTTAGAATACTTAGAGAAAGTGTTTATAAAATTGTTGAATATTATTATATGTATAAATATATTTTATTTATCGGGTGAAGATATGAAAGTAAGTGTGTTTTTATAACTGTTACGTATTATTATATGTATTGATATATTTGATTTATCGGGTGAAAATACGTATATTATTGATTTATTTAATGATATACTTTATTTTTATGTGTTAATTAGTTTATGATAAAAATGGCACATTTAATAAGGTCAAAAAAGATCGATCTGGTTACTGTGGCAGTCGAATTAGGTTTAAATCCACCAGAATCGGCCAATAAAACACAATTAACTGATTTAATTGTAAAATCCAAAGGGTATGATGAAGATTTAGTGAAAAATTTGGTAGAGGGAATTGTAAGTGAGCGTGAAGAAGCTGAACGATTATTACAGCAAAAAGAAGTTGATAATCGAGAGTTTGAATTAAAACGACTACAATTGGAAAATACACAAAAAGCCCAATTACATAACTCTGTACCTACAATCGCCGGAAAGGGTTCCGATGTTTTAAAATTGTTAAATAGGTACAATAACGAAGAGGAAATCAGTATATACTTAACCCTTTTCGAACGCCAGGCAAAGCGGTTAGAGATAGACAAACATGAATGGGTAACCTATCTTCTCGCATTATTACCTCTCGATATAGTTAATTTAATAAATCGCGAAAGTGAGGAACAGTCCAGCGACTACGACTATGTAAAAAAAATACTTTTAAGACGCTTTAGACTTACACCGGAGCAATTTCGGCAAAAATTCTTCTTGCATAGAAAGCAAAATTCGGATTCGTGGAAAGATTTCTCGTTTGAACTCTCAAATTTCTTGGATAATTGGTTATCTGGCCTGCAAATATCGACGTACGAACAATTAAAAA
Organism: Maratus michaelseni; assembly: GCA_963931845.1. Classification (NCBI taxonomy): domain Eukaryota; kingdom Metazoa; phylum Arthropoda; class Arachnida; order Araneae; family Salticidae; genus Maratus; species Maratus michaelseni. The sequence continues at coordinate 311,106,119 of OZ007592.1, forward strand.
ATATTTTAATTATTGATCAAATCAGGAGAAAATTGTCTTTAGAAATGAAGGAACACTTTTGTGATGAATTACCCAAAATTACAAATATAGATGATTTGACAAATAAATTGGATGATTTTGAAACTGCCCGAATTAACTTACGGAAGGCTGAAATTAAGTCCCCAAATACGGAATTCCGAAAACGTCAAGGTTTTGAAAATAATAGAGCGTTCCATCGAAATGATGTTAGCCGCGTACCATATGAAAAAAATTACGCGAATGCCCCCCAAAAGAATTTAAATACAAAAATCCGTTGTTTTAATTGCAATGAATTTTCTCACCGTTGGAGGGATTGTCCCCGAAAAAAAGAAGGCCCAGTGTGCTGGAAGTGTAAAATTCCTGGCCACAGGTCTGACCAGTGTACAAACAATTCTCCTAAAAATGCAAATGCCGCCATAAGCAACAACTCTAATCCAGCAGATAAAATAATAAAGAACGTGAGGATTTTAGGAAAAAATATAGATGCCTTGATAGACACAGGGAGCAACGTAAATATGGGGAATAACGATATTTATATTGCCCTGGGATGCCCTAAATTACATGAAAATGACTTGGTTTTGTCAGGTATTGGTGGAAACCAAATAACACCCATAGGATTTACGACCGTAAACATTGAAATAGATGGTTATACAGTAAATTCAGATTTATACATCGTAAAAAATTTGAATCATTCTATAATGTTAGGGAATACCTTTTTGAGACAATTAAATTTCAATATTTCGGAAAAAGGATTGGAAATTATGGGAAAACGGAAGTTAAAAGAAGTTAGGATAAATTACGTCACTGCTTTCCCACAAGAAACAGCCATGACGAAAATCAAACGCGTCAGCTATGTCACACCCAGATTTCATGCGATGTTGCGGTCAGAAAAGCAAAACAATCCCACGATAGGAAGTATGATTTCGACAGCTGAATTAGTGAGAAAGGAACAAACTAATCAAAATGAAACAGCTTTTAACTTTAGTGAAAAAGTAAACATGCAATTAAGTACTGCAAAAAGTTGTTTATTAGAAAGTGAACCGTGTTCTATCCCACAGTCAGATTTAGCGAAAACCACAGATATTTATTTAGCTGAAACAGCCAATTCAATTAATTTTCAGGAAGTTGAGCTGAATCATATCACAAACAACGCTATTAAGAAAGAGTTAACGGAATTGATTACTAATTATAAGCCAAACAAGGTTAAGGACACGGAGTTAAAAGTAAATATAATATTAACTGATGATATTCCGATTGCGCAACGACCGCGTAGATTAGCGTATCCGGAGCAGGAATTTGTGGACAAACAAGTACAGGAATGGTTCGAAACGGGAATTATAACGGAGAGTAACTCTAATTATGCATCTCCTATAGTGTTAGCGAAAAAGAAAAATAATTCTTGGAGACTTTGCGTAGACTATAGATTGCTAAATAAAAAAATAATTAGAGATAATTTTCCCTTGCCAAGAATAGAAGATGTTTTAGATAACATTGAGGATGCAAAGGTTTTCACAACTTTGGATTTAAAAAATGGTTTTTTTCATATAGACGTAGCAGAGGAGAGTAGGAAATATACAGCATTTGTCACGCATAACTCGCAGTACGAGTACTTAAAGCTCCCATTCGGATTATCGGTTGGACCACAACAGTTTCAAAGATATATTCAAGCTGTTTTTAAACAGTTAATTAAAGAAAAGGTAATATTAATTTACTTAGACGATGTCATAATACTTGCGGAAACTGAGGAAGAAGCCTTGATAAAACTGAAACGCGTCCTAGAAGTTGCATCGGATTACGGACTTGAATTTAATTTTGCAAAATGTCAATTTCTTAAACGGAAAATTGAATTTTTAGGCTATATTATCGAAAACGGAACTACTAGACCCTCGGAAGCCAAAACTTTGGCAGTAAAGAAATTTCCTGAACCCCGAACCCTTAAACAACTACACAGTTTTCTGGGTCTAACTTCTTATTTCAGAAAGTACATCCCACATTATGCAACTATAGCGAGACCTTTAAGTGATTTATTAAAAGCGGGAAATAAATTTAAATTTGGAATACCCGAAAAGCAAGCTTTTGAAACTCTTAAAGAAAAATTAGTTAACCCCCCAGTATTGCATGTATTCCGACGAGGCGCTAGACTAGAATTGCACACCGATGCAAGCGCCATAGGTTTTGGTAGTGTCCTACTACAAGAAGATGTGAACAAAAACTTACATCCTATTCATTACATGAGCCGTAAAACTACACCTACTCAAGCAAAATTTTCGAGTTACGAATTAGAGACCCTTGCGGTAATAGAATCGGTCAAAAAATTCCGAAACTACTTATTAGGCACGAAATTTAAAATTGTGACAGATTGTTCCGCGTTTCAAAAGACTATGGACAAAAAAGACATTACGCCAAAAGTAGCAAGATGGGTGCTATTCTTACAAGAATTTGATTATGAAATAGTACATCGAGCGGGAAATCAAATGAAGCATGTCGACGCATTAAGCAGAAATACAGTATTGGTAGCAACACGTTCTTATGACGAATTAACAGCAAAAATTAAATTAGCGCAACAAGAAGATGAACATATTCAAACCATCAAAAAATTAATAGAAAAAAATGAAAGCTCGGAATATTTTAATCGAAATGACATACTGTATAAATACGAAAACGACAGAGAACTGTTGATGATTCCCTTAAATATGCAAAAAGAAATAATACGAAATGTTCATAATAGAGGTCATTATGCGGTAGCAAAAACCGAAACAATTCTAAAAGAAAACTATTTTATACCCCAGTTAAGAAAACAAATAGAAAACGTCATTGCGAATTGCGTAGAGTGCATTTTATGTAATAAAAAGCAAGGAAAAGGAGAAGGTTTATTGAACCCAATTCCAAAACAAAATATCCCCCTTGAGACTTATCACATTGATCATATAGGACCAATGCCATCCACTCACAAAAATTATAATCATATTTTTACCGTCGTAGATGCTTTCACAAAATTTGTCTGGTTATACCCAGTTAAAACTACTGCTGCCGTAGAAGTTATAGATAAATTAAAATTACAACACAACATTTTCGGAAACCCGTCCCGAATAATAACCGACAAAGGACCCGCGTTTACATCCGACGATTTTGAAGCATATTGTAACGAACAAAAAATACAACATGTCCCAATAACGACAGGTGTTCCAAGAGGAAATGGCCAGATAGAACGGATGAGTAGAATCCTGATACCAATATTAGCGAAACTTAGCATAGATGACCCCACTAAATGGTACAAATATGTAGCATCGGTACAGCGAATTATAAACAGCACTATATCTAGAAGCACAAAATTTTCACCATTTGAGCTTCTAACCGGAGTGAGATTGCGACATAAAAACGATTTGCAAATAAAAGAGTTGTTACACGAAGAACATGTAAATTCGATTATGTCAGAGAGAAATTTCAATAGGGAAATTGCAAAAGAGAACATTTTAAAAATACAGCAAGAGAATCGCAAAACCTTTAATAAAAACAGAAAAACGGCATACACTTATAAACTCGGTGATTTAGTAGCTATACAAAAAACACAATTTGGTACAGGCATGAAGTTGAGACCTAAATTTCTCGGTCCCTATGAAATCACCAAAGTGAAAGGAAAGGATCGATACAACGTAAAGAAAATTGGCTACCATGATGGTCCAAACATTACATCGAGTGCTGCCGACTTTATGAAACGATGGACAAATTGGACAGATTGATATTTTGAAACAATATTCTTTTTACTTTTATTGAACATTATGAGTGAACTCTGAACTTTAAGCAATTTTCAACGTTATAACAAGTTTTGTTGTGTTATTTTCATTTTTTTATATTTTAGGAAACACTGTATGTTTCAATATTTACTATTGTTTATTGTTTTGTTTGTATATATATTTTTTTTGTGTGTATTTGATAACTTTAGATTTTAGTCGACTGGTTCTATACCTAGTGAAATTAGTAGATAATGACTGTGAGGACACAGCACAGTCAGGACGGCCGAGTTGTAGTCGCAGGAGTTCTCATCTGAACTTTAGACTGCAAACACAAGCAAATACTTTATTGGGGCTTGTGAAGTTGAATGATGCCTCTCGAACAATATAAATTTTGATGAGTGCAGTATTTTTTTTACAGCGTGAGAACGAAGTAGACAAGAATGAGTCGAGATGCAGACTGAGTAAGACGGACTCGGGAGATGCTCTTAAATCTCCGGCGACGGCCAGCCTTTACGAGCTGAGCTGAGAAATGGTATCTGCAAACGGCCTTTACGAGCTTACGAGTTTTCATGATTGTTCTAATTATTTTTTAACTTGTACATATTTGTAAATATTTGATATATAATCCAGAAAATTAAACAGTGTAAGATTTCAACAAAAATCTGCCTTGGACTTATTAATACCCATTTAGACAACCGGCCATAACAAATATCTACATATATATATATATACTATATATATATATAACGTGAGTAATTTGAAAGAATACGTGGGAAATTAAATGAGGGCATTGTAAATCAATACATATTATACCGTCCAACTGTAGAATATTCTTATTTGTTTTAATAATGATTTCGATGGAGCCAAAAAATTTAAACAGTTTAATAAAATATTTTTTGACTGTTTTAAAGGTTTTATTTTATACCTTTTAGTAAATGAAGTATATTATTATTACTAATATAAAATAAATTATACAGGATACTTCGAACGCGACTGCTAAGTCTATGTTCTTTAATTTTCACTAACTATCGCTAACTGGCAAAACATAAATACTAAAGATGAAAACTAGAACTAAAATATTTCGGATGTAATAGACGCGGTTGCAAAGCGACATTTTCTTCTGAAAAACGTCTATTACATTCCAAGCTCTACAGCTGTATATTTAATATGAAAGTCTTTCAGATTTTTTACTGTTTTTTATCATATTTTAATAGCTTTAAAAAAAATATTGCTTGCAAATATTTCTCCCTTTTGTGATAGGTTGTTTTTTTTTACTTTGACTTCCATAGTGCACACAATAAAAACAATATATTTGGACAGAATGGTGATTTTGATGTGTCCGTATTACTTTCACTTCTTTGTTTTCACTTCTTGGCTATAAATTGTGATTTAATTAAGTCTGTCATGAACGTTTAAACTTTTTGTCAACATTTCGTCTCAATCACTACATTGTGCACTAGTGTAAATATGGAAAAAAAATATATTCATTATTTTAAAACATGCAAAGTCCATGTTTGTCCCAAACTTCAAATTTATTAATTGAAAATCTTATAATTTTACGGTAAGTTCCTTATTCTGAAATTTACAGAATGAATTTTACTTTTAAAAATATATTTATTATTGTATTTTATTCTAGACTGTGTAATGTTTTGTTGTAATCTAAAATGTAGCAGAAAGGAATATTTTATTGTTTGACGTGTTAGAGCTTGGAGAAAGTTTTTCTAAATATAATTTAAAGACCGAGGGACCGATTAAAAATTTTAACTTCGAAACTTTTTAAATAATAACTGTTTGACATAAATAGATATGCATACGATGCAGAACATTTTACATGCTTTTGCAATTGGAATCATGCATCTAAATCTAAAACTAACGAATTAGGAATTAGCTGCACGACAAAGGTAGGAAAGAACACTTTGTATAATTAGAAAGAAAATTGCCAACTGAAATGTACAGAATGAATTTTACTATAAAAAATATATTTATTATAGTATTTTATTCTAACCTGTGTAATGTTTTACTGTAATGTAAAGCAGAAAGAAATTTTTTATTATTTGACTTGTTAGAGCTTGGAGAAAGTTTTTCTAAATATAATTTTAAAGACCGAGGAACCGATTAAAAATTTTAACTTTGAAAAATAATAACTATTTTGACGTAAATAGATTTTCATATGAAGAAGAACATTAAAAATATTTTTACAATTGGAATCATGCATCTAAATCTAAAACTAACGAATTAGGAATTAGCTCAAGGCAACAATAGGAAGGTTTTCCTTGTATAATTAGAAAACTAAATAAATTGTCAAATACAAAATATGCTTAATGTGTGTCTAAAAAAATAGAAAAGTATATTATATTTGTGTACTTTATGTTTTTAAGACATTTGTTTGCATTTGAAGTCTTCGAAGATCAACAATATCCAAGTATTTCAATAAACAATGCAAAATACCTGTAGAAAAATAATTTTCAATCGTATTTTTCTTGATTACATTCATGATTCAAAGAGATTTTCTTCTTTACTATCAAAGTAATTCATATGCAGATAAGACTTTCCATGTTTTTTCTTTTATTATTCCTTGTTGGTTTTCTTTAGAGATAAAATCGATTTGTTCAGCTATCACTTTGATTTAATTAAAAACAATAAAAAGTGTAATCCATTGTTCATTAGACTTCACTTGCCTTAACTTTGTTCTGTTAAGGCAAAATATGTTAGAATAAAAAAAATAAGCCATATGTTAAGAGACCATATGTTAAAAGGCCGTATGTTAATGTCAAAATACTGCTAGTATGACATGTGTCTGCCACAGTTGCCCAGGTATCTCCTCTGGCCGAGGGTTTATACAGCGCGATTGTCCTTTACACTTGATTACACTTGATTTACACACGATTGTCCTTTACTTTAAAGGACTAATGTGCCTTATTCAACAAGTATTGTCAACACGTTTTCACTCACCTTGGAAATTGTCATTTCTATGATATTGTTTTCGATCAGTGTGATCGAAGTAAAATTAATAAAAAAGATGCATAACATTATTTTGTGTTGTTTAAAAGATATACCTTTTTTTAAATTTTCGCATCAATAGGATATTTTAGGGATATTTTTCACAAAAATACTCCATCAAATTCTTGACGTCGAAGGCAGGAAGGTTGTTAATATGGAGATGAAAACAAACTACATATACAAAAGTGGATTAAAATAAAATATATCCATAGATATTAAGATGCTATATATTAATTTGTTTCTTTATAACTAATTCTTAAAATATATATATTTGTCTTTTCTTTAATAAGCGATTACAATTTTACGAAATAAAAACTGTCAAAAGTTATAAATAAACGTCAAATGTTATTTTTATTCATATTTTATTTATAATTAATTTCCTCTACGTCGTCATGATTCTTAATGAAAAAATGTCGTAACATAATGATTCTTAATGAAGAAAATTTCGTAACATCAGATTAATCCATGTTATCTATTTTGATTTCAAAATCGTAAAAAGGAAAAATGTCACCGTTTTCATTTCAATAATCCTTACGACTCCATAATTACGAGAATTTCCTGAATCAAGAAATTCAAAGCAATTGAATAATACGATCTCACTTTAATAAATTACAACATTACAGCAGAAAATATTTTATGAAAGAAGTCTTTTCTAACGCAAAGAAAGAAATATCCTTCGAACAAAAAGAAAAGTACATATTTCAGAAAAAGATGTTTAAAGGAAAAATACACGAAAAAATATATTAACTGTGCTTCTTTAAATAAAACGCATTATTCTTGCCTTCATTAAGGGAAAATTATTCCTATTAATAATATTATTAGAGGTCTTCTAAAAATCTCTGTGTGATGTAATACGCAAGAAAAAAATCCAAAACGAAAGTAAATTTGGGATATTATATAAACAAAACAAAACAAAGAAAAAAGCAGTTTTTCCCATTTATTAATAAATTGTTTTTATTACGGGTTTTAGAAGAATAAAGCTGAGTAGGGTAGTTCGACCGGTAAATGAAAACTTAAAAAAAAAAAAGATTAATAATATGATGTTGAATCATATATATCTTAAATTAAATTTATATTCTAAATTATTATTTATTTTTCATCCCTTCTTTCCAAATTTAAATCCCATTATTCTTAAAAAAACAAGGTCATTTTATTTAAACTTATTTTATTCTGCAAGGCAATCTCTCATATCCGTTCTTCTATCAAGGCGACCACATATTATAACAAAAAATAAGAAGAAGAAGAAGAAGAAAAAGAAAAGCGCAATAGTCATAAAGTATTGATATTGGCATTCACCATATGTCTGCTCCGCGTTCAAAATGAAATAATTTATAAAAACAAAGGATGTTGTGGCACGTCACTTATATGTAATACCCTAAACGATAAAGATCGCAGACGCCTTCTTTCGATAAACTTTCATGTAACAGCAGATGTTCTTTCGGCCTTTCCCATAATGGTTAATGTTATAAAATTCACGGTTTTCAGCGCTCCTGGTTGCTCAACGTCGCGCCAAGCAAATTCAAACCACCCCCATTTGATTAATATTAACGAATCTTTTTCTGTTATCCTTTGGCATATTTTCGAAAATCACCATGACTCTATATTTCAATCTTGGCTGTAAAAATGTAACCGCAATTATACAATCACTTTACCGCCTCTGCTCGTAAAGTTATGACTTAATTAAAAATCGACTGCGAGGCCATCCCATGCTTGTATTGTGTTTATATCCCTTGATTTCAAACATTGCTTTACTATCTTTCCAATAAACAATAAATATGCAAAGAAATCAACACGTTTGGACTATTATTTACATCTTTCCAGGATTATTCATTTTCAGGATCTACGGACGCCTGATGGTTATTTGTGGGAACAACTATTTTCAATGTTGCTGTACGATTCGGCCACATATCTAACGCCAGTAAAAGAAATCATTTCATAACAACGGAAAATCTATCGGCACTTCAACATTACAGATCATATTTTAATAAGCAGTACCTTTGGGTGTCTGTCAGTGCAAATACATGTGTTGGTACACAAATGATTAAAAATTAATAAGGGGAAGTTTGTATTCCATTTGTTTGGGATGCTAGGAGTGTCTTAATAAAAAGTTATACAAAAACCAAGTATATGAACAGTTCTTACCAGTGAATGAACGCAAAATTTTCCCGTGAATGAACAGACAGCAATTTAAAAAAACTTCATACTATGTTATTTATTTTACAACTTGTACAAATAACTTATAACACGTTTTTACTAAAACCAGCATGACAGTTAACTAGTTGGATTTTTTTATACCGTATTCAATTAAACTTTTTACTAATTGTTCATTCACTGGGGGCTGTACACTTACTGGTCGAACTACCCTATATATTTTTATTTAGAAACTTCCTGCCAAATGATAAGTTTGGATTTTATATATTATACTAGGGGGCCTACCCCCTGCGAGCTACGCTCACCAACCCTCGCTCAGACTTCGAGGCCTCTAAAAACATGACAGCGTGCTTTGTTTTAAAAATATTGGTAAATCTGTAATTGGGTTGTCATGCTTTTAACGTTTTAATGGGGCATTTTTTGATTATCATGGCCTCATACACAGCTGTTGCGACAACTGACGACTGTTTTCGGGATTGATAAGTAAAATCAATTACAACTTGAAAACCAGCTTGTATAAAATGCTTAGGTTTAAATTGTGGCTACCTCTCGGATTTTTATAACAACGATATGTATTCTATTCTTCCTTTGCGTTTAAGGATGAGAAAAATTCCATCTGCTTGTGAATAACATTAAGAACCATGGTATTGAAAAGTACTATGTTATAGACATTTTCAGTAACAGGTTTTAATTTTCTCTCTATTTTAGTGCACCATCATGCATATTTTCATGTTATTTTAAATATGTAAATTATTTATTTTAATTAATATGTATATACGAATTTTCTAATAATTATTTATCATACAAAATTAATTAAATATTTTGTGCATGCATGCCTGCATTTATTCGGCATCAATTGATGAGATATTTAAAAAAAATTTCTATCCGCGATGATTTTACATCATGTTATGTCACTTGAATATTGTCCATAAGAAAATCGGGTACTTTTCCGGTATAGGATCCTTTGCTTTTAGGTTTGGTGTAATTCGAGCTTCAAAAAGGGATAGATTCATTAATATACATAGATTTGTTGCCAAAAGTTATTAAATGGGTCTTGATGCTTTTTTAAAAAGCTTGGCGCAATTCGGGCATCAGAAAGTGAGATTTGGTGCCAAATGACATAAACACCCATGGAAACAAATTCGACGATTTTTTTGTTTATATGCGCATTTTAATTATGCGTATATTATAATTGTTTTTTCTATGCAAATTACTTCTGATTATATATAAAATAGGATAAATTATATTTTACGCTAAACAAATTGTATAAATATTGAAAAAATGCTTCTGTATACGAAATGACAAAGTGAATAGGTTGACAGAAAGTATGTTGCCAAATTTCCTTTTCCGCCAAGGCTATTTTCTCTGTTTCGTCAAGGCCCCATATACTGGGAAAGCACCTAACTTTTACGCTTGTTTATACATGTATTTATATGTATATATACAATTTATTTATAATTGTCTTTCAATTTACCTCTTTTTAATTTCAATTTGAAAATGACGAATAAAAATAAATCAATAATCCCGATCCGGATCCTTTCCAATTTTTTTCCCTTTTTTGTCACAAAAAAACTGAGAATTTAGTTGCCATCATTACAGAAATGTCATTAAAATTAGAAAAAAATTAATATCTCGAAAACTAATTCCAATTTCAAAATTATATTACCAGTTTTGACATCAGCGGATTTTTATGGACAATTGGTATTAATTTCACAATCAACCGTTTAATATTTTATTAAAAATAGCCCTGAAACATAATCAGTCGTTTAATCAGTCGTTTCATAAAATCGTTTCATAAATTCGTTTCATAAAATCGTTTCAAAAATTCGTTTCATTAGGATTTTATATATATAGGGTAGATTTAATTAATACCCAGAAAATCGATTAACTGAAAAATTATTAAGATTTATAATTTAATAATGATTCTTTTATCTAGACTAATAAAAGAAAATTTCGCTCTGTGTGTGTGTGTTTGTTTGTCTGCGGTGGCTAGCAAAATCTAGCCAACCTAGAAGTCTGAAAATGTAGGTGTGGATAGTCCAAAGTCTGGCCTGGTGCCTCTGAGTCTCAGAATTTTAATATTTTGAAAATTAGAGTAGATTTTAATTAAAAACTGATCAAAGATCACAAACAAAAAATCTCTTATCCGAAATCCGCGCGCGCATGCACACAAGCCTTTTAATCATATCTTCTGTGAAGAGAAGAAGCAAATCCCCAGTCAGACAGTTTATTTTTTCCATTTTTCTAACTTCGCCACGGTTGAACGGCCGTAAATACAGAAAAAACGTCTACATATTCTCAAAGAACATACTTTTACGTCTTGAACTATCCGATCGGTTCGAAAAAAATTCACTTTTAACCCTTTCAAAAAAAAATAATAATCAAAAAGCGTCGAATTTATGTTTCTTATTTTCTCCCATTTTCCGAGCCTCGCATCCGCCGGACTACAAAAGATACAGAAAAACCGGGTTTACCAAATTAAAGATCTAAGTTTTCCCTTTTCAAAGCCACCGTGGGTTTTAAAAATATGAAAGTTAACCCGTCTTAAAAGTATATTTCTGTACGCCGTTTCGCGATTTTTGGGATTTTGCCGATTTTTGAAAATTTGTATCGGCGATTCTGTGCAAGTTACGACAACTAAAAATACCAGAGAATATTTAAATTTGTTCCCTTTTTAATATCTGCAATTGTTTTTGAAATATACGAATATTAACCGTTTGAAAAAAATTCGTGGGCAGGACTTACTTTTGCAAATTCTGGTTTTCTGCGACATATAAAATCGTGCATTGGCTCTCTAAAATAACCAAACAAAAAACAAATACCCCTAGGGGCATCTACGTTTTATAGGGTTCAGGCAGAAACCTTTAGTTTAAAAAAAATTAACGTTAATACTTTCGAAAACGTTTTTTGCCGTAGATCAATTTCGCTTTATTAACAATTTCTCCTATATTTAAAAATTCACATCTGCGTTTATAAACAACATACGAAAAACTAAAATTACTGCATCTAATCTATGTCTCTTTGCTTTTTAAAATCTGGTATTCATTTCGAAAACAAAATATTTTAACCCTCCGAAAAAAAGTTGTTTCCAAGACTCACTCAAGCGATTTTCGTTCTTCAGCCCAGGTTTAAAAATCAGCATCGACCAGGGAAATGCAAATACGGATAAACAGAAGATAGCAGATCACAGACACGTTCATTTTCTTCAAAACGCACTGTTGTGTTTTAAAAAATATCTACATTCACTCTTTCGAAACCGGTCGTTTACGTAACCCACTTTCGCGATTTCCTCTATTTTGGCAATGTTTACCAGCGGTTAAATTTCATTTCTACCAGGAAATCTGATTGGGTCGAGTGTTCTGAAAAGGCCTCTTCCAGAGCAGATTGCGCTCTCTGTTGTTGGAAGGTGGAACTACAGCAGTATCTCTGGATCTATGTGCCCTATTACGACGGAGTTTGGCTCATACGACTTGATATCTACACTAGATTAATTTTAACACACTTATTCAAATTTTTAAAGAAATCATATGAGTTGTAATTTTCCAACTGGGTGAAAAATGTCCGGGCCAGGATTCGAACCTGGGATCTCTTGGGTGAAGCTGCCATGCTCAACCAACTAAGTTATGCCGGTTGATTCTGGAGGGCGTAATTCATCCAGTTAATCTTATTGATCGTAGCATTTGCTCTGATATTTGAATCAGCTCAACATAATAGATCGCAATTAATGGAACTCCAGTAAGCGCTGGATACGTGATTACACTAGATTAATTTTAACACAATTATTCAAATTGGTAAAGAAATCATATGAGTTGTAATTTTCCAACTGGACGAAAAATGTCCGGGCCAGGATTCGAACATGGGATCTCTTGGCTGCTATATCAATTGATCAATAAGATTAACTGGATAAATTATGGCTTCCAGATACAAACGGGATAGCTCCGTTCGTAGAGCATGGCAGCTTCAGCCAAGATATCCACGGTCTCAATCCTAGACCGGACATTTTTCGTCCAGTTGGAAAATTACAACTTGATATCTACAGCCTTAAATATTTTTGTTGCACTTTGCGATCTCGGGTTCTATGGGACCGATTACGACGAGGTTTGCGTCATTCGAATTGATTTCGATAGCCTTTAGATTTCCGTCATGTTCATATAGAACAGATTGTCATTATCACGGGCCTCATACTCTTTAGTTCTAAGTACCCAAAAAGATACCTTGATTCTTTTCTTTAAAAAAAACGAAACTGTTCGATTTTTTAACTTATTGACTTCACTTCTATGTAGCTGAATGTTTTTGATTGAAAACGAAGTCAATAAATTGCACCACCAATGCATATATTTTTCATATAAATGTTATTTTCATCTGAGTTTGCAAAATGCAACCAAGAATATTGGTAATTTTTATAATTTTTTAACTTAAACACTTTACAATAAAAATGTGATTATTTGTAGACTATTCACTTATTTAAAGATTTTATTTTTTTTATTGTGTGTATTTACGTTATTGATAATGAAATTGATATTTTAAGGGGGTAGTAATTTTAGATCCATACTTGTGAACCTAAATTACCAGTCCACTAAAGTATCAATTTCAGAAAAAAGACTCTTTCTGTCATCTACCATGTCATTTTGTTTGTACAAAAGCAAATAGTGAGTATTCGTATTATTATTTTAACTTCGGGACTCCAGAGCTATTAATGTAAGAGATGGGAACAGCAGAGGGAAGTTTCATGGAGAGAAACCAATCATTATTTGAACCATCGACCTTTTTATAATCTCTAAATGGTTAACGGAAATTGATAATTGTTTTCACGGACATCAGGTTTTGATGGTTACGTACAAAAGGATGAATACCCTGGACATAATACTCAAATCACAATGAATATCACAGTAATAGTAGTCCTTGGGGCGGGCTCTATTAAAAAGAGACTAAATCAAAATTTTGTCCACCAGTACTTCCTTACGAAAATTTTCGGTTTAGATTTATCTTGCATATATCGCAGAAACAGACTTCTTGAAGAGCATTTTTTTTCAACTGTTGTAGAAATCTGCCGCCAGAATAATTATTAAAAAATACCGGTGGAGCGTTTCGAGACCTGTAATAGGAATACTCTTCTTATGATAGAAAAGCAAAACCTTTACTGTCTTGTGTGATGTTTCTAAGGGAATATTGCCATTGAGAATAGTTGAAACTTCTGTTTCAACTTGAATGTTTCAGAACAATGGCGCAATAACAATTATTTTTAACGTTGCAATCAGTGTGGAGTATCTATATTTTATGTCTTAATGCAAATTTCTCCATATCCGAACATGGCCCGATCCAGAATAGTTCGAATAATTGGCGCTCTAATATATTTCATATGAAGTAAACAGAATACAAAGTATCAATTTAAAAATAAAATATCCAGAATTTGAAATACTATTACAAAATATGATGTGCACTGACGTGTTTTGATATGAAGTAGATAAACCATAGAGATGCAATTTAAAAATAAAAGTTTCGTAAACAAAAATGCACATTCAATAATTACATAAAATCACATAGTCATATAAAATTAATCACACACAAAAAATATTTTTGCCATAAGGAAGTGGCTTCTATATTTTATTTTAAAAAAAATCTATTCTACTGTTTAATTAAAGTTACTTTCTTCAAAATTTATTAACTCAGGAAACAGTTTAAAATAAAACCTATTCATTTTTATGTTTTAACACATCTTAAAATAAAAACTTTATAAAGTTCATTCAAGAAGTCTTTTTCTTTTAATAATCTATTCATTTTAATTGATCTTAGTAGAAGATTGTAAAATGAAAGATATAGCCAGCAGCGTTTTAAAAGTCAAGATAGTTTATTGAATTGAAACATTCAATATGAATTTCATAAAATATGATAATATTTCTTATAAAACATGTTTTGTTTTTACATTTTTATTTCGCTATGTTAAGGAAGATCTAACTTAAATATGTTTAAATTGTAATAAAATCTGTAAGTGTGTCAATCAACTAAAATTTGAGATTGAAATGAAAATTTTTCCAAAACAACTAAAAAAAAAAAAAGAAAGAAAATCTGAAATGTTTCAGAAGGGGCAAAAACGTACTATAAAAAATCATTTTAGATTTGACTTTCTTAAGAGTACCTGAAAGGTATGAAATTACGGAAATTGACTGAAGTTTCATTATAGATTTGGAAGCCTGCAAGACACGCTGGCGCGTGTATCAACATACCTCACTTATTTCCGCCGTGCTCATTTGTGGATTTAAAAGGGCGAATGCCAACACTTCCTCCGATCTCACTCGAACATTACACATTGCGCGTCTACTTGTTCTGAGTAGTGGTGCAACAGAGCCAGTCTCTCTAAGACGGTGCAATGTATCAGTTATTGTTTCATGGGTTGGATGTCGATCTCTAGGAAAATGCTCTGAATAAAACCTCGCAGCCGCTCTGGCATTCCTTTGACATTCACCATAAATACTCTGCTCAAAATAATTAGGGGAGCAAGCAAACAAGAGAAGAGAACCGTGCGAGACAGCCATGTATGGGTATGAAATGGAGAGTACAGGTGTATCAATGCGCAATATAGAAAAAAAGACTCAAAAAATCTAAGGGAGCTTTAATCCTTTGAAAGGATGGAAAGAACATGAAAAATGGTTTAGAGCAACAATTTGGTTACATATAAATGACAAAAAAAGTATTGTTTAGTAATAGTGCAAGTTGTTTATTACGGCCTGTGGTCCCCACGAACAGCTAAGACTGCTGCAAACCTGTTTTCCATGGATGCGATGAGATTATCGATAAGACTTTGAGGAATACTTTTTCACTCTTCAAAAATTGCAATCTCCTTGTCCCAGACAATAAAAGAAAGCCTTTGTCTCGCTGCAATGCGTCGTCCGAATGTGTCCCAAACATGCTCGATCGGATTCCGGTCAGGAAAGCATGTATATGCTGTATTGTTTCAGCTTCAACCATGCTCTCCACCAGACGACCTGTATTCGGTCTGGCATTATCATGCATGAAAACAAAGGAATCACCATGCGTGAAGCGTAAGGTACGAATGAGGTCTCAGTATGTCGTTTGCAGTCAAAGTGCCATTCCAAATGATATGCAGATCCGTACGCCCACCTATACTGATTTCAGCCATACCATCAACCCACCTTGTCTGCAATGTGATCTTTCACGAACGAATGTGGGGTTATTTCATTTGCCCCTTTCCTTCCATACCAAAATACGTTGAATGTCACACTCCAGACTGAATAGGGACTCGTCTGTAAACAGCATTTGACTTCAATCCATTGACTTCAATCTTGATGTTCAGCAGCCCACCTTCTTCGGTCCGCACGGTGGCTTGAGGTCAACGGAATACAGACCACTGGCCTACGTGCATAGAGACCCCCCTGATGAAGCATATTTCGCACTGTTTGGCTGGGCTCCCTTCGTCTTGTTGCTAAGAGCTACTGTCTTTGCAGCTGAGTAGCTTTCCTTTTCTGTCTCGACGAGCTGTTAACAGGATATATTTGTCATCAAATGCTGTGGTGCACGTACTCGACCTTATCCTGGTCGACATCTAACATTTCCTGTTTCTTGGAATCGATTACACAGCCCTCCAAGGACATTTCTTGAAACTCCAATAACTTTCGCTACACTTCGTTGTGTTTGTCTGGATTCAAGTCTCTCTCTAATACGGCCAAGCTATGGATTCCGGTAAATTATGTTGCGATATTTTCAAATGAACTCTTCTCAAATTAAAAGATGAGCAATTGAATTTCGCAACTGAGATAGTGAAACAGACATTTCTGGAAAATCCCGATTTCTGAATTTATCATTTTTTTCTTGTTTTTGACGTCGTAAACTTTGATATGCATATAAAGTTTTATTTTTCTGTTTGTTGCTATGCCTTAAATTATGGATGTTTTAATTTAAATTACTTATTGGTGTAAGTATTTGTGTAATTTCGTTAAAACCATGTGCTCGCCTAATTGTTTTGAGCAGTGTATAATTTCAGTATATTGCGTGTACGTATAGCCTGCCATCACAATCTCTGCGCTGACTAGCATGTCCACTGCTAGTGACTCGGTTTTATCCCGAACGCGTTATGCTGCGGTACTATTGTAATGTGCATAATCTTGATTTTCATGCTTTTTATATTTCGGTTGGTCGTTTGCATTCCGCTGTCATTTATCAAGTTTTTAGTGAGTACATTTTATTTTACTGATGACGATTATTATTGTTCGTTTGTGAAAACCACGCCTAGCACTCTGGGACGATTCTACAATCGAAATGGGTGTTACGCTGATATGAGTATTTTCCGAAGTTCTAGTTTGCGATCTCTTGTAGGCGGTCACTAAGATTGGCACTCAGCCAAACGCAGCTAAACAAACTCGACTCAACCCCATTTTGATAAAATCAAAACAGACTGGACGCATTCGCAAACGAACAGAAAGTTTTATTTTCCAATAACAAACAATACCTACTTTCAGTGTTGAATTTAGGCACTTTTCTCAGGTGGGGGTACATTATAGAGTTCCGGGGACAAACTGCCCTTTTTCAACATTGAATGCACAAAATCTTACATTTTCCGGGTGGGACATTTCATTGCTCCAGAGGGAAGGGGGGGATGTCCCTCCCGGGCAACCCCCTGAATTCAACAGTGCCTAATTTGACTTCTGAATGTTGTTTGACCCCTGTAAACTTAACTCTAAAATTTTAAACGCTTTTGTAATTGGAATTATATGTCTACAACCAACGGTTGAGAAACTAAAGGTCGGCGATAGATAACATTTTGCACCCTGTATATATATGTTAGAAAATGATCCATTTATTAAAAAAATAATTTGAGTAAATTCATACTTTATTCTTAAAATAAATAAAATATATGTTATTAACGCATTTTATGTACTAGTTAAGATTTGTCACAATAGGTACATTTTTAATTATTTGTTCTGTTTAAGAAATTTCTATTAAAAAAATTAGACATATTTGCAAATCACCGTTACACATCATAATTGCATTTTTAATTCATTTCACAATAAATGTCAACAGTTGAAATATTGCTATTGAATCATAATTTTTTCCTGTTTTATACCTTTGAAATAAAAAATTACATAAAGCACTTCACGTATTTAAGCTTTTGTCGCAATAATTAAACTTTTACTTATATATTTTACTAATAAAATTTCTTTAGAAAAAATGCAGACTGATTACAAATACCAGTTATACTCTCTAATTTGAATTTTTATTATATTTTTAATAAAATACAGCAGTGGAAATGTTGCTACTGATTTATTGAATATTTCATTTTTTTTTTAAGTTTGATTGAAACACCGACATTTAATATTTATTAATTAAAAATGTGCAGTTAATTTTATTTTCAGAAAGCAAGTTAATTTGTTTATTTTATAAATTTATATTTCTAGAATTAAAACACTGAA
This sequence comes from Maratus michaelseni, assembly GCA_963931845.1. NCBI lineage: Eukaryota > Metazoa > Arthropoda > Arachnida > Araneae > Salticidae > Maratus > Maratus michaelseni. Next base: position 311,124,447 of record OZ007592.1, read on the forward strand.
CAAACTTGATTTAAAAAGATTAGTAATTCATTAAAACATTGTATGAACATAATGTTCCTTGTAATACTTTAACGTCTTTGAGTCTTAATAAGTATGAAAAAAAGGGGTTTTTTTTAAATACACGTTTTTATGTATATTCAATGTTTCTTTTATAAATCACGCTTAATTTCATGATTGCAATACATGATTTTTCCAAAAGAATTCGATTATAATACATTAATTCGTCGTTGGCACCGAACCCGATTACGAAATATTCGCCGCTTTTTTACAATCGATTGAAAGTGAAAGTCAAAGCTAAAGAATTTATTATAATATATTTATCTCTCTCTCTCTCTATATATATATATATATATATATTTGGATTATATGGCAAGAGGAAATTAAATAAAGCATAATTTATACCACCTATACGGGATATGGAAATTGTTCTCGCTACAAATAATCATAATTTAATTAATATTAAACTGTTAATTAATAAATTATGTTTCTTTAATTGTTACACTCTTTAGTTTTCATTGCCTATTTTTTAGTGTTTAAAATATTGCATTGTGGCAGTTTCACAGCCAGTTTTGGTCTGTTTGGGCGAGCATAGCTTGGTGCATCATTAAACGCATTGCTGTTGTAACACTTCTAGAATTGTATCCACAGAGAATATACGGCGATTTACTACCTATCGCAATTTAACGGAAAAATGCCTCCAAATTAAGTTATTAATTTACAGTAAGTTCTAAAAACATTAAAATATTGTATTGTCATAGGTAACACACCTTTGTACATAACTTTTATAATTCTACCCTATCAGGATGTGAGTAAAAAAAATAGATTACAAAATTTGGTCTTTACATACAAAAACTGAGTTGAGTTGAATAAAAGAGTATAAAAACATTGAGTCTTAAAACGGTTTACTTCAATTTTTATCGTGCCACATTTCACCACAAAAAATAATTTCAGTATCATTCTTGTAATTCCCGGTATAGAATTTCAGACACGTTTTACGAAAACGACGAGTCCTTTCTTGCATAGTTTGAAAAATGGAGACTTTAGTAAAATAGTATAGAATTTTGATAATCTCTACTTATTTTTAGTGAATTTAACAAAAGCCAATTTCTAAAGAATTTTCGGAATAAAATATACATTTTGAAGGAAACATTCTAGGATCACTCATCTGTTGATAAATTTAATTCACTTATAAATAGCAAATCGCTTAAGGGAACGACAAAAGTTGGGAAATCGCATTTAAAACTGCAAACATGATTGTACCTCTTTCTTGGGAATTACTCAAGCGATTCAATGCTTCTTTTAACCTTTTGTGACTCAACAACTCTAATTTGAAACATATTCACTCACATGTTAGAGTACATCATTTTAAACATGTAAAAGATATTTAAAACATAAAAATTAAATAAATATATATATATATATATATATATTAAACGAAAAGGTAAATTTTTCCCATCTGCAATAAACAGAAAATTACATACTTCTCATAAATAGTGTCAATTTTATAATACAAAATTGTAAAGTATACGAACTTACTTTTGTAAAAAATCTACTTTGGGGTTTCTCCAGGTTTTTTAATTTGACAAAATTTAAAAAGTACATTTTAGCAATAACGATGCGAAACTGCTCAAATTATATAAAGCTTTTGCACGACAAATTAACTCCGTATCGCCGTCTGTTGAGAATTCTATGAACAATTTATATCAGCTGCTCTGTTGAGCGATAGCAGCAACTAACAAAATCGCCTTCTAAAGTCCACTGTATAAGTGACATTGACTTTTGTGTACGTTGTAGATATGCAACTCGGTGATACAAAAGGTTAATAGTTTTCGCAGTAGATACAATGAAAATTGATCGTTTTGGCAAAAAATATAAATAAAAAATGCAACAGCTATGATAATTAGAAAATAACTAAATTATTTTTCTTTGCAAAATCGCTTTATTATTGTAATTTTTATTAAAGGACATATTTACAATACGTCTGATCACTTTATTTATAACGACATTTTTAATTCAGACCATTTTTTTAAATGCACAAACTCAACATGAGTGAAAAATTGGCCGTGTCCAGGACTGGAACCTGGGACCTACAGCGTAACGTGGTGATGCTCTGTCACTGAGTAACCCCTGGTCGATGTCCTAACCTTGCAATTTCTCACCCGGCAAGAGTCACCGGCCAGCATTTAGCAGCTTCATAGGACACAAAAACGATGAATGAATAGTTATTTATTGTCCATAACTACATATTAAAGCACATATACACAGTATGTCTGATCACTTTATTTATAATAACATTTTTAATTCAGACATTTTTTTTTAAATACACAAGTTCAACATGAGTGAAAAATTTAGAGAAAATCAGACATACCCAAAAATTCCAGAAATTGAGTCCCAGTATCAGCTTCTTTACACTTGATTTCGCATCTGTTGTCACCCCTTTATGTTACGCTTTAACAAGATTATTCTTTAAATGTAAACAAGACAGAAAATCATGCATCAAGCATAGATTATGTAACTATTTCCAACACACTGACAATACAGTAACAAAACATCATCGTTTAATAACTTGAAAGATGATGTTTAAGTAAACAATTTTGAAAACGCGTAAAACATTTGAAACACAATTTCGGCAATTACCATCTATAGTTTGAAAAAATTCCAATTATTTAGATAATCTATATATATGATTTGTCGATTTGTGTATATGCTACATATTATACTAAAATTTCGTTCAATTAGGAAACGCTCAACACAGTTCAAAATTCCTAGTTAACGAAAAAAAAAATACAGGTCAATCGATTAATATCTTGAGCCCTCTTCCAAGCCTTAAAATTACGATGACTATTGTATCTTGAAATTATGAAATTTATTTTTACATGATACGTCTCAGTTTTCATAATTTGAGGGCATGGAAGAAGGCTCAAGACATTAATCAATTGATCTGAATTTTCTTCCGTTAAATAGGATGTAATAAGGCAAATTTTGATGACTATTTTATTATTTTTTCTGTTAAATAGTAAGTGAATAGACAAATTTTAATCACTATTGTATTACTAAATTGTAAAGTTTATTTTTTTCACTCCACCCTATTTTATACCCAGTGTGTTTGGGTAAACAGCACGCCTCCATTTATATAGTCAAAATTAAAACTCGTGTAAAGATATTTTTTATTTAAATACTTGAATATATTTATAGCATTTTCTTGAATATCTACAAATTTAGTCTTAAAAATTATGCAGTTTCAACCAAAACTAAAGACTTAGCATACAATGGTATATATTAAGCAAAAAATATGTGATTACACATACGCACGTTCGTTTCAATATAAAGTAATGACTGAAAAGCGGTATTGTTTACTGTACTATTTTAAAAATAAGAACAAGTTTTACAATAATAAAAAAAATCATACGTAAAGCATACATTATGAAATACTTTTCAACACATTCATAATACAGTAACAAAACGTTACCGTTTAGTAAGGTAAAAGATGATGTTTGGAAAACTCATAACACATTTGAAAACCAAATTTCAACAATTACAATCTTAGTCAGGGAAATATCCAAAAATTAGTTTATTACATCAAAACAGACACACAGACAGACTCACGGACATACATTTTATAAAAACTGATAAATTGTGTTCAGGACATTCTAAAACGTATAAATCCGCCGAAAACAGGAAGTCGAAATTTTTTACGAATCGAATATTTTCATCTTGTATAATAGAAGAAAGTTAAAAAGTTAAAAAAGAATAAAACATAAATCTGTTTCAGATTTCAGGTTAGCTTGAAATTAATGTATTTTATGGTTAATACATATGGTTGTTTTATGATTAATATTTGAGCGAATGTGATTTGGCGCGTTGTTTAAAATCCTTAGTGGTACCGTTTTAAAGGACGTTTTAAAGGTTACCATGACGGTAACACTTGAAAGTAGTCATATTTACGGAAGATCAGTGTAAAAATAAATATTCAATTATGAAATAGATTTATTAAAGAATCATGCTTGAAAATTATTCTAAAAGACATAAAATTTATTAAATTGACCTAGAGTTTTTAAACAGATTTCATTTGAAAGCACATTTTTCGCATATTCAATGAAGTAAAATTTGAATTAAGCCATGTTTAGAGGTCATGTAAAAGCAATAAGTGCGAAATCCATAGCGCCTGTTGTGGTCGCCATCGTTCTAAATTTCTAAACGTTGTTACTGATTTCGGGTCCAGTTAACCAAAAGTGAACTAAGATTTTTTGGAAAAAAATGTCCGCAGTGCAAGTAGTAGGATTTTGTCGCCACCAAACACTTATAGTCCATACGATGGCTACATTAGAGATATGACAAAACAACCCAGTCTGTCTCCAAAAAATCTTTCAGAATATAGGCTCTAATAGTCTTTTGCAATTAGCAAAGTAAACACAAAATTTTTCAGGTAAATATTCTGATCCCTTTCATTGAACACGACTTCAAACAAATACTACGCCATCTGGGCATTAGAATTTTTATTAAAGGAAGTTAGTTCGAGCACACATATTATAAAATAATACTATGGTTTTGATACTTCTAATAAATAAATTCCTCCAAAAGTTCATCTAACTCCATATAAGAAACATATCAATATCTTATTTGAAAATCTAGTTTACCAATGAAACTGAAAATGTATTTATAAGAACATCGACTTTTGAGAGTTTTATAGAACTTCAATGAAATAAAGTATGAATATTAAAACTGTTGTAAGTGTTTTATCACGTTATAACACGAAACTTGAGGATTGACGTCATATTCCATACAGTATCAAAAAACTATTTATAAACAAAAAAATTCTAGCACTATATAGAATTAACAAATTAATATTTTAGTATACCCTATTAGCATAAATTAATAAATAATATAAACAACTTTTGGTAATTAATCTGCACTTAAATATTTTAGTTTGTAAATTGAAGAATGTATTTTTATTTATTATTATTTTGTGTGTGTGTGTGTGTGGTATTCATCCAACAACAACAAAAATAATCAAAACTTTATTTTAATCGGTGAAGCATTTATTCTGGTTCTAAGCACTTATATTAAAATAAAACTAAGTTTAAGTTTTTTAAAAAATAACAGAATACAACATATCAAAATCGCTGGGATGCACATACAAATATTTCTTGGGGCACTTCTATTGATCTGAGAAAATTAACAAAAGTCAGCATTTTATTTCCTTCTTTTGTAAACAAAAAAAATATATCAATAAATAAATAAATTCTAATGTGTGATTACTTTGCCGTGAACTACAATATGTGTTCACTATCACATGAAAATATCCATGCATTTTCTTTTGCTATCAACGCAAAATTGTTCAAGTGAAACAAAAAAAGCCTTCGGACATAAAAATAAAATAACGTAAAATAAATAATCCTACATTTCACACTGTATAATCCTTACGATTTCAACCATTGCAGCCATTGAAATATCATAGGTAAAACTAAATTTTATACATATATGTATTTATCAATTTGATTGGAAATAGTTTATTTTCTTCGGAAAATACACAAAAATGTTTAATGAATTTCTCTACGTTATTTAAGTAAATCGAATATTTTCACATCTATCTGATAATTATTCCGTGCTAACAAAATAATTTAAATCTTTCAAAAAATTATTTAGTATAAAAAATCATACATTAAATATTTATTAAATACAAAGTAAGTCCAAATCAAACATCATAATAAGAAATTTCTGAATATGAAATACGAAATTTTACAAAGTAATTTTTCTATTCTATATAATTTCCAGTCGTTAGAATACTGAATATTCGACAATACGTCACTATCCGTATTCTAGGGCTCTTGTTCTCACAATAATTCTTAATACAATTTAACTCTTTATACTCTGTAGGTAGTTTAAAGCACCATTGTAATAATTATTGTACGAAACAGTTTATTCATTCATTGGCAGTAATACAATTTAAGATGAGTTACAGATATTTTCCCTTTTTTTAAGAAATTATTAGAAAGAAATTATTGTAATAATGACCTCTCTCTCTCTCTCTCTCTCTCTCTCTCTCTCTGTGTGTGTGTGTGTGTTACTGAACATAATATATCCTAAATCAAATTTCTTAAACAACAATATTGGATTTTAGGATGCTATTCATTTTCAATTATACATTTTTGGCTGCGTAATTGAATTTATGCATGAAAGAGTTTCCAAATAATATTAATGTTAATGTTAATATTATTAATTTTAATTTACTCATGTTTGTCTGTAAGACACGTTTGTTTAACATGAAAATGTTTACTTGCAAATTGAGAGCATCTGAAAACTATCTTCCGGGATAAAAAAGAAATGATTAACACAGTATAAATATTTTTCAGAAACGATTCCGAAAATCAGTAGCACAAGAAGAAACTTTTATAAACACTTCTTAAAAGAATCTTTTCAATCAGAGAGGGGGTGGGGGGAGGAATCGAAAACTGCGATTTTGCACGTTTTTATAAAATTCGAATATTTATAAAACCTTGCATATTTCTTGAATAAATTCTCATAAATAAAAAAAAAATATATCAAAATGATCTGAAATCTACACACCAGTTTTAGAGTGGATTATGTAATTGTCTTGAATTTATTTATATTTTTGTAAGACAGTTCACATTTTTCTTTTCAGTGTCATTGTTTTTCTCATCAATGTGAATGCGTATTATCTTCATCTAGTATAAAATTTTATGGGTTTACTCATCGTCTCAACATCGCCATTGATCTAATGCATTACATCGTATTTTCATCTGATGATGATATTCTATGCATCTCATTTTTATTTCCTCATTGTTCTTTAAATCATCATGTTAATCTTTGTGCTCTTCCTAGTACTATTCAATTATGCTACCTGTATCATCATGTGTCTCCTCTCCTGTTGTATTCTACACCAGACGTATGGCTGGATAATATTTTACCGCGTCCAGCTTTACAAAGCTTAAAGACATCTTTAACATTGATTTTGACCTTCCTATCTTAATCCATCGTTGAACCAGGGACTGGGGTTGCCCCTTATTCACCGCACATTGTCAGTTCGGAGCTTTGTTTTCTCCAACAGTTATATTTGTTTGTAATATTGTCTTTTTCACAAATATTCTTTTCATCATATACATCACAACCCCGCCCTCTGTCGCACTTACCGGCCGGCTAAGATTCAAATGAGCTATGCATTCTTTTCTTTTTCTTGTTTTAACACATCAATAAAGGGGACCGGGAGAGACATCTATGCTCTAAAGACTTTGTTTTCTAGTCTGCGCGGTTCCTCTAGGGCAGTAAAGTAAAGTAAAGTGCTGTAACTACCTTTTCCATACCCCACTTGATACGAAATTTCTAATTTCTTACTTGAATTTATTTTTGTCGGAAATAGGATATTCTGCATTTTTTATATAGATTAGGCATGACGAAATAAAGATCTTGTGCAAGCTCCATGATGTTTGTTGCAAAATATTTCAAATGACATGAATATTTTTACTTGTTCCTTTAATTTTTCTCGCCAGTGTACATTCTGCACTTATGTACAATACAAAATACTACCGCGTATATTTTTTACCAAGAAATAGTTTTTCTCCTTAAAATCACTCATATATAAATTATACTAGGGAATCTAACCGTAATTACGGAATACAGGTAAAATCCTAAAAAAAAAACACTATTTTCTTACATTTAATATATTTTTTCAGATTGCACACTAATAACACCCGAAAGCATTTTGTTTGGAAAAAAATCAATAATGTATTCAAATAGCTTTTCCCAGGAATTAATAGCCGAAGAATTCACAAAAGATTTGGCTACTTACAGCAGCCTTTTTGATTCTCATAATTTCAGTGATTTAAACGAGTAGTTTGATTAAATGCCTGTTAAATTTGTGTTTTATTTATGTTATTTTATTGTTTTATTTATTTGTTGATGAAGTTTCAATTTCGTTATAGAATATTAGCCTGAACTATGATTTATTTATATTGTTTTAAGTGTAAACTGGTTAATCTTTTGTAGTCAGTCAGCACGCGACAGAGATAGACTTTAAAAAAATTTTTAAATTGAAAAATATTTGTAACACCAGAAAAAACAGCAAATTGAGGTACGGTTTCAAACAAATTGCACTTGAAATAATATATATTTTTCTTATTTTACGGTGTAAAAAATTAAATTGTGCGATGTCTAAAAGTTAAAAAAAACAAATGCAGTAAAAGCGAAATTTGGTGGTTAGGTGTTGGCACCGTCTGTATGCCATCAGCGTTATTCACGGACATGTTTTTGCTTTATAATATATAGATTATATTTATGTAACTTATAAGTCTTCAAACAGAGGTAATCAATAAAACAAAATTTAAATTATATAGTATATTTTGTCCCAAATACTGTGTTAAAGAATACCATGTCAGTCTTGTATAAGTTATATTTCAAAACGAAATTTTAACTGTGACAATATAGAATATTATTATATATTGCATCGATATCAGAATACTGGAAACTAAATCCGTTGTTCAATTATGGTCATCAATTTACAAGAGAGTTTGAAATGAACATCAAAATCAATATGTTTCCGAGCTCAATTATAGCATAAATTAGAGAATTCATAACATTACAAAGCGCTTAGAATACAAAGGAATCGGAAATTGGCTGTGCATTTTAGTAAGGTATGTTTTCAGTTAAGGGGACTTAACACCCTTCATTTTCCGAAAAATGGTGATTTTTTTTTTCTGTGTTTTGGTAATAATGAAATTATAGGGGAGAGTATCCGAATTTGGACCACTTCATTTATTTTCAGGTGTAACGCACTTCATGTTTGGAATATCTGCAAAATATCACTACATGTGGTCAATACAGTCATCTACTAACTAAGTAAATCTTTAGAACAATTTCTTTTTGAAAATATTTGAAGGAATGATAATGATGAATGATAATTTGAAAAAATTATCAAAAGTGGTCCAAATTCAGAGATTGGTCACTTAAGTTGTACCCCCAGTCTCCTAAATTGGATCAAACAATATTAGGCTGTTTTAATGAGTAGGGAATAAAACTAATTTTATTACAAGCAAATTTTACGAATAAAGTAAAATCAAAAAGTCAGAAAATAAGAGTAATTGTCTTAAATCAAAATTTATTCAAAATATAAATCAAAGTTATAAGTAATTAAGAATATAAATTATGGAACTATTTGACAGTTATTTGAATATTATGAATGAAATGATGCAGAGCTTACACATGAATTTATTTTGTTTTTTTTATTCCAACGCACACAACATGGAACCTTATTTGGCAATCTGAACACTGAATCATTTCTGCTATTTTATTTTTATTACAAATTAGGCAAAATCAATCATTACTGTTTTGACTTTTCTTTACAGATTTTGAATCATTAGACATTTATTTATTTATTTATTTATTTATTTATTTTTTAACTTTATGTCTGTAGTTCATCATTTCCATCATTTTTTTCCAATTGATTTACGTCTATTTTTAAAACGATGTTGTAATTGCTTTTGTACTTTCAAATCTTCCTTTTTGTCGTTTTATTTTTGTTTTTCATTTCATAGTTTTCTTTATACTAGGGGGCTCAGCCCCCTACTCGCTAACGCTCGGCAACCCCCCGTGCATTGCCAAGCAATTCACATTGTGACTGCTACGTAGTCCAAGCTCGCTTCGCTCGCTCGCCGCTTTTTATTTTTCTAGTAATTATAGCCGGAATAAGTACAACAATAAACCATTTGAACATATGAAATTGACAATTTTTTTATGTAAAAAATAATTAAAAACTCCGTTAAAAACACAACTAAAAATGCATTTAGTTGATGCTACTAATGGGCATATAAATCAATTAAATACTATGATAAAAGGATCTTGGAAACATAATTAGTTTAAAACTTATTGCACCTATAATATTGTACAGCGCGGCTTAAATTCATTAAAAAAAAAATGATTATACATTTCTGCAAAATAAATTATTTTTACTTCAATAAAACACCAACAGATGGCATCAGGGGCATTCTAGAAAGTTCATATTTTATTATCTCCGATTTTTTGTGTGAGTGAAATTCGTAAATAAATTCTAAATAAGAGTTGAGCATTCATTTGAAATTAACAATATTACTCATAATTAAAATAAAGAATCATCTCAGACGCTTTGGATTACGTTCATATTATTTTATTTTTAATAATTGCTAGCTTAAGTTTCACTGCTCTGACACTGACCGCCATATTGGTGGCGGAGCTAACACAATCTTGTCTGTTCATTGGTCTGAGCTCTAGAAACTACGGTTGTTGCCAACGATAAGGTAGAAATTCAGACCTATTTCCGCGCCATGTAAGACAAATATATATTTAGATGGCGAAGATGTTAACACAGCTGGTTTTTGGCTCACTCTGTACTAGTGATCCCGATGCGATACGTATTTCAGTTATACGTTTAAACGATATACGTATATACGTATAATACGTATACTTTAAAATATACGTTTAAACGTGTCTTGATACGTATAAGCGTATATCGGTTAAACGTATAATTCAAGTATACGTTTATTTCAAGTATACGTATATTAAAAGCATCGTATTTACTTTTAATGCCAATGGATCTCATCAGTGTTATGTCACTGACAAGTTGGAACAAGTTGGAAATTGTTGAAAACAAGTTGGAAATCGGTGGCGTTACTTTAGCAATCTGTATAATATGTTTCATACATAGAATCTTGTTATTTTTCCCTATAAACGATTATTGTAAATATATACCGAAAGTAAAAAGACTTTTTGTGCAAATAAGGAGAATATACACGTTTCAGATTTATTGTTAATTCTTATTAAGTATATTCTTTCGTAATTAAAAAATATATATATTTATTTTTGTGTGCGTATACGCAAATTGCGCCCGGGAGGTCAAATGTTGTTCTTCCACGGTGCTAATATTTTCTACTGTGTGTTAATATATAACGCAATTTCATTTTTTAACCATGACACTCGTGGTATTTTTTATACAAAGTGTATGTGCATTACAAGATATTGCTTTTTAAGAATTGTTATTAATCTTGACTAATTTCTTTTTTGTATTAGTACCTAAAATTTTCGATTACTTATAGACTGACAAATAATCGTCACTGCAGGTTTCAGAACGCAATCACACAAGCTTAAAATGACTTACCTTCTCTTTTCTTTTTTGCTCTAAAACGAATTTTCAAAATATTTTTAATATAGAAAAAAGTATTCTTAAATAAAATAAAAGTATGTTTAGTTAGTTATTTGTTACGGCCGATTATCTGTACTAGGGATATAGGCCGGTGGGGGGGGATTGCCCTCCGTGGGGTGCTTTAAAATAAAAATAAGTTTATGAAACTTCCCAGGAGTTTTGATTGATCAATGTCAGTATAAAATATGAAGTCAGTGTAAGTTTGTGTTCTGCAATACTAATGTTTCGGTCGAAATGTCCACGCTATAAATCAAAATGTGCGTGTGTTACAGATATGCGAAAGGTAAATCATTTCTTAATTAATAGTTTAGATTTGAGGGTTGGGGGAGGGGGAACAAAATCTAAACTGAGAAAAAAATATTCCGATTTTTTTTTCTTGCAAGTACCGACTGCACAGGACACAGCGGCTGTCTTTCAAAGTCTCTGATCCACAGACCATCAGGAGAAAGGCATAATTTTTTAAGCAATGGACGAAAACCGTTTAAACGTTTATACGTTTAACCGCTGGTGTAAGATACGTATATACGTTGTACCGTATATGCTGTTTCGTATAATACGTATAACCACCTTGGCCGTATCATACGTATCCAAAATCTGTACCCCGTATAATACGTATTATACGTATACTCGTATAAACGTTCAATAGGGAGCACTACTCTGTACTTTGACTTAACTGATTTGGCAAGGGAGATAACATTTCAAATGATTCTTTGGCCTTTTAGGGTTTTGCAGCTACAGCCTTCTTGGTGGTCAATGTTTGCAAAACTTACTCTTTTCTTTTCGCTTTCTATATATTTGACAACGTTTGCTGTTACTGATGTTTTAACAGCCTTCGGCACTGTTTGTCTGTGTCGTTTTCATCATTTTTTTTCACTCTCTTAGTTAGTTAGATGTATAGTTTTTAGTTACATTTGGTTCATTCTTTCAAAAAATATAGAACACTTCCTTTTAGGTCACAATGCTTTAATATTGGAATTCAGATGATTAGGAAGTTTTACATTCGTTGAAAATAAAATGGCGCATTTGATTAATGTATTTAAACGGTAAGTTATGAAGGCTAAAATATATCAAGTCAGGTCTTAAATTATTCAAAATAATTTGAAATTTTGTTGATATTTAAAATTAGCTGTATAATTTTTGGTGCAATTTTATAAATCTGTTCGAATAATATAAAACATTTTTTAAATCATTTTTAAAAAAATTAAAAATGCATTTATTTTTATTTTCTTCTTTAATTTAACCGTAACTAGCAACTATATTTCAAAAAATATCAAAACAGTAAAATTCAAATAACTCTCACTATTTTGCTTATATTTTATTCACAAAATAAAATATTATTATAAAAATAGGATAAAATTTCTCGTACAACGAGATGGTTAATCTAAAGAAATTAGCGTAGTAAAACGCATCCATACATCCTGAAAGAGCACAATTACTATAAATTGAGATCATAAAAAACTATCACAAAAAATACTTTATAGCGCCACTGTTGATTAACATAATAGAATCACAATGTAAAACGAAACCCAAGATATACTAATAATCATTCTCACAATCAATAGGAAATCACAAATGTAAATTTAATAAGATTACGAAGGGTTCAGGGGGGCAGAGCCCCCCCTGAAGAAATGTACTTTTTATCTAAAAAATTACATGAATAAGAAGTTTATAAGAATTTCAGAATATCATTGCATAAACCGTGTTTAATTTAAAGCTTCAAATTTCTGAAAACCTTCAAAGTGTTTTATATGCGTATAAATACGTACGTAATATAAAAAAATAAATAAATTGCAGATTGTAAGATGCTAAATATATGAAAAGTGCGATTAAAAATCAATGATTTTCAGATCGGACGTTGAGGCTCCTCATCTGTAGATTTACTAGTTATAAAAACTCAATAGACTAAATTTTTTACTTGACAAAAATTTGCAAAATTTGCCGTCTTTTTAATCTTACTTAATATTTAAGTAAACAGTTTTTAAAAAAGCACTTCGTCGGCATCTGATATCTACTTTTTGATGATGAAATCCGCATTACGTTAATTATATTATATATAATGAAAGATTCACATGTTTATATTTTCCTATATGTTCAGCCAGGTTTCAAATTACCCTCCTTAAATTTAAACGTATGGGCTTTGAATTCATTCTTATTTTTAAAATATCTCATCAGGTAATTATTATTTTTAAACCTCTAAATTACACGCCCGGGTTAATACGTTCATTAAGCTCCAGCTTTCACTACAATACAAGCATTATTTAAATTCATATTATGCTACGGATATAATTTATTCTTAATACATTGAGTTAGGATTAATAATCCCGTGGATTACATTCATATATGTAATTAAGTTTTTTACATAATGTTGTAAAAAACATTTTTTAGCTTTTAAAATAAAATACAGGGAAAACAACAATACAATTCTACCTTTTCCCTCGAAATTAAGAGGGTTAAATTCACTTTTCTGTGTACTCTTCTTAACGGATCTTTCCCTTTTTGTAGTTCACAAAATATTTACTTAATTTTAGTTGAAGCGTTAAATTCGTACTCACAGTTCATCAGCTTTTAATGCATATCATATTAAATTAAGTACAATTTAAGAAATATTTTGTCAACTAACAAAGAAAAAGACATCCTTTAAGAAAAGTACACAGAAAAAAGACGTTAAAAATATTAATTTCCTAATGAGATATTTAAAAAATATGACTGTATTCCACGCCCGTATGTTTAACATTAGCAACAGATATTTGAGATCCACATCCTTAACTGGGATTACACGACGTGTAAGCAACAGTGAAGCATTCCTTTAATTCTAAAATGTCTGTAGATTTATATCTTTCAATGCCTTTTCTCGAAAAAAATGTTACTGATCTCTTTTTGTCTCCTTTTTAAATAATCATTTTTTTAAGTGTAGCCCGATGATTAAAAAACAATTTCGAAATCGTAACTGTGTTATTAATGGAAACAATTTACTTTTTTTTTACATCGTCTTTTAAGCAGTTATCGAGAAATGGAATTTCTTAATGTCCATTAAACTCACAGAGTGTTAAGTTCAAATTATTTGCTACTTTGATCTCTTTAATGGATTTTCTGTGGTTAACAATGAAATTAATGGGAGACAAATTGTAGCAATATGTATGTAAATGACTTCAAAAAAAGAAGTTAGTGCAAAAAATCATAAAAAGCAGATGAAAGATAAATTTTGATATTTTTTGTTACTAACTCATTTCTGCTGATGATTTAAGTAATATTTTGTCTTATGAAATTAAATATTTGGAGGGAAAACAATATTTTATTCAAAAAGAGATTTTTTGATTTATCTAATTATATTTTTATGGGATGTAATCTTCCCAACTGGGCGAAAAAGTTTGGACCAGGATTCGAACCGGGGATCTTTTGGCTGAAGCTGCCAATGCTCTACCAACTGAGCAATCCTGGACGAATATGGATGAACTAATTCAACCAGTTAACCTTAATGATCATTGCATCTGGTCTGATATCTGAATCAGCACAGCAGAATAAATCACATGTAATGGGACCTCCAGTAAACTCTGGAAACGTGATTGCACTAGATTATTTTTACCACAGTTATCATTCAGTTGGTAGAGCATTGGCAGCTTCAGCCAAGGGATACCGGGTTCGAATCCTGGTCCGGATTTTTTCGACCAGTTGGGAAGATTACATGTCATATGATTTCTTTACTTATTAAAATAATTGTGGTAAAATTAATGTAGTGTAATTATATTTTTTTTGTTGTCAATCACAATTTTTAACACTTTCGAACACAGTTGAAAAGTGTTTATGAATTCGGTTCGACTGTCTGTCTGTTTGTCCGTCTGTCCGTGTTCTAACTCTCGTAAATAAACTCTGATTATCATGAACTTTTTATACATTATTGAATTTTACTAATAGAATGTTCGGTATTGAAACTGAAGTGTGTAGCATTAATAGTTCATTTATAGGGACACACAAAAAATTTTCATTACATTATGGTCTATGGGGGGAAAAGTAGTTTACGGCGAATTTTATTGATGTTACGATATTTCAAACATATTGAAATTAATGTGCATTACTGAGATGCACTACTGCATGCTTTCACCGAAGTATACATTCAGTAGCATTTATAGTTTTATTACATGGGCATACAAAATAATTCCTTTACTTTATGATCGATTGCAGCGGTTCCCAACCTGGGGTACATAAAGAGTCTGTTGGAGGTACGTGAAAATAATATCGGTAATGCCGGATATATCACAAAAACTGTTTAACTAAAAACGCATAAAGAAAGTTGATAGTTTTCTAATTCAAAGTTAGTGTCATATGTTAACCCAGTGTGTTACTCTCAAATTGACGGAAAAGGCCAACTAGAACTAGTGTTTCATTGATAAATAATTATATCTGTTTTCGTTTGAACCTTATTTTTAAAAAAAAATCAGCTGCATGAAAGAAAATCGAGAATCCCATTGAGAGTATTAAAAGCCATGTTTTTACTACCTGTGTATCATGATGAAAAATTGTTATAAAGTTTCATTGTAAAACCTCGTTTAGACTGGGCGATTTAAGTCACTTAACTCGAGGTGACTTAAATGAATGTTCTCAAATACCGTAGCAATGCATGGAGAAGTCAAGCCACGATCAGAGACGCCCGTTTAAAAAACGCTAGTTAAGTCACTTAAATGGCCTAATCTGAACAGTGTATTTAGGTAGATAAAAATTATTTAATGCGATATTGTTTCGTTTTTTAATGTTAAGCTAATATTATAAAAAAGTAATATTAATTTTAAAATGCAAGATAAAAAATAAAAGTTAAAAATATCAATGTAATTTGTGTCGACGAAATTGTGTCGTATTATTTAACTATGTTAAAAAAAATTACTAATTTAAAGAAAAAGCATGTTTGTGTTATTTGGGTAAGGGTGAGGTACGTGTTTATGAAAAAGGGGTACTCTGAAATGAAAAGTCTAAGCAAGGAGTACGTGAAAGAAAAAAGGTTGGAAAGCGCTGATCTATTGGAAAAAATTGTTTGCAGTTTTCACATGTTATGATATTTGAATCATAATAAAATGTAAATGGATCACTAAGGTTCAATACAACTTATTTTCTATAGATTATCGAGTGCGTAGGATTTATCATTCATGTACACAGCCGCACAAGAGAATTCGGCTAAAGGACTGACTATGATAAGTAATTGCTAGACGTGCTCTTTCCGCAGTGGTATGCAATTTTGTGTAATTTTTAGTGTATTACATGTTGTTTAGAAATTCTGTATATCACATACAGTGCTGCACGAAAGAGTTCGAATATGGACAGCAATTGCTGAAAATGTATTTTTACCGAATTATGTATTTTTTAAATTGCTTTTTTAGATATATTATTTCATCGTATGAAACAATTAAATTTCTTAATAATATTCGGTTAGTGTTGGAAAGTGTTTCATAATATATGCCGCATATATGATTTTTCTTTCTTGCTTATATTTTAAAATGTCAATTTCTATTTTTTGACTCGTTGATAAAAATGTAAATTCACTGTACATGCAAAGTGTTTTGAAAAATTTCATAAATAATTAAAATTTTAATTTCCATTTTTTTTTTCATTTTAAAAAGCATTCATGTAAAGCATACTCTTGTATGTTTCATCAATATCTGATTATGCCTTTTTTGTAATACTACTATAATTAAACTGTAATTTAAAGGTTTAAACTTATATTACAGTTTTATATAATTTATAAAAATATAATGTTCCAGCTGATGGTGCGTTCTCGCTCATTTTATAATTCTTAAAATAATAAAGCATTTTTTTCTTGCAGTTTTGGCAATAGTATAACACATTTATCATAAAATATTAGCGTGAAACAGAAACTTTAACAAAAGGTATTGCGGCAGATAATACGTTAAGAGTAAGTTTTCGAAAACAGACTTTGCATCATTTCTTTCTCAAAATCCATTTATAATGCGTTATGCACTAAATATTAAGAATAATTGCATTGTTATCTAATGAACAAAATTCTGGATCCTATCTCCAATAACTTCGAAAAATAATCATGTTAGGAAATGGATACATTCATAAAGTAGCTTTTTAATCGAACAATGGAAAAATGTTGGCTATTTTTATGGACCATCTAGTTGCAGAGCATTTTAACATCCATGTGATATGTAAGCGAATAGCAGAGTCATAAGGGTGTCATTGAAAAAATTCACTTTTGCTTTAGTAAAGTATTACGTGGAAATAGCTTTGAAATATGAAGCTCTAATAATATAACCTAAAAGAACTTTTTATATTTTTTCTTGTTTTGAAACATTTAAATGTTTTTGTAGCCGTATAATTTTAAAACAAACATGTTTCGGAAAAAAATTAAAACGGTTTTGAAAAGCTTATTTTTCTAATTATTTAAAAGGCTTTTTCTGTTAAAACATCCATCCATATAGTTGGCCTAGTTTTAATACAAGAAAATCACCTCTGCAAAATTTTAATTATATGTCTATATAATTAAAGAATATATAAATATTACACATAAGTGCGTCAGTAAAACTCTTTCATAAACACCAAAACTTAGTTATTTTTTATGTATAAGCCCTAAAAACCAGCCTATTTCAGAGCACAAAGATAGCTTCCGTTTAAATATAAAATCGCATTTTTACTAATATTTCTGTAGTTGGTAAATGAAACAGGAATGCGTATCATTTAAATATTCTTTTTTCTCTTGACGTCAATTTTCACAAATAAAAATAATTTTAGTATAACAATAAATAATAACAATAGTAATAATTTAACATAACTTTTATTATTTAATACATAACATGTTATTTTCCTTTGCTTTCATTTTTCATAATTAAAATATCATTTAACCTTGAATAGAATTTTGATTTTTGATTATAATTTTCTTTGAAATTTGTAATTTGAATAAATTAAACGTAGCAATATTCTTACATATTTCATTTAGATATCCAATTGATCATCAAAGCGTATATATACAAGTAAACTGTTTATAATTATAGTTTTAATAAGCACATGATGGTTTAGATTTTTATCATTTTCATCAAACTTTTATCATTTATTATCACTTTTTTTTACATTTAGCTCAACAAGTTAGTTATTGACGGAAGATTATGAGATCATTAAGCAATACGTGTGCAAATTCAATAAACATAGAGACTGATCCGGAATTACTTTATTATTAGTCATAAATGAACAAAATAAATAATTTTTTCGTTTATTTGCGATAAGTAATAATGAAATATACAGTAATATTTTGGTGTACGAAGAGCGCTTTAATAAAAACGCTGATAACCATAACAAAAGTAAGCGTATAAAAAAGACTGCCTTTATTTAATAACATAGAACAAATTGGAATCGGAGATCTTGAATACATTATAATGTTTGTAAAATAAATTTTTATACAAATACAATACATGGGTTATCATTATACAATTAATGCATATTTATGTCGAAAAGAATGACACCTAGAGGGTGAACACAAATTAGCTGGACAATTTCGTAACAGAATAATTTGAGAAATATTAGTAGTAAAATATTCGTTCAAAGGCAGATATCACTTTATTGAATCGTAAGCTTTTGGACATACTGCTTTATTCAGTGTTGAAGTTTCAGTTTGAATTGGTTGCAAAAGCATTCTTCGCGAACATGTTAATCGACATGTATCGGGATCATGGAGGATAAACATTGCATGAAAACATGGCCACAAACATGACTAGATTTCGGTGTATGCTTTTATTAAAGGTGAGGTTCACAGTCCGTCGCTTCATAAATCCATTTCTGAATTGAAATCGCGAATCACAACTGTACTTTGGTTAATGCATGTGAACATACTTACAAACACTTGGATGAACTGATTTATTGATTGTGCATTTTCAAAGTTAGGAATAGTAGTCACATCTAACCTTTATAAAAATATACCTCTGTATGTTTCACTATCTTATAATCATGTGAATGCTCGCATGATTATAAAATATAGCTCTATAACAACAAATAATAATACATTCTTTTTTCACAACCAATTTATGTCCATATTGTATATTTATATATCACATGTATAAAAATAATATTTTTTCTTTATGTAAAATTACGCTACAATCATGTTATAAATATATCCTATTTCCTTTAAACTCTTGAATGTAAATGGTGTGACAACATCATCAGTTCGATTTAAAATGTTATTTCTCTTCGTTTCAACTTAAAAATGAAATATTTAATTTTGAAATTTAAAAACATATTCCAGGATTTTTATATAATTCAAATAAATGAATATTTAAGGAAGTTCTCAGTAAAATAAAATTTACTGAGCGAATATAATTTGACTTTGAAAAGTCTTTCATAAAGTTTTTTTTTTCCCTAAAAATTAACATTTATATTATTTCCATGCAAAAATTTCACGTCGCTCTGTAATAATACCTTTTGAAAGTAATTTCAAATATAGTCTTTAATGTGAAATAGATAAATTGTGTGTTTCAATTGAAAAGACAAATTTTCGGAGCAATGAATTTCAGAATAAATTATTTAAAAGCCGCGAAGCAGAATGTAACGTTTATGGAAACATTGAAAGGCGAGATTCAAATACCCCTCCCATCGTGCGTTGTCCGGAAATAAGTCGTTCCCTTTTCGTATTGCAATATTAAATGTAAAAGAGAAATGGGGGTTATTCAACACACAAATTTCCCCGCGTACATAATGTGTCATACTATGATGAAATGATGGCATATGTATCAGAGAGATATAGAAAATAATTGTTGGAATGACTGGGGCTAGGCTGAACTTTATATATTTTGAGATAATTTTGTTTTTATGTGATTATTAATTGCTTATACAAACTTAACAGAATTCTGTAAAGAAAATGAATTTATCTTTCTTTCTAATATGCTCCAATATCGGAGAATGCTATATTATGGTTAGCTTTATTTCAAAATTATTCAAATAAAAAATAATTCGTTTATATGCCTGAGAATTAAGGTATCAGTTTCATAACTCGCAACACCGGCGATAGGTAAGCTGTAAACTATGCTATTAGAGCATAATGATTTATTACTCATTATTCCTGCATTACATATTGTTTTATCTCAATCTAAAATGCCTTAAACACTACCAAAATAAAATCCAGTGCAGCCGGTAAGACTAACAGTTATCAGATTAACAGTTTATTTACCGTTTAAAAGGGTATACTCCGAGAGGCAGTGACATTTTTTACTTGTGTATTTTATGCAAGCTAAGCCTTCAAATATGTGAGTTATCTTACTTAACGAATCAAAAAACATCCATCAGTTGTCACTGTATGACTTCGGGAACCACAACTTTGCCCAGTCAAAGCGAAATGGCCCAGATCTCGATTACGAATGACTGGCAGAGATCAATGATTGTCGCCTGAACATCCGTAATCGACCTTCTGTTTATTTTGCTGCGGGTGGCTGTGCGATTTTGCGCTTCCCGAAGTTACAGCAACTGCGGTCTTAACAGCTGACGGTTATTTTCGTAACTGATTAATTAAGATAAATTACATAGTCAGCTTGTATAAAGCTGTTAAGCAATATAATGTCGCTGCATCGCTGATCAATCATTAATTTTGGAAATTAGAGTCAACAACATGCAGGTTACTGCATACACTGTTAAAAATTTGCAGATAACTGTCCAGTCATTTGACCGTTTTTATAGAAAATGGTTACATAACCGTAATTTAACTCTATTCCGAACATAATATGGGCAATAATACGGTCGGAATATAGTTAATTTGCGGTTATGTTATTGTTTTCTATAAAAACGGTCAAATGACTGGACGGTTTGCTGCAAATTTTTAACAGTGTAGATACAAGATCAGTCTATGTTATAATTACACGAACACTTTAACGCTCCCAGAAGAAAAAAAAAGTTATGTTTGAGAATTTCAGAAAATTGGAATAACGCCGATATGGCTTTAAATGACACACAATATGCTTTCTTATTTAGGAAAAGTTTTTCTTGTTAAATTGTAAATTTCAAAGAAAATCTTTTGTCTCCTTTTGACAAAATATTAAATGTCTTAGAAATATGATGATATATAGCCTGCATATGAATATATGCAAACTTATCCTTCAATATCATTGGCCGTAACGTTGACTATAGCTGATAGCATATTAAACTATTTTGCGAACGTATGAAGTACATTTTGAATAAAAATTAAAAACGCATTTTCTCTTATTTTCATGTTAAGTAGGATTTATGCATTATTAAAATTAATGTTTAGATAAAGTATGCTTTGTTACCAAGAAAAAGGCTATCCGTTTAATATTTAAATTGGAATATCAGATAAAGTATGCTTTGTTACCAAGAAAAAGGCTATCCGTTTAATATTTAAATTGCAATATCAGATAAAGTATGCTTTGTTACCAAGAAAAAGGCTATCCGTTTAATATTTAAATTGCAATATCAGATAAATTATGCTTTGTTACCAAGAAAAAGGCTATCCGTTTAATATTTAAATTGCAATATCAGATAAAGTATGCTTTGTTACCAAGAAAAAGGCTATCCGTTTAATATTTAAATTGCAATATCAGATAAAGTATGCTTTGTTACCAAGAAAACGGCTATCCGTTTAATATTTAAATTGCAATATCAGATAAAGTATGCTTTGTTACCAAGAAAAAGGCTATCCGTTTAATATTTAAATTGCAATATCAGATAAAGTATGCTTTGTTACCAAGAAAAAGGCTATCCGTTTAATATTTAAATTGCAATATCAGATAAAGTATGCTTTGTTACCAAGAAAAAGGCTATCCGTTTAATATTTAAATTGCAATATCAGATAAAGTATACTTTGTTACCAAGAAAAAGGCTATCCGTTTAATATTTAAATTGCAATATCAGACTTCTTTTACTGGTATAAAATCTTATGTGGTTTTAATTATAATTGTAGAACAACATCCAAATAAAAATAATTTATTGAAACCAATTTCAGGTCGATTTTCCTTTAAGCAGAATATATAATTAAATGCAAAAACCGTACAAAAATAAATTGGCTGAGAAATGGATTGTTACATTTCTAAATATACGGCCCTCAAGGTATGCCACAAATCTGAAATTATCTCCAGCGTTCATTTAGTTTCAGACATTGTTAAAATTTTATATATCTATACAAAACTGCTTTTTCACTGCTATAAAAAATTTCATAAAGCACTGAAATTATTTAAAATCTATCTATCTATATAAATAAATAAATAAATAAATAAATAAGTATATATATATATATATATATATATATATATATATATGTACAGGGTGATTATAAAAAAAACTATCCCGACATTTGGGCCCCTAACTATCATACCATTTACAGAAACTGAATGAAATTTTGGCAAAAGGTATTTTGAGGTATGCGCTCAAGAATGAAATGGAAAACAACAGTGTCACTCAAACAGTTACGATTACAGTGAGAAAATTTCGAAAAAATCAAATGGCAACACCCAGTTTTTTGTATTGGAATGTGATGTTCCAAACGTTCCCTGATCTGCCAAACTATAAAGGGTCTGCAGTGAGAAATTTTACCACGTCCGACTTACTCATTAGATGGGTGGGGGGTAGCTCCTTCGAGTGACCCCGACTCAAACCGGCTTATACGCGGAATGATGAGCGGAGCTCGGCGGAGGACGCTTAGCGGCCCCTTTCAGTTTAGAGAGGAAGCAAAAGCGGTGTCGAAGACGGGGACAGTTACCGACAGAATCTCCACTCCCGAGTCCATGGGTCTGCCTTGTCCTGCGGGTTCTAGATGCATTTAGCGGGCGCAAGGACTCCCCGGAGTAGTCTGATCCGGATGAGACATCGTGCGACCTGTGCTTCACTCTTCTGGCTCTGATTACTCCAGACGCTACCCAGTCGAGATGAGTGTTTCTCTCGTGCCTTGGCGATGACACCGGAGACAGACCATTGCAGGTTGAAGCCGGCAGTTGGTCAAGAGCATGGAAAGCAGGTGGTTGTCTCTAGAGAAGACGAGCTAGCAAAGCATGGACGGCACCAAGTTCGGCTGGACCATAATTTTGCTGTTATTTCTACTCTGCCATACGGATTCCCGGGTCGTGACGGTGGTGAGGGACTAATTTTCCTACTCTTTTATGTCTATCTAGCGTTCAAGTATACCAATATTTTATGTACTTGCATTGTTTTGTTCCCTGGAACGGATCTATGAGGTAATTTACATAGAAGTTTCTCCTTCCGAGCCGGGGGACTTCCGAGCAAATCTGGAAGTGATCCCTTGATTAGCGCTTAAGAATCTGGTTGCTCTTTTGAGTTTCCAGAGGTGCTTGGAGGCGATGATACTCACGAGACTTTGCACTATGCGATTACCATCTTTCTTGTTCGTTGCAAAACAGTTTAGCAAATTAGTTGAATACACGAAGCGAAAAAATGCTGGTTAAAATAAGGGTCGTGTAAAGTCTAATTTGTTTTTAGCTGAATAAATTTCTTTTTTTCCTTAAGATGAAAATTCAAAAATAATTTACTCTTTATATAATATGCAAAATTAATTTTAAAGTTGTGGGCAAGTAAAATTATTTTCATCAATTTAGAAATATTTTATCATTTTAAATATTATTAACGTTTCTGTTCATATTGGAATTCACCATCCACAGAAAAGTATGATGTTTTAAAATGTTAGATAGTTACACTTATGAGCTTATTTTGATAGAAAATTAACAGAAAGCGATTAATATACTCATATTTCATTATTCCAATGGCACGTTTACATGTTTTGAAACAGCTCATATTGTAGCACTGTAGCAGCATAATATATAATATCATGTATTAATTTATACATGTTTAGGAACACATTGTCACACATTGATACTGAATTGCATTGTATATGAGGTCACGCTTTTTAACTTTTGGTCACGCATGAAGAAAATATTACATAAAGTAGATAAGTTCTAGGTTTATCAGAGTTAAGTCTTTGATTGGTATTAAACTATTGTTTCACTATTTAACCAAAAGTTTTTTCCCCATTTTTTAATGAAAATTACATCTACTTATAATATAACAAAAATCACATATAATTTGATGAACATTGTTATAATTATTTTTAATTGTTCTGTGTTCTATTACTTTATAGTACAGAAGGTATACTTCGTTCTGCATATAAAATGTTTATAATAAAGTGTTTATTTTCAGAAAATATATTTATTTTGTAAATGTATTATTGTACTAGCTGTTACCCGTGATTTCGTTCACGTAATATTAAAAGAAAAACAAATGCAGTAATTAAGGAAAACATTTCACCCCCACTAATTAAAAACGTATGTAATTAACCAACTCTTTATCACATTTTATAGGAGACAATACAGTATTTGCTTGTTTATAGGTGCATTGTCATAACTCGGTCTTAAAAAAAGTAAAATTTTATGCAAAGTAATACAAAAACAATTGTAAAAATGAAACTACAACCAATGGAAAAAGGAGTCAAACTTGAGGGAGGAAATGATCATCTCGAATACCAAAAAGTGCTTACCATGCAAAAAACAAACCTGGTTAGAAAAATGTATTTACTTTTGCGCCAAATTTCACCCTTAAAAAAAGCAAATTGACTTAGGCGGATTACAGAGACTAACATTCCTATTTTCGGCGATTTTCTACACATATATACAAAAATGTCTACTACAGGCATTCACAAACAACGCGCTTTCCCATTTATAATATTAAGAATTAAAACGATCGGCTTGTTTAATTGTCTACGCAATTCCACTTGAGAAAATGTTCCATTAATTTTATATTTCTTCTTTGCTCTTGCATTACGCGAATTTGTCGATCAATTTGATTTTCGTTTCAATAACATTGTTTTGGTTTTTTATGTTTTTAAAAGTATAATAAATTTACTTAAACATTTCATTAAAAGTTATGTCATTTTTTTTTTCATACTATAAGAGTTTACAAAAATATATTATAAAAAAGAATATTCAAAAAATCTATCTATTAACATTACAACAAACTTTTTATTACTTTAAAGCTAAGAGGAACGTGGACTTACAATTCGGTTTCCAAATCACAATATACAAACGTGTATCGATTGTACAAATATACTTCAAGCCTTTGAGCTTTAATTTTAAAACTGGGAGAAGGAAAATGTTAGTCTGACGTGAGCATATTAAATCATTCGGGTTTGTGAACGAAAATGAAATTGTTTTATCATTCGTCAAAAATAGATTTTTTTTTCAGGCAATCAAGTTAATTTTTTAGTTTTTAAGAATGAAAATCATAATTTACAGTAGACCATGGCGGTGACGTCATTTTGATATGGATAAAATTTCATATTGCTGACATTTACTATCTATTTTATTTTCAAACGTTCTTTTTTAAACTTTTTAAAAATTTAAATTTAAATATTTATTTTAGCCGTGAGCTGGAAATAAACAGCCAAGTAATAGTTTCATTTAATTTAAAATGCAAACCTTTCACTCATTCCATTTAAGATACAGAACTTTAATTTTCAAGTTATATATTTAAAATGCATGTATCACAAACATTTAAAATCCACTCATTTCATGTGAAATACAAAAGACAAAAAAGAAACAAACAAAGAAAAAAAAACCCAAAATCATTTTAGTTTAATAGCAAAGCATATCCGTTTTATTTTCAACTAGCAAACTACGCCCGCTGCGCTGGTCGGTTTCTACAAATGAACGTTGAATCAAACGAAATATATCGTTTAATTTGACCTTGTATTTGAAAGCAATCTGTATATTTACCTGGAATATCCTTTCACATTACTGAAAAATGACGTGATTGCGCTATTATATTTTCTATTGTGCAGTCAAAGTTTTAGCTGTTAAGGACCAACTCTTTTATTTGGTCATTTACAGTTAAGGTATGCTAAAGAACGATAAAACTATATGCATTTTACTAAAACCATCACTAAAAACTGTCGAACTAACAATGCAAACAAATTAACAAACAAAATCCATCCAGTAGAAGTTTTTTATAACGGCTAATCTTTGATAATCGGGTTCATCTGATTATAGAACTTTTCAACTAAGCAACGTAGAACAATATGTAGTACATTAAAACCATTCCTGAAACTAGCAATCTAACTAGCAATCTAACTAGCAATACAATTCTCATCAAAATCCGTCCAGTAGAACTTTTTCAGAAGGCTAATCTTTCATAATCGGAATCAAATATTGAAAAGGCTAATATTTGACTAAAAAAATGATCACCCGATTTTCGAATTTCCGCCTATAATTCTAGAACTAAGCAACGTAGAATGATATGTTATATAATAAAACTTTCTCTAGATAATTATCTAACAGTGTAGGCTCCATCGAAATCCATTCGGCAAAATCTTTTAAAAAGGCTAATATTTCATAATCGGATTGATCTGATTATAGAACTTCCCAGAATATCCAATAGTTGGAGTATCATAGTTTAGATTTTTTCCAACAGAGCGAAAATAGGACGGGACCAGGACTCGAACCTGGGTACTTTGGTTTGCCGTACCAACGCTCTCCCTACTGAGCTATCCCAACGATATCCTGGACTGGCATATCTCATTCCTATTTGTTGGACAAAGCTACGAACTGCAGCGCTAATTTTCATTCATCAAAGCTATAACAGGAGTTTCCGTGCTATTTCAAGATTCATTATGTAAATTCTATAGATATAGTTCGGATGAAGGAAATTAGCGTTGCAGTTCGCAGCTTTGTCCAACAAATAAGTGTAAACTATGCCGACCCAGCATATCGTCGGGATAGCTCAGTAGGGAGAGCGTTGGTACGGCAAACCAAAGTACCCAGGTTCGAGTCCTGGTCCCGGCATATTTTCGCTCTGTTGGAAAAAATCTCAACTATGATACTCCAACCATTCGATATAATTTAACTAGTTGAATATACTTTCCTCTATTCATTATTCCCAGAATAATTCTATAACTAAGCTACGTAGAACGATATGTTATACAATAAAACCTTCCCTGAAAAATTATGTTACAGTTTAAATTATACGAAAATCCATTCAGCAGAACTCGAGTTATAAGCAACCGGAACGAAATTTCATATATGTAGAAATAAATAGAAGTATATTGTCATTAATATAGTTTGCATTTGAATAAAAAAAGGTACTTTTCGGTTAGCCGGGCGCCAGTGATATATGTATATATATATTTATGTGTGTGTGTATATTTATAAATATAAGTGTATATATATATATGTATATACATGTATTTGTGTAGATATATGTATATACATTTACATGTATATATATATATATATATATATATCACTGGCGCCCGGCTAACCGAAAAGTACCAAAAAAACTACAAAAATGCAGTCGTACACTAAAAAATCACCTTTTGGCTTAAAATCTCTCATCAAAACTGTTTTTCTTTTTTTTTCTTTTCTTCTTTTTTTAAAAATAAAATTAGTAACAGTTTTTTCTTTTATTTTTCCAGATGTATAGCCATTTACATTCTTTCTGCAACAAAAAAAAGACACCTTTTGGCTTAAAATAAAATTGTTTGGGGTCAAAAGTAAAATCAAAATTGCCAAAAACAAAAGATACATCGCCAAATATTGTTTCAGTATAGAAATCTTGCCCCTTGAATAATTTTTAAGCATTACGAACATTCCCAATCATGTTTAAATTAAATATTTTCGTTTTATAATATTTTCTCATCAAAACTCTTTTTTTTTTCTTTCTCTTTCTTTCTTCTTTTTTTCTTTTTTAATAAAATTAGTAACAATTTTTCTTTTATTTTTCGACATGTATAGCCTTTTTATTTCTTTCTGCAACAGTAATGATCGCCAAAAATTTAGCATTGGTAACCTTTTCGGCCAAAATAACAGAACTTTCTATCATAACTCTATAACAAATATACATAGAACGTTGTGTTATATACTAAAACCTTCCCTGAAAAATTATCTCTCGAACAGTGTAAGTTCCATCAAAATCCATTCGGTAGAACTCGAGTTATAAAGAAACGGAACGAAATTTCCGTTTGTGTTTTATATATATACAGATATATGGCGTTATATTCGCCTGCTTCCCGTAATTACTCAAATTATTAGCAGCTCAGCTTGTATTATTACTAAATACTTGAAAAAGTATATTTTACATCAAATTTGACGTCATTTAATCTTATTTGTAATTCTTAATTTTTTTTTTCATTTTCATTTTTCACGTGGAAACGTTTTATTTGAAAAATAATTGTTTGGGAAAAAATATTATTCCAGGTTTTGTATTTTTTTTTCCAGCGCTAATTCTTAGTAACATAAAATGATTAGTTACATTTTACAGGGAAAATATTCATTGATTCTCTATGAAAATAATGAAATTTTGAATTATTAAGAAAAATATTTGAAAATAATAAATAACACCTTTCCTATGTTCATTTCTGGGTTATTATGCATCGACATACATGCAAAGACACAGGATAATTAAATCCTCTGTTTTGACGTTTACTTCAGCCAAACATTCACACACACAATAGCATTTATTATATTATTAGGATATTTTAAATTATTCATTTTTATTTTTTGCGCCGTACACTGATTTAAGAAATCTCAAAATTGGGTACCTGAGTATATATTAAATGATAATCTACTTATAAATAATTAATAGATTATGTATTAATATGTAGAGAGAGTTACGTAGTATCAAAATATTTACGACTTATATCAATCATCATTAACACTTTTAGTGTTATAAATATGACGTAAAATTTAATCTATTGTAAGAAAATCTATATTTACTTTGATAATACCTTGGCAGACAATAGTACAAGTACAATGTGGAAAATCCATATGCTATATTCAAGTTTGATGTATGTAAACTACTGAAAAACGAGTAGAATTTAATCTTCTCTTTATATGAAAAATAGCTGTGCAAGGATTAATAACAGATCGGCAATTTGGTCATTTTCTTATTTTAATTTTATACACGACTAGACTATACCTAAACAAATCCAGAACCTTTACATTTAAAACATTCGGGATATCAATATCTGACGCTAAGAGAAGGAATAATTCAAAAGATAGAAGATAATTAACGAAGATAAACCATAAACAAGAAATAATATCTAACGAAATTTTTAATAATGAAAATTCTTAAATTAATTATGAGCTTCTAGTCATTCTTTAGATGTTCATCAGGTTGTCTAATTCTTTGGAGAACAGATTAAACATGCCATAAAATTATAAAAGTGTGATATTCTCTTTCTTTTGTACAATGTTCAGCATGAAACTTAATTCGGACGGGCTATCTTAGTTTATCCTAAGATTAGCAATTTGAAAAAATAACAATATTTGTATGGATGTCGAAAATCCTTTGAAGTATATTTTGAAATTGTTTTTCATTAATGACAATCACTCAAACGTTAATTATTGCAATGGGTTTAACATGAAATATCCAAGCGTGAATTAAAAAACATTAATGGATTGTACCAAAATAACACCATATTTTAATATATATAACATATCAAATTGATCGATAATTAATCAAACTTATTAAAAATAAAGATCTCAAATGAAGGCAATTAACCCGGAGAACAGCAGGCAACGTTGACAGAACAAAACATTTTTACTGGAAAGAAGCTTATTACAGGAAACAAGTTTCGGTAAAATCTATATCCTCTAAATTGTTGATTACATGAAAATTTTTCAATGAAATACCTTCATATCCGAGTGTTTAAACAATACGTCTCCACTAATCGTAAGCAAATTAAGAGATGGGAACTTCATTTGCACAAGGTAGGGTTACTCTGGACTAGTATAAAATACTCACAAAATGAGAATAATGTGAGACACAAAAAATATATAAAAATTTAGCGTAATAAAATTGGCTTTGTAATTTTTTTTAAAAAACAATGCAATATTTTACTTATATCCATGCAGACTACATTCAAAATTTAAACCAGGGAATCGAAAAACATATACATAACGTAACCTTACTTTTTTAAGAACAGTTTCTCTTTCAACATTTGTGGTGCAACACTTAGATTATTTTTTTTATTATTTTAATAAGTAAGAAATTTATTAAGAAAGAAATGATAAGAATTTTTAACCTTTAAAATGTGGTATGTTCAACGTAGCATGAGTTACAAACCATTAAAATATATCGGGTGATTCGACACAGTGCGCACGATTATAAAAATAATATTCTGTCATATTATTTGAAACAACCACTAGAAATAAAAACAAACTAGTCGTTGGGTGCCACCGTAATACTTACCCATCATGGATATGCATAATGTAAAATATTAAAATAAAAAATGTGTAAACTACTTATAAAATGCATTGCAATTCAAATAAAATCGTGGCTTGATGACGCCACAAACTTTAAAGGCTCGATTACTGAATTGCTTGAAAGAGGTTTTTCCTTATAACTCCAAAAATAATAATCCTATTAACTAGCGGTTTATTGCATCTGATTAAGCGTCAAATTTCCAATTACAATATCTCTTTGAAGTGAAATTTGGATGAAATACAGGGTCATGAAAAATCGAAGAGTGTGGAAAATAGGATTCCAAATATCTCGGCAACTAATTATCCGATCGACTTCATGCTTTATGTAAAATTTATGTTTTTTTATTGTCTTTTATATTCATTTCTTAAAATAAACAATTTCGAAAATTTTTATATACCTTTTATCAGAACGAATATTTCGAGGGTCCGAATAAAATAGTTCCGGTTAATCGAGGTTAATGAAATGAAATAGGCTTCTTCCCATTATTACATACTAAGTACATACCAAATTGCAAGTCTCTATCTCAATTTTTTCGGGAGATAGAGCGTTTACAGACACACACACACACAGACACACAGACACACAGACGGACGGCAAAATTTTTTTTCTAAAAATATGTTTTTCGGAATCTCCAGTGTCTGAAACGTGTAAATCCGTCAAAAAAAAATTTTCGATTTCCAAAACGATTACAAGACTTACCCTATACTACGTATGATGGGTAAGTAACAGTGCTCATCTTTAATAGTCTTTTTGTTTTCATATATCAGCTATGTTTTTTTTCAATTTTCAAAACGTAATTGTATACTCTTCTATATTTGTTACAGATTTTTATTCAAATTTTATTAAATGTTAACTAGTTGATTTTACAATTTAGTTTTACATCTGAAGCTAAAATCCTTTGTGAAACAAAATTTAAGACTATTCAAAACTCAGAAATGGGAAAGCTGTCTCTTCGCAATAGGCAACGCACCTGTGAAAATAATGAACTCTTCTCAGTAAAATCCATTTGGGTTTTTATTTTGCAATTACATGAATACTTTAGTAATTTGCTGTAATTTCTTTTACGAAAATTGTGATGTAATTTTTTTAAACGAAATAAAAAGGCTACACAATTCATTAGCAATATCACAACATTTTCTTTTTAAATTAAATATGTAAATTTTTTTTATTCGAATTAACCGATGTGATTAGAAACAAGTTCAAATTAATGAACTAATTTCAGCATAATTGCTTGTGCAAGGTTTCGGGACATTATGATTAATTCGAATTTCATGTGTCCACATCTAGCATATAATCCATTCAGATAATAAGGGTTATCGAATGAATGCATTTCGAGCTAAATTAGAGATTCTATTGATTGCAACAAATATGCACCATGAGCCTGAACGCACTTTACATTCAAACCACTCCACATTACTTCTGTATGTTTACGAATGTTGTTTCATTTTGTAAGTGATCATATTTCCAAGAAAAAAAAAACTTTTTACTGTACATCAAATAGGAACTCTTCATGATTATGTTGTAATTTACAATACATTATTAATATTAATAAATGTCAAATTATTGTTTACTTTAATAAAATTTACTTTAATCTCACATAATTTTATTATTAGTTTTTAATTCCAGGAAGATTCCAGACTCTCCTATTTAAAACTATTATTTATATTCAGTTAAAATAACATTTTTATAAATCAATAGTAAATGTTGAATTCTATTTTAAAATTGAGTTTCACTTTTATTAAATTTGTAATAAATAAGTAATGAATTGTTACCAATATTCTACATAGATCGTCCTTATAAGCCACATATTAAGTTCATCAAAAAACCAGCATGGCTAACTTGGTAAGTCGTACATTAAATACACTACCTGGAGGAATGAATGGGACATTCAAATAGGAAGGTATTAGTTTGAATAGGTAGGTAAAAGTTTGATTTTTTCTAATTTGTTCCCAAACAGCGACAAATTTTTAACGCATATACAATTATGGCAAGAATACATTTTTTTCGTTTGAAATGAATATAAAATAAAATTAACCGTACACAGAAAAAGAAGATATATTTCTATATATCTATATACTGGGTGAACCAAACGTTCGTTAAAACTGTCAAAATTCATAAAAAAGGAAGAAATTATGATAAAGAAGTGCGGTTTGCTAGAAAGGGCTCATAAGGTAGTAGGATTATTTTTTATCAGCAAAAAGTATTTAGTTAAAAAAGTCACCTGTAGATGGCGCTAGCATGCGAGAGATTCTGCCCAATTATGCAAATTAATCCTGCAATAAAAGACCGGGATACACGAGGATTTCTCATTCACTTTCAGACTGTACTGTTATCATTACCCGATCAAGCGTTGTCGGTGAAGTTGTTCTAATTGAACGGAGAGTTTCTGCAATTCATTCCAACATATTGCATTCAGCTGTAACGTGTGTTATGAGTCCCCTTAGTTGTTTGTACAATGTTCTGGAGGTCATGTTGAACAACTGTTATTGGAAGAATAAATTGATAGAGCGCACTGTTGTCCTGTTCATTGTGTTTCGGTTCTATCAGTGACATTTTTAACTAAAAATTGTTTTTGCTGCTAAAAAAATTTGACTAACGTGTGAGCCCTTTTTTGCAAACCGCACTTCTTTATCCTAATTTCTTCCTTTTTTATGAATTTTTAAAGTTTAAACGAACTTTTGCAAACCGCACTTCTTTATCCTAATTTCTTCCTTTTTTATGAATTTTTAAAGTTTAAACGAATTTTTGGTTCACCCGGTATTAAATTGTTGCTTTTCATCTATTCAGATATGTTTTTTAACAACAAATCTTCATACTCATGCAGCTAACATTTTGTAGTCCATTTTATAGAAAAGCCTGATCATTTAGTTCTGTCAACGGGCAAAATTCGTTAAATAAAACATTATTCCTCATACTTGGTCATTACCTTACATTCATCCCACTCATCAGGAACATGCGTGAGGAGCAGGAGAACTTTTTTACAAATTTCAAATGGTGTGGAAATGAAATATTTTAAATATTCTAAACAGCATTTTTTTTTGTTTTGTTCTGTTTAAGATAACACTAAACATTATTATAGATCAAAACATGGAAGAACATGTCGAGTAGAAATTGTTTTCATGAAAATTGTCTCTTTTCTGCCTCCTATCTCCAATACTGCGCTATTATTTATTTATGTACATAAATTCTTTAATTAAATATGTTCTGATTATACATGGGGAATTTTATTTTTAAGTTTTTCTAAGTTTTTTTAAAAATATTATTTTAGATTTATGCGAAATACTGTACTACTAGAACATTCTATTTATTATAATTACCATAAAATTAGTATTTTGTTTACTTAACACTAAAATTACTGAGTCAGGTCATCTCTGACCCAAGAAGGGATTTTTCACTCGTATCACTGCTGTTTTTCAAAATAAGATTTTTTTTTTTTTTTACTTTTCCTAAATATTCAGTATAGTGACTTAACATTGGATTTAGTTGAAATCCAAAACATACTTCTATATATACAGGTCTATATTGTTTCGATGCAAAGTCGAATAAAGTAAAAATGTCATGGAGCTATATATGTATCAATTTTTTTGTGTTTTAATATCTTATTAATCTGTAGGAAAATTATTACACAATTTATACTGATAATTAAAAAGATATTATTTAAAAGATATTTCTTAATTTTCATTTCATACGAGCTGTGGAAATCTGAAAGTATCTATTCAGAAATTAGAAATTTTAATTTTCTTTCATGGTATGTATTCGATAAGTTCCATATTATTTAATGTTCTAGAAACTAATATGTATTGATCATTAATTACCAATCATTGTATTAATCATCAAACCGGATTGTTCGTCAGTATCTCCCACACAAAATAAAAAATAACATCATTAACGTCAGTGGTTCAGCTATGATATGACCCCCCCCCCCCGTTAGTTCTAGGTCTACAAGAAAGTGTTAAAATATACTTTATTCTAATTATAATTCGTTTCTAATAGTTAATTTAAATATAAATAGTAACAATCAACAAAATACCCAATAGAATTAAGCATATGATATATTTATATTTCTTAACCTATGTTCATGAAAATTATATCATTAATCTCTAAAGGAAATTTATTGACACGTTTTAAACTATGACAATATTAATCCTTATTATAGACTGCATCAGTACACTGGAAACTAAAGCAATTGTTCAATTGTGATAGTCTATGCACGGCAAAGGTTGAAATGAATATTAAAATCAATACGTTTCCACACTCAATGCTAACATAAACCAATGATTTCATAACATTATAATGTCCTTCGTACTCTAGGGAAACAAAACCGACAGCGTATTTCAGTAAGATCCATAATGCTCCTAAGTTAAAGGGATTGCAAATATTAAATTTTAAATTTTGGTACCACTTTATAGAAATTTTGTGATATTTTTTTTCTAGAAAATTACTTTTTAATTCTGATCTTTTATTGTAAACTAAGACATATTAATTGAAAAGAGACATTATGACTAACACTAACGAATGAGAACAATTTTTATCCAGCAACCATAGCTAGTAGGACATATGAGGCGTTACAGATACGAAGGGGACACGGTACCTTTTCCCTTTTCTTATTATTTTAAAGAATTATCATAAAAAATGTTACTGTATTGTAATTAAAACTTCAACTAAAATCCCATTTTGGAAAAAAAAATCTGGTTTTATTGCACATTTAATTCAACTTAAAAAAAATTAATTTTGTAAAAAATATTTACTATTTTTTAGCTTACACGCTATCAAAGCCTGAGAGCTAATGTGCTCACATGTTCTGTATGTACGTACATATGTATGTATGTACGTATGTATGCACGTAACGCGATAACTATTGATAGAAATATCCGATTTGTTTCATATTTTGTATATGGGTTCATTCTGATAAGTCGCTGCCCTGATTAATTTTCGGAGTACATTGGTTCAGTATAAAGAGGGGAACGGGGAGCTAATCCATCCCTTAATTTAGATAAGTGTGTTTTTCATTCAGAATTATCCGATTTTCTTCAAACTTGGTATATAGGTTCATTGTGATAAGGCGCTTCCCTAATTAGTTTTGGGGGTTCATTGTTTGAGTATAAAGGGGGGATACGGGGAACTAACGTCCTCTTAATTATTGTAGATTTCTTTATTTTTCGAGGGGCATTATTCTTTGAAATAAGAGTATAATATACAATTAGTGTGAATAGACTGTGAGCTCAATGCCATCAGTTTAACTGGGCACTTTTCTTTTTTATTTTAAGTTGCGCAATTTTTGCATTATTTTATATCTTCAATTTACTAAAATATATAACACAAAACTATATATATATTTTTTTAAATACATCTAATATTAGATTTTATATGCAATTGACCTGGTTTAATACGAGCACATCTATAATGAGGACTCGGTTAAAGCAAGCAATTTGAATGTTAATAATGGTTCAGATTTTTGATTTATATTGATCTTTTTGCACATTTTTCGAGCTACAAAAGATGGATTACAGCTAATACGAGCAAATACTGGGTCATTTCTATGCAATTTCTGGTAAAAATAGGTGGGTATTGGGTGAGAAATCTACTTCTTATCGAAAACTGTTATCTTTCACTGATAATATTTCCACTTTAAAATTCTCAGTCAATATGCAATAAATTATCAGTTTTATCAGACAGAATTTCAACCTTCAAAGAGACCACCCATCCAAGAAAATGGAAAAGAATGTACCGAGCTCTTGAAAGAATGCAAGAAAGAAAAGAGATATAGTGATGTTTCAAATACTTTGTAAGATTTACAACTGAGTCATAAGTAAGGAAGAAGACGTATGCCACATGAAGAAACTTTTACACGTGATACTACATAAGACTATATTTTAAACTGTCTGTCTTCAACACATTTACCCTGAAAAATATTTCAAATATCTAAAACAGAAACCTCGTAAAATTAAACCTTATAAAAGTAATAAAATTTCCAATGGGAATCACAGAAGGAAATAGTTGAAAATAATTTTTCTTTAATTCAAATACAACATTTGCTAAATGGTACATACATTAAAATCGTGAATTTACAACACAATTAAACATCAACGTTTCATTTCGCTTCTGCGAACGTCATCAGGATGTTACAAAACAAGTCGAAAATGTCAAAATGAGCTTACACGTCAGAATTCTGGAGAAAACATGATCGGAGAGTGCGCAAACATCATCATCACAAACGTCATCTGATGACGTTTGTGATGATGATGATGAAAAAATATATAAACTATGCCCTTTTTTATCTAAGTAAATTAAAAAAGTGTAAAAAGTATGTGTTGTTCTTTGAAAAATCAATGCTGGTGTATTTTTGAATATGTAGACGACCACTTCTACATAAATTCACTGATATTCAGAATTTAGGCACAATTCTCTGTCTATCGGTACCTCTCGATTCTCTTTGCCATACTGTTTTGATAAAATAGTATAGGGAGTTCTTTTTTTATGACGAATGTACTTCCGATGCGCTTTATGTGCAAAATAATTGCATAGTCACAAATCAACATTTATCTAATTTTTAAACAACCTTTTTTCTGTGTAGTCAAATGATTAAGAAAAAAAAAACTAGATATCGTAACTGCATTGCTAATAGAATCAATGTAGGTTCAAGCAGATGTTGAAAAAAATGGTAAATACATATACGCTCCATTAAATTTCCTTATTATTAATCTCAAGTAATCTGCAAGTGAAATCTTCTTAATGGCTATTCAGTAGGTAGAATTGAAATAAAATTAATAGATTGTGAAGTACCATCGGCTTAAATGACTTCGGTTTTTTTCTTTCTTTTTTTCTTTTTTTTTTTGAAAAAATTTAGAGAATGGAAAAATAAAATAAAATAAAATGAGTTTAATTTTTTTATATAAGATAAATTGAAAATTTGTACCACAGAATCCATTTATAGTTATGTAAATATTTATTTCCGATAAATAAAACAGTCACGGTAAATGTTTAAAAAATAAAATAACAAAAACAATTTAGGTAAAAGATTTAATTACATTTCTGACGTAGACTTAAGATTCATATGCAGACTAAAAATGAACATACAAATTTAATTTAATCTAGAAGATGCTCATAAAAATTATTCTTTACAAATGGCTAATTTTTGTTTTCGTTATGTAATACTGAGCATTAAAAAAATTACATTTGTTTTTCTCAAACAAAGATAGAAGAGCTATTTGTATAAATTTAATTACATATGGAAAAATCATGTGTCATTCTTCTCAAGTATTTTTTTAAATACAAAATAAATTCTAAATAACTAGAAATATAAAACTTTACTAAAAGTTAGTAAATGAAAAACAAAATTTCAAAACGTCTGTTTAAAATGAATTAGTGTTCCGTATTATTGATGTTTTTAAAGTTTTCAATGATTTTTAGGATTTGTTCTAAGTCTAGCACAATATGGGTGAATATTAGTTCTTTTTGTATGGTTATGTATGGGATGTCATGATTGTACTATCTACATTCAGGGCTATACAAGTAATTTCTTTTAAATTGTGAGAATAATTTTTTAGGAAATATGTAGGTATTCTGATATAGTCATTAATTAACTTTACCTGATGATCTGTAATAATATTGCGAACTACAAATGTTTATCTGCAGTTTATTTCTGTTTACGATTTAAAGTGTTAATCTAAATTCTAATTTTTTTTTTTTATAATTTAATTTTCAAATATTTGGTACATTAAAAGCTTTAAAACAAATATGTTTTTAATAACTGAAAAATATATATTTTTACTTTAGTATTTAGTTTGATATAATAGGAACAAATATTTTGAATAAATCTTGTCTAATAAAACATGTAGTTGTTTTTAAAAATAAAACAAAGACTTGAAGGAGATAATCTAATTTATTTAAAACTGTCATATCTCAATGAAAGATTAGTAATAATTTGTAATATGAGATGGCACCACGGAACAGACTCATTTTGTGATCTTTTGCATGCGAGTGAAAATAGGAGATATCATTGTAGAAATTAATGTTGTATGAAGCCTTTACCGCGATTATAAATATGTATAATAAAAATCTATATAGTTAAATATAGATGTCTCCTTGCAATAGTAAATGAAGTAACATAAAAAGTTACATTAGTGGCGACGAAGGCGGATGCAAAAAAACTGACGTGATGATGAATTACTGAAAAAAGGTAAGAAAATGTCGGAAAAAGTAGTTATATCGTTGGGACGATTAAAAGAATATACTTCAAATGTTCCATGGTAGATTTATGTAAAAAAACTGAATTTTACTTTTCTACTAATAATAGTAAGAATTATGAAAAGAAAAAAAACATCTTATTAAGCTCAGTGGGAACTTCGGCGTTTTACATTTTAAGAGATATTACTGTGCCGAATTCACTGAAAGAGATCAGTTACGAGGATCTCTTAAAGAGTGCTAAAGAAAATTTTTCACCGCGTCCTAGTGAAATTGTTGAACGCTTTATGTTTTAAAAACGATTACGCAAGCAAGGAGAAAGAAAAGCTGATTTTGTAAGAGATATACGTACATTATCTAAATATTACAATTTTGGCACTACTTTAAACGACCGCCAATGTAACCAGCTCGTGTGTGGATTCCAAGATGAGAAAATTCAACAAAAATTGTTATTTACAAAAAATCGCTACATATCGGCGAAGTAACAACAGTAAACAAAGGTCGAAATATCATATTGGAGAAATCGAAAGATGAGATGTACGCGTCTGGAAATAGGAACGGTTTTAAAGATAAACTTCGTTATAGATATTTCAGGAATCACAAACCTGTAGACTGTCCATTTAAATCTCCAGAGTGCAAATAATTCCCATAAAGTTGGATACCTAAAAGTCTGTTGCCTGTATTAGAAATTATCTA
Organism: Maratus michaelseni; assembly: GCA_963931845.1. Lineage (NCBI taxonomy): Eukaryota > Metazoa > Arthropoda > Arachnida > Araneae > Salticidae > Maratus > Maratus michaelseni. The sequence goes on from OZ007592.1 coordinate 311,163,715, forward strand.
CAATAAATCAGAAGCAAAAAAAGAACATCTGAAGAAAAGTTCGTTTCAAATACACTATATTTTCAATGATGACTGGTCACTTACAATTTTAAACGTATTGTTAAATATATGAAAAACTACATGAGGAATTATCCTGAAACTTCAGGAGTGTAAACAGCATGATAGACGTCATATATTTCCGCGAAGATTTTTTCACGAAACCCCATAAGAAGCCGTCAACAAATTAAAGAAAAATGAATATATTTTGGAAAACCCTGTAAAAACTAATACTGCAAAAGCATTCAAACTGTATATTATGCTTAAGTAGATTATTGTAATAATTTGGGTTCATTTTTATGAAGATAGCATGTATACTCGAAGAGAAATTCAGCTTTTTATAAAAACAGTCCCAAATTTTATCAAGCTTTTTGCTTATAATTTGCAGAGTTTTTAATATATAACAAGTTATTTTCAGAAAATATGACAAACAAAATTGTACACAACACCCTGCAATCAGAATTAAAAAATAATATAAATTGTATGAAAAAAGAGCAGGTTCACTAAATATTGTTTCACTGCGCATGCGCAAATTCAATCAAAATATACTGTGCATAATATATTAGCTAAATGTATAGACCAACTTTTATGAAAGTCTCAAAAACATAGCTTGAAAATTCTGATAGTAATCGTCGATAGAATAAGCTCGAAATTCGCTGTTCCCAAAAGGAAGCAAAAAGATGAGGGGTTGTATCAAATATAAAATGAGAGACACTTCATTCTTATTATGTCAACTTTCATAAGCTAGTATATTTGGATACAACCCCTCATCTTTTTGCTTCATTTTGGGAACAGCGAAATTCGAGCTTATTCTTTCGACGATTACTATCAGAATTTTCAAGCTATGTTTTTGAGGTGTTCATAAAAGTTGGTCTATACATTTAGCTAATGTATTATGCAGAGTATATTTTGATTGAATTCGCGCATGCGCAGTGAAACAATATTTAGTAAACCTGTTCATTTTTCATACAATTTTTATTATTTTTTAATTCTGATTGCACGGTATTATGTACAATTTTGTTTGTTATATTTTCTGAAAATAACTTGTTTTTATATTAAAAACTCTGCAAATTATAAGCAAAGAACTTGGTAAAATTTGGGACTGTTTTTATAAAAACCTGAATTTCTCTTCGAGTATACATGCTATCTTCATAAAAATGAACCAAAATTATTACAATAACCCTCTTAATCATAATCTACAGTTTGAATGATTTTGCAATATTATTTGCTACAGGTTTATCCAAAAGATATTCGTTTTTCTTCAATTTTTTGACGGCCCCTTATGGGGTTTCGGGAAAAAATCTTCGCGGAAATATATATCATTTATCATGTTGTTTACACTCCTGAAGTTTCAGGATAATTCCTCATTTATCTTTCCAGATATTTAACAAAACGTCTAAAATCGCAAGTGACCGATCATCATTGGAAATATAGTGTAGAAATGATTGTCATGTTACATCTAAAACTATTGCAAAGTGGACAACTGAAAACCCGTTAACGAAACATATTTTACAGTGGGAGTTATAGTGATGACCGAAAAAGATTAAATCAGAGGAAAATTATTCTTCTGATTTAACCTTTTTCGGTCAACCGTACTTTCGTAGACGTGGGAAAATTTCTTGTTTAGAATATTGTTTATTATGGGGAGATAAACTAATTATACCAGATAAAGGTCGCTAATATATGTTAAAATTATTACATTCGTTTCACCAGGGTATATCTAGCATGAAAGATGAACCTCGAGGTATAATCTGGTGGTCTAATATGGATAAAGAAATTGAACGAATGGTAAATTGTTGCAGTAGATGTCAAATGTTTCTAAAGATAATCCCTTTTAAAATGGGAATCAGAATTAGCTTGATAAAGAATTCATATAGATCTTAACTGTCTTTTTAAAGGAAATTTTTTTAATAGTAGTCGATTCTTATACTAAATGGTTAGAGGTACCATTGCTGCTAGTAAATCAACTATTAGAGTACTACGTAGAGTTTTTGCTACATTTGATTTGCCGTTGAATTAGTGATAATGGACGTGCGTTCACAAGTGATGAGCTTCAGGAATGTCTTAAATTGAACGGAATTGAACATATACCTATTACGCCATACCATCCATCATCGAATGGGCAAGCAGAAATGTATGTGCAAACTGTGAAAAATTGTCTTAAACAGGTAGATAAGGTTGACATAAATTTGTCAATTTCACGATTTTTGTTGAAAAATTATCCTACTCCCCTCCCCTCCATTCTGTGACTGGTAAGACTACCACAGAATTAATGTTTGGAAGGTTTTTTCAAACTGCTCTACACTTGGTATTACCATCCAAACATAAAATACAATAACCCTTTTACAAATACAATCTTCAAAAATTAGTTATTTTTAAACTTTTGCAAAGGGGAGAAGTGGATTAAGAGAAAAATTACAAAATTATTTGGGAGTGGATGGATTTTAATAAATAGATCCGACGGAATAATGTGTAAACATCATGTTACTCAGACATAACAGAGAAATAAGTTATGAAATGTCATAGAAAAATAAAGAAACGGGACAGAGTGATAATCAAAATAATGATTATGATACATATGAAAGCGTAAATAAAAACAAATTTTCTGGATATAACGGAAATAATAAAGAGCAAATTAATGCCTAGGATGCTGAAATATCTAACAAATCTTAGTTTTCACATGATATTGTAACAGGGACAGTTGTGAATAAAGATTGTGATGATGCTATAGATAAAAATGTAAAGGCCAATTCCGTGATAAACAATGATGTGGACTTGCAGAAAAGTGTAACTGTAAAGACTGATAAAAATGATAGTCAACCAGTTCGAAGAAGTAATAGACAGATTAAACCAGCGAGTGGTTCCTTTGAACTACGAAGGGAGGGGTGTTATATATCTAAATGAAAGTTTAGTATTAATCTGTAATATGAGATGGCACCAGTAAACAGACTCATTTTGTGAGCTCTTTCATGCGAGTAAACATACGATAAATAATTGTAGCAATGGATGTTGTATGATGCGGTGGCTTTACCGCGATTTGAAAATGTAGTGTGCAAAATTTGTAAAATGTATAATAAATATCTATATATTTAAATATACAGGGTGGTTATAAAAAAACTTTGCCGATATATCGAACTCTAGCGGCCGGACCGTTCAACCGATCGAGATGAGATTTCAGATATAGTTATTCACTGGTATGAGCTCGGTATTCTGTGAACGGCAACAAATTGGCGTTCACGGTTACGGTTATAGCTACAGAAAGTCGAAATTTTCAAATGGCAACGCCCATTTTTTTTTGCATCGCAAAATTCTCTGCGCATGCGAAAACCCTAAAGAGCGTTGGAACGGTACGCGTATCACAATAATCGGACACGTTATGCACGCACAAAAACAACTCTGCGACGGGCCAAAAAAAACACGAACAGGGCAAACGAAGAAAATTTGCATGTGACAGAGGCAAAACACCAATCACTTCAGTAGGGATCACGCACATGCCGACGAAATGACTCTTCCAGCGACAGTTCGTGGTGAATTGGTAAAATTCTATTATCAAAATGGGATGAATGCTGCGAAAACCTTGCGTTTTTACCGTCGAAACCATCGCCAAATATGTGGACCATGTAGCCGGCAAGCTCTTCGTGATTTAGTAAAGAAATTCGAAGAAACTGGCTCTCCCTGTGATAGACTGCAATCCGGAATACCAACTGTTCCTGAGGATACTGTTATGGAAGTACATCACACAGTGACTGCAGGACACATGCAAACTGCAAGAGGTGCAACTCGTGTATTGGATATATCAAAATCAACGGTCCTAAAACTACTGCTCTCTGTAATCCGCATGTTTCCTTATCGGTAACAGCGCGTCCAGATGTTGGGAGTGCGGGACCATCAACAACGTACAGACTTTGCTAATGAATTTCTTATCCGATTTTATGGAAATAACGACTGGCCTCTTCGCATATTATGAACGGACGAGGCACATTTCACCTTAACTGGCAACGTCAACACCAAAAATTGTATGCACTGGTTAGACATGAATTCGCACGCTGTGGCACTAGTACTTTTATACGACGTCAAAGTTACTGTGTGGTGCGGCATTGCAGGCACAATTATTCTCGGGCCGTACTTCTTTGAGGAAGCGACACCAACGGGATTTGTAACTTGCTCTGTAAGAGGCTCCCGCTATACGGCAATGCTGCAAAATGACGTCATACCAGAATTGCTGCAGCGAAATGCAATGAATGACTTCGTTTGGATGCAAGATGGTGCACCCCCACATATAGCGAAGTCTGTTTACAGGGTTTTGGAACAGAATTTTGGCGACCGTGTCATCTCACGACATTTTCCATTTCTGTGGCCTCCGCGATCCCCCGACCTCACTCCTATGGATTTCTGGTTCTGGGGATATCTCAAATCTAGAGTGTACATGTGCAATCCGTAAACTTTGCCGGATTTGAAAGATTATATCAAACGTGAGATTGCAAACATCCCTCATGCGATGTTATGTTTGGCTGTATTGTCCACAGTCGCCCGCATGCAATGTGTAATTGCCTGTGATGGCACCCATGTGGAAAATGTGTAATCAAAATAAAAGTTTTATTTTCTCCGATCTGTGTTGTAATCAGTGATTGGTGTACTGACTCTGTGTCATATGCAAATTTCCTCCGTGCGCCCCGATCGTGTTTTTTTGGCCGTTCGCAGAGCTGTTTTCTGTGCGTGCATAACTAGTCCGTGTCTTTCGATACACGTACCGTTCCAACGCTCTTTAGGGATTTCGCATGTGCTGAGCATTTTGCGAAAAAAAATGGGCGTTGCCATTGGAAAATTTCGAGTTTCTGTACCGATAACCGTAACCGTGAGCACCAATTTGTTGCCGTTCACAGAATCTCGAGCTCATACCTCTGAATAACTATATCTGAAATCGCACCTCGAACGGTTGAACGGACCGGCCGCTAGAGCTCCATATATCGGCAAAGTTTTCTTATGACCACCCTGTAGATGCCTGCTTGGAATAGTAAATGAAGTAACATATAAAGTTACAATAAAACAAATATACAAACAAATGAACATATATACAATAAATAACATAGCTAACATTATTAATTCCGACCTAACTAAACAAAGCAAATGCAAAGTCATATGAATAAAATAATTGCACTTTGTTTTTTTTTTATTGTATGCATAATGTGACGGAATACAAGGCACGTTCTGATTATGTGAAACAATTTATTTGTCATATTATATAACTCACGTGAATAATTACAAAATGTGGTATGAACCATTAATCAATAAATGCATTGAATAACAGTCAATTTTAAAGCACAAAGATCGTTTTCATTTAAAATCATTTCTGCTACCTCTGTTGTTCGTAAATTAATTAGAAACAGATCATATGTAAATGATTTTTAAAAAATCAATCCTACTCTTTTATTTCATTTATGCGAATGTCTGTAAATAAAAATAGTTTTACATATACGTATATAGCTTATAGGCTTATATAGCTTATAGACTTATATAGCTTATAGCTTTAACGCACAAATTAAAGCATATTCCAAAGTTTTATTGTAATAACTGAATTTTTTCATGAAGACGTGAATTATATGAGGGAAAAGAACCGTTAAACTTCTAAATGTAAAACAATTTAGGTAAGCATTCTTAAAATTTATAAGCATAAATAATTCTCATTACTTCTATATTAAATTCCATATTATCATGTAATGGCTGAAAGTCAGTGTAATTTCACCTCCATTGTTAAAACCGAAGTAGAAATATTGAGTGTGTTCATTATAAATACAAATCATTGGAACATTCATTTTCGAAGAAAATTCTTTGAATGCTGCATAACAAAGTATAACGTTCACAGAAACAATGACAGAGGATATTCAAACGCCCCCTCTGGAAATCATTGCTCCCTTTTCATGTCACAACATTAAGTATATAAGAAAGTAAAAGAGAGTTTTTCCACTTACAATTATACCCGCGTACATTCTGAGTTACACTAGAATGAAATGTTGGCACATATATAAAAATTAATATAAATTAATTGTTGCAATATCTATCATTAAATGTTTTTGATGTATTTTGTTCAAATAATTTCGTTTTTTTAATGAATGTTAATTATAATTACAGTATAGAAATTAAGCATAAAATTATTTTTTTAAGTAATGTATTTACCAAAAGAAAATAACTAGATATTGATTCGTTTCTTTTCACATGACTTCTAAACAAGGAAATATTTTATTGTATGTATCTAATACACGGTAATATTTTCCTTATTCCGAAAAACACACATGGCATTCAATCTGAAATTTTTGCGAATTTCATATTTTTGTACTACTATTCTATTACAACAGACGAATTGACCACAAATTAAATTGAATTAGATACGTTTGAAATATGTGTCCATAGTAGGTTAATATTATAGGATAATATTATAGGTAATAATATTATAGGAGATTAAGCATTCTCTATTTTAAAAAGCATATGAACTTGCAATTGCCAATTAAAAAAAAAATACTTTTCTTCTTCTTCTTTTTTTCCCAATATGATACCTTTTATATAAAATACTAGAATATAACCCCCGTCATTTTTTATAAAAATTAGATTTTGGGGTTCACCATTAAAAATATGCATAGATTCATAATTTTCAAATCGGTAAATGCAGTATTCAAAAAAGAAATTAATAGAGATCTTAATCTCTTACTAACCTCAAAATCTGCAGTTTATTTCACTTGCTTCCTTCCAAAATGCCTCCAAAATGCCACTCCGATTTCACACGCCAGTTACAATCATTATATAATAAAAAATATTATTTTCATTAAATCAAAAATAATTCGTAATTTCTGTTCTAATTACACCATCTTTATAAAAATTAGATTTATGGGTTTTCCGTGAAAAAACACACATAGATGTTTAATTTCAAATCGATAAATACAATATTAAAAAAAAAATCTATAGAGCCTGAAAAATGCCTATTCCGCCATCTTTATTGATGAAACAGGTGTAAATTGTCCGTCTGTTGTTTTCCAATGAAAGGAAATTAAACGAATTTATTCAAATCAATTTTTAATAATATTTACACTTCTAGTGGGAATAATATTTTTTTTTTTTTTTTGAAATGCTGAAAGCTAATTTCCTTTTTGCGTGTGTGTTCGAATTTTCTCTATCCTATGTGGAATAGTTTATGAGATAGGGGTGTCATTGAAATCGTACAATCTGTTATCGCCATTGCAAATGCTATGACTATGGCAACACTTACCCTCCTTCTGGAGTTTCAGAATGAACTTCCTTTGAGGTTGTTAATGTAGACATTTTCAAAATTTTATGATTTTCACTTGATAGTAAATACTCAGCTCTAAGTACACAAAATTTCCAGTCTCTAACTTATACAGTTTCTGAGAACCGACTCTGTGACGGACAGACAGAGAAGTGAGACGAATAGGGTTTCGTAAGATGAATGAAACCCTAAAGAGGTGGAAGGGAGAGAGAAAGTAACGCTTTCTGTTCTAATTTTACTTGTTAACACATTCAACCATAAAATTTGTATGTAAAATATAAGTTGTGTTGAGAAAATTAATAATTTTATTAATATAACTTTCAATATAGTTTTTACCGCACACAAATAAAAAAAAATCCCCTTTAATGTCTTCGCTTATATATGAAATTATCACAAGTTTCTAATATACATTAAAAGCAGGCAAGAAACGAATCTAAATTCTCTATCTCATATTATATATATTTTTATTGATGATGAAAGTTTACACAGTAAGCCATTCTACCAACTAAGCACGTATTTATAATAATATCACTATTTATTATAATACATTCGATTAAATTACCTTATGAATTCAAATTCAGTGAGAATAAATTAAACGAAATTCTTACAGATTTCAATAAAATATAATTTCTTATAGCTTGATAATGACATTTGCCGTGAAAACGACATTTTTAGACCGTGCACTGTTATAAATAAATCCGCAAATTATTGGTAAAACTACTGGCAGCAAAGCTGTCGGACTTTATCCATTCCGTTAGTAGACTTTCCGTTTTGAGAGATAAAAGAAGGAAAAATTCCGTTTGAAGAGGCGTTAAGTTTCCATTATACTCTCAGAAATACTTCTTTCAAATCACGGAAATATTCCTGGAAGCACTGCCAGGAAGGGAAATTTTCCGTTATTTGAATAACCTGGGTTTTAAAAAATTACATCTCTCTCCGTGCTGCCATCTGTAGACTATTATGAGAGTATTTATTATTTGATATACTTCAAGAATATTTTCTGGCTGACCTCGGGCTTGAACCAGGGACGTCAGTGCCTTGAGGCAAGTATCGTACCGGTAATACCAGTGGATGTTTGCAAGAAAAAGAGTTTGAAACGATGATACAGGATTTCTTCAAACAGCGACTTGGGAATTAAGCAATTTTGGTTTATATATATATATATATATATATATATACAAGCTAACACGCCCAGCGTTGGCCGGGCCCGGAATAAAATGTTAAATAAAACCCAAATCTGTGTTATTTTATATAATTTACCCGATTTGGTATGAATATATATCTTTAATGATAAAACCACAAAATCGTAAAAAAAAAAATATTTTTTTCAAGTACGATCATTATATAGTTAAAAAAAACTTTTCTTGCCCAAGCCCTTTGAAATTTTCAGTGGCCATTTATATAACTGTTTTACGTCAAAAATATTATCTGATTGTAAAATAAATACGTTTTCTTTTCTCATTGGGTCCGCTAGCATACAAAAAAATAGTACTCGTTAACCGATCTGTCTGAAATTTTAAATATAAATATAACTGTTTTCAAGTGTACTTTGAAATTATGTGAAAATATATACATTTTAAATATTGAAAACGTTACCAGAAGCCGAGCATGACTGCGGAAAATATCCCGTTATTGTGGGTTTTCGACGAAAATTTCTCAGATTTTATTTTTTTTAAATATTTGTTCTCCTCTGAACGCTTTGAAATTAATGTAGGTGATGTAAATCAGATCTACTGAGATGTTCTAAGAAGATTGCGTCGAAAAACGAACGTTTAGTAGCTTTTAGCGCAAGAAAAATAAATCTTCTAGTAAGGCGCGAAAGGACCTACGTTTGCTGGGGTTTTTCAAATGGTTAAAATCCGTATTTTAACAAAATAATTATACCTCCTTATATAATAATTAGAAGAAGGTTTCAACTTTAAGAGCATATGTTTGGTTTGTCTGTATCTTTAAAATTGTGCTATTGAGGGGCGTTGGCTTAAGGGAGAAAACTTAAGCCCGGTAAAATGTCCCTTTTCCAAAAATGTTTTTCAAAGGGTTAACATATATATATTTTTTCGAATTAATTACGGCATTGAAGACGTAAGAGTGCGATCTTTCAGAATATGCTTTTTGTTTTTAAATAAACAAAACGGTTTAGTCGATATAATTTAAAACAGAATTGTGAAAGAAACGCATTCTTCATGCAAATGGTTCATCATTCTCGTACGATGTGCGAAATCGGGTTCTGGGCATGCGCGAGTTCTGAAAGCTGGCTCACAAAAAAGAGATGAGTTATTGATCAGTTTTTAATTAATATTTTTGTCAATTTTCAAAGTATTAAAATTCTGAGACTCAGGTGCACTTGGACTATCCACACCTAAATTTTTAGACTTCTAGGTGGGCTAGATTTTGCTAACCATCGCAGGCAAACAAACAAACAGACAGACAAACAAACACACAAACACAGAGAGCGAAACTTTATTTTATTAGTATAGATATATATCAGTGTATATATTATCTTCACAGATGCGTTGTTGAGAAAAATGTTATTTAAAATTTTCTATGTTTCTTTTAAATTCAGAACAGATAAAATAATTTTTTCCAAGTCATTCCTTTTATAATGTTTATTGTCAGTTTAGTTGTCATGTTTCACTTAACAAATAAAATAATATATTTATTTAGGCATAACATTTATACCTATAATGCACCATAGTTTATAATCTGATTTGATTTAGCCAACAATAAATATTTTGAGTTACAAAATATATTTTTTCAAATCTGTCCGAGTAGGATCATTTCTTTAAAGATTATGGGTGATATGTCGTCAAACATATATCGTTTCAAACTTACGTTTTTTTTTTTCGGAAAAATAGATAAAAAATGAAGGATAAATCATAAGATGTCAAAGACCCAAGCTTATTGTCGTAGCACATAAAAAAAAAAACATATTGATAATTCATAAACCATATTGATAAACATATTGATAATTCATTATTTTAATAATGCTTTTCTATGTTTAGACTTTACTTTTTTGTTACGTTTTAGCAACTATATCAATAATGTAGGTCTTAATTGAAACATGTATAGAAAACATAAAGTCAAACAGTGATACTGAACTGCACTTTTTATGCAGTCACGCTATGATCACTCAGTCACGCATATGGAGCATGTTGTATGTTGTTAAACCCAAAGTTCCCTTTGGTAATTTCTTTGATTATTTGTAAAATATTGTATTTATATTTTAATGATAAGTGTCTTCATATACAATTACGCATTATAAAAAAATTGTGTCCTTTCAGAAAAATAAATACATATTTTTTGACGAATGTGGTGTTAAGATTTTTTACATTGATTTGCATTCGTCATTTAGATTTTTCTTTTTTATCCGAAATTGTTTCTAAGCAGTTTTTTGATTTTTTAGCAAATACTTTACTTTCCAAACTTAGAACTGGGTGATTATTTTTCCAGTAGTAAACCAGTATTTTAGGGCCCAATATTGCGCAGATAATTACGATCATTAAAACACTAACAGTGAAATACCAACATTTGTTAAACCTGGGATTTACATGGAAATTATTTGGAATAAAATGCTGATGTTACTAAAATAATAGAATTACGTTGGAAATACACGTTGTTTTAAAACGAATGACTCGATTACAAATGATGATAACATGTTCGGTAGTAGAAGTGCTTCAAAGTGATAGTTCATTTCACATGAGATAGTGTGAATGAATTGTTGAGAATTCTTCGTAACTACTTTTTATACATTCTTTGCCAACAGCAGTAGACGAAATAAAGGTGTGCATAGAGAATACACTGCCATCAGTATCTATACGAACATCCTTCTATCTAGCCTGAAATTGTTTGCCTTTAAATGAGGTTTTCTGTGTGTCTGAAAGGAGGACCTTAGAATAGTTATGAATACGCAAACAAACAAACCACCATAACTCTATAAATTTCCATGCATAGACGTATCGAAGATTTAAACAAAAATTATACTATGTGTAAAAAACAAAACAAAACAAAACAATTAATCCTTTATTTTTATTTTGTTATTTTGCTGACGAAACTGTTTCTGTTTTTAAACACCAGTTTTTAACACTTTCCAATCTAGTTGAAAAGTGTTCATGACTTCGGTTTGTTTGCCGTCTGTCCGTGCTCTAACTCGCGTAAATATGTTCGGATTGTTCTGAAATTTCTGTATGTTAATGTCGTTTACCACAACATGTTCCCTGTTGCAAATGAAGAATGCAGCACTTATACTTGTATTACAGGACAGTCAAAAGTAGTCCGTTACATTACAGTCAATGGGAAATAATCGTTTCATGTGCATTTTTATGATGTTACGGTATTTGAAACATGATGAAATTGATATATAATTATGACGCGCATTAAAACATGCTTTTTGTAGAATATAGGGTGCAAAGCATTTATTATTCATCAACAGGGTCAAACAAAAGAATTCTGTTACACAATGTTCTTTGGGGGGAAATCGTTTGCAGTGTAATTTAATGATGTTTCACTATTTCAAACATAATGAAAATTATGCATTTCTGAGGTGCACTATAAATTGCTCGCTGAAAAGTATGGTGTGTATTTCGTTTATCGTTCATTTACAGGGTCAAACAAAAGAACTCTCTTACACATTGTTCTACGGGGAAAACTCGTCTGCAGTGTAATTTAATGATATTTAATTATTTCAAACATAATGAAAATTATACGCATTATTGAGGTGCACTATAAATTGCTCGCTTAAAAGTAAGGTGTGCATTATGTTTGTCGTTCATTTACAGGGACACACAAAAGATATCGGTTAAAGTATACGTGCTATAATTACAGTTTATGTGTTATAAGTGTGTTTTCAAGTTTCGTTTGCGTTTTTAAGTTTAACTACATTTTTTTCATATTACGTGGTGTGTATAAATTCGGTTGATCATATACAGGTCGACACAAGGGAATTCGTATTTATTACGTACTATGTGAGTGAAATGATAAAGGTGAGTTTTTAATTATTTTACGCATTTTCTTGCTGAACTATATTTATTAGCCTAATATAAATTTGTGGAATATATATTATTTGATATACAGGGCTGCACAAAGGACAGAATACATTGTAGTCTATGGTTGGTAATTGCTGGAAGTAAATTTTAACTTGCCTTATGTGTTTTTTACCTCAATATAATTATAGATTAGTATGTGGTGTGTACAAAAGTGTTTATATAATATACATAAAAGTACAAAAAGTATGTACAAAAGCTGTACAAAAGATTTCGAGTGCATTTCCATTTATAGGCGAAAATTGTTAAATGTAAATTTTCTAACTGAACAAAATTTTATCACGCTATGTATTATATATCTAAATATACAGATCATATACAGAGCTGCACAAAATAATTCGACTATATTTTACAATGGAATGTAATTTCGAAAACTGTATTTTTCAATGTGGTATACGTTTTCTAAAATTGTTACTTACATATCTTCTGTTACCTTATTTAACCGTGAATTTTCGTTAGTTTTCTGGCTGTGTTGGAAAGGGTTTCATAATCTATGCTTGACGCATAATTTTTCGTTCTTGTTAAATAAGCAACCGATTTTTTTTAATCATTCATTGATTTGTTTTATAACGAAAAATCATTTTACTCACTATTTTAAAGTTATTTATTAAACAATTAAGAATTTTAACATTCTTATTGCAATATAATTTGAAATATTTTTATTGGAATAATATTATTATTTTTAGGGTATTTTGTACATTTAATTCCGTTAAAATAGTTAAAATCTTTTATTTAGTTTCATTCCGTTTAACTGTTTGAGATGGAAGGATATCTGACTTGAAATGATACAAAGTTTTTCAAATGTTTGCAGTACCCACTTTTCTGTGTTCTAGTTCTTTTTATTTTGAGATTATAAACTTGTTTGCTTTCAAAAATATTCCCTTTTGAGAGAGTGGTAAAATACAATAATACATAAAATAAGTTATTTTGTATTTTTATTTAAATGCATATTTTTCTTTTTTATAAAAATCTGCGTATGCTCTTTTTGAAATTCTAACGATTATGGCACAAAATCATTAGATTACCTAATATTTTTATAATTAAAAATCTGTCGGCGATTAATCGCAGAAATAGTGATATTTCTTCTGTGATTAAAAAAGGTTAAATGTTTTAATCGGAGTTTTTGGTAGATTTGTACGCACTCTGATATACAATTATTTTCCCTTTCCCAGTTTTACCATTTTCAGAAATGTCTTATTTCACATCTTTTACTTAAAAAAAGAATTTACAAGATGATTATTATATTTTAAAAGAAGAAAATTACTATTTATTTTTTTAATGGTTTACACAACAGTTTACATTCTTAAATAAACATTTCTTTATTATACAAATCGATAAGTAGTATAATTAATATGTGAGAATGAATAATAAGTATGGGATTTTGGAAACTATTATTACCTATATAGATGGCAATATTGTTTTTAACATTTAAATGATTTGTTTCAATGTGTTTAGTGATTTTGAAATTTAACAGCTAATATTAAGTATACTCAACTTCAAAAGCACGTGAGGCTGAGGTTCAAGCGATTTTTTTTCCAGCAGCTAATACCAGTCTAAATTTCATGTTGAGGTTGACAATGCGAAGCCACGCAGAGCATAGGGTAAAGTACCCGAATGGCGACATTCTAAAGTCAACATGAAAAGAATAAGGATTTAAATGATCGTATAAATTTGAAATGGGCGCGATAATGTCCAAAAATTTTTTTGACATTATAGGGCCAATTTTGAATTTATATGATCATTTAAAGCCTTTTTTTTCAACTTTACGTCAGGGTGTCGGCATGAGGGCGAGTGTCTGCATTCGGGTACATTACTCTAGCATGTCTTTGATTTTCTTGAGATAGAGGATATTCGCCGTACACTGTAAAAACTGACCAATGTTTCTTATTTTATGAAAATATGCTATAACCACGAACGAAAATATAATATAATCTTCTGAGTTATCCGAAATTTCCAATAGCGTGTTACATTGTCTTTTGAATCCCCAGAAACGAATACATTTTCAAAATTTAAAGAATAATTTATAAAAACAAATTATTTTTAGCTGCCCGAATTTTTCAGAAACGTTTCCGAAGGGTTTTTATAGTATATTAATTAGTGTCCTCAGGCTGGAATACCTGTTTTTCGAATGTTATCCATTCTCAAGTACGAGTTTTTAGCCGCATAAGTTAATTTATACATGAAAGAGTAAAGAAATAATCTTAATTTTAATGTTATTGTTAACGCTGTTAATTTTGCATGTTTGTCTGTTAAACATTTTTTTTGAGCATGAAAATGTTTACTTCAGAATGGATAGCATTCGAAAAACAAGTATTCCAGGCTGAGGACACTCATTAATACACTATAAAAACCCTTCGGAAACGTTTCTGAAAAATTCGGGCAGCTAAAAATAATTTGCTTTTATAAATTATTCTTAAAATTTTGAAAATGTATTCGTTTCTTGGGATTCAAAAGACAATGTAACATGCTATTTGAAATTTCGGATAACTCAGAAGATTATATTATATTTTCGTTCGTGGTTATAGCATATTTTCATAAAATAAGAAACATTGGTCATTTTTTACAGTGTATGAATTGGGCAGGAAGAACGTCGGATATGGATCACATTAAGTATGTTTGGGAAGCTCAAAGTAACGCCGACAAAAATGTGACTATTTTACTAGCCTTTTATTAGTCAGTCACAAAAACCTTTATTTCAACCTAAAAGTCCAACTGAACATGAGCCAGAGCAAACTTTTCTTTCATTTACCAGTAAATTGCGAAACTCAATGTTTCTCCAAAACAGAGAGAAAAACATATATCATGTGCACAGAAATGGAAAAAGAAAACTTCAACTCCAACCTCATCGCAGTCGAATACTGTGAAAAACCAAAACAAGAAATCATGTCTTGAATTATCGCTTGATACTATGAAGGATTCCAAACAGTTTTCACCTACCCCAGATGTTCAGAATTATCACCATTCGGGTGTGTTCTGCGTCAATTCGTCGCGCACAATTCATCGCGGAACAATTCATCGCGCACAATTCATCGCAGCGTCAATTCGTCACTGCGTCAATTCGTTGCAACGAAAATGTTTTTGCAGGCTATGATGATAAAATAAAGACAATTTAGTAAAACTGTTTTATAATAATTAGTTTTTTAGATATAGAGAATTATAACTAACAATTTAGAAGCAATTATATCTAAAAAACTAATTATCATTAAATAATTTTACTAATTTTATCATCATAGCCTTCAAAAACATTTTCGTTGCGACGAATTGACAACACGATGAATTGAAACTGCGACGAACTGTCGCCTTGACGAATTGACGCTGCGATGAACTGTGCGCGATGAAATGTTCCGCGATGAATTTTGCGAGACGAATTGACGCGACACCATTCTGGGGTATACACTGCTTATAAGGGCGCGCTATTGATTCACAAACTTCAGCAATCATTTCATTTGGTGTTGTGGCGCATTCTTGCTCAATTGCGGTTCCGGAATGTTGTCTATGAACATCCATCCTTTTCAAACTTACCTTTTATCCGATGAATTGTAAGTCGCATAGGTGGATCTGTCTGCAACGCCCTGTGAAATTGTTTTTGTACTTATGCTACATTTTCATGCATACAATAGTATTTTAAAATAATTTTTCTTTTTTCAAAAGTTAATCTTGGTCCACTCATTATTTCTAATTACTTTGAAACACTTTGAAATGAATGAAAAATTAGAAAGTTATGACCCGTTAAACAGTGCATGTATAACTTGTCTGATGCACCCTGTATATCTCTTTACCCAAAAGAGGTCACTGCAATAAAAACTTGCATTGATTTTTATTCACTTATTATTTAATGCATGACATTATTTAATGCGAACATTAATGCATAACATGCTGTACATTTCATAATTGGTTTAATATTAAAATGCTAAACATAAAGCATATATTTTTTCTTAAATTTTTTGTCTGAAGGTTTTTTAACAAGATCTTTTATATCCACAAGTGCTTATTATTTCAAATCAAGTTTAGTAGATAGCTTTACATAAAGTAAAATTCTAATGAATTTATCTTATTTCAATCTATACCGATAATAATAATAAAAACATGCTTTTAACTGAATCCTAATATGATATTTTACATTCATCAATTTAAACACATTATTCTTTCATAATTTTTTCAGGAAATACATAATAGCAGAAGCCGTTTAATAAAAACAAGACATTTATGACGTTCTGAAACCAAAATTACAGTTTTATACATATGAATATTTAATATTTAATAACATATTTAAAAATTAAATATGCATTTGTAAAGAAAATTAATTTTCGAATTAAATGTTTAATGCTTGTTTACATGCGTCATAACATCTTATTAACATTTCACGTAGCTAATTAGATCTGACAGCTCTAATAATTCACAACTTTTAATAAAAATCAAAAGATCTGTTACATCGATTGCATCTTAATGTTCTCTAACAGTGAAATTATTTTCAAGGTGAAATCTTGCAAATTTAGAAAATAACTATCCAGCGCCATCTGTTTGACAGAATGTTAAGTATAACTGTCAACTTTAATAGAAAAGCCACCGCTTAAAACTTGTTTTAACAAACATGTAATCCTTACAATAGAAATTGGAAATATTATGTTTACGGTATTTATTATTTCTGAGATTATAAATATTAAAACGCCATTTCCTGCTTCATTTTATTTTAAAGAAACTTTTAAATTTAAGTAAAAATGAATTTTTTGGGGTAGATGTAGAAAGTAATATTCCCGTACACTTGTGAATTTTTAGTAATATTTACAAAGGTTTGCCATGCAGTTTTGACAATATATTTAGTGAGAATTTCAAGATTTTTAAATGTGTTCAGAAAAGTATCGCTAAAACAATTCTTCTGAGAATTAAGAAATTGCGTAGTGCATTTCAAACTTGATTTTACAGTCGAAGCTCGTTAATTCGAACGATCCCGAACCGAGAAATAGATTTGAATTATCCGATTTTAAAATAAAAAGAGAAAAACTACTTATCTAACATAAGAAAATGATACCTCTTCTATAATTCCAGTTGCATCATAATGACAAAAATAAAAGAGAGGCAACTAATATACACTATAATGCCATAACTTTCAGTTTTAGACATTTTTTCGAATATTTTAAAATATACATGTCAGATTCTTTTGGGATGTTACGATTAAAAAGAACAGGTTTGACTTCATATTTATCAATGTTGATTTGATAAGTAGAACAATTAGGGGACCAACAAAAAATTAAAGAATAAAAATAATACTTGGGATCACCCTGTAAAATAAAATGCACGAAATGATTTACCGCTACAGAATATACATAGGCAGGCATTGTATAATATGTGTACTCATTTGTGTAAGAATAGTATGCATATTAATAGAGATATAGCGATTTAAAAAAAATTAAAACAATTCTTGCATGTTTTTTGCTTATAAAATACAGGGCTTTTAACCAAATTTAACGTCAGTTTCAGACAAATTGACAAAATGTAGTAGAAATCATATAGTGTGATTGAAATATAAATATATTAAATATTTATGGAAATATGGGCAGTTGTATGAAATAATTTTTATCTGCGCATGCGCGAACGATAACAAAAAACTTTTTACCTAATTTAATACTCAACACTATGGAGCAACTTATAAAAAAAAAGCAGTCAAATATCGTAAACATTCAGAGAGATATCGGCGTTAGAGTGAGCTGTTTTTTAGTTTCTGACTAAAACTCGTTGAATGATAAGGGATTGTCCACAAATTGTTATTTTTAGCTCACAGGCTATCAAAGCCTGAGAGCTAATGTGCCCGCCCGTTCTGTATGTACGTAACGCGATAACTCTTGATAGAAAAAACCGTTTTCCTTCAAATTTTGGATATAGGTTCCTTATGATAAGGCGCTTCCCTGATTAGTTTTGGGGGTTCGTTGGTTAAGTATAAAGGGGATAAGAGGGGTCAATTCCCCCCCCCCCCTTAATTTAGATAAATGGGTTTTTCATGCAGAATTATCCGATTTTCTTCAAATTTTGTATATAGGTTAATCGTGATAAGGCGCTTTCTTGATTGGTTTTGGAGATTCATTATATAAGTATAAAGGGCGTAACGGGGGGCTAATCCTCCCCCCCTTAATTTAGATAAATGGGTTTTTCATACAGAATTATCCGATTTTCTTCAAATTTTGTATGTAGGCTCATTGTGGTAAGGCGCTTCCCCGATTATTTCTGGGGATTCATTGGTGAAGCATAAAGGGTGGAACAAATGGATTTTTTATGCAGAATTATGCGATTTTCTTCAAATTTTGTATATAGGTTCATTGTGATAAGGCGCTTTTCTGATTAGTTTTGGGGGTTCTTTGGTTAGGTATAAAGAGGGTAAAAGGGGTGGGGGGTTATCCCCCCTCTTAATTTAGATGAATATATTTTTCATGGAGAATTATCCGATTTTCTTCAAATTTTGTATATAGGCTCATCGGTCAAATATCGTAAAAATTCAGAGAGATATCGGCGTTAGAGTGAGCTGTTTTTCAGTTACTGACTATAACTCGCTGAATGATGAGGGATTGTCCACAAATTGTTATTTTAAAGTTATCTAGCAGCGTTCGGAGCAAAATTTTAGAAAAAAACTATTTAATTATAATTTACGGTTATGTTTAGGAAGATTTTGACTCTAAACTACGATGAAAAGGAAAATATAGTCCATACATTGATTACATTTAGGTAAATTGAGGAGTTTATAGTAAAATTTTGTGAAATTTAGCCCAATACGCAAAACACTCTACAATAAATTCTATCGCATATATATGTATTTTCTGTATACACGTAATTTGTATGCCAGTAGTGAAGATGATAAACTAAAATCTAAGATATATTATACATTTTTCACAAGTTATGAGTCAATAACTTGCAATTTAATTTTTATAGTGATATTTCAATAGCTTTTGGAGAAATTACGTTTTGCGTATTAGACCAGTAAAATTAGGAAAGTTTGCCATAATACATGCTAAAGAGATAAAAATTGGTACAGTTGTTCATTGAAGGCTACTGATGACTATGTAAAATGTCCTGATGGATAGGAGGTGAGTGGGGGGGGTGGTTCAAATAAATAACTTTTTTTAGTTTTTTACAAAAATCTCAGAAACTGTTGGTTTTCATGAAAAACTTACTCCGATATAAATTAAAGAACATAAAATTCTCTACAAATGAGAGTTATATACAGTAGAACCTCGATTATCCGTCAGCCAGAAAACCGGAGAATTGACGGATTTTCCGCAAAAAATTCACTTTAATTTCAATTTTATTTACTTAATGTCGCCATTATAAATGCTACAGAGATAAAAATTGGTACAGTTGTCCTGTGATGGCTACTAATGAATATGTAAAAAGTCCTGATGGATAGGAAGTGAACGAGGGGAGGGAAGGGGGGGGAAATACTTTTTTTAGTTTTTTACAAATATCTCAGAAACTGTCGGCTTTCATCAAATAATCACTCTGACATTAAAGAACACAAAATTCATTCCAAATGACAGGTATTTACAGTAGACCTTCGATTATAAGTCATTCAGAAAACCTGAGCCTTGACGGATTTCCCGGAAAAAAATTACTTTAATTTGATATTTATTTACTCAATGTCTATTCAAATTTATTAAATATTGTTGCAAAATAAAAAGGAAGACAGTAAAACACTTCAATACTGAAATATTGCATGAAATAATGCCAGGTAAGTTGTTTATGAAAGAAAAATATTTATTATTAATGAAATGTTTATGAATGTGAAATATTATAATTGCGAATATAAAACTTGGAGAAAACTAAAAGTAGGTACATATTAATTTATAATTCAGTAAATATTGTGTAATTATGAAAGTGGATGGATTGTTAGGATTCATAATCATCACCTCATCTTCTTCCTTGTCCTGTTGTTATCACCCTGGTACTGAAGACAAATATTTATATTTATCATTAATAAAATGTTATTTCACGTGAAACTGTGTAAGCGCGACAAAACATAATTGAGAACAATGAAAGTACTAATATATCATTAAGCAAATACTTACTAAATCATAATGTTCTTTTTTTCTTGACACATCATCATCAACTGCAGTGGACGGTACATTAGAAGGCGTTCTCAGCATGACTGAATCCATAATCACATCTTCATCGTCTTCCTCGTCCTGTTGATCTGTATTTATAGCTATAAGTGTAGCATTCTGACAGTCACCATGGCAAATGTTGCAGATGAGTGTGCAGTTAATGGCTGCTTTCCTGTACCCATACTTAGCTCCACACCCAGTGGTGCATATGCAGAAGATGGTATTTAAGACAGCCTCAGGTGCGATCAGTTCCTTAGTTGTAATAAGAACCAGACGATTCTGCTTTCGTTCCCAGCCCCAGAGTTCGGCATGTTGTTACTGGCCAAACCACAGCTGCACCTGATGGTACACCCGGATAGAATATTTTCTAGCCACTACTTCTGTTGGTGGAAGGATTGAAATGTCAGGTTTGACATTCGATTTAGATTTGGCGAAAGAATGGTATCGGAAAGTATTGAGAGATGTAGATGTGGGAGGAGCTTCATACAATCTAAAGAAAAAAGTTGGTTTCCTGCTTCTACAACAGCATCATGGTCAGAAATTTTGTGTGTCTCTTCACATTGCTGAAACAGCTGGAAAATTTTTGTTTTCCACTTTTTGAATTCGGCTGACGTCGTATCACATCCAGTGAATGCATAAAGGACTAGAATGATGTCTTTCAGTCTTGTTTCTTAAATTAACTGTTGTGAGAAAATAATATTTTTTTTCAATTCTCCCACTACTTGGCTTAACGAAAATTTCTTGTTCGAGCGGAGTTAGGGCGATTAGGAGGACAACAAGATCAACATCCTCACCAACAATTGCCACTCTGCCACTAGAAAAAGATATTTCAATGGCTGTTGTTACAATTAGGGTATCTGCATTGCCAGTACTCTCCCGGCAAGATATTCCATTCTCCTTCAATTTGGAAGAAAGCACAGCAGTTAATCTTGATTTGTTCTTTTCATTTGAAAGGAAGCTCTTGGTTGACGGAAACCTCTGTGTTCCCCGTTGAAATTAATATCCACGGACTTCTTCAGTGCACATCTTCGGTTTTGCTCTGCTGATTTCGTGCTGTTGGCAATGTCGGAGTAGCCATCAAAAACCACTGAACAGCTTTTTCCTTTATAATGTGTAGAGATATATTTGTTGTAACCTTCACAAATTGAAATAAAAGTGGAACCTCTTGACCAAGGGACTTTGTGAAGAAAGACACCACCATCCATAATAATATCACAGTATTGGAAATCAATGGGCTGTTTCAATAGTAACTTTGATGTAATAAATTAGATGATATTCTGGCTTGACTAATGTTGTTTGCAGATATTTTTAGTCCTTAATTTCCCTTTAGAAAATTAAACCTGAGTCTAAAAAATATTAGATATTGTTAAAAAATATTAGACCGCAGTGCAAAATTTTCGCACGGATCCATTGGTATTTAATAAATTTGAAATTAAAGTGATTTTTTTTTGCGGAAAATCCGTCAAGGCTCTGATCTCGTGACTGACGGATAATCAAGGTTCCACTGTATATACCTGTCATTTGTAGAGAATTTAACGTCCTTTAATTTACGTCAGAGTAATATTTTCATGAAAACCAACAGTTTCTGAGATATTTGCAAAAAACTAAATAAGTATTTTGCCCCCCTCCCTCCCCTCGTACACTTCCTATCCATCAGGACATTTTACATAGTCATTAGTAGCCATCACGGGACAACTGTACCAATTTTTATCTCTGTAGCATTTAGTATGGCGACATTAAGTAAATAAAATTGAAATTAAAGTGAATTTTTTGCGGAAAATCCGTCAAAGCTCCAGTTTTCTGGCTGACGGATAATCGAGATTCCACTGTATATAACTCTCATTTGTAGAGAATTTTATGTTCTTTAAATTATATCGGAGCAATTTTTTCATGAAAATCAACAGTTTCTGAGATTTTTGTAAAAAACTAAAAAAAGTAATTTATTTTAACCCTCCCCCCCCACTCACCTCCTATCCATCAGGATTTTATACATAGTCATCAGTAGCCATCAATGAACAACTGTACTAATTTTTGTCTCCTAGCATGTATTATGGCAAACTTTCCTAATTTTACTGGTCTAATACGCAAAACGTAATTTCTCGAAAATTTACTGTAGAGTGTTTTGCGTATTGGGCTAAATTTCACAAAATTTTACCATAAACTCCTCAATTTACCTAAATGTAATCAATGTATGGACTATATTTTCCTTTTCTTCGTAGTTTAGAG
Organism: Maratus michaelseni; assembly: GCA_963931845.1. Lineage (NCBI taxonomy): Eukaryota > Metazoa > Arthropoda > Arachnida > Araneae > Salticidae > Maratus > Maratus michaelseni. Next base: position 311,186,379 of record OZ007592.1, read on the forward strand.
TCAAAATCTTCCTAAACATAAGCGTAAGTTATAATTAAATTGTTTTTTCTAAAAAATTTCTCCGAACGCTGCCAGATAACTTAAAAATATCAATTTGTGGACAATCCCCTGTCATTTAACGAGTTTTAGTCAGAAACTAAAAAACAGCTCACTCTAACGCCGATATTGCTCTGAATTTTTACGATATTTGACTGCTTTTTTTTTGTAAGTTGCTCTATAGTGTTGAGTATTAAATTAGGCAAAAAGTTTTTTTGTTATCGTTCGCGCATGCGCAGATAAAAATTATTTCATACAACTGCCCATATTTCCTTAAATATTTAATATATTTATATTTCAAACACACTATATGATTTCTACTACATTTTGTCAATTTTTCTAAAACTGACGTTAAATTTGGTTAAAAACCCTGTATTTTATAAGCAAAAAACATGCAAGAATTGTTTTAATTTTTTAAAAAAATCGCTATATCTCTATTAATATGCATGCTATTCTTACACAAATGAGTACACATATTATACAATGTCTGCCTATGTATATTCTGTAGCGGTAAATCATTTCGTGCATTTTATTTTACAGGGTGATCCCAAGTATTATTTTTATTCTTTAATTTTTTGTTGGTCCCGTAATTGTCCTACTTATCAAATCAACACTTTTTAATCCTAATATCCCAAAAGAATCTGACATGTATATTTTAAAATATTCGAAAAAATGTCTAAAACTGAAAGTTCCCATCAATTATGGCATTGTAGTGTATATAAGTAGCTAAAAATTGTAATGAATAGAATAATACATTTCATCATACTGTCTTTCCATCCGTCCTCTAACTCTCGTATATATAGTCGGATTGTCATGTAATTGATATATATTTTCGAGTTTTACCATGGCATGATCTGGATTGTAAATGAAGTGTATAGCTCTTATAATTTGTTTACAGGGGCACTCAAACGATTGGAATTAGATTGTGGTCTATGGAGAAAAATCGTTTGCACTGTATTTTAATGAAGTTAAACTATTCTTCTTTTAATGGCTAAAAGGTACAAAATAAAAACATTATAAATAGTAAAATAACTTGTATCAGTGTGTTGACATGTTTTGGAACAATCTGAGCCATTATCAAAACAAATAAGAATATTCTATAATTGTACGGTCTTTGAAGTTATTATTTGAGACGATATCATTTAATATATCACGAAGAAACCATCCAAATAAATGTTCAATGAAAGTAAGATAATGTTTCACTTCACTCTATAATATCCATCCATGATAAGAAAAACCATAGAGATTGTAACAAGCAAAAATACAACATGTAACGATGCTGCATCATTTAACTTACTAAAATTGTGGCTCGAGTTACTCCATGGTTACAAATATGGAAATAAGCAACCAAGTAAAAAAAAAATAACATGCGTAATTTAAAAAAGTACGTGAAAGACTAAATAATAGCACGACAAATAATAACTTCAAAGACCATGTAATTATAGAATATTCTTATTTGTTTTGATCATGGCTCGGATTGAGCCGAAACATATCAGCAGAAAAAGTTATTTTTCTATTTATAATATTTTTATTTTACCCCTTTTAGATTAAAATAAGTACATTATTACACGGTGTTAAAATTTGTTATATTTTCATGTTAAACTATTTAAAACATATTGAAATTGATATACCTCCCGAAGGAGCACTACAAGATGCTTACTATAGACTAGGTTATGCCGAGCATTAATCGTTCATTTACAGAGAAACACAAAAGAATTCGGTGACAGTATTGTCTATGAGCAATAAATGCTAGAAGTGCGTCTTCAGATGTGGTATGCTTCTTAAAATTGAACTAAATTTTTGAATATTTTTAGTGTGTATAAATTGTATAGGGCATATATAACTTATACAGGGCAGCACAAAAAATTCGAATACATTTACGCTTATTGATGGAAAGTGCTGAACGGCAATTTTAACTGAGTTTCTAAACTGAACTAAATTTTTGTATAATATGTAATTTATATACAAATATATAAAATTATGTTTTCAGATGCGTTATGCATGTTTCAAAATTTTTATTTAGAGATAATCTTTTACCTTATTAAACGGTGAAGTTTTGTTACAGTATTCTGAATGTTTTGGAAAGTGTTTCATAATTTATGTTTGACACTTGATTTTTCTTTCTTGTTTCAATAGTTAAATGATGTTTATCGTAATTTGTTATTTGTAGGTTTTTCAACCAATCTTTCTGTTTCTAATAAACGTTTGAGTTCTTTATTTGCTGAAGGCTTTTTGAATAAAATTTTCAAATATTACTTGTATCCAATACTAAATATCTATAATCAAGTTTATGGATGTTAGGAGTTTCATCATCTCACCCAGAGTTGTATTCCAAATCATTTACCTTTACTAGCAATTTACCTGCAATAGTTTTAATAATTTATTTATTCTCTGTATTTAATTATTTCTTTATTAATATCTAAAATTCCAAGCAATTTTGAAATCGTTATCTATTGCTTCATAGTCAGAAAAGGCTAAAACTTTGGAGTTTAATTTTTCTTTTTAAGTTGGAGAAGTCAGATATCATGTCTGTAATGTTATCACAATCGTCTTTTTAAATTTTAAACGGTAATTGCCAGTATCATCCATGTAAAAAAATCTTAACTTTATTATAAATATAATCATAATAGCAGAAATAAAACAGATTAATAAGGTGCTAAAAGTTTTAATAAAAATAAAACGCTTTTTTTTAATTGTCAAATAATGTTTATCGTAATTTATTATTTGTATGTTTTTTCACTAATCTTTCTCTTTCAAATAAACGTTTCAGTTCTTTTTTTGCTGAAGGTTTTGTTGAAAAAAAGTTACAAATATAAAGTGCATAAATTACTAATTTTTCATAAAGAAGTATATGGAATTTGGTAGTCTCATCATGTCACCAAGCGTTATCTTTCGAATAACTTATTTTTTTCTGTCAATTTTTAAATAGTTTCTTCATCACCAAAATTCCCATCAATTTCGAGATCATGATTTACTGCTTCATATTCAGAAAGTGTTAAAACGGTATAATTATGGTTCACACCTGGGAGTAGAATCGATATTTTGGTGTTCCCTGGTTTTTGTAAATTCAGTGCAACTTCTTAATAACCAACAATTCCAGAAATCTTATCAAAATACCCAAAAAACATTTGAATAACGTCTTATCACAAACCTTAGATTTCTGAAGTTTGTGGAATCATTTCTGACGTAAAAAGTGCTTCTTTTCTGCATTCAAATTAAACTAAAGTTTTTTTCCTTACAGTTTCATAAATCTACTGTTTTTCTGAAATTTCTAATTGTTCCTTCTCAAAAAGGGTTTCGAAAATGATTGAAATGTTTCGAATTATTGAGTAACTTATTGATATTCTTTTTGAGGATTTTTTTTTCTTTAAGTAGCCCATACGACTATTATTTCATTTATTTTAACTTTCTATAAAACTTATAACACCATTGATATGTTTTAAGAAAATATAAAATAATACTTTCCGATATTTTTATTCATTGTGTTATTTTGCAGATTTTAACAAACAACATTGCACTATCTTATTAAAACACAGTACCGTTTACAGTTTATGTAACATTATCCCATATAAACAGTATGAAATATCCACTGAATGGTTAACTTGAAAACAAAAATTTAAAGCGATACAGTAAAGTGGAAAGCTTCAAAATAGCAATAGCGGCTAAAAGCATCAAATATATATTTTTTTACATTGAAGATGGTTGATAAACAGTAGAAGAATATTCAAAAAGGCGGTTTTATCGTATTTTATTTTTCGATCTTCAACTGTTAAATAAACAATTCTGTTTTAAAGTACCTCTTGTGTCTGAAAAATATTTTGCTCATTTGAGAAATATCTGCTGTTGAAAATATGGCATTTGAAAAGCATCTGAATCTTAAAAAATAGCCTCTATGTAGTTGAAATCTGGAAAAGGAATGCCTGAACTCAAAGTTTTCGTTTTTTTAAAACTATTCGTTCAAGCATTCCTTCTAATAAAACAATGTTTAGATCTTCTCAAAACGTCACACATTTTTTTTTTAATTTGAAAGGAAGTCATAATCGAATATGATATTTGAAAATATGTAAAATATATAGAAGTGCGTGTGATGCTTCATTATCATTATTTTAATCTGTTTATATAATCATATTTTTAATATGTATTTATACAATTATTTAAACTGGATTATATCAATTATTTCATTACATTCGAAGAACCATTTATTTTATTACAAGAGGAAGCTTACGGTCTTGCATTGTTATTTATGTAAATATATATATATAAATATGATATAACCGCAATGATTAACATATTATTAATATATGACATTTATCATTATCAGGAAATGCCCAAAGTAATTAGTTATTATTTCTGTAAAAAGAAATATTTTTTAGTAGGTACAAAATCTAAGTTAGCTTTGTTATGCTAGACTAAGGTACACACCTATTGAAGCATACATAGAAAAAGAGCCTATTTTGTCTATCATTAAGTTAAGCACGGAATTCAGAATTCTGATTAACTCCGTATTTTCTATTTAAGAAAAAAAGACGATCAAACTCGGGCAACCTGGGTTAAACATACCCGATATTCTGCCGATGTACAAAACGTAACTAAAAATCATTTTTAATTAAAAATTCTATTTTCTCCATTTAGTATATTTTCTTAGATTACAACCAACATCAAGACGCATGTTTAATACATTTGTATTAGCCGCAAACCAGAGGTTAATCTCGAATGATGTTTGTATTTATAGCAATAAATTTAATTTTGATTGTTTCATTGTTTAAGAGAGTAGTTCGATTACATGTCTGTTAAATTCGTGTATTATCTGTCTATTTCTTTATTTGTAAGGTCATAATTTCGTTGGGTAATTGAGTTACGGAATATTACACGAAAACAAACAAATTTTGAATTATTTACAATGTTTTAAGTGCAAACGGATTAAACTTCCGTAATCAGGTGCACGTTCCTTTTAGAGATACGTTTATTTAAAAAAAAACATGCGTGAAAAATATTTTAAAAACCATAAAAAATCAGTAAATTGAGATACAGTTTCAAAGAAATTGCTGGTGAAAGTGCACATTTTCTTAATAGACAATGTAAAAATTGAAATAGTGCGACGTTAGAAGATAAAAAAAAAATGCGATAAAACAAATTCTTTGTTCAAGTTTCTGCCACCGTCAATATGGTGTCATCATTACTTACGGACATGTTTTGCTTTATAATATTAATACAAAAATAGGAGATGGTGAAGTTATGTTTATGGAAATGCAAAATATCAAAGAAAATGTTTTAGAGAAAAGTCAAATTATACTTGATGAATGTAGTAGAAGAAGCTGTTATGTAATAAAAAATTAATTTTCTGAAAATCAAAGGATATATTATGGTTTAAATTTTATGGATATATTTTGTTTGTGGTAGCATATGTTTAACGTAATAAGAGATGGTATTAAACTGTCAGAAAAAAAACTATTCACATTTAATTTCAAAATTAAAAATTATTAATATTAGTTAAATTATTAAATATTTAAAAAAACAAGCACTAATAAATAAAGCCTGAGATCTAGAAGATTGATTAGAATCTTAATATTTTAGCTTTTTCCATAATATAGAATATCACATAATACCTTCCTCACCCAGAGATGAATTCGGGAGAGGGGGGCAGGGTTGCTATGCGGACTTTCACTGCAGACAATCCGTGCTGCGCAACTACGAAATTCCTTCCCGGAGAAAAATGTCTGAATTCCATACTGCCACCATCCATTAAATTAAACAATTGAATCGATGATTCTTAAAACGAAGTAATTCCATATTCATGGTCATAGTCCCAATTCATAGACATAATTCCTTTCAGCTTCAACTTTTCAATTCATCTTTCCTAAACATGCATAGATAGTACCTTGACTAAGTTCCTTTTTCATTAAATGATCAATTTTCAACCATTAAAAAAATTATATTATTTAAATTATTAAATATAAAATATATACTAATATATAATGTCTCAGATCTACAAGACTGATTAGAATCGTCATACTTTAATTTTTTCCATAAGATAGAATATCACATAACACCTTCATGATGCAGTGATGAATTCGGGGTGTGTTGCAGGGCGGACTTTCATTGCAGAGCATGAGAGCTGCAAAACTGTCCAAAAAAAATATTGACATTTAATTTTTAAAATTTAAAATTATTAATATTAGTTAAATTATTAAATATTAAAAAAAAACAAGCACTAATATGTAATGCCCGAGATCTATAAAAGTAATTAGCATTTTAATATTTTAGCTTTTTTCCATAAGATAGAATATCACATAACACCTTCATCTTCCAGTGGTAAATTCGGGGTGTGTTGCAGGGCGGACTTTCACTGCAGAGCATAAGAGCTGCGTAACTGTCAGAAAAAAAACTATTGACATTTAATTTCCAAAATTAAAAATTATTAATATTAGTTAAATTATTAAATATTAAGAAAAAACAAGCACTAATAAATAATGTCCGAAATCTATAAGAATAATTAGAATCTTAATATTTTAGATTTGTCCATAAGATAAAATATCACATAATACCTTCATCATCCAGTGATGAATTCGGGGTGTGTGGGTGTTGGTGTGCGGATTTTCACTACAGAGCATCAGTCCTGCGCAATTGTAAAATTCCTTCCAGGAGAAAAATATCTGAATTCCATACTGCCACCATTCATAAAATTGAACAGTTGAATCGGTGATTGTTAAAAAGAACTAATTCCATATTCATGGACATAGTCCCAATTCATAGACATAATTCCTTTCAGCCTCAACTTTTAAATTCATCTCTCCAAAACTTGCATAGATAGTACCTTGACTAAGTTCCTTTTTCCATGAAATGATAAATTTTCAACCATTAAAAAAATTATTTTATATAAATTATTAAATATAAAAAATAAACTAATACCTAAAGTCTCAGATCTATAAGACTGATTCGAATATTAATATTTTATCTTTTTTTCATAAGATAGAATATCACATAACATCTTCATCATTCAGTGATGTATTCGAAGTGCGTTGCAGTTTGTACTTTCGCTGCAGAGCATAAGAGCTGCGGAACTGTAAAATTCTCTGCCGGAGAAAAATGCCTGAATTTCATACTGTCTTCATCCATAAAATTAAATAATTAAATCGGTGATTCTTAAAAAGAACTAATTCCATATTCGTGAACGTAGTCCAATTCATGGACGTACTGCCTTTCAGAACTCAACTTTTAAATTCCTCTCTCCCAGTCATGCATAGGTAGTACCCGGACTGAGTTCCAATCTTCATGAAAAGGTCAATAAACATGAAAAAACATTGAAACCAGCGTAAAATAAAAAATATCAAAATATGGACTTATTTTCATTTAGAAATATCAGACTCAATGAACTAACAGTCATATTAGCTTGTATTTATTTCCACATGAAACGCAGCCCTTTGAAAAAAAAATGTGTTATTTTGCAAAAAGGAAGTACAATTTTAGAAAAGCAAAATATCATAAGCAGACGCATAATGCATAAATTGTCCAATGAAAAAATACATAAAAAGCTCTTTTAAGGTTTAACAGTGAAGTATTTTTGTTTTTTCGCAAACATGAAATTCCATGAACCACATTTCTAGCACTGATCTATATTTTAAAAGAGTTATAAATGTCTTTTGTTTAATATTTCATAAACAAACACTGTGCTTGAAAAAGTATTTCGATTTCGTTTAACCCTTTATCTGTCAATTATTTTTTAAAGTTTGAATGTAAGACGGATCTTTTTAGATTATGTTTAGCATTTCGACAGATGAAAGTTTTCTCTTAAAAAAAACAAGAAATGATGTTATATAATAAATCACAAAACCAAGAGATAATATACTTCATTAATTGCTAAAAGGTATTAAAGAAGATTATACCACCAATAAACTAGTCGTTGGGGGCCACCGTAATACTTACCCATCATGGATATGCATAATGTAAAATATTAAAATAAAAATGTGTAAACTACTTGTAAAATGCATTGCAATTCAAATAAAATCGTGGCTTGATGACGTCACAAACTTTAAAGGCTCGATTACTGAATTGCTTGAAAGAGGTTTTTCCTTATAACTCCAAAAATAATAATCCTATTAACTAGCGGTTTATTGCATCTGATTAAGCGTCAAATTTCCAATTAAAATATATCTTTGAAGTGAAATTTGGATGAAATACAGGTTCATGAAAAATCGAAGAGTGTGGTATATAGGATTCCAAATATCTCGGCAACTCATTATCCGATCGATTTCATGCTTTATGCAAAATTTGTTTTTTTATTGTCTTTTATGTTCATTTCTTAAAATAAACAATTTTGAAAATTTTTATATACCTTTTATCAGAACGAATATTTCGAGAGTCCGAAAAAAATTGTTCCGGTTAATCGAGGTTATTGAAATAAAATAGGCTTCTTCCCATTATTACGTACTAAGTACATACCAAATTGCAAGTCTCTATCTCAATTTTTTCGGGAGATAGAGCGTGTACAGACACACAGATATCCAGACACACAGACACACAGACACACAGACGGACGGCAAGTTTTTTTTCTAAAAATATGTTTTTCTGAATCTCCAGTGTCTGAAACGTGTAAATCCGTCAAAATTTTTTTTTCGATTTTCAAAACGATTACAAGATTTACCCTATACCACGTATGATGGGTAAGTAAAAGGGTTTTAATAAACTGTTATATTTATACTTTTAAATTTATAAAGGTTTTGATAAACGTTGTCAATATGCTAACTCAACGCATTTCGAAAACAAGAACGAAAAATCATGCGTCAAGCATAGATTATGTAGCACTTTCCAACGCTTCCAAAATAATTTTACAAAACATACCGTTTAATAAGCTAAAAGATAACATCTAAGTAAACAATTTGGAAAACGCATAACATATTTAAAAACATAATTTCAGGAATTTCCAACAGATACAATATTCGGAAAAATATCCGAATACTTTTATTCAGCCCTGTATATGATCTATAGATTTGTATATGCTAGGATGCTAAATTTTAGTTTAGTTAGGAAACGCGTAGCACAGTTTAAAATTATCTTTCTGGAGTTTCTGTCAATAAACGGAAATGTGTTCGCGAACTTTTGTGCTGCCCTGTATAGGATCTACAGAATTTATACACACCACGTAATAGACAAAAAGCGAGTTAAAATTAAAATCGCGTTTAGTAACTTAAAACGCACTTCCAGGAATTAATGTTAACAGACAGTAGAGAATTCTTTTGTGTGTCCCTGTAAATGAACGATGACTGCTATACACACACTATTCTGTAGTAAGCCTCTTGTAATGTACCTTAGATATATATATATAAATTTCAATGCGTTTAAAATAGTGAAACATTATTTAAATAAACCGCAGACGATTTTTCTCCATAGACGTCATGTAACGGAATTCTTTTGACTGTCCCTGTAAAGTAACTATAAGTGCTATGCACACCCTATTCCATATTAAGTTTCTTCTAATGCACCTTAGTGATATATATAAATTTCAATGCGTTTAAAATACTGAAACATTATTTAAATAAACCGCAAATGATTTTTCCCCATAGACCGCAATGTAACGGAATTCTTTTGAGTGTCCCTGTAATAAAACTATAAGTGCTACACACTTCCGTTGAAATAGGGAACATGCTATAGATAACGACAATAACATATAAAAATTGCAGAGCAATCCGAGCATATTTACGGGAGTTAGAGCACGGCCAGACGGCCAGACGGCCAGACGGCAGACGGCCATACGGCCAGACAAACCGAAGTCATAAGCACTTTTCAACTAGGTTGGAAAGTGCTAAAAACTAGTCGTTGGGTGCCACCGTAATACTTACCCATAATGGATATGCATAATGTAAAATATTAAAATAAAAATGTGTAAACTACTTATAAAATGCATTGCAATTCAAATAAAATCGCGGCTTGATGACGTCACAAACTTTAAATGCTCGATTACTGAATTGCTTAAAAGAAACATCCTTATAACTCAAAAAATAATAATCCCATTAACTAGCGGTTTATTGCATCTGATTAAGCGTCAAATTTCCAATTGAAATATATCTTTGAATTGAAATTTGGATGAAATACAGGGTCATGAAAAATCGAAGAGTGTGGAAAATATCATTACAAATATCTCGGCAACTAATTATCCGATCGACTTCATGCTGTGTGCAAAATTTATGTTTTTTTATTGTCTTTTATATTCATTTCTTAAAATAAACAATTTCGAAATTTTTTACATACCTTTTATCAGAACAAATATTTCGAGAGTCCGAAAAAATTAGTTTCGGTTAATCGAGGTTATTGAAATGAAATAGGCTTCTTCCCATTATTACATACTAAGTACATACCAAATTGCAAGTCTCTACCTCAAATTTTGCGGGAGATAGAGCGTTTACAGACACACAGACACACATACAGACGGACGGCACTTTTTTTTTCAAAAAATATGTTTTTCGGAATCTCCAGTGTCTGAAACGTGTAAATCCGTCAACATTTTTTTTTTCAATTTTCAAAACGATTACAAGACTTACCCTATACTACGTATGACGGGTAAGTAATAATCGTTTTACACCAGTCAAAAACAATAACGCCAAAGAGTGGAAGATGTTTTTTTTTTTTTTTTTTTTTTTTTTTTTTCTTACCCATCATACGTAGTATAGGGTAAGTCTTGTAATCGTTTTGAAAATCGAAAAAAATTTTTGACGGATTTTCACGTTTCAGACATTGGAGATTCCGAAAAACATATTTTTAGAAAAAAAAATTTGCCGTCCGTCTGTGTGTCTGTGTGTCTGTAAACGCTCTATCTCCCGAACAAATTGAGATAGAGACTTGCAATTTTGTATGTACTTAGTATGTAATAATGAGAAGAAGCCTATTTCATTTCAATAACCTCGATTAACCGGAACTATTTTTTTCGGACTCTCGAACTATTCGTTCTGATGAAAGATATATAAAAATTTTCGAAATTGTGTATTTTAAGAAATGAATATAAAAGACAATAAAAAAACATAAATTTTGCATAAAGCATGAAGTCGATCGGAAAATTAGTTGCCGAGATATTTGTAATCCTATTTCCCACACTCTTCGATTTTTCATGACCCTGTATTTCATCCAAATTTCACTTCAAAGATATATTTTAATTGGAAATTTGACGTTTAATCAGATGCAATAAACCGCTAGTTAATAGGATTATTATTTTTGAAGTTATAAGGATGTTTCCTTCAAGCAATTCAGTAATCTAGCCTTTAAAGTTTGTGACGTCATCAAGCCACGATTTTATTTGAATTGCAATGCACTTTATAAGTAATTTACACATTTTTATTTTAATATTTTACATTATGCATATCCATGATGGGTAAGTATTACGGTGGCCCCCAACGACTAGTTTGTAATGGTATTAAGTAATAAACGTAGGGTGGATAGCTCACCAATTGATGAAATTTGCAAGAAGAAATAACAGTTCTCTCCAAAAATTATCCAAGTTGTTCTTATTTCCAGCAGTGGCCCAAAATATTAGACAATACCGTTACCAGTGGTATGAAGAATTGTGTTGAATTTCAAGGATGCATAAAACTGCAAATGTATATATATATATATATATATATATATATATATATATATATATATATATAATAATTATAATAAAATGCTGTGTTTACCCTTTATAAAGTAATAGAAGAAAAAATACCCTACTATGGGAAATTATTTCGTAGTTCCAAAAAAAGATTAAACTCAAATTGCCTCTAAAATGAACTCACAAGTTCTAAATTATTTAAGAATAAAATGTTTGTCCGTCATTACATATATATCAAAATAAATACGGTTTCATCAAAATGTTTCCTGCATTAAAACAATAATTAATCTATTTAAAATCAATTACTTGTAGTTTTGTTTATCCGAATAATAGCTGTGCCATTAATCTATATTTTATCACTGCATGATTTCAAATTATTGTTATTATCTTTATTTTTTCAGGTGATCAACAAACATCTCTAAACTCTATTTCATAAAAAGCAAATGTACACCTGAATAAAGCGAAAAAAGTCTTAGATAGTAAAAAATGGGCAATGCTGGTTACCGTATCTAAAACTTTATTATTAATACTAGGGGGCCTACCCCCTGCGAGCTACGCTCGCCAACCCTCGCTCAGACTTCGAAGCCTCTAAAAACATGACAGCGTGCTTTGTTTTAAAAATATTGTAAATCTGTAATTGGGTTGCCATGCTTTTAACGTTTTAATGGGGCATTTTTTTATTACCATGGCCTCATACACAGCTGTTGCGACAACTGACGACTGTTTTCGGGATTGATAAGTAAAATCAATTACAACTTGAAAACCAGCTTGTATAAAATGGTTAGGTTTAAATTGTGGCTACCTCTCGGACTTTTATAACAACGATCTGTATTCTATTCTTTCTTTGCGTTTAAGGATGAGAAAAAATCCATCTGCTTGTGAATAACATTAAGAACCACGGTATTGAAAAGTACTGTTATAGACATTTTCAGTAACAGGTTTTAATTTTCTCTCTATTTTAGTGCGCCATCATGCATATTTTCATGTTATTTTAAATATGTAAATTATTTATTTTAATTAATATGTATATACGAATTTCTAATAATTATTTATCATACAAAATTAATTAAACATTTTGTGCCTGCATGCCTGCATTTATTCGGCATCAATTGATGACATATTTAAACAAATTTGCTATCCGCGATAATTTTACACCTTGTTATGTCACTTGAATATTGTACATAACAAAATCGGGTACTTCTCCAGTATAGGATCCTTTGCTTTTAGGTTTGGCGTAATTCGAGCTTCGAAAAGGGATAGATTCGTTAATATACATAGATTTGTTGCCAAAAGTTATGAAAACAAACCCAATGAGCTTTTGGTGCTTTTCTATTATAGGGGTCTTGACGCTTTTTTTAAAAAAGCTTGGCGGAATTCGGGCATCAGAAAGTAAGATTTGGTGCAAAAATTAACAGCCATGGAAACAAAATCGACGATTTTTCTGTTTATATGCGTATTTTAATTATTCGTATATTATTGTTTTTTCTATACAAATTACTTTTGATTATATATAAAATAGGATAAATGACATTTTACGCTAAACAAATTGTATAAATATTTTTTTGCTCCTTTCTTTTGCGTTTACATAAATGACGTCATTTGGACGAATTTATTCAAAACATTTTCAGTTTGTAAATTAAATTAAATGCTGACAGATGATTGAATCCTGACAACGATAGAAATGTGATTTTTTTTTTTCAAATTTTCCTGAAAAACATAATTTAATCACAATCTTGTCTTCATTATCGATTGAAATATAAGATAAATTCAATTTCAATTTGAAAATGACGAATAAAAAGAAATCAATAATCCCTATCGGGATCCTTTTCAATTTTTTCCCTTTTTTGTCACAAAAAACTGAGTAATTAGTTGCCATCATTACAGAAATGTCATTAAAATTAGAAAAAAAATAATATCTCGAAAACTAATTCCAATTTCAAAATTCTATGACCAGTTTTGACATCCGTGGATTTTTATGGACAATTGATATTAATTTCACCATCAAGCGTTTAATATTTTATTAAAAATAGCCCTGAAACATAATCAGTCGTTTAATCAGTCGTTTCATAAAATCGTTTCATAAATTCGTTTCATAAAATCGTTTCACAAATTTGTTTCATTAGGATTTTATATATATAGGGTAGATATTGAACATGCCAAACAAAATTTGGAATCATTTATATATATTGTTATTATCTTTAACAATATATATGTATATATTGAATATATGTAATCACACATATATACAGTGTGGTTCATAAATATCGAATTATATATAATATTATATCAGTATTTCAAATAATAATGATAATAACTCCTTTTTGTTGCAAAACATAGTTGATCGACCAGGAAAAGAAGTATTGAAACAATATAAATGTTCACAAATGCAAAAAAAAGTACGTTTAGAGATCTGTTTTTTTTTAAAGTAAAAAATGGACTTTCGGAAAAAAAAATCATGAATTAAAAATCTTTCACCGTAATGATTAATTAGCAATCAGTCACTGTGGTATTATTACTTTAACTCTTACTTAAATCAATTAAGATAATTTATTTAAATCATGATAAAACACTTTTGTCTGTCAAAAAAAGAAATTTGAAAAAGTAAGAAATTCCGATAATATTACACATAACACATCTTAAAATTTCCGTCATAATTTTACAGAATTGTGCAGAATAATTTATTTAACAATATTACATTAAGATGCGTTAACTTTGATGGATTTCACAGAGATTTGCTGTTGGCTTATTACATACACTCCGTCAAGTTGTGATATCAAACATCAAAAGTTATTATTCATCCGTTTTGTAAATGCTTCATTTCTTCTACATTTTACGGTAAAGTAATGTTATATATTTTAATACATAAATTTGTACTCTTTATCTAAGTATGTTATGCGTGTTTTTGTAAATTATATACATTATACATATCTCGTTATCTATTTACACGCACACACATATATACATATATACAGTGTGATTCATAAATATCGAAACAATAGGCTATCTCCTTATTTTTTGCCCCTAGGCACATACAGTGCAACTTCCCTTTAACGAAGTCCCTATTTAACGAAGTTTTCTACTTAACGAAATTTTCTGCGGAACTTTGACTTTGAACGCCATTAGCATGTAAATTAATCTCCACATTACGAAAAATATATTCTATATAACGAAGTTTATTCCACTTTTGTACGTGTACAGAATTCAAATTAAACGATTGCTGTTCGAAGATGTGCAAATTTATTTCCGCGAATTCGATTGTACGAAAATGAACACATTTAAATAATTTCCATTCTGCTTGGTGCTAAATAAAACATTTTTTTTCACACTAAGAAAAACACTTGTTATCACTATTCTCCCACTCTGAGACTCCAGCGCTGACAGTTGGGGAAGTCAAAATCCCCTTTTTACCTTCAATGATATAGAAGATGAGGTGTCGCTATGGCGTCAGATGCATTGAAACAAAAAAATATATATTAGAGTCAGACAGGTACCATTCTGACCCTCCATTGCTGATAGACAATTGCTTTGTTCATCCAAAAGAACGTGCTTCAGAATACATATCGGAGAACATCAAAGTTATTTTTGTTCCTGCCAATACAGCTAAACTTCAATCATTAGTCTAAGGAATAATAAAAAAACTTGAAGTGCATTATCGAAAAAGATAGAAAAAAGCCGATGTAGTGAAAACATTAGTTTGAGATTCTGTGTATCAGAGCTGATGAAAGCTTGGGCCAAAGCTTGGGAATGTGACGTGATCTCATCGACCGTACACAACTCTTTTGTAAAAGACGGCTTCATAATTAAAACTAAATCAAATGCTTCTGAATCCAATACCTGTTTGTCATATCTCAAAAAAAATTTCATAAATTTAAGTTAATTTCTATTTAACAAATTTTCTTCATAACGAAATTTTTAAGTGTAACGATGAAATTTCGTTAAATGGAAGTTCCACTGTACTTCGTATTGTAAAGTTTCATAAAAAAAAGTAAAAAAAAATTGATGAGATAAGTGCAACTCCATTGGGGGTCTATTTGAGAAAATACAAAAATTACATTTTCATGCAACCTTCGCAGGATAAAATTTCCATTAAGGACATTTTTAAGGGATCAGACACAAATTGAAATGCGTGTAATTCAAGAAACAATACTACTGCAAGGTGTCCGGGAAACATTTATTTTTTATTTATTTATTTATAGAGTTAGAATGTTCAATTTTTTTGTGATGGTTAACCATATAATTTGTAAACAGAATTACATCATATGACTTCTTACAAAATTAAAAAAATATTTTTTTCTTCAAAAACATCAGAGTAAATTAAAATTGTTATAACACGAAATATTATTTATCGAATTGATTTTTTTCGTTTAATTAAACAGAAATGTGTAAGTTTTAATTTTAATTCCGTATTTTAAAAATATTAATTTAAAAAAAAATAAAAACATTTAAAATAGAAAAAAAATGAAACTTATTTTAAACAAATAAAATTTTCAAAAGTGAATATTTTTTTTTTCAAATTTGCCGAATTAAAATTTAAGTAAAATATTTGAGAAAGATATATTCCAAGTTTGAACCATTTATCTTTAACGGTTATTGACTTAATTTTATTTAATTCATTATCTAAACAGGTGTCTGTGCATATTTTAGATTTCTGCACAAGCCGAAATTTGTACAAAAAATTCCCATTTTTCTTAAGATACAATTAAGATTATTTTAAAGAATACTACATACATATTTATAAGAAAATTTTATAGTATATTTTAGATTACTATGTGTTCGCATGACAAAAACTTAGCTGCCAAACCTCCCACTAATCCTCCGTAATATGTAGATTAATGTGAACAATTTAACCAGTTTAAAACCAGAAAATTTATTTAATGAATCTTTGACTTATTTAATTTAAAGGTTTTAAGTCGAATTTATTCAATTGTATTTCTTGAAAGAGTTTCTTGTTCGAACGTTCAAACTTGGGTCAAATAAATACACTTATAATGGAAAATTAATGGGAGCTTGGCATCTATTAAAAAAATATGCAGTACCAACGTTAATGATGATTTATACTCTTAGACTAAAACATTCGAATAAAGATTTTTTTTATAAAACAATGCCGTGTGGAATAAATGAAAAATAAGTTCAAAAACATCATAACTTTTGAAGCTATATAACAAACAGTAGATTTTTGAAAATATTTCTGTGTAACTTATTAAAATATATTTCCAATGATTTTCTTAACAAACGTTTCATTATCGCTATTACTATTTTTACAAAACTTGTTGTCTGCTCGACTTCTCCTAAGAACAATAAAGACACAGGCCGGTACGGCCCAGCCAGCGGGCTGTGCCAGTTATGGGCCTGGCGCCAAGCTGGGGCTCATGAAGACGTCTAGCATATTTTTCAAGCAAGTTTAACGCAAAAATCTATACGCTGTTATTTTATATCTAAAAGTTAAGGCATTTTCTTAGATCGACATCTAATACTGTGTAAATTTATGGTCGAGCCCTAACTTGCATTTCAAATGAACTGATATCACGTGGCTCAGCAGTATGCTTAAGCGGTGTAAGTCAGGAAATTTGGATTTTAATATCTCTGTGAATTTTGCAAATATCAAGATGTAATTTTATTTTGTTTAGTTCAGGAATGGATAAGGAAAAATTTTTACTTGGAAATTTTAACCTAATTTTTCAGCTCACACGAGCTTCAAAGAAAAATTGTGCTAAATATTTTTTTTTCAAAACTCATATTTTCTTAATTTGTTTATCGATACTGTGCACGGAACAAAAATTCAAACGCTATATATCACTCAATCGAAAGAATAGTAGAGAATGAGTAAGAATGGGATGTTGCGTATTACTAACTAACTAAAATGTGTAAACAGTTTATACTTTTGCAGATAAATATCAGTACTGTTCAGTTCTCCCATTTAATATTGTTGTTTGATTCTTTGTAGTGATTCTGAATTAAAAGAGGATTTTTGTACAAACTAGTTCAAAGTAAATTTTTTGATGTTTTTTATCATGATTCATATGCTGCCAAGTATACATAGCAAATAAAATGTATCAAAGTTAACCCGGCATTACACGCGCGAAAAAAACGGACGGGATTACTCGCGCTGGGTATGTCATACCCATGGCGTTTTGTTCCTATTTTCTACCGTAAAATCTACATAAAACATAAAACACCCGAGAAAGATAAGAGATTATACAATTTTAGATATATATTAAACATGTTATTTACAGTTATTCTCTGCATTTCCTTCAGATACATGCCATGTGTCCCATACATACATATTTTTGACATTTTTCACAAACAAATTTAGTTTTTGTCCTTTTTAGCTCCGCATTCAGTTTCCTTTGCCTTTCTTTCTACAGAAAAACGCTCTTGAATCGAGTCTATAAAAATGTTAGTCCATTGCACCAATTTCTTTACCAGATCAGAAGATATAAGAAGATTCCAAGCTTCCATGGGAGAAGTGGCATTTTTTGAAACGTATGTATTTCCTGGGCGTTTCGATATTATGTTTTTAGCAGAAATTCTAGCATTAGCACGGAATTTCTCTTTATTCCATTTTGTTGTATTAACCCTTCCTATGAAACTATCATTTTCATTTGAATCAGAAACCGCGCTTTCTAAATCAGATTCGATTTCTGTCGAAGAATCGTGATTGCTACAATACTCTTTATCATCTTGCTCTTCGTTATCAGAAAATTCATTATCTTCCTCGATAATTTCTTCATCCGAAGAAACAGTTTCCAGTAAATTTATTAAATGTTGCATTTCTTCGTCATAACTGCGGCAACAAGCCATAACGGAAGAACGTTTTAAATGCGTCTACCTGTACTCAGAGCTGTTACAGAAATGCTCGCACTGGGTATGAGACACCCAGGCATAGCGATTACGATAGATCTATTTTTAGAATTCTTTCACCGCTTCTCCCCCTTCTATGTTATGTCCTTTGAGGCAGCTACACGAAGACTCGTCCATTTCTGAAAAAAGGTTGGGAAGAAAAACTGCGAAAACAGAGCCACTGGGTGTGACATACCCAGCGCGAGCAATCTCGGGTTAAGGCAAATTACTTAAATTGCCTGCAAATTAAAGCTCTCAGTTTTTTTTATTATCGCACATGGTATTAAAGCATATTTTTCTCTAATCATGTGTGATGTGGATGAATGAGACATTAGTAATACCCACACGCTGAAGTAAATTAATGATTATAAGATTATTCCTATCGCATATATGGCTATTTATGTATAAAACATTTACATCTAAATAATGTAATCAATTTAGTCATTAATTCAATTTATTAAATGTATCACGAAGATAATTATTCAATAGTATGACAATAACGTCTTCTGATTTTAGTAACTTAATAATAATATAGTATTTAGTAACTTAATAATAATAGTATATAATAGTATTAAAACTTTAAAATAAAGTTTGATAATAATGTATATATTTAAATGTGTTATAAAGAATGAAGTATGAAAATTAGTGTCAGGTTCCCCTGGCAGCTGCAAGACTTTAAAAGCTATTCTTAAGGGATTATCTTATTGTATATATATCTGTTGTGTACCGTTGAAGGCTTTCTTAAGAAAAATCTTAATCCGGAGGGGAGCGACTCAGATATGAATAGAAGGAATGTATACTATCGTGGAAGAAGTATTTCTTTTGTGATTGTAGAGATATAGATAAGACAGATATTTCATCCATTATTTCGGAAGACATACCCAGCAAGAGGGGATTAAGTGTTGCCAAAGAACCCTTTGGAACAGAGGACGAACCCCGTAGAGAGGGGGGTGCTCTGCATAACGACCAGAGGGTAAGTTAGTTCGAACGTAGGAGCAAAGGAGGAAAGTTGTTCGGAGAATGAACGCCGAGACCCGTGTGTAGTTTGAGCGTAGGAGTGAAACGTGTTGGTTGTTCAGACAGGAGCTCTGGACACGTGTGTGAAACGATTTTTCTCGAAGGGAAGAGATAAAGCGTGTGAGATTAATAGAGATCTCGGTTCGGAGTGAATTAACGTAGCCTAACGGTACACAGAGGATAGTCTTCTGTATTTTTTTGATTTAATATTGAACCGGAGAAGTTACATCCGAGTTAAGTGTAAATATTGTTAATAAAGTGTTAATTTAAGTTTAATTGAAAGAGTTAGGTTTTTTTAATATACATCACGTAACGTGTCCGATATCACTTATTCATATCGGTGGTGGCAGCATATCAAAAGAGCGGATTATACTTCGAAGTTGGGTGGACGGAGAAGTGGAATCCGACAATCTTGGCAGCGACGGGATCTGAATCACCGAAGACCAGTGCCAGTTAGCCGTGTTACAGAGAGTTTGTGCCGGATCGCCCAGCGGAAATGTTCGTGCCCTATCGTCGTAGACCAGTGCCAGTTAGCCGTATTATATAGAGTTTGTGCCGGATCGCCCAGCGGAAGTGTTCGTGCCCTATCGTCGTAGACCAGTGCCAGTTAGCCGTGTTACAGAGAGTTTGTGCCGGATCGCCCAGCGGAAGTGTTTGTGCCCTATCGTCGTAGACCAGTGCCAGTTAGCCGTGTTACAGTCAGTTTATGCCGGATCGTCTAGCGGAAGTGTGTGTGCCCTATCGTCGTAGACCAGTGCCAGCGAGCCTATCGTCATTACAGTGAAGTGAACTAGTGGTTATGCTGTGTTAGTGTAGTGTTGTGCATAGTGTTTTGTGCATAGTGATTCAAGGTACAGTGATTGTTGCCCGAGAGTGCAATATTTACCCGGGTTAAAAGCGAGCAGAGAATTGCCCCAGCGAATAAAGTACGAGGTGTTTTGATAATTTTACTCTACTGAAATTCTCGAACCTACTGTTGTTTTGTGTAATTGATGGTAATTTAAGTTAATGTTTTGGTTAATTTATGATAATTTATGTGCAATATAATAATTGGATTAAATCAAATGAGATATTAACAGCCATTTTACACTATTGTTTTAAGGAAAGGATCTAATATTGTGTACCAGAATTGATTTCCATTTTTTCTTAAACGGATAAGATTAATGATTAAAATTAATGCATTGTGTTAATAGTTGGAAGGAATAATTGAATTTTTTTTATTATTATTAAAGTAATATTTAAATTAAGTGATATTGTTTGTTTTAAGTTTGAAACATTGATATTAAAGGAGGAAGGCAAATTTGTATAGAAGTTAAATTAAATTGAAATAACCTTCAAGGAAGAATTTAATGTCGAAAAAAAAAGTGCTGTGATTTACTTTTTAGTGTGAGAACTAATTGTGGAAATTGAAATATTTTATTGAGTTTAAATTTAGGAATTTATGTGTATTTCATGCAAATTTTTGTTAGGTGGATATCTTTATGTAGTGATTGGCATCAGTGTTTTATTCAAATTGCAACGTATCAGTATTATTATGTAAATTGTATTTTATTATTTAATTGTATAAATTTAAAATCTGTATTGCATAGTAATCAAATTGAAATTATTTTTTTCTTTGTTATTGAAAGCAAATTACGGAATACCATTGTTTAAGGAAATTTATCAATTTATTATTATTTGAAATATGTTAAATAGTATAATATGTGGAGGTAATTTATGATGGTAGGATTTGTGGAAGTATTAAGTTGATATTGTGCTTAAGTATTATTGTAGGGTGGTAATAACTGTCGGTAGAAGGTATGGCTTTCTTACTAAAAATAAAAAGGGTGGATCTTCAGGCGATATGTGAAGAGTTAGGAATTGAAGTCTCGGAAGATGATACCATGTTTTAGCTTAAGAAAAAGATAGTGGAGAGTGACGAATATGAAGAGGGGCCGTTATGAAATTATCTAGCACTATTGTTACGGAACGGTTAGAACAAGAAGCGTTAGTGGTAGAACGGGAAAAGTTAGAAAGGGAGGAAAAGTTACAAAGAGAAACTTTAGAAAGGAAGGAAAAGTTACAACGAGAAAAGTTAGATAGAGAAGAAAGGTCTGAAAAATGGAGATTGGAACATGAGTTAGAGTTGGAAAGGATAAAAATTCAGAGTTCGGCAAATAACTCTAATGGGACTAGAGAATCGAATCATGAGAGTAGCCTAGAGAAATTGATTAAAAGTGTTAAAACTTTGTCTATCAAAGTTCCAGTAGGGACTGAGGGATTTAATCTGTTTTTAGCAGTTTAGAACAGGCATTCCAAACAGAAAATGAACCGGGAACCCAGCAGGCCGAAATGCAGCTAACTATGTTAGGAGATAAGGCCGATAACTTGCTAATATACACTACTAGGGAACAAATTGGGAGTTATGAGAAATTAAAGGAATTAGTTCTAAGGGAACACGAGCCGACACCGAAGGCGTGTTTGGAAAACTTTAAGAAGGCTAGAAGGAATCAAAATGGAACTCATGTATTATTTGTATCGCTTTGAATAGCAACGTGGGGAAATTATTGTAAGATTAGAGGTGCAGATACGTATGAAAAGGTTAATCAGTTAATTGTCACGGATAAGTTGTTAAATACTTTAGATGAGGAAACCGCGACGCATATTGGATTAACGCAGCAAAATAATTGGTTAGAAGTTTCTAATATTGCTAAAGAATGTGATAATTATTTCGATGCTATGCACAAATCTTATGCGGTTACGTATAAAAGTTTTAAGGATAAAGATAGTTATGTAAACAAGGAAAAATTTAGACCCAAGGAGGAGAACAAACATAGTGGTAACTGGAGACAAAACGGGAGTGATGAGACTAATTCTTTTTCGTGTAGGAGAACTGATTCTAAGAAACCAAATGATGATTCCGCTCCTAAATGCTTCAAGTGTGGTTTAAGAGGTCATTACCAACGTTTTTGTACTAAAGTGAATAATGAGGGATATAATAATACTAATAAATGGCGAGAATCAAAGGCAGGTGTACATAAGATTTCCGTGAAAGAAAACAAAGAGTTACCTAAAGAAGCTATTGTGGCGAGGATATCGGCAAAGGACGAACAGAGAACCAATGTTATTGGTGAGAAATTAAATAAACTCGAAAAAATTGATGTTAGTGTAAATGGACAAAAAGCGAAAGGATTGGTAGATTCAGGATGTGAGATCAGTGTGGTTCATAAAGATTTGGTACCGGAAGAGAAATTAATCGGAGCAGGGAGTATTTATTTACAAGGACTGTTCGGGGAAGCAGTTAAATCACCGTTGGTTAAATTACCATTAGCTATTCCACAATTTGGACAAACTAATGTTGTTCACCAGGAAGTGCTTTGTGCAGTAACTGATAATATTAGTGAGCAAGTAATTCTACATCCCGAAGTGATTAATGAGTTGTCAGGAGTCAATCGCGAGGAGTTATTGCTAGAATCTCCAGAATTGGAAAGCACGGAAGTATGTATTGATAACTTGAGCGAAAAGGAAAATATCAGTAGTGATAGTTGTAATGTTTATGCAATAAAAACTAGATCGGGAATCTTGCAAAGTCAAGACGAAGAGAAAACGGAGGTAGAGGAAAATCAGACTACCAAAGTTACCATATGTAATTCAGACATGTTTAAGAAATCCCAATTCGAATGTAAAGATTTAGAGAGAGCTTGGTAGTTAGCTAAAGTGGAAAAAGGGGATTTTTATATTGTAAATGGATTGTTATATCATAAAGAGAAATTGTTAGGCAAAACTATAGCGCAATTAGTAGCGCCTAAGGTAAGAAGGGAAGAAATTCTAAAACTAGCTCATACTTCAGTATTTGGAGGGCATCATGCGGCCAAGAAAACGTTACAGAGAATCAGGTATTTTTTTTATTGGAATGGTATGGCGAAAGAAACTAAACAATTTTGTAAGGCATGTTTAGAGTGCCAATTAACTAGAGGGGTTAAAGTGAATGATAGAGCACCCATTTCACCGGTGGCACGTCCAGAACTTCCATTCCAGGTAGTCAATGTGGATTTAATTGGGCCTATTGAACCTAAAAGTTCACAGGGGCATCAATATATATTAACTTTTATTGACCAACATACCAGGTGGGCGGAAGCGATACCTCTAAAAAGTTTAACGGCCGGAACGGCATGTGATGCATTACTACAAATATTCACGAGGACAGGAATCCCGAACGTAATCGCCTGTGATAATGGAACCAATTTCACGACGGATTTAACAACAGAATTTAAGAAAAGATTAGGTGCTAGTCCACGATTTTCAACCCCACATTATCCACAGTCTAACGGTCTTGTGGAACGTTTTAATCAAACGCTCAAACGTATGTTGCATCATATTATTAGAGAAGAAGGAAGGAAATGGCATGAGCAGATACCATTTATGCTGTGGGCCTATAGAGAAGTCCCAAAGTCTACGACGGGAATCGCACCTTTTCAACTGTTATACGGTAGAGCGCCGGAGGGCCCGTTGTCCGTTCTAAAAGCATCCTGGGCAGGAGAAAATAAGGGGGCTCAATTAGTATTTAAATAAACTTAAGGGACGTTTGGAAAGAGCCGCGAATGAGGCAAAGTTATCGTCTGAAGTACAAGGCAGAATGGCCTACCATTATAATTTGAGATCTAAAGAAAGGACTTTTGATGTAGGCGAAAAAGTAATATTGCTAATCCCCGATTCAACTAATAAGTTATACTCTCGGTGGCAAGGCCCAGCGACTATTGTTGAAAAACGAAACCAGCATTCATTCCTAGTCGAGTTAGCCGACGGGAGCAGAAAACATGTGCATCAAAATAAAATTAGAGAGTTTATCGCTAGAAGCAATGTTGTCAATATTGTTTTTGAAAGTGATGAGGAATTTGGAGAAGTTGGGGAAATCCCTATTTTAAACCGCGAACAAGAGGTAGAGCGAGACATAGAAAATTTCGAAGTAAAAGAATTATCTAATAATCAGGTCAAAGACATAAAGTCCATTCTGCGGATAAATAAAGAAGAATTTATGGGTCCTGTGCGACCAGCTGAAGTTGCTGAGCACCGAATACATTTGAAACCGGGTGTAGAAAGGAAAAAGCCAAAATTATACAGTGTACCGGTGGCGTATAAGGAGGAGGTAGATAGGCAAGTACAAGAGTTATAAGAATTAAATCTTATTGAAGTATCAAATGCCGAAATTAGTCATCCGATTGTTTGTGTAGCGAAAAAGGATACAACTGTTAGACTCTGTATAGATTACAGGGAGTTAAATTCAGTAACGCAGGTTCCCACTTTTCCTATGAAAGACTCGCAGGAAATCATGTATACTGCAGGGACAGCTAAATATTTATCTTCGATTGATTTATTGAGGGGTTATTGGCAAATTAAAATGGCGGAGGAATGTAAACCCTTGACGGCATTTACTACGCATAATGAGACTTATCAGTGGCGAACTATGCCCTTTGGTTTGTCAGGGGCGGCAGCTACTTTCCAAAAAGATATGAATGAGGTTCTGCAGGCTCATCGGAGATATGTACAAGCATATCTCGATGATGTCATCATTTTCTCCGACACTTGGGAAGGGCATTGTGAGCATGTTAGAGCAGTCATCGAAGAACTTAAAAATAGAAATTTTACAATTAGACTAGATAAATGTAAATTTGGAGAGAAGTTAACTAAGTTTTTAGGTCATGTGATTGGGGGTGGAACCCATGCACCGGATGAGGAGAAGATAGGAGCAATAAGGGATTTAAAGAGACCAAAAACTAAAAGGGAATTTACATCTGTTTAGGGATTAATGGGATTTTACCGAAGTTATATTCCAAATTATGCTGAAATTGCCATACCTCTTACTGAACTAACGAAAGGGAAGGTTAAAAATACGGTACCATGGGATGAAAGGGCAGAAAAAGCTTTTAATACCCTTAAGACGAATTATGTAAGGTGACGCGTTTGGCCACACCTACTGTGGGCCTGGAATATCAGCTTCACGCCGATGCTTCAGACTTGGCAGTAGGATGTTGTCTTACTCAAAAAGATGAAATGGGTCAGTTTAAACCGATAGCTTTTGCTAGTCAGAAATTATCAGGGGCTCAGCGTGCTTGGCCGAGCATAGAGAAAGAGGCTTGGAGCGTTCTCTTTGGGTTGCGAAAGTTTGAAAAATGGACATATGGGTCACAAATCGGGATCATCACTGATCATAACCCATTAAAATTTCTAACCGAAACAACACCAAGGTCCCCCAAACTCACTAGATGGGCTCTTGCCTTGCAACGCTGGAACCTGCGGATTTCTCATCGCCCTGGAGTGCAACATTTTAATGCTGACGCAATTTCTAGATTACATAGGAAGAGCTGGGAGGAACAAGTAGAGATTGCCTCCACTGCGTCAATCCCTAAATAAGTAATCCTTAGAAAGGTGTAATCATCAAGTAAATTTTTTTTTTTGGTCTGTGTTTATAATTGCATGTACATCTTGTATTTATAAGTGTATTAGCATATTGTGTATTTTTTTTATTTATCACCTTAATATGTAGTTCATTAGAGATGTCAGTAGGTAATTTTCAGACACCTTGAAATATTTATGTAATTATAGTAATGAAGAAACCTATCAAGGAACTGTTGAACTCTTCTCAGCCATTACATAGTTTTGAGGAAAATTAGCCCCTAAAAGGCATATTTTCCGCTAAGGGGGGGGGGGTGTCAGGTTCCCCTGGCAGTTGCAAGACTTTAAAAGCTATTCTTAAGGGATTATCTTATTGTATATGTATCTGTTGTGTACCGTTGAAGGATTTCTTAAGAAAAATCTTAATCCGGAGGGGAGCGACTCAGACATGAATGGAAGGAATGTATACTATCGTGGAAGAAGTATTTCTTTTGTGATTGTAGAGATATAGATAAGACAGATATTTCACCCATTATTTCGGAAGACATACCGAGCAAGAAGGGATTAAGTGTTGCCAAAGAACCCTTTGGAACAGAGGACGAACCCCATAGAGAGGGGGGTGCTCTGGATAATGACCAGAGGGTAAGTTAGTTCGAACGTAGGAGCGAAGGAGGAAGGTTGTTCGGATAATGAACGCCGAGACCCGTGTGTAGTTTGAGCGTAGGAGTGAAACGTGTTGGTTGTTCAGACAGGAGCTCTGGACACGTGTGTGAAACGATTTTTCTCGAAGGGAAGAGATAAAGCGTGTGAGATTAATAGAGATCTCGGTTCGGAGTGAATTAACGTAGCCTAACGGTACACAGAGGATAGTCTTCGGTATTTTTTTTTTATTTAATATTGAACCGGATAAGTTACATCCGAGTTAAGTGTAAATATTGTTAATAAAGTGTTAATTTAAGTTTAATTGAAAGAGTTAGGTTTTTTTTAATGTACATGACGTATCGTGTCTGATATCACGTATTCATATCGGTGGTGGCAGCATATCAAAAGAGCGGATTATACTTCGAAGTTGGGTGGACGGAAAAGTGGAATACGACAATTAGTATATGTCTAAAAATGCAGAAATTTATGTTCATACTCCGTATAGAATGACAGCTATAGATAAGAGCAATATTAAATTTGTAATGAAAAACAAGAAAGGGAATTATATTGCAAATTAGAAAGAGGGATTCAAAGACGAAGAGTATAACATTGATGTACGTGTGGAAATTTCGACTAAATCTTCAGTTCAGATAAATAAATATTAGCTACATTTTCAATTAAGAGCATCCAGAAAATTAAATCTTCACTTATTGGGTTGCCAGATAAATTTGTTTTTTATTTTATTGCTTGGCAATACAAATAAATATGAGGGGGAAATACAATGTCGAATAATACTTTCAAAGAACAGAAAATACACAATTGTTTCATTATCCAGAAATTACTTTGACTCAGGGTGATACATTGGAAGACATTGTTACAAAACTACGAAATTCATGAATGGTTGCTGAAACTCAAACAGCACCATTTTATCACAAGTATCAGTTTGATTGTGAAAAATATATTGTAAAAATGCTGAGTTTAATTGGAAACTAAGACTATATAACTTTCAGTGAATATGATAGTAAACTTTAAAATACTGTGTAACTTGGTAAACTGTTAAATATAGGCATATTATTCTGTAATACTATTTAAGATTACTTGGCAATTATAATAAAGTGTTTTATTGGTGCTTTTTTTAAAATAAAAAAAATGATATAGATTGAAATTGTTTATCGTGAATTATTGTGTGTGTCATTCATTCTCTTTACTGTCCCATCCAACCTCTCTTTGCGGTTGGATAGATCGTGCTTAAGGCTGCTCGTCAGTAAACTTCCCGATTCCCCTCGCTAATGTAATTCCTATGAGCGTAAGTTGCATGCGTATTTTTAAAATATCTCCCCAGGAAATTAATATTTTTAACTTCTGTTTTCTGTGTACTGTTCTTAAAGTATGTCTCTTTTTTTTTCCTTACTTATCAAAATATTTCTAAACTATGTGCTTAATTTATATTTTTATGTGTTAAAATCTTAGTGAAACTGAATAAGATTTTAACATTTCATATAAAATGCAGTATATATTTAAAAAAAAAATGACAACTAAGAAAAAAAAGAGACATTCTTTAAGAAAAGAACAAAGAAAACAGATGTTAAAAATATTAATTTTCCGTTGAGATATTTTAAAAAAACGAATACATCCTACACCCATAGGAATAACATTAGCGCGGGAATCGGGAAGTTTAGTGACGAGCAGCCTTAAAGGTCTATAATAATGTTTGTTTTTAAAATTATTGTAGTTGGAAAAATGGTATTGACATTAATGTTTTGATAATTGAATAAACCATCATAGTATTTAAAGTTTGTATATCTAGACGTAATATATTTTTCAGAAAAGCAATATAAACCAAAAGTGTGTGATCTATCCGCAGTGTTTCTTATAAAAAATATTATTTTCCTTTCTTTTTGCACCAGTCCACATTTATGAAGCATTTTGTTTTTCATTGCAATACAGAATATCTTGTCGTAAAATAATATATTGCGATGAACCGGTGATAGATAATGCAATTTCTTTTTTTCCTTTCGACTTGATTAAACTTAAGCTTTGTATAGAAAAATAATATAAATTATATTTTTAAACATGAATCCAAAAAATAAACTATTTATTCCTTCGTGCAACCAAAAAATACATAATATATTTTTAGCTACTTTGAATTTTCCAACATTAATTGATATAAATAAGAAATGTCTGTTAAAAACAGTGAAGCATGCTAATATATTTTATCGCAAAAAAGTATTATTACTTTTCCCTTTCACTTGCGTTCAGTCGTAAACATCCCCAGAGAATGTCTTCATCATTCCAGATAAGCTTGTATTTATTAAGTTGTATATCAACATAACATTTGATCGAGGTGAAATTCCTTTCAACATTACTCATATTTCATTACTTCCTAAACGAAAATGAAATATTTCATTACTTCCTAAACGAAAATGAAATGTGTTAGTAGTCAAATTTATAGGAAGATGCAATTTATAAATAAACTCATTTTATCTGAGCGTTGGACGCTTTCGAATTTGAATCTGCAGCTGTTTATACTATCAGTAAAATAGAACAATGTCCGTAATTTATAATCATGGTATACTAAAACAATTCACTGACTTCTTCTTGAAAATTTTTGAACTATATATTTTATGTGTATGTATTAAAAAAAACACTATTTTTTAACTCTCATTTTTAATTGATTATATTATAATTTATTTTTATAATTTAAAAAATAATGAAAAAAGAAACACCACTTTAAAAGTAAAAAATTCAAAATTAAATGTTAAATAGCAATGCATAATAAAATATTTAAAATAGTTCAGAATATTTTATGAAGATGTTTTAATATACCTATGAATATGTGTATAATTGCATCCGCCTATACTCTATGTAATTTCAATTGGCTCCTCAAGGACATCTGTCCTCTCCACCTCATCCCTTCGTTGTCATGAGGAAAAGTAGAGTGGTCAGTCAACCAATTGTGGTGTTACCATAGTAACTTACCTACGATAAGAACAGGGAAACTGACCTTGAGAAGTCAATTGAAATTACATATTGTATAGTAGGATTTCATTTTATGTGTAATTAAATAAATGAAAACTTTGAATGGGTAAAAAATTGCAAGTTTCCGCTATAGGATTTCAAAGTAAACAAAAAAACCTTCATATGAGTTGTAATTTTCCAACAGAGTGAAAAAGTGTCCAGGCCAGGATTCGAACCAGGACATTTTGTCTTTTAAGATTCCAATTCCCTGCCAACTGCGGTATCCTGGACGAATCTGGCGGAGATAATTCACACAGCCAATCTTATAGATAATGGCTTCTGGTATGTTATTTTAACCTGCTCATCAGAATAAATTGCAGGTAATGGAATTACAGTAAACGCTAGATACGTAATTGCACGTGATTAATTTGAACACAATTATTCTAATTGGTAAATAAATCATATGAGTTGTAATTTTCCAACTGAATGAAAAAGATGAGTAAAATAATGAAAGTATCTTTTTCACTTCATTGGAAATTTACAACTCATAGGATTTATTTAGCAATTTCAATAATTGTTTTAAAATTAATCAAATAAACTTTCACTATTGTTTTTCCCGCAATCTAACAATATTTATACTATCTAAAATTCCTTTTATATAAGTAAGAAAAATACTTAACGTCCACTAAGTAATGTCAAGATTATTTCATCTCAGCATGCCTTATTTTTCTCTTGATGAGCAGTCGTATTAAACCAAGGAAAATTCCTTCATTATTCGAGATAGTCTTATTTATTTACTTATATATTAGGATTCGATCGAGGCGGAATGCCTTTAATATTTCTCATATTTCATTACTTCCTAAGACTAAATGAAAATTAAACTATCAGTAGTGATATTTACAGAAAAAATTCTTTATCTCACGAGCAGGCAGATGTTTTCGTTCTCGAATCTCGATACTTTTCTTTAATCACTACATTACGAAGGCGTAATTAAATCCATACTGTTGGCGTACTAAACTACTTTACATACGAGGGAAAGTCATTAAGTAAGTCACAAAATATAATTAAATAATAACTTACAATGCTATTCACCTCACAACTATTTTTATTTCTCGACATATTCTCCACCAACATTTATGCACTTATATCACCGTTTTATCAGTGCCCCAAAGCCAGCTGCATAACATTCTTTGGGTTGCTGTCTCAGCCACATTAGGACTTCAAGTTGAACTTTTTCATCAACTGTAAACATCATCTTGTTTCCAAGATGGTTTTTTAGTGGAGTAAACAGATGAAAATTGCTTGGGGCTAGGTCGAAGCTGCATGGTAGATATTGAAGAAATTGCAAGATGATGTACACAGATGATGAAAAAGTTAAACTTGGAGTCCTAATGTAGCTGAGACAACAACCCATAGAATCTTATGCAGCTAGTGTTGGGCCACTGATAAAACGATGCATAAATGCATAAATATTGCTGAAAAATATGTTGAGAAATAAAAATAGTTTTGAAATGAATATCATTTTAAGTTTTCATTTAATTACCTTTTGTGACTTACTTAATGACTTACCCTCGTATTTACTCCTCCAAAGCTGGAAACATATTATTCATGTGGCAAGTAACAAAAGATTATTGAATACAAAAAATCATAACACCTTGTAATTATATACTTCTTTTTAACTGCTAAAAGGTGTAAAATAAAAATATTATAAAAAGTAAAATGTGTTTTATTAGACTGTTGACATATGTTTCAGTTCAATCTGAGCCATTATCAAAACAAACAAAAATATTCTAAAAATGCACAATCTATGAAGCTACTTGAATATAGTTTGTGTAGTTATTTGAATAGTTTCAAATAACTTCATAGACAGTTCATTTATAGAATATTTTTGTTTGTTCTGATAATGCCTCAGATTGAGCTAAAACATGTATCAACAGTCTAACAAAACATATTTTACAGTTTATAAACTTTTTATTTTACAGCTTTTAGCAATTAAAAAGAAATATGAAAGATTATTGTTTGAAATTTATTTGTTTATCAACTTTGTCAATTTGTACTGGGGAACACAATCTCCAAGAGCAATCTAGAAAAAGATAACATTCCTTTAGGACCTAGACATCGTTTCAGAATTCAGTTTGTATAAAGAATAAATTATTTTAATAGACATTATATGTATTAGATCAACTGATTTAATCTTAAATGATATTTTATTTTCCCAAAATTTAAATATTTGGGCAGTCATAAAAATCCTTGTAGAATATTTCCTAATGCGAAATAAACTGTTATCTATTGTCTTATGTATTAAGGTTTGATCAAGGTGGGATTCGTTTAAAATTATTCATATTTCATTGCTTCCTAAAATGAGGTACAAACACAAACCGACACTGTCAAAGTTAAATACAGAGGCTGTTCGCACATTTTTTAGACAAATTTGATAAATGATTTAAAAAAATGCAATTATTTTAGAGGAAAAAAATCTGGAAACAACTTATTATGTGTAATTGATATTATCGTCTGATACTTTCAAATTTATTCTTATTTCAAGAATGCGCATGCAAAAAAGCTGTGAATGGGAAGATGCGATTTTTTTTTCGAACAGAAATTGCTAATTTGACAGTCTAAAATGATTGCAAAGCGCATAATATAAAAACTTTTTAGTGCGAAATAAACATAACTATTGATTGGAAAGTGCTATCCCAAAAATCAGTACGTATACATATTAAAAAGATACCAGATGGAAAAAAACAGGGAAAAAAAGAGTCCATTTCAAGGCTGAAAACAAAGTTTCAGGTAAGGATTTATGACAGTCGCAAATTTATCTTACAATGGGAAAATAAAAATAAGAATATTGGACAAAAATGTTACAATCAATTCATTATATTATTAAGAGAATGTGTTACATCCGATATTTACAGAATAAAATGCTATTTTCATTATTTCAACGACTTTTAAAGGGTGAAACTGCATCAAAGCAAAGCTATCGCTCATACTTCAAAAACTACTGCTGTATTCGTTAAAACATTAAAAACTCACACAGGTATTGCATTTATACCTTTTAACATATTATTAAGAAGTCACCTGACGTTTCTTTTACGGTTTATTGTGCATTTATTCTGCTGAAAAGAGCTCTTTCAAAAAGCAAAACCACCACGATTGATCGAATCTGGAAAGTTTTTAAAGAGGCATGGATAACCCTGTAAATTTTACAAAAAACCTTCTACTATCGAAAGCATTATGCAGAATTAGAATCAAGAAACAAGATTATCATATAGATTATTTCAGAAAGCAATATTCGTTTTAAACGTTAAAAAAACAACGCCGAAATCGTCTAAAAACTGTGCGAACACCCTCTGTACATATGCAATTTGTTAAGAAACATATTTCATATCAGGAACACACGTTTTCAAATCAGAATCTCTTGAGCATAACACTATCGCTAGATTATAATGACGTCGCTAAATTTGTACTCTAAGATTGCTAAAATAATTCATGTGGTTTTTCTTTCAAAATTTTGAAATAATGCTTTATATGTATATATGTGAAAAAACACTAGACTTTTGCGTACATTTTTCATGAGCTATAATATAAAGCATTTTCCTACGTCGAACATAATCTTGCATTGGACGACAAATAGTTTTTATGTGAATACAAATAGTTTTAATGCAATCTAAAAATATTTATACTATCTAAAATTCCTTTTATGTACGTAAGAAAATTAGTTAACTTCCACTAAGTAATGTCAAGTTTATTTCATCTCAGCATGCCTTATTTTTCTCTTGATGAACAGTCGTATTAAACCCAGGAAACTTGCTTCATCATTCGGGATAAAGTCTTATTTGATTACTTATATATTATGGTTTGATCGAAGCGGAACTCCTTTAATATTTCTCATATTTCATTGCTTTCTAAAACTAATAGTGATATTTACAATGTCAATAGTGATATTTGTTTAAAAATAAAATAAACTTAAAGGTTAAATAGAAAAAAATAAATGAATCCAAAAAGAACATGCATATTAAAATATTTACCATAATGAATCTAAAGTATGCGAACTATCAGTTACTACACAGCGTACAATGAACAGAGTGAAAAAAATGTCCATATCGCAGATGGAACACGAAATCCTTGGTATTATGCACTAATGTTCTACCATTTTGAGCTATCTGAACGACATCCAGTCTAGCATTCTCTCTCTCTCTTATATGGCAAAGATAAGATGGAACATCAATCATGAGCAACACTTCAGTGGCATGCATGAGACAAATTAAATTGTGATTGTGAATAATTTTTTTGTGAATATTTATATAACTAGTTAAATTTTCAGCAGAGTTGAAATTACGCTGGAAATTAATGAATACAAAGGATGTGAATTATCACTTACTACACAAATGTTGCAAAGTAGTACCCTTGCCATATAAGAGTAAGATAATGGTAGACTGGATGTCTTCTGCATAGCTCAAAATGGTAGAGCATCGGTGCATAATACCAAGGGTTCCGTCTTCGATCCCCGGTCTGGAAATATTTCTCACTCTGTTGGTTGTGCGCTGTGTCGTAAGTGATAATTCACCTGCTTTGTATTCATTAATTTCCAACGTAATATCTGCTCTGCTGAAAATTTAATTAGATATATCTTTGCCTAAATTTAAAAAAAAAATTAAGAGTATGGAATGATAAATAAGTGACAGGTTATATTAGTTTAAATAATTTAAAAAAATCAGAACAGAATGTACAAACGAAATATTATTCTAAGATGAAAATTTTGCTTCTCAAGAAAGTCACGCCGTATTGCAACTCACATTTTATTATGATTCGCAATTTTCTGATCAGACTGTCTTTCGTTTAAGCATGTTAATCGGTAAAAGAAGTTAGATGATTGTAAAAGAAAATGCACTTCTCTTTAGCTTGTTCTACATGGTGACATGTTTTATAGTGAAATGAAACTTTAAATGAATGGTTTAAATAAAGAATGTTTGCATCAGGATATTTATTTTAGCAAATACTTGTTAATCGTATCAAACTTCCAATCTTATTTTATTCATGACTGTCCTCACTTTAAATGTAGTCATCAACACAATATCGATATCAGACAGGTGAGATTTATAGTTTTATTCTACAGTTTACAGCCAGCATGTCAAATATATGGTTCGCGGACAAAAATAGTATGCGGCTAACAATATTTTGATATTCTACAATTGTTTGCTGGGTCTCCGATTATAAAATACGTATAATTTGTTTTGAAAATATATATATATTAATTTCATCAATTTTACATATTATTAAAGACAAAATGTTATGTAAGAATTATTAAACATTATTTAAAGTTTTAAAAAATTAATGAAAATAAGACGTTACATATTTATTTTGAGAGCGTCATCTTTATAAATAAGACACGAAATTCAAGAATGATTCAAGAATTATTATGATTTTAGATTTGTACCTTTGAAATGTTGAAAAGTTGTATTTTCCTGCAAAGGAAAATAACAAAAATGTTATCCAGCCAAACCCACTCGTACTCTACGTAACGGACCTTGCGGATTTTGGCTGCGCATTCCTAAATCATTGTCATTAATTAGTTTGGAAATATTCAATTGCTAATGCGCCTTCTTTTCTCTTGTATAATTTATATTTGTCGAAGTTTCCTTTCGCATTTTTAACACTACTTCCTGCATAAAAGAAGCTGTAGTATTCACTATACATTCACCTTAATATGTGATTTTTTATAATATATTTTCATACTTCAACAATTTGTTTGCAAGAATTAGCAAGCACCTTTATTTTATATGGTTTCTCCAATCATATTACTAAAGCTTTGTAAAAGCTTAGTGTGAAAGGCATAAGAATTTAAAATTTTTACAAATTGTCAAAGAGACATGCTTAATTTTGATAATAAATTTTTGCTGCAATATCGTAGTTTTAAAAGTTTATATTTTATGACATTTTTGAAAAAAAAATAGATCAAAATATTTTAACATTTTATTCAATTGGCTAGTTTTGCTGTGTACTTTAATTATTCCTGTTACTTATCTAAAATTTAAAAAATATAGTGATGGAAGGAATATCTATTAAAGGTAAAGAGAACACATGTAGTTAAAACACTTGTGGTACACCGAGTGAACTATTCTTGTTTTCAGATTATAGTCTCAAAAATGTCTCTAAAATTGAAATGTAATTTTTAAAAATCTAAATAAAGAACAGGAGATGGTAGCCACTAATTTGGACCACACTTATACCGTTCTAACGCATTCCCCTTTAAATACTGTTCTAAAACGCTTTCTGATTTAAGCACTTTCAAGTATGAAACTTCACATTATGTGTAACATATTTGAGTAATTTTAAAATTCGCAACTGAGGATACATAAACATTAAGAAATGCCTTTTCTATTATTGTCCAGTCATGAACGAGTCTAATTATATATAAAGAGAAGTCGTAGAAAACTCAAGGAGTTTTTGTAAACACCGCTGGAGAGTTTAGTAAAGTGCTGAACAAAGCACGCTATGTCCTGTCATATAGAGCCTTAAAGAGTATTTTAGTCGATAGTATAAAAATACATTTCCAACCGGTACTTTGGAACGACAAGATTATAACTGAGATAGCATAACATCATCGGTTGAATGTGCCTATAATTTAAGCTTATAGTTTGCGCATCCTAGCGAATAACTCCAGAGTGAGTGAATTTTACAAACTTCTAATTTCATTTTAGGCTCAGTATATATTGAAATTTCATCTAATTTGACATAAAAGAATACTCAAATCAGCCAAATCGGTTCACTCCAAGGCAATGATTCACTGAACATATTATTGCCACTGTACGCGTCATCTCGCGTCTATCACTATTATTTTTAATCATGCATTTATAGGCCAATATTCACTATTGCAAACATGAGAGTTTAATGGCATACAGCAAATGCATTTCGTTTTTTTTTCGATTTTTGAAGTGAAAACTTCTTTAGGCGCGTTGGGCATTTTATGAGATGGGAAAAAACTATTGAATTCGCGACCCTGTTACCGACACCACTGCATATGTTGCAAATTCATACAATGAAGCGAAAGTATCAAAAGGAAATAGTTCACGTGCAGAAAGCGAAATGATTGGTATTATGAATAAAAATAATTCAGAAAATAATTTCAAGATAACTTTAGCACGCGCGGTGAAAACAGATAAAAGTGACTCAACTCGCGAGACCAAATCAAAAGATGAAAATGAAATAACAAAACACGGAAAATATTATAATTTAACGAGCGCGAGAAAAATAGACGGAAGTAATATAAAAAAAAAATGAAAATAATGAAATATTTCACGAAAGGTTTAAGAAACGTGGTTACCGATACGGAAATGAAGTGAAATCATTTTATAGAAAAGAAAATTTGTTGATAGAAATTATAGATACCGCAAACAATACGCGCAGTATGAAGATAGAAAAAAGCATAATCTTCACGAATACAGTAAACAAGACAGGCAGCAAAGAAGTCATTTTTGGAGTGATAGGAAGCGGGAACCCTATTTTGCAGATAAATGTTAATACATAAGATATGAAACTAAATCTCATGGAAGAAATGGTGAATGTATTGAGAGTTGTTTAAATTGTGGATGAAAATTCATAAGTTTCATTGGTATTCATTTCAAAGAATACCAATTAATTAAATTTTATATTTCATTTATTTGTAAATTTACGTTTTAAGCAATAGATTGCAATTTTTGTATGTAAAATAATATGCATTATTTTTCATGTACAATAGCGCATTAAATGAAAATTGTAATATAATTTTTGTAGTAGTAGTTTATAATAATGAATAAAAACAACACTTCATTTAAAAGTATTTCCTGCGCAATAAAACGTTTCCTGACGATTCAAAAAATACACACGTAATTGTTCAAGTTTTCACTTCTGTCGGCACTCCCGGAGTGCCATTGTTTTTTTAATACATTAAATAATTTTAAATACGCCAACCGAATTCATGATGTATTAGAGCGTTTGTCAATTCATACAAAATTTTAAACTATGCATTATGAGAATTGGCAAAAAATGGTCGTTTTTAAGATTTTCTGAACGTTTCTCATTTTATGCACGACCCGCATCTTGTACGTAAATAAATCAAGCCACTTTTTTCGTAACTTTTGATAATTGCCTATTTTTGTTTGAAGTAAATATGAATGAAATTTCATTTTAAAACAATTTTTTTTTCATTAGATGTAGCTCATTACAAACATGTCAAATGTTAAGAATCGACCTTCACGAAACCCTGAACGAAATTTGTTGTTCATATTGATTTCCTTTAATGGGTTTTCTAATCGTCTAACATAGACAATTAGCACCTTGATTGCAAAATGTTTTACTTTTAAATATTAAACATTAAAAATTTAATTTCTATTTAATATTTTCTTTCAATATTTTTCTGGTATTAAATTTAAAAAAACATTTTAGTACATGGAACAGATAAAAACACATTTTACTGCAATCTATTCATTTATTTCTTTATTTTTTATTGTCATCCACTTTCAGTTATACGTATTAGCTCCCAATAAAACCCAAAATTTGTTTCCACAGACAATGAATTATGAAAGGATTTTCACAATAGTATTAGACTAAACGTGCTCTTAGATTTCGTTTAAAAGAGCATTAAAGTTATGTTAAAAATCAGCAGCTTAAACGTTCTTCTATTTCTCAACATTGTTGGTCTTTTAAACATAGGTTCAACTTTCCTCAGCCAATATTATCCAAAAATGTTCTTCTAACCTTGATCTTGAGTTTTGAGACGCTTACCACATCATTAAAAATTCTCACGCCTTAGTCAATGACTTATCTAGTACTGCTGATTTTCCAAGTATTTGGAAAGCATTAATTTAATTCCCATGGACCACCGGTGGGCCCTACGGCTCCTCCTGCAAATTAGTTTAAATAATTTAGATCCCCCTAAATGTTTTTGGACACGTATTGTACAATTTTCCGGAGTTTAGACGCGTTCCTGAAATTTAGAGGATTGGTCAGACTTTTGGTGGACCATGTATATTCACTGTACTATATACGGGCGTAGTTAAATTTATACTGATTTATACTGTGGGCGTACTAAAATAAGAAAACCTTCAAAACCTTCAACATATCGTTCGGGTGTATGTTTCAATTAACACCCGATTGTTATTTAAATTTAGTTAATTTATCAAATTATTTAATTTGTAATGGAAAACATAATATCATGATGCACATTCTGAAAATATTT
Source organism: Maratus michaelseni (assembly GCA_963931845.1). Taxonomy (NCBI): domain Eukaryota; kingdom Metazoa; phylum Arthropoda; class Arachnida; order Araneae; family Salticidae; genus Maratus; species Maratus michaelseni. The sequence goes on from OZ007592.1 coordinate 311,225,039, forward strand.
AACATTTTTTTTTATAAATGGTATTTGTTTTAGAATTCAGTTGATGTAAGTAATAAATACTTTGAACAGAAATATTATACCAATTCTTTTCATCTTATCTGGTATTATTTTTCTCATTCATGTGAGTATACAGACAATCGTAAAAAGCTCCGTATAATTTCTTCATCATTCAAGATAAACTCTTATATAATAAACTATATATCAAAGCTAAACAGAGGTCGGACTCCTTTAAAATTACTTATATTTCATTGCTTTCTAAAACAAATTGAAAATCGCCAGTAGTCAAAGTTAGAGAAAGTTGCAATTTGTTAAAAAAAACTTGTTTAATTTGAGAGATGGAAATTTTCTCTGTCTAAGTTTTAAATTATCCTAGACATTACTTGGAATTATTACACTGACGTCGTTAAAATTATAATTTATGTGCGGTGAAATAATTCATATATTTTTCTCTATAAAACTTTGAGATATCTCTTTCTTGTACATATAGCTAAAAAAGTTTTGTTCATGAGTTTAAATCCAGATAAACTTTTGTATCATAACTTATATATCAACATTAAAATGAGGCGGAACCACTTTAACATTTCTCATATTTCATTGCTTTCTAAAATGAAATGAAAATTGCCAGTAGTCCAAGTTACAGAAAGATGCTATTTGTTATGAAACATGTTTTATGTGAGGGGAGGACGTTTTCTTATCTGAATCGCTGAAAATTTATATTATTGCTATATTAGAAAGGAGTCGTAAAATTTATACTGTGGGTGTACTATATTAATTTACATATTTACTTCTTCAAAACTTGAAACATATCTTCCATACTAGGACTTCCTTCAAAGGGATTAGTCTGAGTGATATTGCTGAGAACATGGGGTTAACAATTACGATATAAATAAGATACAATATATGAAAAAGAGCAAATTAAATGATAGAATTACAAAATATCATATATAAATTCATATATACTGTTATGTTTTCATATATATATTTTTATAACATTTGGCAAAGCATCTCATTTTCTTAAGCGGAAATTGGTCAAAACTTTAAAAAAAAAAAAAGCCGGATCTTTTAAAACGCCAAGCTTTTTAAGTCTCGTAATCGGATTTGCAGCAAAGAGCGTATTTTAGCAGGCGTAGTTTAACGCAAATTTAATTTCATTGATGCAACATTTTCTTTGTAGCAAATATTTACATTTGAATTAAAAATATTCCTCCTTGTTTATTTGAATAACTATTTATAGAAACTCGTACACTTCAAACCATATTGATAACATGCTTTGCTACACACCTGATTACCAAATTGTAGCCTAAATTCCTACTAAAGTACATAAAAAATCTTTCGATGACTTCTGTAAAGATAAATTTTACATTAAATCTCCATATCGGCGAAATTGAAAAAAAAATTCAAAGATACTTTTTGATTATTTTCTAGGAGGCTCTCCCCCTTGCGCATTTACTACTTCAAATCCCATACTTTTCCTCTGCCGGCCTCTCTCTATAATCTGTTTGTTTCCGTATCCATTCTTCTACCCATCTCTCTACCCGATTGACTCTCTCTCTACACATCTCTCTACACGTCTGTATATTTCTTTACTGGTCTCGCTACCCGCCTATCTGTTTCTCTAACCATCTGTCCACCCGTATGTCTAGCCGTGTCTCTCTCCGTACCCATCTGTCTACTGTCTTTCTACTCGTCTTTCTACCCTACTCTTTAACCGTCTCGCTACCCATCTGTCTATCCGTCTCTCTAACTGTCTCTCTTCCGGTTTCACTACCCGTCTCGACACGTCTGTCTGTCTATATACCCCTCTCTCTACCCGTCTGTCAACTGGTCTCTGTACTCATCTCTATACTCGTCTCTCTATCCACCACGCTACCCGTCTCGCAACCTTTCCCTCTACATCCTGTCTACCGGTCTCACTACTCGATTCGCTACCCGTCTCCCTACCCATCTCGCTACCCCTCTGTCAACCCTCTTTTTTACCTGTCTCCTCATTACCCGTCTGTCTATTCGTTTCGCTACCCGTCAGCATATCTATGTCGCTATCCGTCTCTCTACCCGTCTGTCTACCCGTTTGCTTACAGGTCTCTCTACCTCTCGCCACATCTTTCCAATATTTAAACAATTTAGTATACAGAAGCCGTTCATCTGTTATTGAATGCAAACAGGAGTAATTTATCTAATAAGAGTAATTACATGCAACTTTTTAAATACATACATAAACCAGCATAATAATTCATCAGGTTTATTTTCATAGTAACTAATATTCAAAAATAAAGTTTTCGCCAAATTGGCGGGGAAAAAAATCGCGCCAACGTGGTGTGTATAGGAAATCAGTGCATTGTTTTCATTTCACATATGTATTGGTACTTTCCTGTTAACTTGGCGCAGTTGATAAATCGCCAAATATTGTTTTAATAACATCTTAATATTTCATTAATTTCATTTAACTATAAACCTTTCACTCATTTCACTTGAAATACATACATTAAAAATACATGTCTTGTACTCATTTAATTTAAAATACATGCTTTTCACTATTTCCATTTAAAATACTAAAAAGGAAAAGAAAATAAGAAAAAATAATGCCACAAATCAAAATCTTTTATTTAAACATCAAAGAAATTTTTCTGATTTACACACGCGAAATAAAAAAGCTAGGCTAATGGTGAGATTTGCGCAAAATCTTTAATACTACGTTATTGCGGGTTTTTTCTTTCAAATAGAAAAAATTCTAGATTAATTTTCCATTTTTATTAAATGGAAATATACTTTATTGTACTGATTTGATCATTGTACTGATATTGTATTTCACTGTACGTGCATATTTTTTTGCTCCATGTTGCTTCATGAACTTTTGAAATCCTATTATTTACGAAAATTTCCGCCCGTGAAAATGACGTATGCACTAAATTTTCGTGACGTATGTACTTTAATTGTGCTTTTTTATTTATTTTTTAATATAATTTCCAAACGGTTTGACATTTATTCTTGGTAATAAATAGGCGTCGTTGTCACCTTTACATGTACCTGCTGTAAAAATGTGAACGAAATCCGTTAAATATTTTTTGAGTTATGCTTGACGAAAGGTTTTAATATCCATCGTAGCTATATACGGGGCAAAGTAATACTGCGCTGTGTATGAGTCTTCGTGTTCACTCAGACAATTATGTGGCTAATAACATAAGGTTATTGTTTAAATATTACTTCATTTATCAAATTAGTCAATATGAAAAAGATAATATAATCTCAGAAAGTACAATCTAAAATAACCTAACATTCTTTTAAAACCATGTTTGATAATTCTGTTTATATAAAGAATAAAGGATTTTATCTTGAATTATATTGCTCTTCCAAAAGAAAAGTGACACAACTGAAAAATACTGTACACGTGAGAGGCAAGAAAAAAAAAGAAAAAGAAAAAAAAAACTTAGCAGTCTAGTGTACTGTAACATGAAACTATAGCACTTAGATTTGCATGCCGTTGTAAAGTTTGAATCACACGTAATATCTTACGATCTGAAATACACGCTATTGTCTGTGGCGAGCAATTGGTTTTAAGTGCTTTAAAAAGTTGTGTAAATTCTAAGAACTGAGAACAAATATTTTTTTCATCGCTCAGATTGTTTGAATTCGAGCTGCTACCGTAGAAGATGCAAATAGCGAGAAGTTCGTTAATGACGAATTTACGAAAGGTAAACTATCACACGGTGGGTGTTTGACCGATTTCCACCTAAAAAATGTGTTTATGAGGAAATATCTGATATTGTCTAAGATACGATAGTAAGTGTGATTGCAGCATAAAACATACATAAAAGAGTTAAACTCTTAAAAATGAAAACGTAGAAGAGATAGGAAGGATTTGGTTCCCTACACAATTTACCCCCTTTCTGCGGTGGCAAACAGACGTATAGATAGATGGTCAAACGTTTTTCCGGGTTACTTCGCTTATGACACTTTTTCTGTAGCAAAACGTACGTACGTCAAATGAATTTTTAGGAGTTGTGTCACTTTTCCTGTGAGTGAGAGATATGTACTATACCAACTTATTTATTCTTAACTGGCATTATTGTTATTTTTTTTCATTTTAGTATATGGCAGTAGGAAAAAGCCTAGTAGAATTTCTTCATCATTATTCATCAAATTTACTTGTTAGGCTTGGTGTATAACAACGTAACTGCAAGTGTGCAGACATTCAAGATTCAAGTTTTGTAAAGAAAACCACAGTCAAAATTATTGTGATTGCTTCCTATAATACATCTGATTTGTTAAGACTGGACAGTTAACATATGTGCAACATAATGCTTCTGATACATTTTATTTGATTGGATTTCTATGTGAAACATACATACATATCTATGTGAAATAACTTTCTCCAAAATGAATTTTTTGAAGAACAAATATCGTTCGAGGTTAACGGACGCACACCTACGACACTCTTCAAATTAGCTGTTCACCACGTGAACCAAATTATAAAAATACTAGCTCAAGGCCACAAGTGTAATTTTTCGCACTAATTTTTCAACAATTATCTGCTTTTTCTATTTTATAATGTGTATATAAAATGTTTCAGAACGTATACTTGTGTATATAGTAATTTTTCATAACAAATACCTGATTTTTCTATTCTATAGTGTATGTATGTATGTGTAAAAATAACAATTTAAATTAATAAGTACTAATATTACTTAATTTTTTTTTCTCTGGACCTCGATAAAAATTTTCGGTATTCGGACCCTACTTAAAATTACTTGCCGACCCCTGGTCTAATCGTTCTACATTACCCTTTATTTGCAACTGTTAGGATTAGAAACTTTACATTTCACATGGTTGTTTCTCATAAGACATAAATGCTGCACAGGACAGTTTTCTAAAAATTCGAAATTTAAAATTGTGCAGAAGCAAAGTAGTTCGACAATTACGATTTCTATGATACCATTCGGAATAGAAACCTGAAATTTGTCATTGTAATTACTTTTAAGGTGTAAAAGCTTGCTAAGAACTGTTTCTAAAAAAATAGAAATTTAAAAGGGTGAAAGGAGCAGAAAACATTAAAAAAAAATTCTAAATTACGATATATTTAGAATCGTTAGAGCTAGGAACTTGAAATTTTATATAGTTGTTACTTTTAAGACGTAAATGTTCGCAAAGAACATTTTCTAATAAATTGGAAATTTAAATATCCACACGAGCAAAAAACGCTCTAAAGTTGCGATATCTATGATACCGTTTGGGATAAAAACCTGAAGTTTGGCTTGGTGGCTGCTATTAAGATGTAAACACTCGTTAAGAACTTTTTCTGAAAAAAAACGAAATTTAAAAAGTTGAAACAGCGGAAAACTTAAAAAAAAATTACTATTTGTTTAGTCTTTTTAGGGCTAGAAACTTGAAATGTGACATGATACTTATTTTCAATACGCAAAGGTTCTGACAACGCAGTTTAAAAAAAAAAAAATCGAAATTTTAAAAGAGTGAAATGAGTGGAAAATTTTATAAAATTATTATTACTTTAGAACTAATAATCCGATATCATTTTTATTTTCAGGACACCAGCGATTTCATGACTGTAATTCATGTTTCGAAAAATCTCGGTTTCAATACGTTAAATTGGAGTTGACCTCGATTATTGGAAATTCACCGCTTCAATTTAAGATCGGTAGAAAGTGCAAACTAGTGAATTTATTTAAAAATATATAATTTTTGCTTTATTTTCTTTTTATGTTACCATAACAGGAAAGAAAAAAAAGCATTGATTAAAATATCTATTCAGGATTTCTAAATTGGTTAAACAACGTATAATTATAATTTAACTAATAGTAAACTATTAATATATTAAAAAAAGTATTAAACTGTTTTTTTTTATATTTATATTTTATTTTTTGCTTTTACTGTTTAAAAAATTTGAGTGTTGCTATTTCACAGTCAAATAGCATGTTTTAGCGAAACTGTTTAAGAACATAATTATCTCCATTATTGTTGTAACTCATATAGATTTATAACAATAAAAAATGTTTGGCGATTTACCACTGGCACCTGGCTAAGGGAAAAATGCTCTAAAATTAATTTTTGAATTTATTAAGTAGTTAAATTCTAATTAATGTGTTAAATTTTAAATATTTAAAATTTTTGCATTATCACGCCTGTATATATATATATATATATATATATATATATATATATAATTCTATTATATCAAGAAGTGTGTGAAAATTCATTTCAAAAATTCCCTCTTGATGACATAGACCAAGTTAAATTAAATAAGATTGTAAAACAAATATGTTAAAAAATCCAATAAAGAAAGTGTTATGTTATTTTATATGTAATTATTTTATTTTATTTTGTCAACACATGTTAACATTTAGAGTAATAAATATATATAGATTTTATATATACCGTATATATATTTTTTTAAATATATTTTTTAAAAATATTTTAGGCAAAAATATTTTGCTTTATTATTTTTATTACTGAAGTCTAAGTTATTTATATTTCGCATTTTTTGCAAGAACCTTCCTAATTTTCATAATTATCTATTACCTTGCTTAGCACAACATCGAAAATTGCAAAAAAATGTAGAGGTTCATTATATTTTATGCATTTATTTATTTATTTATTTGTAAAGAAAAGGGATTAATAAAAAGGGCTATTTAAACATTGAGATTTTTGCATCCTATAATTTTTTTACAAACTGTAATAATCTAAAAATATTAAATCATTGTATGCAGTTCAACATTTGTGTTTCAGTATTACTTATAAACATGCATTAAAAATATGGCAGTGCTGAATACCTTTGATAAAGGCTGTATGTTTAAAACATTGAAATATATCATTCTCGTGCATATAGCTAATAATACTATATTTTGTTAATGAGTTTAAATCGGGGAAAGTTTTATTTAAAAACTTACATATCAAGAATAAATGAAGGCGAAACTTTTTTAATCGTCACTCGTATTTCATTTCTTGGTAAAACGAGTTGAAAAATGTCTGTATTCAAAGTTATAGAAAGATGCAATTTGTCAAGAAATGAAAAATAATCTAAGGGGTGGACGGTTTCGTAACTCAATCGCGTGAGCTTCACATCTTCGCTAGTTTTACTTAGAATTATTATACTGGTATCGTTAAATTTATAATGTGGGCGGTATCAAATAATTCACATGTTATATGCTTAAAACTTTTAAATATCACATTCCGGTGCATATAGCTATTAACACTAAATATTTTAGTGATTTTAAAATGAGATAAACCTTTATTTGTTAACTAATACTGGCTGTTGCAGGGCAACGGGAAATTTTGACAGTAGTAATGGCAGATTGCGAAACTGGTAGAAAGGTGGGCATGTAATAATTTGTGCACAACTGTCTTTCATTTAGTAACCATGGACCAGAGGATCTTCTCACAACGTGCATTTGCCTTGAAGGCGTTTTACAAGAATGGTGTCAGATGACAGATGTTCGCAGGGAATATCGACTCCATAACAATTTAGTACGCCATGTTCACGTTCCATTATGCCATGACATCAAGACATGGGTTGAGAATTTTGAGGAGACGAGCTAAGCGCTAAAAATGAAAACATCAGAAGGTAAATTAACTCAACAAACCCCAAGAAACATTAAAGCTATTCGGGCGTCAGTCTGAAGGATTCCACAACGTGCTGCAAGGAAATAAGCAGGAACATTGAACCTAAACCAAACAACACTCAATGGTGATTTCTCTCGTTCAATTATTTGTTTTCTATTGCTACAAAAGCCTAACTCTTTGACTAATCTTATGATAGAAATCGCATTGTAATGTGACAATTTGTCAATTTCCTTAAGTATTTTGGAAAAGTAGTCGGATATATTACCATCCAGTATTATTGCTACATTTTACAAGGAATTCTTATTACTTCCGTCAATACTTTGATATCTCTGGGCATTTCTTGATTTTACTTCACCAAAATCATAAGGTAAAAGTTTCAACCAATATGCGGTAAGTAATTTCATATATTGTGTTAACTCGCAGTATTTTTATATATTTGATTAAATAATGTGTTAATTAATTATAACTGATTGCTTATAGAAAACAAACACAATAAAATAATTTTAAAAAAAATCGAATGTATCAGAATAAAAATAAATGTTCAGATGCAAAATATAATGTAAAACATAAAGTAATTTGCAAAACATAAAGTAATACATTTCCAATGAAATGCAGATACGCAATAAAAGTTTTGTATTGGTGAATAAAATTGGCAAAAACATAACGTAAAAGTTTAAACCAATGTATAGCAAGTAATTTTATATATTGTGTTAATTCACTTTATTGATAAAATCATTTGTTGAATCGTAACTGATTCCTTAAATAAACAAAAACAAAAACAATAAAATTATTTATTTAAAAAATTTAGAATGTATCACAATAAACATAAAGGTTGGAAATTTAGATACAAAATAAAACTTCGAGTAAATTGTAAATTTTTACCGTTTATTCAGCACAATCAAATATTTTAGAATTTGGTTGTTATAATTAATAAATTACTTTAGTACACAGTACAAAGCACTTCTTCCTTCAAAAGAGTATCTTTTACTCGTATATCAAGTAAAAAAATTCTCAATGTGTCAGTTCTAAACATAATGCATCATTTTGCATATTTATTACTACCAAAACATAACATATTGCATTAACTGTTGTAATTGAATGAAAAAAAAAATCTGTCTCTTAAATGATTATAGACTTTACATGTACAAACCATCTTGTTTCATGATACATAATACCAAAACAAAACAAAAATGTGTTCCTTCTGTTTGTTTGTTTTCTGTCTCTTGAAATGTAAAAATACTCAAGAACCTTATAGCAGTACTGAATGTTTCACTTGAAATACGCTAGAAATGCGTTTATGTATAGTAAACCATGCCAACTTATTTCATCTCAAAAGACTTCTGTTTGAACAATCATAAAAATCCCAGGAGAATGTCTTCATCATTCGAGATAAATTCTTATTTATTAACCTATATATCACGGTTTGATCAATGCGAAACTTCAGTCAATGTTACCCCTATTCCATTGCTTTTTGAAATGAGATGAAAATTGCCAGTAATAAATTTTAGAAAAAGATTAAATTTGTTATTAGACATGTTTTATCTAAAGAGCAGACATTCCGCATTTGCATTTCGTGACTTATATATATTAAAAGATTTTATTGAGAACCATTACAGTGATGTCATTAATTTTTTATGCCAGCACCTTAAAATAATTCACAATCATACTCCTTTTAACATACGTATATTAAAGCCTGATCTAATATAAATTTATGCAGAATGGTGGGGTAAATATTTCTTTCGATTTCGTTTTCCCTACAGTGATAAAAATCGTTTATTTATGACGTTTTAACGGGTGTAAATTTTCGTTACATTTGGAAACATATAATCTTGAAATATTCAACATTTAAAAAAGAATTACTGGTTTATACGAATTTATGAGATTTCTTTCCTTTGTGTTTTAAATTTGTGATAGTAATACAATTATAACTAATAGTTAATGATCCTCCACACTAGTCCCGCAACTAAAGGTTAGAGTTTTTAAAATAATAGTACGTGATGGTGAGAAATACCACCATCTAGATCTAAACTAGCACACACTATAAAAAAAAAAGTATTTGGTTTTTTTTCTGCATATTAGCAGAGTATTTGGTATCATTTTAATCAGTGAACAGTGAACAATACAAATTAATGATCCATTTTAGGATCAGCGCATACAGATAGATAATTGTGGAACAAAGTGAACCACGGCAGTCAAGGAAATATTTGGTTTTCCGTTCCCACGAATGATTTAACTACACCTAATAAAATGTCATGGAGAAAATTGTCAGAACAATAATATGACACATTTATTTATGAGAGCTTAAATAGGCACGAAGACCTCACAAGTAAAAGCATCTTTACCTCCCAGACACAGCACGGCGTCAAGAGGAATCGCTATTGTACCGACGGACCTATGAAACACTCAAGGGGAGTACCAAATTTCTCCCGCATGCCAATGGTCATCTCTCTAAAATCAGAGGTATGGCCGAAACATGCAAATTTTCAAGAAGTTAAAACGTATAAGGCCTTAATTTTATGTGAAAAGGGAAAAATGGTTCCATCCCTTTTTTTTTGCTCCACGAAAAGAATGTGATTTTTCTTGAGGGTTCAGATTCAAAAAAGATGGAAAAGTAGAAGGTTGACTGCTCTCTAACTAAAAAAACAGATTTTGAGTGTGTGTGCCAATAGATGGAAATGTACGCGCTAAGAAAAAGCGAAAACGCGTCAGCCATTACCTCCTGCTGTCAACGTTATCTAGTAATATAAGGTAACAAACAATCTTCCTTCACCATTGTTCCATTTTATTTAATTAAGCTATATTCTTTTAATAATACGAATTTAAGTGTGTATGAAGATCCTACCCCGATCTAAACATAAAAAGGCTAATCAAATAAATACTTCTAGGGTATGGAACTCTGCCTTTTAAAATCGAATTTTTTTAATTCAGTAAGATAAACTGTAATTCTCAGAAAATAAATGTTGAGAATACAGTTCTCAACTAGGATTGAATATTTTTATTTTTTTTAAACATTTATGTTTGTTTTTAATCATATGCTTATAATTACCTTGTAAATAAACTCAATTTTATATTCAATTAATTTTAGTCAGTTTTCCTTTTGTTTACTTAATTTATTGAATTAATATTAAGTCTTTTATTTTAGGAAATGTTTTCTTTAATATTACAATCTAGGTTTTAAAATAAGCCATTATATATTTAATGTTACATAACTCTCTGCAGATAACCTTTGATGATTGTAATTGGCTCAAAGAGGATCCGAACATCAAAAATAATTCACAACGCAACTTTTTCTTTTCTATAATTAATTGATAATTTGTCTAATAAAATTTTCTAAGTATAAATTATCATATCAGATCCTTAGAGTCATAGGTGCAAAATAAATACTATACGTCTCGGATAATTTAAAATACTCATATTAATCAATTAACAGCAATATAGTGGTAAATCCTATGCAGTCAGACTGAAATTCAAATAATTTAATTGATCACTCTGTAGCATTCCATCATAGGGTTTACCGAATGAGAAGTGGTACCGTTACCTCTTTCTAAATTATTTTAATATATTAATTTAATTTTAGAAATAGAACTTTAGGTTATTGTATAATTTTTTAAATATAAAAATATATATGCAATATTAAGACTAAAAAAAAAAAAAATTTTTTTTTTGCTAACATAAATGTTCTTAATTCTAATTCTTTTGAAAAAAATTTTTTTTCCTCTTTTCAACAACTAATTAAAAAAAAAAAAAAAAAAAAAAAAAAAAAATTTAAGCATTCATTGGGGAATCTTCATACACTCTGTAACATGCATATACTTGGCAACTCTTTTTGGGTACCTCACTAAATATATAATGATATATTAAATAATAATAAGTGTTATTGGATTGATTTGTATTAACAAAGAATTGAAAATATGACTTGTGTTACATATACTGCAACAGCAGCAAATATAAAATACATACATAATAATGCTCAAATATTGAAATGATATATATTATATATAATTAATTTCTCGAACAGTGCATAACAATTCACCATTGGGTATCTTTTATTTTATGTTAAACAATTTTTTTTTTTTGCTCTCTCTCTATTTTATGATTTTTGTACTTTAATTGGATGAATAAGCGTAAAAGTCAAAGAATTAGTAGAATAGATACTGGTGTCAAAACTAGACAACAATTACGCGAATTAAATAATCAAACTGTAGACACTAATATTATTTGTAATAATAGTAATAATAATAATAAGAAAAAAAAGAAAGAGAAGAAAATTATAAATTCTGAAAAAGCTACTCCTAAAATTACTACAATGGACACCCCAAATGCAGATAGCCTAATTAATCTCAGTACGCCGCACAGAGCTACGGGATTTTCTCCGGCACTTCTATTTTTCGGTAGAGAAATAAGAACTCCTTTTTCCATACACTTGCCCGACCAAGACATAATTGTCAAAACCTACGTTAAAAATAGAGTCCAACATATTGAGGAAATAAAGAAATTAGCCTTACAAAACCAAAAAAAAAATGATGGCGGAGTACATCGACAGTACTCCAGTCCAAAAAGTAAAATTTCTACAAACGGGACAAGAATGCTACTTAAAAGTCGTGGGTAAACCAGGTGTACTTCAGCCAAAATTCTTGGGACCATTCGAGGTGGTAAGGAAGCTTAGGAATAACAATTACCTATTAAAGGAAATTGCATTCCCAGATAAAGCGACTATTAAACGCCACATAAATAAATTATTCTCACCAACGAAAGTGGAATCACAGACTATACACATAAATTCCTAGATAGGGAAGCGAAAAATTTTTTTTCTCTTTTATTGCTGTCGAGACAATATGTATATATTTATTTTAAATTTTTATCGTTTATAGATGTCCTATTTTTCTTTAGTTTAGTACACATTTTATAATTTTCCATTATTGTTTATTTACAGTACATTGAGGACAGGTTACTATGTAAAAAAAAAAAAAAAAAAAAAAAAAAAAAAAAAAAAAATGATCATTTAGGGAGGATACTGCAAGTTTTTTTTCTTTGCTACACAGTGTACTACTGAGGGATTTGGCTCGTCAGAGGGAGTTATGAACAAACATGCACGATTAATAAATAATAATAATAATTACGGTAAAAATAAAAACAGAGGCAGCCTTGCCAGGGTATCACCCTTTCAAACCCATTTTATACTAATTTATATAACAAAACAAAAAAAAAATTTTAATATATAACCTTACCCCCTCTACTAAAAGTGAAAATAAAAGTCTTTATATGTAGCACAAAACATATAACTAATCGATTTAAAATTACAAGTCAACATCTATTCACTCGGCGACACAAATATAAATAATAATAATACAACATTTTATATTGACCAATATTTATAATAATTCATCCTTTGCTTAAAGCCACGGATTGACGAATCCACTTGAATTATTATAACAAAAAAAATCGGTCAGATTTTACAAAATTATTTTAGTTTAATATTTGATATAATCTATAACTTGGTTAGAACAACGCGTTTCAATTTTAATTTTAGAATAATCGTACGATTTCATATTATAAAACAAACAAGTAAAAAAAAAAAAAAAAAAAAAAAATTATTAGTTGTCCCTAAGGATTAACATTTCAGATAATTTAATTACAAAAAAAAAAAATAAAAAAAAAAATACCATTGAACGTTTCAATTATTACAAAACATAAATTGGATGTTTAATTTATACCTTAAATATTTAGGTAAATTATTTCATACTTAAAAAATAATAATGATAAAAAGGTGTTGGATACATGTCAATGATCATTTCAGCAATTTATTGGATGTTAAAGTCTCGTTTTTGCAGGCGAAATTGAGACTATCTGCGCAGAGCATCTAATAATGCATTTAGCTGAGATATTTCTAATTAACTAAATTTCCAAACTTTACAAAAAAAAAGAATTTGTTTAATCTTTTTTTTTTCTAACTATATGTAATATTTTATAAAACAAAAAATAATAAGAGAAAAGAAAAGCGAACGCTCGCTTTCGATTCCTTAAATATGTATATTTACACGTTAATATATTTTAAAATAATAATAATAAGAAGAATAAATAATTAAATAAATATTTTACAATTGCATGCACATTTTCGTTTGTGCAAAGCAACGCTCGCTTGTTCTCGCTAACTTAAATTGTAACTAGAAAATCAATATTATATTAAAAAAATATATATATTATAATACATTACGTTTTTATACACAATATAAATAAATAAGTAAATATATAAATTGACGAGAAGATAGTGCGATGCAAACGGATTTGACCACGTTACACGTGTACCGATTTTTTTTTTTATAGAAAATATTAAGTAGATATACAGATTTAAACATACCTCATTTTTTTTTTTAAATCCAAGCCGGGTATACACGACTTTTTTTTATTTTAATCACACCTGTAATCTTATTTCAACAATAAAATACAGATAGCTGAATTTTGGCGAGTAATCCAAAATCTGCACAGACACACGTGCAATCAAATCGTTTCACTGATTTTTTTTTTTTCCCCACTGTCAGTAATACAGGAGTTTAGTAAACGTCAACCACAGGTGAGGAAAGATACCTAATACACGGCTTATCATTTCGCAAATCGTCCCCTGGATACAACTGAATCCGAAGGTAGGGAGATGAGTCATTGTCCACAGGTACGGTCATCTAGCTGTCATTCTCTATCCTTCCGCTTAGCGGTGATGGATTAGAGGGAGAAAAGATTACTGTTTTTTTTCTTTTTCTTCTTCTGCCTTGTTTTTTTTTTTTTTCCAACCCCGTCCATTCCAAGGCAGGCAGTTTAAAAGGGTATTGTGTTTGACTTTATAGATGGATATTTAAATTTTTGGTATCGAAAGAAGAAAACAAATTTTCATTTTTTCGATCTGTTTCTTTTATGAAAATATATTATGATTGAGAATATCTTTCATTCAGAAAAGTAGCCTTTTCACATATTCCAAAACAATTGTTTTAGTAAGAATGATAAGATTTTTTTTTTTAACATAACATTTTCTTTATATATATATAAAAAAAATAAAGAAGTTTTCCTTTCTGCTCAAGAGAAAATAATTCATGTGAGAATTAGATTATAATGTTTATAATACAGATTGTAGTACAACAGACATGTGATTATATAGATGTGTTTTCTCTCAATGTTTTTCATATATTATATAATTTTTTTTTAATTGTATGGTATTCATTATCAATGCATACAGCTTACTGATTATATTGAGTATTTGTTTTAAATGATTCTGTATATTGTGTTTCAACGTATGGGTACCTAATTAGCCTGTAATAATTAAAATAAAAGATTTGCCAATTTATATGTATGTAATAACTAAAAATATAAGAGTGGAAAAGAAAATTAATTTTTTTTTCTTTCTTCTCTCGGGCATTTTATTTTATTATTTGGCTTATTCAAATTTTCCTGCTTTATTTGGATTTGGACCTATTAAAACTCAAAATTTTAATAAATGTTTTTGGAACAATGGAAATTGAAACCAACTACACATGATAACTTGCTGAAGAAGTCATGTCTTTCATCAGATTTTTCAACAGTGAACTTTTGATTACGCTTTATTTCACCAATGTGTAAAACTTTTTTCTGGTGTTGCAAACCTACTTACACTCCAAACCTAGTGACACCCCAGCTTATCCCAAGTTCCTAGACTTTTCCATGTGAACATTTTCAGTTTTGATCTTCAATATAATACGACGATGGACTTTCATCGAGTACTTTGTGGCTATATATATATATAAAAAAAAAGATACTGTGGACCTTTTTTTTTCTAATGTCGGGGGAAGAGATGATGGTGAGAAATACCACCATCTAGATCTAAACTAGCACACACTATAAAAAAAAAAGTATTTGGTTTTTTTTCTGCATATTAGCAGAGTATTTGGTATCATTTTAATCAGTGAACAGTGAACAATACAAATTAATGATCCATTTTAGGATCAGCGCATACAGATAGATAATTGTGGAACAAAGTGAACCACGGCAGTCAAGGAAATATTTGGTTTTCCGTTCCCACGAATGATTTAACTACACCTAATAAAATGTCATGGAGAAAATTGTCAGAACAATAATATGACACATTTATTTATGAGAGCTTAAATAGGCACGAAGACCTCACAAGTAAAAGCATCTTTACCTCCCAGACACAGCACGGCGTCAAGAGGAATCGCTATTGTACCGACGGACCTATGAAACACTCAAGGGGAGTACCAAATTTCTCCCGCATGCCAATGGTCATCTCTCTAAAATCAGAGGTATGGCCGAAACATGCAAATTTTCAAGAAGTTAAAACGTATAAGGCCTTAATTTTATGTGAAAAGGGAAAAATGGTTCCATCCTTTTTTTTTTGCTCCACGAAAAGAATGTGATTTTTCTTGAGAGTTCAGATTCAAAACAGATGGAAAAGTAGAAGGTTGACTGCTCTCTAACTAAAAAAACAGATTTTGAGTGTGTGTGCCAATAGATGGAAATGTACGCGCTAAGAAAAAGCGAAAACGCGTCAGCCATTACCTCCTGCTGTCAACGTTATCTAGTAATATAAGGTAATAAACAATCTTCCTTCACCATTGTTCCATTTTATTTAATTAAGCTATATTCTTTTAATAATACGAATTTAAGTGTGTATGAAGATCCTACCCCGATCTAAACATAAAAAGGCTAATCAAATAAATACTTCTAGGGTATGGAACTCTGCCTTTCAAAATCGAATTTTTTTAATTCAGTAAGATAAACTGTAATTCTCAGAAAATAAATGTTGAGAATACAGTTCTCAACTAGGATTGAATATTTTTATTTTTTTTTAAACATTTATGTTTGTTTTTAATCATATGCTTATAATTACCTTGTAAATAAACTCAATTTTATATTCAATTAATTTTAGTCAGTTTTCCTTTTGTTTACTTAATTTATTGAATTAATATTAAGTCTTTTATTTTAGGAAATGTTTTCTTTAATATTACAATCTAGGTTTTAAAATAAGCCATTATATATTTAATGTTACATAACTCTCTGCAGGTAACCTTTGATGATTGTAATTGGCTCAAAGAGGATCCGAACATCAAAAATAAGTCACAACGCAACTTTTTCTTTTCTATAATTAATTGATAATTTGTCTAATAAAATTTTCTAAGTATAAATTATCATATCAGATCCTTAGAGTCATAGGTGCAAAATAAATACTATACGTCTCGGATAATTTAAAATACTCATATTAATCAATTAACAGCAATATAGTGGTAAATCCTATGCAGTCAGACTGAAATTCAAATAATTTAATTGATCACTCTGTAGCATTCCATCATAGGGTTTACCGAATGAGAAGTGGTACCGTTACCTCTTTCTAAATTATTTTAATATATTAATTTAATTTTAGAAATAGAACTTTAGGTTATTGTATAATTTTTTAAATATAAAAATATATATGCAATATTAAGACTAAAAAAAAAAAAAATTTTTTTTTTGCTAACATAAATGTTCTTAATTCTAATTCTTTTGAAAAAATTTTTTTTTCCTCTTTTCAACAACTAATTAAAAAAAAAAAAAAAAAAAAAAAAAAAAAAAAAAAAAAATTAAGCATTCATTGGGGAATCTTCATACACTCTGTAACATGCATATACTTGGCAACTCTTTTTGGGTACCTCACTAAATATATAATGATATATTAAATAATAATAAGTGTTATTGGATTGATTTGTATTAACAAAGAATTGAAAATATGACTTGTGTTACATATACTGCAACAGCAGCAAATATAAAATACATACATAATAATGCTCAAATATTGAAATGATATATATTATATATAATTAATTTCTCGAACAGTGCATAACAATTCACCATTGGGTATCTTTTATTTTATGTTAAACAATTTTTTTTTTTGCTCTCTCTCTATTTTATGATTTTTGTACTTTAATTGGATGAATAAGCGTAAAAGTCAAAGAATTAGTAGAATAGATACTGGTGTCAAAACTAGACAACAATTACGCGAATTAAATAATCAAACTGTAGACACTAATATTATTTGTAATAATAGTAATAATAATAATAAGAAAAAAAAGAAAGAGAAGAAAATTATAAATTCTGAAAAAGCTACTCCTAAAATTACTACAATGGACACCCCAAATGCAGATAGCCTAATTAATCTCAGTACGCCGCACAGAGCTACGGGATTTTCTCCGGCACTTCTATTTTTCGGTAGAGAAATAAGAACTCCTTTTTCCATACACTTGCCCGACCAAGACATAATTGTCAAAACCTACGTTAAAAATAGAGTCCAACATATTGAGGAAATAAAGAAATTAGCCTTACAAAACCAAAAAAAAATGATGGCGGAGTACATCGACAGTACTCCAGTCCAAAAAGTAAAATTTCTACAAACGGGACAAGAATGCTACTTAAAAGTCGTGGGTAAACCAGGTGTACTTCAGCCAAAATTCTTGGGACCATTCGAGGTGGTAAGGAAGCTTAGGAATAACAATTACCTATTAAAGGAAATTGCATTCCCAGATAAAGCGACTATTAAACGCCACATAAATAAATTATTCTCACCAACGAAAGTGGAATCACAGACTATACACATAAATTCCTAGATAGGGAAGCGAAAAATTTTTTTTCTCTTTTATTGCTGTCGAGACAATATGTATATATTTATTTTAAATTTTTATCGTTTATAGATGTCCTATTTTTCTTTAGTTTAGTACACATTTTATAATTTTCCATTATTGTTTATTTACAGTACATTGAGGACAGGTTACTATGTAAAAAAAAAAAAAAAAAAAAAAAAAAAAAAAATTATCATTTAGGGAGGATACTGCAAGTTTTTTTTTCTTTGCTACACAGTGTACTACTGAGGGATTTGGCTCGTCAGAGGGAGTTATGAACAAACATGCACGATTAATAAAAAATAATAATAATTACGGTAAAAATAAAAACAGAGGCAGCCTTGCCAGGGTATCACCCTTTCAAACCCATTTTATACTAATTTATATAACAAAACAAAAAAATTTTTTTAATATATAACCTTACCCCCTCTACTAAAAGTGAAAATAAAAGTCTTTATATGTAGCACAAAACATATAACTAATCGATTTAAAATTACAAGTCAACATCTATTCACTCGGCGACACAAATATAAATAATAATAATACAACATTTTATATTGACCAATATTTATAATAATTCATCCTTTGCTTAAAGCCACGGATTGACGAATCCACTTGAATTATTATAACAAAAAAAATCGGTCAGATTTTACAAAATTATTTTAGTTTAATATTTGATATAATCTATAACTTGGTTAGAACAACGCGTTTCAATTTTAATTTTAGAATAATCGTACGATTTCATATTATAAAACAAACAAGTAAAAAAAAAAAAAAAAAAAAAAAAATATTAGTTGTCCCTAAGGATTAACATTTCAGATAATTTAATTACAAAAAAAAAAAAAAAAAAAAAAAAAAATACCATTGAACGTTTCAATTATTACAAAACATAAATTGGATGTTTAATTTATACCTTAAATATTTAGGTAAATTATTTCATACTTAAAAAATAATAATGATAAAAAGGTGTTGGATACATGTCAATGATCATTTCAGCAATTTATTGGATGTTAAAGTCTCGTTTTTGCAGGCGAAATTGAGACTATCTGCGCAGAGCATCTAATAATGCATTTAGCTGAGATATTTCTAATTAACTAAATTTCCAAACTTTACAAAAAAAAAGAATTTGTTTAATCTTTTTTTTTTCTAACTATATGTAATATTTTATAAAACAAAAAATAATAAGAGAAAAGAAAAGCGAACGCTCGCTTTCGATTCCTTAAATATGTATATTTACACGTTAATATATTTTAAAATAATAATAATAAGAAGAATAAATAATTAAATAAATATTTTACAATTGCATGCACATTTTCGTTTGTGCAAAGCAACGCTCGCTTGTTCTCGCTAACTTAAATTGTAACTAGAAAATCAATATTATATTAAAAAAAAATATATATTATAATACATTACGTTTTTATACACAATATAAATAAATAAGTAAATATATAAATTGACGAGAAGATAGTGCGATGCAAACGGATTTGACCACGTTACACGTGTACCGATTTTTTTTTTTTATAGAAAATATTAAGTAGATATACAGATTTAAACATACCTCATTTTTTTTTTTAAATCCAAGCCGGGTATACACGACTTTTTTTTATTTTAATCACACCTGTAATCTTATTTCAACAATAAAATACAGATAGCTGAATTTTGGCGAGTAATCCAAAATCTGCACAGACACACGTGCAATCAAATCGTTTCACTGATTTTTTTTTTCCCCACTGTCAGTAATACAGGAGTTTAGTAAACGTCAACCACAGGTGAGGAAAGATACCTAATACACGGCTTATCATTTCGCAAATCGTCCCCTGGATACAACTGAATCCGAAGGTAGGGAGATGAGTCATTGTCCACAGGTACGGTCATCTAGCTGTCATTCTCTATCCTTCCGCTTAGCGGTGA
This sequence comes from Maratus michaelseni, assembly GCA_963931845.1. Lineage (NCBI taxonomy): Eukaryota > Metazoa > Arthropoda > Arachnida > Araneae > Salticidae > Maratus > Maratus michaelseni. Next base: position 311,245,150 of record OZ007592.1, read on the forward strand.
TGGATTAGAGGGAGAAAAGATTACTGTTTTTTTTCTTTTTCTTCTTCTGCCTTGTTTTTTTTTTTTTTCCAACCCCGTCCATTCCAAGGCAGGCAGTTTAAAAGGGTATTGTGTTTGACTTTATAGATGGATATTTAAATTTTTGGTATCGAAAGAAGAAAACAAATTTTCATTTTTTCGATCTGTTTCTTTTATGAAAATATATTATGATTGAGAATATCTTTCATTCAGAAAAGTAGCCTTTTCACATATTCCAAAACAATTGTTTTAGTAAGAATGATAAGATTTTTTTTTTTAACATAACATTTTCTTTATATATATATAAAAAAAATAAAGAAGTTTTCCTTTCTGCTCAAGAGAAAATAATTCATGTGAGAATTAGATTATAATGTTTATAATACAGATTGTAGTACAACAGACATGTGATTATATAGATGTGTTTTCTCTCAATGTTTTTCATATATTATATAATTTTTTTTTAATTGTATGGTATTCATTATCAATGCATACAGCTTACTGATTATATTGAGTATTTGTTTTAAATGATTCTGTATATTGTGTTTCAACGTATGGGTACCTAATTAGCCTGTAATAATTAAAATAAAAGATTTGCCAATTTATATGTATGTAATAACTAAAAATATAAGAGTGGAAAAGAAAATTAATTTTTTTTTCTTTCTTCTCTCGGGCATTTTATTTTATTATTTGGCTTATTCAAATTTTCCTGCTTTATTTGGATTTGGACCTATTAAAACTCAAAATTTTAATAAATGTTTTTGGAACAATGGAAATTGAAACCAACTACACATGATAACTTGCTGAAGAAGTCATGTCTTTCATCAGATTTTTCAACAGTGAACTTTTGATTACGCTTTATTTCACCAATGTGTAAAACTTTTTTCTGGTGTTGCAAACCTACTTACACTCCAAACCTAGTGACACCCCAGCTTATCCCAAGTTCCTAGACTTTTCCATGTGAACATTTTCAGTTTTGATCTTCAATATAATACGACGATGGACTTTCATCGAGTACTTTGTGGCTATATATATATATAAAAAAAAAGATACTGTGGACCTTTTTTTTTCTAATGTCGGGGGAAGAGATGATGGTGAGAAATACCACCATCTAGATCTAAACTAGCACACACTATAAAAAAAAATTATTTGGTTTTTTTTCTGCATATTAGCAGAGTATTTGGTATCATTTTAATCAGTGAACAGTGAACAATACAAATTAATGATCCATTTTAGGATCAGCGCATACAGATAGATAATTGTGGAACAAAGTGAACCACGGCAGTCAAGGAAATATTTGGTTTTCCGTTCCCACGAATGATTTAACTACACCTAATAAAATGTCATGGAGAAAATTGTCAGAACAATAATATGACACATTTATTTATGAGAGCTTAAATAGGCACGAAGACCTCACAAGTAAAAGCATCTTTACCTCCCAGACACAGCACGGCGTCAAGAGGAATCGCTATTGTACCGACGGACCTATGAAACACTCAAGGGGAGTACCAAATTTCTCCCGCATGCCAATGGTCATCTCTCTAAAATCAGAGGTATGGCCGAAACATGCAAATTTTCAAGAAGTTAAAACGTATAAGGCCTTAATTTTATGTGAAAAGGGAAAAATGGTTCCATCCCTTTTTTTTTGCTCCACGAAAAGAATGTGATTTTTCTTGAGAGTTCAGATTCAAAAAAGATGGAAAAGTAGAAGGTTGACTGCTCTCTAACTAAAAAAACAGATTTTGAGTGTGTGTGCCAATAGATGGAAATGTACGCGCTAAGAAAAAGCGAAAACGCGTCAGCCATTACCTCCTGCTGTCAACGTTATCTAGTAATATAAGGTAACAAACAATCTTCCTTCACCATTGTTCCATTTTATTTAATTAAGCTATATTCTTTTAATAATACGAATTTAAGTGTGTATGAAGATCCTACCCCGATCTAAACATAAAAAGGCTAATCAAATAAATACTTCTAGGGTATGGAACTCTGCCTTTCAAAATCGAATTTTTTTAATTCAGTAAGATAAACTGTAATTCTCAGAAAATAAATGTTGAGAATACAGTTCTCAACTAGGATTGAATATTTTTATTTTTTTTTAAACATTTATGTTTGTTTTTAATCATATGCTTATAATTACCTTGTAAATAAACTCAATTTTATATTCAATTAATTTTAGTCAGTTTTCCTTTTGTTTACTTAATTTATTGAATTAATATTAAGTCTTTTATTTTAGGAAATGTTTTCTTTAATATTACAATCTAGGTTTTAAAATAAGCCATTATATATTTAATGTTACATAACTCTCTGCAGGTAACCTTTGATGATTGTAATTGGCTCAAAGAGGATCCGAACATCAAAAATAATTCACAACGCAACTTTTTCTTTTCTATAATTAATTGATAATTTGTCTAATAAAATTTTCTAAGTATAAATTATCATATCAGATCCTTAGAGTCATAGGTGCAAAATAAATACTATACGTCTCGGATAATTTAAAATACTCATATTAATCAATTAACAGCAATATAGTGGTAAATCCTATGCAGTCAGACTGAAATTCAAATAATTTAATTGATCACTCTGTAGCATTCCATCAGTACGTAATATGTAACGCTCTCAATTCAAGAACACAAAATGCCTTCTCCACCGCAGGCGCACCATTTCTACTGATATTCGCGTGACACGTTAGCTATCGCCTATGTCACTTCGCACAGCAGCGGGATTTTTTTTTTATGAGTACACCTACCTTATGTTTTGCATTTGGGGAACGTGTTTTAAACTGTTCCTGTTTTACAGCATCTGGAAGTTGTATACTTACTCAAGAATCACCCTGTATACAAAACAGGTTAAGTGTCTTCCTAGGTATCAGGCAACTCCACGCCTTGGAAATGAGTAAATTGTGTAATACATGTTAGGTGTCAAAGAAACAGTATTTATTTAATTATTTTTACGAAATAATATTTTCATGCAAAACATATTTCATTGATCAGTCCAATCGGTAAAGTTGATGGTTTTCGAAAAGTGAATATTTTAAATGAACATTTTACAAATTAATGAACATTTTTATAACCACTGATGTCCATTATAAAGTTTAAAGCTACTATATTTACCAATGTAATCTGGAATGCACAGCATTTATCACTGTGGTCCGCACTATCAAGTAACAGTATATCTGGCAGGTATTGGGAGCCCAGGGAACTAATGAGGGCCTTAGAACATCGCCCTAATTGATTGTATTCCCTGTTTAAAATTGACTTTTTGTTTTCTCTAAAGTCTCTATAGGTCACTTTTGTTTCGTTTATTGTTCTGTTTATTGTTCAATTGTTCTGTCGGCATATAATAGTGTACAGATGTTTGTCTAAGTGCTATTGCTCTAAAAAAAAAAAAAAAAACTATATTTACAAAAACTGGTGATTGGATGTGATAGTGCAAGACTATCTAGAAATGTAGTTAACGAGTTATATGTATATTGTGCATAAATTATAGATATTTATGATTTATGCAGCTGCATTCTGAAGAATGTGTTCCTAATCGTAAAACACGTTTGACTGAATTGATATTTAACATCATTTATTAATAAGCTTTTTTTCTTTCAGTTTCGAATGCAAAATACTGCATTGTAGTCCTTATTTTAAAATATATATATATAAAATATGCTATTAATTACTGAAGTTAAATATTATTATTATTGATAAAACGAAACCCAATTACATTATGTGATCAATTAAACCAGTAGTAAAATGGGAGATTTTATACCTCGTTAAAAATCCACTAACTGCTAAAATTCACTAACTAAGTTTCGAAAACAGATGTTTATATAAAAACACAGGGTAATAGCTATACCAAGTTTTAATTAACTATCCTATATTTGAGATTACTATATGAAACTATAAAGCGAAAATATCTTCTTTAACTTAATTTATAATAAGCATTGGTGCTTAGAATGGCAAATGATTTTTTTTTTTTTGGGGGGGGGGGTGGAATTGCAAAGTGGCACTCAAGTTATCGTCACAAATATCTGAAAAACAGCAATTACTAGTTGAAAAGTATTATATTATGTTTCCAGTTTCTGCTTATCAGCAAAAACTGTTTTAAAGGAAATAAACACAGTGGGTCAATTCTCCCGTATGGTCAAACATCACCAGTTCCTCCTGAATGAATTCTAAATACATATATTCATTTTAACCCGGGAGAAGTCGCACATACACATAGTATGAATGGTTTTTGTTTTGCCACAAATAAATATAATTAATAATCGTCACTTTAATATCACTTTCGTTGAAGATTACTTTTCGAAAAATAGTGGTAAGAATTGTAAAAACCGTACACACCCTTGGTATGTCATAACTGGCGCGACTGGTACTGGGTTAACCCATTAAAGCCTACTGTTACCATATGGTAACAGAATAGCTACCATCCATTTTGTTTCTTCTATACCAGTATATTTTAAGAGAAATATTTTCTTTATCTGATGATAGAAACTCTGTAATAAAATGAGACTAAAGTTGCTACTTTGAAAAATTGGTATGAAATGCAATTTTTGCATTTAAAAGCGTAAAATAATTCCGGCTTTAATAGGTTAAAATAGATATTTAAATTATTTTTGCATTTTTGTAAGATTTTATTTTTAGTGCATTCAAAACGGCATACCGTTGGACGGCCAAAAAATAACATTTATATATATTTTTGAAAAGTAATGATTGGAATGAGCTGTAATCACACACACACACATACATGTTTTTGACGATTCTGGTTTGTTTTATGGAAATAGGTCATAATTCATATTTTTTAAAATATGAATTTATTAATAATTGTTATAAAAAATATGTTTTTGAGTCGAAAACACACCTGGAGTAACTTAGGTTCTATTCATTGTATCTAACGGAGAAAGGAAGTTTTAATGATATGATTTTTTGGGATGATATAAAGAAAAGTTTGTCACGTGCATTTAACAGTAGCACCCTCAAATTTAGAGATCTTCTGATTCTAGATTGAAGAAAATAATATATAAACTATGAATTTTCCTGGCTGACTTTGATCTCAGAAATTCACATATGGTGTAAAAAGTAGTTTTCACATTTTAAATATTCAAAGTTGGTACAATGTTTTCTATGTTGATATCCTTATTTCAAAAATTGTATTCAAATTCGTAAGTTAGACACAATTCCTGATCAATTGGTGCCATTCGCGTCTCTTCTGAAATTTGATCATAAAATAGCATGGGATGGTGCGTTTTTTCTCCAGAACAGTACTTTGCAAATAACGCTAGACATTTTGTTTAAACGTCCTATAATGATATTTAGAAATAAATACATTCAATTTAATATATACATACTTAATATGTAAAAATGGTTTTTAAATCCTAAAATTTAATATACCTAATTAGATTAGCCACGGGAGTAAACAATCTTGAATTGGTGTCTTTATTTTCTTTTCCTGATTGATAATATAGGGCGTTTATGTTGTTTGGTGTGTCTATATATGTGGTTGTCCAACGTCATTCGTCTTGATCGATGTTGTATTCTTATGATAATAGTTTTTATCTCGAATGCAACGAATCATGTCAGTGGTTTATTTGTTTTAAATGCATATTTTATGTGACACCTTACTTAAGTAAAAGAAAATTTTTATGTCTTTATATACTTAATATAATTTTTAGCACTATTTGATGATTCTGACTACAGTGTATAAAAAATTTGAATGTCTTTAAGTTCCGCAAACCATACCAACACTTTTTTATCTGAAGAAGTAATATTTTCTCCTTTTGTTTGAATATATGAACAATCCAAAATGTCACAGGTGAATTCATCATTTCAGATAAGCTCTTATTTATTAACTTATACGGCGCGGTTTGATCTCACCGTAACACAAGTCAATGTTACCCCTATTTCATTGCTTCTTGCAATGAGATGAATATTCTAGGTTGTCAAACTTACAAAAAGATGTAATTTGTTAAGAGACACAGTCTAAAGGGAGGCTGCTTTTGTATTTGCATTTAGTGACCTATATATTACCAGATTTATTGAGAACCGTTATAGTGAATTTACATTGTCAGCATATTAAAATATTTCGCATTCGTACTCCTTTCGACATACCCATCTCAAAAGAGCCCTTCAAATAGCATGAGATATTTTCGTTAATTTTTGCTTATTATTTAAAACAATCATTTTAATTAAAAAGTACTTTTTTTAGTTGGATATTTTGATATCAGCTTATATAAATTACGATTGTTTTTACGTTCCGCAAGCCTTGCCAACTTATTTTGTCACAACAAGCATTATTTCTTTTCCCTTTTAATTGAGCATATAAACAATCGTAAGAAGTCAAGATAATTTATGTATGAGTTCTTGATTTAAATATAAGTTCTTAATTATTAACTTTATACAGCACGGCATTCATTCCATCTTGACATGAGATCAAAATTGTCAGTTTTCGGAGTTGTAAAAAGATGTAATTTGCTGTTAAACATATTGAATCTAAAGGACGGACGTTTTCGTATTCAGATTTCGTGTCCTAGATATTTTTCGATCTTATTGAGAAATTGTATTATGGTATCAGTAAATTTATATTATACGCATGATAAAATAATTTACATTATTATTTCTTATACGATGCGCATGTGAAAACTTACTGCAGTTCCTGTATTATTCATATTTACAACTGCTTTGAATCTGTAAAATGAGAATATAACTAAAAAATGATTTTTTAATGTATAACAACAGTGAAAGTGTCCAATAGAACCATAAAAAGGCGCCATGCGGCTTGCGGGCCCACGTTGGAAGCTCTAATATACTACATGTTCACTAGAGTTCGGGCTCTCCTTTCGAAGCCCGGGCCCGGCCGAGCCCGAAGCATTTTGTGTCATTAGAGCCTGAGCCCGCCCGAGCCCGAAACATTTTGTGTCATTAGAGCCTGAGCCCGCTCGTGCCCGATACCGAACAAAAATTGCATAATATTTAAAAATTGTTTTAAAAGTAATATCTCCTTTTTAAAAAACTTCGTACGTGAAAATAACTGTTCATCCGGTGCACATATTAATTTTATGGAAATTTACATTCTATCTTATCAACAGAGGTTTCGTATCAAATAAAAATATACTGCCTTAAAAGGATGTAAATATTTTTCTCTTCCAACAAGAAAATCTGATGGACGCATTAACTAAGTGCTTTTTATGAATAAATGAATGAAATTTGCAGAAATTAATATTTCTATGCAGAAGAATCGAGCAGCGTTTTATATTTCCTATAAAAGGTTTATATTGTAACTTATAAGTGATTCCTTAATTAAAACAATATTTCATTTTCCTGAAAATCAGCTTAAATTAAAAATTTGACACCGTTATCTGAAAGATCCTGTGCTTAGGAAAAGTTGAAACACTCTTCTATTGCTTTCTATCGGAATAACAATATATGACAGTTATACCTACTTACAAATGAAAGTGACTTCGTAAATGTGCAGAGCAGAACTTTAGCATCAGCAAAGTTCATAACTAAAAATAAAATCACTAACGTTGCCTTCATATGAAGAGCGAGTATGACTCGAACACAATAGAAGACTAAAAATTTGCAAATCTAAACTAATGCCGATTGACTAAAAATGAAAAATAAATATTCATATCGCATTAGATCTCGAAAAAAATAAAATAAAATAAACGGTCCAATAAAAAAAATTATCTACTGTCACAAATGAAAATCTAGCAACAAATATTATTGGCACCTATTCGCATTGGCGCCATCTCGCCCTTGTCAGTCGCGTCGCAAATATGATAAATTTTCTTTTAAAGTAACATTCTAATACTAGAAAAGAAAAATAAGATTTCTATTTCCCCTTCTATTTATTCTTCTCTAAATAACATTGAAATGGCTTCAAATAGAATATGTAATTTTTTAGGGGGGAAAGTTATTTTTATTTGTTCTATATGAGAATAAATAAAATTGTCAGTTTCAGAAAGAATGAGCCCGAGCCCACCCGGGCCCGAAGGCTGGTATAAAAATCAAGCCAGAGTCCGTGTCGGTCCCGGGCTCGGGCTCGGGCTCGGGCTGACCCCGTCTCATCTCTAATGTGCAGCTGCCACTCGTTTCAAAGAGTTTAGAAAAACTCTCATTTTTAGAAATCATTTTCTTTTATTTCCACTACCACCAAAGTATGTCATTAAAGATTCATATAAAACTGCATTAAAAGAATCCGTTTTTAAAATTCCATTAAATCTAATATTTTAAAGTGCATTTAAAAATAAAAATCCGTTAAAACCATAAATGGTTAAATTTTTTATTACAAGTGGAATTAAGGATTTTGATTCTTCTGTAAACATTTATTATAAAAACCTATTATCCTGAAAAGATTTTCTGATTTTGACCGCTTGATAGTGGTCTAAGGTTGAGTAAGAGGATTACTGTCTGTTTTTGAATGCTATAAGTTTCACGCGAGATAGTTTCTGAGATCATTATAACAAAAGATATATTCTTTTTTAGTTGACATGTCGTTGTAAGGAAACTTTCGTTTTTGAATCTAACCAACTATTTTTTTCCGAAATTGAAAGTGTCCCTAGAACAAAACTCAACAACAATAAAAAACAAAATATATACAACATTTGACGGCGTGCAAAAACAATCATTTAAAAATATTGAAATACAAAAGAGAAATTTGAGAAGAACGTTTCCATTCGTTTAACATTAGCTTGTGAATTTTTGTGCCGTAGGCACTTTACAGCCTACTCTAGTCACGCAAACACTGTCGCAAGCCAATATAAATGCAACAGCAGCATTATTTTAAAATTTTTAGTCTGCATTTCAATATTTTTAATTTTTTTTGCATAGCATATCTAAAGTCGATATTTAACAAAGTATTTCCGTACTTTTTCGATTTTGTTTACAGTTTTTTTTCTGAACTAGTTTCGAAACTGAATGTATCCTCAGAAAAAAAATCAGAAATCAAAACAGTACAAAAATACATCGTTAGCTATTATCTCGGGTATCCCATGTAAAAAAATAAACCTTTTTAATAAATACTGAAATGCAAATGAAAAATTTGGAAAGTACGCCTCTATTCGTTTAACATTAGCTTGTGAGTCTCTTCACGAGACTAGCGTAGACTCCGATTCGTTATTTTTAGTGTACAAGTTTAAGATTATTCATTAGTGGTGGGCCCAGTCGTTTCTTGTGCATTATTATCAGGATGATGATATATTATTATCATTATTATCAAGATGTTGATACATTATTATCATTATTAGCAAGATGTTTGATACTCACATATAAATGTAATTTGTTAATTTAGTGATCACTTAAAACATGTTGGTATAGATATGAAGACGCATGAAAAACCACAAAAAAATATTATCGTCCGTTAACTTGCTTATTCCGAATTCAGGTTTTCATGAGACATGCTAATTTCTGACCAGTTTTAAAAATTAAGGGAAAATAATGAAAAGTCTTAGTAAAAGTTTTAAAAATAAGTCTTTTTTTGGAATCCGATCATGTTCAGAGTTGAAACTTATTGCAAATCGCTTGATTCCATTTCTATCATCTGTAGAGAAATATACAGACATTCTCACAGACACACACTTTTATTAGCAGAATTCAATTACATTATTTAGAGCTTTGAAAAAAATTGTCTCTCCAGTATACAGAAAATTTCCGTCATTCATTATAATGCTAAGTAGTTTTGATTTTGCTTATATATTTAAATTACTTTTATTATCAGATACAAAATAAGATTTTATTATCAGATTCAAAAGTTACAGTCTATTAATGTATAAAAATTACGGTCGAAGAGTTTTGCATATTAGTAAAACAGATAAAACGCATTATTAAAACAGATAATTTTCATTGAAAGACTTCCAAAATTCACCGAACATTTACATAACAATGCATAGTAATTTTATGTCAACCATGAAACCTTATCTATATTAATTCAGTTATTCATATTTGAATTAGAAAAAAAAAATATGTAAACAAAACTCTAAATCATTTCAATAAACTATTTAAACAATATTCGCAATATTAAAATATTTATAAATTAATGCTTTTCTACGATATTATTTCATTCGTTATAAAGATGAATTTTTGATTTAAATTACCTATTTTAATGCGAAAATGTTTCTTAATGATTTGTAAATGTTTTTCCTCTTTATAAAAAAGTACATTTAAATATCGTGAAGATAAAACCATTTAGATGTATATGAACATAACTTGCGAAGTCTTGAAAGCTAACTTAAAATTTATTGCATTTCTAGCCGACTTATATAAATGGTACGATATCGTAATTAGAAATCTGAAAAGAAATTCAATTATTGTTTTAAAATAAGAAGATAATTGCCTCGTGTTTATAGGAAAAAGAATATTCAACTGCTTATTTTTAGAAACAAAAAACATTCGATAATCTGAAAGCATGTTAAAAACATTTGATATTATTTTCAAATGATGAGAAAATTAATTAAAAATTAATATTTATCATATAATTGTGTGTTTTTGAAGTAGCTTCTTTAATATTCCATAAAAATATATATGCAAAGGATTTACAATAAACATACAAAAGACATTAAGTAAACTTATGCAATTTCTTAATATGGTATAAAACCTAAATTGTTTTTCTTTATATCTTTTAAAGCAAACAGTGCTTATTTTTTAATGATAAATAATAAAATATATTTTTATATATCAGAAAATAAACTCGTCTAAAACAAGGAGAGCTGGGCAAATGGGGCGTTAGAATTCACACTGATAAGCACTGCAATCTTTAGATACAACATGTTGCTATCATTCATGGCTGCTTCTTGGCTGGCAAATTTTTCAAATTTTTGCTGTTTTTCGTTTTGATTTTCATCGTGGACTGTGTTGGAACTCTTCAAGTCCTCTTTCAAAATTTTATTTTGGTAGGTACAGCAATGATTTTTCTAGATTTAAGTTACATTTTGAGATATTGCTTGATAAATTATCTTACATTTATACAAGGTGACGTCATGTTTTTTAGATTACGTCATTGTCTGCTATAACGGGGACATTACGGGTATTCCAAAACGGAGACGTCCCTGTTGGGGTCTGCCCATTATCAGTACGCCAAAATAGCGTACCCATTTTCGACGACTTTTTCCTATACTTGTTTAAATAGTAGAATATCCATATATTCAAATGTAAACATTTTTGTGTAATATAAATATGTACAGCTGTGGAGGGGGTAGGGGATACCCTTCTACGTATTCTGCCGAAAATCTTCATATAAAAATAATACCGATATCAGCAAATTGGTAAATATGTTTACTATTAAGCATCATGCATGGATTAGGTTTTGGAGTCGTCCACATGTGAAACATAGTAAAAACCTTCTTTTTTAAATCTTTCTTATTTGCAATACATTTAGTAAGTTTGTAGTATTTATCAATACGTTTTGTGTACGTCTGAGGTCAGAACATTTTAAAACCATTAAAGGTAACAACACTTTGACCAGTTCAAAATTTCGAATATATTTTGTCACTTAAAATATTCTTTATACACATGAAAATCATACTTTATTAATAAGAAATCGATATTAAAAATGAAAGGGCAAATTTGGAGCTATATATATGTACACTTTAAAAAAAAATTTAGCGAGTTGAAGCAGCTTTTGTTGCTGCAGTAGCTACAACTATAAGATGGTGAAATCGCGTTCAGACATTTGGAGTTCCGTTTGAGCCATACATACAAATGTTCGAACGAGACTTCACGATCTTATCGTTGCAACTGCTGCAGCAGCAAAAGTTGGTTCAACCAAGGACAGATCTTTTAATACTGTACGAGTGTGCCACAGAGCTGAATAAATAATGAAATATTTTAGATCGCGTTTTTTATTTTTCAAAACACCAATTTCAAAATGAGTGGGAACTCTACCTCCGATAATTTTCAATCAATCAACTTCTATCTTCTTGAAAATTATTTGGTACATATTTGTCTATTGAAATTACCTGCATTGTTTCGAAATGTAGATATTTTTTGGTTTTGCGTAAATTTAACGAAATTAGGGGGTAAAGACAGTCCTTGATCTCGTGAATGAATACCTTTCTCTATCAGGCACATGAACAAATATATTCTAAGCTTAAATCATTTGATTTCAGTTTCAGCTCATAGTATAAATACAAATTAAAAAGCAAGACTTATTAAATTCGAATTCTTAGATGACAGTGTGGAACAGCAATATTTGTATAGCCCTAATTTTAAAAAGTAGACATATGCAGAGCAATTTTTAACAAAAAACATAAAGGTCTAGTTTATTATTTAAAAAGAAATGTTTCATGGAAGTTTTTGAAAATATAACTAAAAGCTTTGAGTTTTGGAAATATAAAAAGTAAAATAATCGGAAAAAATGCTTTATTTTAAATATTTTTAGGTAGCTTTCAATACACAAAAAAGTATAAAGCTACCTATTGCAGCCTTTCCTAGGAAAGCAGTTCCGGAAAATTTCGATATATTTTCACCAATCATGACCCCCATACCCCAAAACCACCCTCCGTTCAAATGTTGATTTATATATATATATATATATATATATATATATATATCTGACCTATGTCATACGATAACGCTCGTATTTATAAATCGATTTTGATGAAACTAATTGTGTGTATTAAGGTCACCAATGTCTCGACCGAGTTCGTTGGCCAGCTTGGTCCGCCATTTTATTTCAAGATGGCGGCCATTTAAAAATTTAAAACTAAAATAAATATACAAAAAAAAATAAAAATAAAAATTATTTTTTAATTACGTGTTAGGCCTTGATACAAGGATTCCAGAGAATTTTTTGGTTTACCTCTATCTTAAAAAATGGCTGAGATAGAGCAGTTTGAAATTCTAGGGTGGCTGACATTTTGAAACAAAACAACACATTAACGCGATTACGCGCAAATTATTTTCTTTCATTGTTGTAATAATTTTCCCAATCATACGCATAACACTATATATTCATATCCGTTAGCGCCAAATTTGGCGACATTGGCGACATTTGGCGAAATATCGTCAAATTTGGCGACCAAAATAAGTCTTCATAAATGAAGACAATTTGGCTATTGCTCAATAATTTGGCGAATTTCTTATTCAAATTCAGTATTAACGAATCTTTTGTAAACGTTTCTTTGCATTTTAACTTGCTGTTTTCGTGTAACATTAGCTAAAATTTTAAAACGGAGATGTAGGAAAGCTACCTTTCCCTCCCGGTACAGGCCGGAAGGACTTTTTTACAATTACTAAACGCTTTGAGTTTTGGAAATATTAAAAGAAAAATAATGGAAAAAAATGTCTTATGTTAAATATTTTTTACAATTAATAAAACTGATTATGTCTCAATCAGGTATTAAAAAATATGCTCACTTGCCTTCCTCTTCACAATTTATAACAATTAGATATTATGTTCTTCTAAAAAAACATATTTATTTTCGAAACACAAACCATCACTTTGGAAAACGATTTAAAAGCCGACGATATGAACAAAACGCTCTCGTTTTGACTAATATAAAAAGATCATTATTTTGTGTATGGTAGTAAAAATTTGTATCACATGCATCCTCAATGATTCATATTTATTATGTATCTATTTTTTTATTCACCTGTTGTAATTTTTTAAATCGTCTTTTGTCCAGCCAGATTCGAGAAATCTCCTACAGTGTATCATTTGGTATGTCTTCTTAAGAGCTAGCTTGGAATAGGCAACTCAATATATTCTATTACATCTGATCATCCTTTACTTTGGAATATAATCATTTCTGTTCTTGTGTCTTGACGTATGTAGGTACTCAAACTTTCAACCTGAAGTATAGCCGTTGTTTGGAAAACAACCACAACTGCACAGGTCACAGATGGAATATATTTGTCTATGGTTTGACTTATAATAACTCTCGTTCATGGGACCGATAACGTGATGTTTTCTGCCACTGGGATCGCGGAATATTACATTTTACTTTGAATCGATGTCATTTAAACAAAAATGCATCTTTTATAAAACGGTTATGTATATCACTGTATTTTGGAGTAAGAAAACTAATTATTATTTTTTACATTGTTCTAATTCAAGTCTGGAATGAATTTACACGTTCCTCACTTGAATTTCGTCTTTCGAAATGCTCCCTCCCATCACCTTTCAAGTTCTCATTTTTAATATATCAACATACCAAAAATACGTTTTTCCACCTTAATATATACATCATAAATTAATATAAATGGAATTTTATAAACATTTCGCATTTCTTAAATTTTTTTTTTGAAAAAGCCTTAAATTTCATGGCTTTAAACTGGTCAAATTTAAGCTGCCTGGCAAATGTGAAATACGGTCAGTCGCCCTATCAAGAAACAAGAACAGTGTGTAAATCATCTCATTTTGAAGTGTGTCGTGACAATGCAATAAGCCAGACGAAAGTGCGAAAATGGTTCATATAGCTCAAAGAAATTTTAATGACGAGTCTCGCTATGATTGGCCATCAGTAATCACTCATGCTTTGGCGCTAAAGCTCAGGTCCATTTTTATTCAAGATAAGATTAATATTTGCTGAACTCTCATTGAAGTTCTTAGAAGTTTAGGAATAACTGTGTTTTAAAAGATTATAACTGCTTAGCACCAGAGGAGGCAGAATTCAGTGGGAAAGAAACTACATAACTCTTTTTTCGTTATATTAAATGTTTAAACCAACGAGAAAAAATGCAGACAAATAGAGAATCTGTGTAAAGTGAGAAAATATTTTGAACAATATTTGGCTTCATTCGTTTTATTGCAAAATAGACATTGCTTAGAAAATATACGTTGTTTATTATCTCAGAAAATCATAATATAAATCAAACTACACAAGATAAATATTTATTTATATTTCTTAAAAAAAAGCACTTTAAATACGATAGTTTATTTCTGAAAAATATTTACTAACGTGGTTTCAATTTATTATTTTTTATTTGTTATCAAGATCTGCATGCAAACAATGTTTTAATTATATTATATTTGATTATGTTTTTTGATTATATACTCTCTTCTTATTGAAATACACTAAACATAATAAATACGAAAAAATTAAATTTTATGCATGTACATTTTCTAGATAGTATTATACAAATTTTATAACAGTCATTTGATTTCCATTTTTGATCAAAACATCTTAATATTGTGAAAGTTAATGTTCAAATAAACTTTCAAAACTTGACAAACACAAAAAACTTATCCTAAATAAGCAATTCTATTGTATGTAATGCATGATCTGATTTAAAGAACAAAACAATTTTTGATTGAGGTTTTACAAATGTATGATAATACCTGAGATGATTAAACAATTGAATTGGAACGCAATCAAGCAGGAAAAATGAAATAGAAAAACCTCTCAAAAGGTCAGTTTTCCTAATCAATATTTACTTTTCACCTAATAGTAAAATATTTACTACTTCGTAATACACGTGTCTAATAGTAGAACATGAAAGCATATTTAAATATTTTGTAACGTTGTTCAAAATCTGTTTACCTTAGTAAAAATATATATATATATTAAAGAAAATTGCTACTTAAATTTTACTCGAAGATTAGTTAAAACTGTAACGCAAATAACCTTTCAGGTAATCTCGAATTTTAGAGACTATGTTATGTATTTAGCTTAAACATTTTTACATTTTTTTAAAGAAATACAAAAGTAAATATTTATATATTTAAAACAAACAAAGTAACGTAAAATTTAAATTTGTTAACATGGCAGACTAAACTAAACACGTTAATCGCACCACTTCGTATGACGTTAAGAGATAATTAGTTGCTTCTGTAAATAAATAGACTCATTTAAGCAGCTTAATGTAGTACACAAGCAACTTGTGGAACAATTACAGAACAACGCGTATTTTAATGCACAGTAGAATATTTAAAAGATTATTTGATTATTAACAGATTATTTAAAAAATATATATCCAACTTTTCTTTTTAAAAACAAATCTATTAGATAGCTTAATTTCATATCAGAATTATTGCCTCTTACATATAATTATTTAATTTCTGTCGTTAGAATTAAAATATATACAGATAAGTTGAACTATACGGGTTTATCCAAAAACATTGACCTCTGCTTTTATTCCATAAATATTCATCATAGACATCTATACTTAATATTATAAAGTAGTAAAGATTGTTTGTTTGTTTGTTTGTTTGTTTGTAGGGGGTAATCTCTCGAACTACCGAAGCGATTTAAAAAATGATGGTGGCAAATTGATGGACACAATTCCTGCTCCAACATAGGCTATATTTTGTCTCGGTGCCACTACCCCCAGGGGGGTGCAGATTTTTATACTGAAGGAGCAGGAAACATGAAATTTGGCATTGTAGTGACTTATAAGATGCAAATGCTCTCTAAGAACAAATTCTAATAAAATTCGAAATTTAAAAGGTTGAGGTAAGCGAAAAGCGTTCTAAAAACATTCTAAGTTACAATTTCTATGCAATATCTGAAATTACAGAACAGTTTTCAAAAGTGTTGGTGGCAAATTGATGGTGACAGTCCCTGCTCCAACATAGGCTGTATTTTATGTCGGTGCCACTAACCCCAGGTTGATGCAAGAGCGAAAAACGTTCTAAAATTTCGATTTTTCTTTACACTGAAGGTGTTAGAAAAATGAAATTTAGCATAGTAGTTAGTTATCAGATTTAAATGCTCTCTATGAACAAATTCTAAAAAAATTCGAAATTTAAAAGGGTGAGATGAGCGAAAAGCGTTCTAAAAACATTCTAAATTACAATTTCTATGGAAACTCTATCCGGAACTACAGAACAATTTTCAAAAGTCATGGTGGCAAATTGATGGTAACAGTCTCTGCTGTAACATAGGCTATATTTTATGTCGGTGCCACTAGCACAAGGGGGTGCAAGAGCGGAAAACGTTCTAAGATTTCGATTTTTTTTATACTGAAGAAGCTAGAAATTTGAAATTTGACATTGTAGTTACTTATAAGATGTAAATGCTCTCTCAGAATAATAATAATAATAATAAATTCGAAATTTAAAAGGGTGAAATAAGCGAAAAACGTTCTAAAATCATTCTAAATTACAATTTCTATAGAATCTCTGGAACTGCAGAACCGATTTAAAAATTGATGGTGACAATCCCTGCTCCAACATCCTCAGGAAGGGTGCAGGAGCAAAAAATGTTCTAAAAATTGCGATTTTTTTAATACTGAAGTAGCTAGAAATTTGAAATTTGGCATTGTAGTTACTTATAAGATGTAAATGCTCTCTAAGAATAAAGAAAAAAAATCGAAATTTAAAAGGATGAAATGAGTGAAAAGCGTTCAAAAATCATTCTAAATTACAATTTCTATGAAATCTCTGGAACTACAGAACTGTATTCAAAAGTGATGGTGACAATTTCTGCTCCTACAGCCTCTTTAATAAAAAGCTATGAGTAGATGAAAAGTGGGGGTTCAACGGCCACAGGAGCAGGAGCAGGTGTGGAGCTCCAAATCCGATGTGGAGCGGTCTACTACGTCATAGTATGTTTACAAGTTTCTTATCTCTTTACACCACTAGTTTTATTTTTCCAATGCTATGTTTGATATTATCCTGGCAAAGCTGATTTATTTATCTCTCTATATATACGTGTCTAATATTATAGAACAAAGCGGATTTATTTATCTCTCTCTCTATATATATATATATTTATATATATACGTCTGCTACTATCCTGGCAAAGCAGATTTATTTATCTCTCACTCTATATATATATATGTGTGTTTGTTTGATATTATCCTGACAAAGCGGATTTATTAATCTCTCTATATATATTCCTGTATGTCTGGTACTATCCTGGCAAAGCGGATTTATTAATCTCTCTCTATGTATGTATGTATGTACATGAGTAAATATATCATTCATAAAATAGTAAAAGAATTTTTTAAATAAGTTTATTACATAATGTATTAATTACTTAATGTCTTAATTGCAATATCTTATTTCTGCGTTCATTTAAATACCGTTTCCTAAAAGTGGAAATATAAATTTCGTCGTACATATAGATTCCAAAACTGAATTATTGAAAACCAAAGAAAAAATACACCCTTTAAAAGTTTTAATTACCTAAGTTTTCATTTTATAATAGCTTAATTAAGAAGTCTTATTACAGTATACAAAGATATATTATCGTATGATTCATAGGTCTGAGAAAACCCCACAATATCTTATCTATATCTCTTATCAGGAGAGCAACGCGCGACAGCTAGATAAAACGAGTCAGTACTAGTCAAAATCTTATGAAGTAAAGAACCCTATCTCTGCACTCCTCATGAAATGATACATAGATTTACGATAAATTATTTAAATATCAATTAGATACTTAAAATGTCTACAAATAGCCAAGCTGAAAATTCAACGGATATGAATATTCAAGTAATTTTTTTTTCTACGTAATGTTTTAGTTATTTTTTAACGATAATTAAGAATTTTATAAGTAAAACATATTTTGTTTTCTGTTTGCTTTAAATAACATACAGAATTTTGGCTACCTAAAAAAAATATATTAAAAACATTAAAAAAAACTAGAAAATTACAAAGTATTAATATATATATATATATATATATATATATATATATATATATATATATTAGAAAATTACAAAGTATTAAAAAAAAAGTTTAAAAAATGTATATTATAATAAAAATACATATGTTTGTATATGTGGATGATTATACGTATGGGTAGAATAGGTTTCAATAAAGTTCACATACATAGCATTCTACGAGAAATGATTGTATAGAAGTTTTTAATAAGTACAC
The DNA here is from genome assembly GCA_963931845.1 of Maratus michaelseni. NCBI lineage: Eukaryota > Metazoa > Arthropoda > Arachnida > Araneae > Salticidae > Maratus > Maratus michaelseni. Next base: position 311,263,915 of record OZ007592.1, read on the forward strand.
ATATTTAAAATTAACATTTTTTTATTAAAACAAAAAATACAGAAAGTTTTATTTAGAGTAGAGTATCTACATCTCGATTTTGCATTAACAATACAAATGAGCATTTTCTTCTTTATTACAATCTTCATTAATTTCACAATGTCCATACGCTAAGCTGGATATCCCATCATCTAACAAGTAGCGCTTATCGTCAAAAGGACTTAGACTAATCTTATTCTGAGTTAGTGTGTATAGACGATGGTTATCTTGGGCGATCCTCGTCTGCTTCTCCATACTTGTTTTTTGCTGTCGTAGACACTCCAAATAGTCTTCATGCTTTATTTTCTGACGAACAATCTGTGTTGACACACCTTTTGCTCGCTTCTTTACTTATTTCATGGATTTTAATGAATACATTTTAGCCCTGAGGCCAACAAATTCAAGGGCTAAATCGCCATTTAGCTCGTCCTTAAACTTACTAATCACCTTTTTGTTATCATCAGAGAATAAATTTTGGTATTTTGAATAGTCGGAGAAGTCAAACAAATCACGATGTTGCTTCATGTCATCAAAAATATTGTTTTTTTTTTATATGATAAGCTAAGGAGTCTGTATCAGTAAACAGAAGTGTCGCTCGATTTTTGTATATGCTTTTTATATACCCATAATGAAATTGAAACATTAATAATTTAGATAGCTTTAAAATTGTGAATCCGACATAAATAGGTCGATTCATTAAGATACTAGTATTAAGCCGTTCTACAGCAGCCATGCCTTCATCATAGGTTTTAAAGGATTTAAATGAGGGTGATGCCACTAGTTTTTTAGCTCTTTTTTCATCATTACACAATACAATATTTCGCCTTTTTCGAAGATTTTCCATAGTTTTACCAAAAACAGAATTATTTAATAATTCTAAAAAATTCTTTTCAAAGGAAGATATTGCTTCTTTCCTTTTTTGAGTATTAAAATTAATATATTTCTCAAGCCAAGGTGCTTGTTTAAATTTTATGGCTTTATGTACAGCAGTAATTTTTAATCCAAGCTGCAAATAATATTTTAAGTTGCGATAATCTACTATATAATTCTTCTTATTATTCAAATTGGGTATAAGTTTAGGGGTTCCTATGAATTTTCTATTATTATTCACCAAGTTTCGTGCATACGGAGATAGCATTTGTTCCCCCACAGTTATTCTCTCAGGGGCGACAGGGTATTCATTGTGCAAAAGATGTAAATGTTTTGGATAATCGAGGTCCACCTCGAAGAGATACCCAATTTCAGAGCTATCAGGTAAAGACAAAATCCAATCTTCTGTGATATGTCTTATTCCATACCATTCAAATCCGCCATAGGGTAAAAATTGGCTCATAGCCCACCCATATAAGTTATTAGCATCCCAGTACATGATGTAGCTGGGTGCCTCATTTTCTCTATAATCAGGCGTACAGGGTATGTTTGTCTTAGCATATCTTCGGCTTATCATACTGACGCCTCCACGTATTCCATTTTCAACCTTGAGCAACATGTTTATATCAGTAAGTAACTCTAAAGATGTTTCGGACATCTTCAAACTCGCCTGCCATGCGAGCGAAGGTGCAGTGAACAGGTGAGCAGGATCAATTTCATAATACTGCTGACATAATTTCCTAAAGTTTTGAAACACATCAGCAAGTAGTAGAACATCTGACTTCACATACAGATTGTGATAATCCCCCAAAGTTTTAAGACTGAAGGAGTTCCACACATTCTGGGCATGCTGATAATTCTCATCTTGAATATCTTCATTGGTCAGGCTATTAAAAACTGCTGAAGGTAGGGGGAGCTGCTTCTCTTCAAATTTTTCAAAAGACGTAAAATAATCATAGGTGTAAACCCCTTTACGTGTCAGTAAAGATAAATTATTATTTTGTGGGAAATTTTCTCTAAGTATGGTGAATTGATCATCTCGAAGATTTTTAACAAGTTTTTCCAATGACGTAGGCAAAAGTTGGAAAGAATCTATAAACACCATCTGAATAGAAGATGTAGGCTTTTTGATTTTAAATGTGATATAGTTTTCCATAGAAGTAGCAATAACATCAATTTCAATACCTTTAAATTTTCCTAACTTCGTCATAAGGTGGTGTGCATCATAGTTTTTTAAGTTATGGAAAATAACAGGAATTGTCTTTGATTGTCTGAAATTGAGGTTGCAATATGGGTGTGCAGCTCCTCTATACACACCTGACAGGTGATCATGATCACGTGTGCCTTTCTCATATAAAGCTTTTTTACAAATATGAAAAAACTCTGCTTCTCGAAATGCCTTTTCTTCCTGGGGAGAAAGCTTCATAGGTTTCACATATAATAACTTTTGTCCCAATATTTCCTTCTCTTGCATCATTTGGTTTAAAAAATGCTCAACACAGTTTCTACCACGATATACCTGTGCTTTCTTCACACATGTTCCATCGGATCCGACAACCACATAAGCGTACCCACACGGTAAGTGATAGGTTGTTTTCTCAGTATAGGATGTTTTAGAAGAGGGTGAGGCTAATGAAATGGGTATATAGTCCAGGCATTTGGTAGACAATAAAGGAAAGTTTTGGTGTAGTTTTTTTTTGGGTCCCTTTATGTTTTTGGGGTCGCTGAACACGAATCCGAGGTTTTCCAACAAAATTTTTTTCGGAAATATGTTTTTTTAACAAAAAACGTAAAAAAAACGGACTTTTTTCCGTTTTTTCAAAATAATTCCAAGATTATGCATTTTACGTGAAAGTCGGCAATATATGAATTAAAGAAAATAAAATTTCTTACATTTTATGTATTGAAAGTTTTTTTCTCTGATCAATAATTTAGCTGTGAGAGAGCCTCAAAAATGGGTGGAAAAAACTAAAAACTGTAAAAAAACGGGAATTACGGTACTGTATGTCAATGTAACATAGAAACTAATCCTTTTACGCAAATGTTAACTATTAATGTTACTAAAGATTATATGTTTGACTATATTTTATGCATTTGAGGTAGAGGAAAAGCGCGGATCCGACACCAGGGGAAGATGGGAGCTGTGGGGCAGATCCAGCTACTCTCATGAGTCGAAGGTGCTATACTCCTCCGGAGGGCTCGTATTCTAAGAGGCGGTAACATTGTAGTCCAGTAGAAATAGCATTTTTACCTTACAAAAATTCGGGTAGTTCTGATTTTTGGGTATGTTGTAAAGGTTGACCCTCTAATAAAAAAAACAAGTTTTCGACCTTCTAGACATTGTGCGTTTTTCACAATATTGAAAAAACCAATATTTTTCGGCACTTTTTTCGATTTTTCTTAAATAACTCAATTTTAGTGCATTTTACAGAAAAAAGCACGTTTACCACTTTGTAGAGCATAACATTCTCTGCAACATGCAGTATTCATGTTTGTAAATTGTCCAAATAGGGGGTAAGATACGGAGCCGGAAAAATAGGGTAAAATTTGCAAAAAACGCCAAAATCCACTAAAGACGTTAGTTTTTGCTTAATAACCTACTTTTAGTGCGTTGTAGAGACAAAAGCATTTTCAATATTTTGTAGAGCAGAAAATTCTATACAACATGCAGTATTCATGTTTGTAAATTCTCCAAATAGGGGGTAAGATACGAAGCCGGGAAAATAAGGTTAAATTTGGAAAAAATGTAAAAATCCGCAAATGACGTTAGTTTTTGCTTAATAACCTACTTTTAGGGCATTTTAGAGACAAAAGCACCTTCAACATTTTGTAGAGCATAAAATTTCCTGCAACATGCAGTATTCATATTTGTAAATTGTCCAAAAAAGGGGTAAGATACAGAGGCGGGAAAATAGGGTAAAATTTGCAAAAATCCACTAAAGACGTTAGTTTTTGCTTAATAACCTACTTTTAGGGCGTTCTAGAGACAAAAGCACTTTTACCATTTTGTAGCGCATAAAATTCTCTACAACATGCAGTATTCATGTTTGTAAATTGTCCAAATAGGGGGTAAGATACGGAGCCGGGAAAATAGGGTTAAATTTGGAAAAAATGTAAAAATCCACAAATGACGTTAGTTTTCGCTTAATAACCTACTTTTAGTTCGTTTTAGAGACAAAAGCACTTTTACCATTTTGTAGAGCATAAAATTCTCTACAACATACAGTATTCATGTTTGTAAATTATTTAAATAGGGGGTAAGATACGGCAAGAACTAACGTCATTTGTGGATTTTTACATTTTTTTACCAAATTTAATCCTATTTTCCCGGCTCCGTATCTTACCCCCTATTTGGACAATTTACAAATATGAATACTGCCTGTTGTAGAAAAGTTTATGCTCTACAAAATGCTGAAAGTGCTTTTGTCTCTAAAACGCACTAAAAGTAGGTTATTAAGCAAAAACTAACGTCTTTAGTGGATTTTTGCAAATTTTACCCTATTTTTCCCGGCTCCGTATCTTACCCCCTATTTGGACAATTTACAAATCTGAATACTGCATGTTGTAGAAAATTTTATGTTCTGCAAAATGGTGCAAGTGCTTTTTTCTGTAAAATGCACTAAAATTGAGTTATTTAAGAAACATCGAAAAAAGTGCCGAAAAATATTGGTTTTTTCAATATTGTGAAAAACGCACAAGGTCTAGAAGGTCGAAAACTTGGTTTTTTTTATTAGAGGGTAAACCTTTACAGCATACCCAAAAATCAGAACTACCCGAATTTTTGTAAGGCAAGGCCCATTTTTGTGCTATTTCTACTGGATTATTGGAACTGCTCCACTGCTCCCACCTTCCCCTGGCGCAGGATCCGCACTTTTCCTCTACCTCAAATGCATAAAATACAGTCAAACATATAATCTTTATTATCAATTATGGTTACCGTTTGCGTAAAATGGTTAGTTTTTATGTTACATCGATATACACCACCGTAATTCCCGTTTTTTTACAGTTTTTTGTTTTAACACCCTTTTTTGCGGCACTCTCACGGCTAAACCATTGATCAGAGAAAAAAACTTTCATTACATAAAATATAGGAAATTTTATTTTCTTTAATTCATATATTGCCGACTTTCACGTAAAATGCACAATTTTGGAATTATTTTGAAAAAATGGAAAAAATTTTTGTTGGAAAACCTCGGATTCGTGTTCAGCGACCCAAAAAATATAAAGGGACCCCCCAAAAAAAACTACACCAAAACTTTTCTTTATTTGCTCTTTTTTATCCCCTAATGCCTGGACTAATAAGTAGACTCTCGAAATCCGCATAAATCGTATAGGCCACAGGATGTTGTAGGTGAATACCTGAAAACTTTATTATATTATCATTTTCACTAGGCATCTTTATAGCTTGTGCTGCATGCCGAGAACAATATTCACTATGCTTATCCAACAGGTCTTGTCTTGAAAATCGATGAAGACATCGATAACAATAATAGCCAGCGGCTCTATGCTTGGTAAGATCACTCAAAAGTCTTGAAAAACTGCTTATCAAACAATAGTGTTGCTTTTCTCCATTGTCGACTAGTAACAAATTAATCACATCATGATCCTTCTTTTCAGATATATACAGAGGGCAAACTTCATCCTCTTCATACCCAAACACATTAACCCGTAAATTGTTGAGTTGTTCAATAACAGGTATCTTCTGAAGAGGTACAGGGCATTCTACACTGCCTAATTTAATATCATGTTCATAAAGTCGATAATGGTTGACTCGCTCAGGCTTTTTTGTATAATCTAAGTTCAGTTTAAAAGCCAAAAGGCATCACACCAAACACTTATTGTCTTCGTTTTTTATATTCAGCACGGCTTTTTTATCATCCAGTTTTTTAGATAATGGGATGTATGAACTTGCAGCGAGAGGATGATATCTAGCGATCTTAAGTTCTAAATGATTAATTTTTCTCATTTTCCATCCAGATCCCCTTTGTAAAAAATCCTCAAAAGATTTTGTTATTTTGGAGAATCCAACTTCTATGTGTTGTTGTACAGATTCTTCGATAGGTTCGGTCATACATGAGCATCGAAAAAAAGATTCAATTTCTCCTCATTATTTGTCATACGTTCAAGTGATATTTTTTCTACCATATACCATTTAATGGCACCCTTTTCTTGAAATTCACTTACTAAGCGTTCATGTATCTCAGACCGTAAGTATGTATGAAATACCTCTAAATCACTTTCTTCTTGTTCGTCGGGATACAAAATTACTGTTTTAAATACATTAAGCACATCACACTGCTTTCTCTTTTTTGACTTTACATTAGACAAAGTCATTTTTCGTTTAACACTCACAAGAGGTGTGCGATAGTGTTGGGTGCGTATATGCTGTTTCAATTCATAATTTCGTCCAAACATTTTATCACAATCCTGACAAGAGAATGTTGAATTCTGATGTGACTTTAAATGATGTTTCAAATTATCTTTCCGTATGAAAAACTGCTCACACTGCTCACACTTAAATGTAGATTGTCCAGCAACATTATGGGTTTCCAGGTGTCTTTTTAAATTCGATTTCCTTACAAAAGATTTCAAGCACATATCACAGGTATTCAATTTCTCATTAGCATGAATTTTCATATGCTGTTTTAAATTAAAACGGGATGAAAAACCCTTGCTACAGATAGGGCAAACATTGCTCTTCTCGACATTCGTAAGGGTCACAGTCTTTAGGGAAACATCTTCTTCAGGTGACATCTCGACATACATGAGACTAGGGGATATAGTGTCCTTCTCTGTTAAAACTTGAGAATCCTCATAGGGTTCAATACTATTATGCATCTTCATGTGTCTAATCAAGCTTGATTTCCGTCCAAAGGCTTTCTGGCACACGTCACAGATATACAACTTCTCATTTAAATGAGACTTTATATGCCGACTAAAATTAAAAGGAGTTGAGAATGTCTTCTCACAAGTCAAACACGGGTACACCTTCTTCACAGGCGCAGAATTTCTCAAAGGCATAACTCCATCACTAGGCATAACGCTATCCATAATATATTAGCAAAAAAAAACTTTTAAAACCAAAACACAATCTTCACAAATAAATTATCCACTTAGGTAAAGATAGGGATCAGGAGCGGTTTAAGTCCGTTCACTAAAAAGCAAATCAACAAATGACACGAATCACACTTCTCGCCCGCTATTTATACCCCAGCCCCCTCACGACCACCCACGTTGATCATAATCTGGCGACAAAATATTCCACTTGGTGAGAAAGCATAAAATTAAAATCGCCAAACTAAGACAAAATAATTCATACTGCAAAAAACGAAAGATTCAAATTGCCAAATTGTAAGACTATTTTTTCCGACAACTG